>CM042691.1:5786980-6387866 GCA_023614405.1 Avena insularis
ACATGAAGAGTTTTGCTGCTGTCAGTAACATCTCATCAAAACAACACTCTTGGAGATCAAATATACTTGTTGTCTAGGTCACCATCTTCTTTAATTATATCGACTTCTTCCAAGGGTAACGTAGATAAATGTATACATTTCACACGAAGCCTGAAGATAAAAAGAAAGAGTAATCAACCAAACAAGTTGGTGTCCGCTGGATGTAACAGACAACAATGAAGTCAAAGACCACATATTATGGTTACATGAGGAGATATGGAACTCGACCATGGACTCACTTTTAAGGTCCCTTGTTTCTGCAAATGTCACTGGACGGGGAGGAGGGGTCGAGGTAGACAAGAACACGGAATGACATTGTTGGATCTCAACAATTCAGTACTTTAGACGAATCCATCTGGCCCTACCTAATGATGTGGGCCCAGGTTTCTAAGTGTGAAGGACATGCTCACCAAAACCCAGAAAAACTAAAAAATAAGAAAAAAGAATACATCAGACGATGAGCGGTAAAAGCTACCACATATGTTCTTTTTCAGGGAAAAGAAAACATCGTGGGGAGTGGAGAAGACAAGACAGCATATGTCAAGAAGATTGTGATAAGTTTCATGGAAAGTTCCAGCCCTTATGCGAAGGATGACCCAAGCATCATGTTAATGAATGGAAGATGCTCCATGGATAATGATGGGATCGTAAAGGAACACACACGCCAAGAAATGATATGGCCAATAACGGTAACATTTTATGAGCAGAAGTTAATCCATGCATGTGTCCATTTTTATAGTGTGTTGTCTTCAAACAACAATCTTTTGGGAGTGTGTTAAATCCTGCTTTGGGTATCGGACCGACTAAAGCGAGGCCTTTTAGTACCAATTCATACTTTACCATTAAGATCTCGATCTCCAAACGCTGCGGATGTCACATATATTAGGGAGTGCTTCTATGACCAGTTCTTTGGAGATGCCGCAGGATTCAGGCTCGCCTCGGCATCTCCCTAAACTCGGCCGAGCGGTTGAAGGAATATGCCCGAGAGGCAATAATAAAGGGTTATTATCGTATCTCTTGTTTATGATAAATGTTTATTTTGCATGCTGATAAATTGTATTACACGGAAACGTTAATACATGTGTGTTTAATAAACAAAAAGGAAGTTCCCTAGTTATGCCTCTCTTATAAATCTAGCCAGTTGATTAACAAGATGATCAAAGTTTCCCCATCATGGACATTGGATGTTGTTAATAACGAGGTCACAACATTAGTGTAATGATGTGATGAACATTCATCCGAAGTATAGCATTACGATCAAAGTCATTGAGTTTATATTGCTATAACAACTTACAAAGTGATCCTAATCCTGTAATTCATGAGATCATGTCAACACTAACACCGAAGAGTTTCGATACGACATCAAACGTGCCACAATCCGAATTGGGTCAGTATTATAAAGATGTCTTCAGAACTACTAAAGTGTTATAAGTTGAGACCCATGGATCGAGAGTGAATTTGTTCATCTCGATGACTCGAGCATATATGTTTCGTTCCCTCTCAAAGGTGATATCACATTGATTAGTCATAAAGTGTTGATTTGATCACTAGAATGTTAAGTATCACGGAACGCAGAAAAGAGTGCATGTCGGTAATGAGATCAAATTCTAAAGGTATGGAGATACCGATGATCGAATCTCTATTATTGTAATATATCGTGAAACAAAGGGATTAAGATACTAGCATAAAGGTTCACACTTATCACGGGAAGTCATGAATGTGTGGGAGCTGCGAGGATCTCCGTGGCCTGCTATCAATTATTGATCTGGAGAAGGGTCTCGACATGCGTAACATTATTCGCGAACCGTAGGGGTGACACACTTATGGGATACCGGTCAATTCATCTTGAGCAAAATGATATGCCAAAAAAGAAAAGGAAAGCGCAGGAATTTATTTCACTGTGACACCAAATCGCTGCTTTATTGAAATTACCGAAACTGTTCTCGCATGTGAAATTGAAATTTTATGAAGGTGGGTTATGTGAATGTTTGTTAATTGCAATTAACAAAATTTGAATAAATAAATAAAAGAGTTTTATTTAATCGAGAGCTTGCATTACAATTTGGTGAAATTTAATGCATGTGGGAGTGATTTTTGAGGAGGCTTTTTAATGGGAGTGGCTTTATTGAGTAGGCATTTCCTTGATTGGTCAGAGCTCACCCACATGAATGTGGGAAGAGGTGGGCAAGCCCCATGGCTGGGCGCCATGCCTCTTCCCCCTATAAAAGCAAGGCCCCTCTCCTCCTCTCAAAGTACACCTCGCTCATGGCTGATCTCTCTCCCTTTAGAATTTCTCATGGTCTCTTGGGATCAGCGTAGATACATGTTCCCTTTGGTGATTTTTCCGAAGTGGGATTTGTTGCTTCCGCCGTCACCGGAGCCAGAGGCGTGGAGGTTGTCGGGTACCAGACGGTGTGCAAAGCGATCAATGGATGCACCTAACGCTTTATAGGTGGCGGACTTGATCGTGCTGTAACCAATACGACTCGCACGTATTTGATTTCATCACGATCTTGGAGAGATCTATAAAGCATTATGTCCACATCATTCATTTAGTATAACCTCGTTAACGCTATTCGGTCTTCGAGAGGGTATGCTATTCTTATGGATGTATATCCACCCGCTGTTTGTATCTAGTAGATAGATCTCCAGTACTTAGATGTTCCCATCGTAGGAAAATTTTTGTTTTCTGCGTCATAACCCCGGGCTGCAAAGGTATCGTGAGTCGGATCTGGCGCGTGCAGATACTTTGGTAACGGTAAGTACACATATAGGAGTATGTGGTCAATGGATGATCATTTTATTGCTTTAGTCAGTACTTTGATATTGGTGGCATAGTGTAGATGAAGCTGCCTTGACAAACTTTTACATGTCCTCGCGACATGAGACCCATGCTCTTACGCTTGGGACATGCAACTACAGTTTGCAGATAGCAGTGGTTAGCGGGAAAGTCCGTCTCTCCTACTATAGTGGCAATATCTAATTTGCAACGAGTTGTCAACAATTTGGTTATCCTCGCCACAGGATTCCGCTGTTCGTAGGTAAGAAATCGGTTCTATCTTCTCGAAAAGCCCTGCAAGCCACGTGAAACTTAGGTAATGGATAAAATTAGGGAGGCGCCTAGTTTAGATTGTTGCTGGCTAGTTGTTATGATATGGTGATGTTGTAAGTAGAAGTATGAGATGATACTCTTATTAACACATGAAGGTGCAAGTTCCATGCACCTTTTGCCTTATACATAAAGGATATGATAGAGATCATACTACTCAAGGCACATGATGGAGATCATATGCGGAACCATATCGGCTTCACTTATAAACATGTGGCTGTTTTGATTGCATCTTATATTGCTTGTTTGGCCAGCTTTTATTAGCATACAATAAGATGATCCCTCTATTTAGATATCAAGATAAGAATGTGTTTCTTCCTTAAGTATGCAATCCGACAATACTTTTTCATCGCTCAAGACATTTCCACGTGATGATCTGGGTGTAAATTTGAATCCACGAGTTATATCTCTGTGTAAGATAGTTATACACGCCATGTTTTAAGGTTCTTACTTACGCAGCCTAGCATGATATATTAGACATGGCCCTAACACGGACCTAAAGGTTGCTAGCATTGAGTCATATATTCTTGATATGATGACCATATGGATGCTCGCTTTGACAGCTACGTACCGACTCAATGCGGATAGACTTTGACTTTCCCAGTGTATAATATTTGGTTCATGTAATCACCAAAAAGGCAATTTAGGATGTCGCTTTTTGGAAGTGGAAGTTCATTTTCTAATTTGGGAGTAGAACTCAATTTATTATAAATTCGGGGACTGAAGTAATCTCTGAATTTGCATAATTTGTCAGAAGTCATTGGCTGGCATTCGCTCACCAATTCTTTATGCATAGTTGTAATTTTCAGATAATGTAATCCATAAAATTATGGATATATACTTTACTAACTAGTATCGTATTGTGTTGAGTGCTGTCCAATCTAAAGTTTAAAGTCCTATTGGCAAACTTTCAGCAGAACTCTATTTACTCAGGAAATTTAATAGTTGGTATTAAATCAAGAGTATATTAATTCCAAAGTTGTTAGTATCCCTAAGTATCATGTTTGCCTCCATGATTCTTGTTGATTGTTTTAATATCAAGTTTATTCTGAGTTGAAAGAATTGTTTCCGTAAGAACTCATCATGTGTGGCATATATAATGATATCTCGAAACAATGTTTTGGTGCTGTACATGATAGAGTATAATATATGTTCTCACATTTGATGAGAATCGTTAATGTGGTTGTTGAGATGCTAGACATCCTAATCATCCAAAAAGGGTTTTGGAAAGTAATGTTATACTCATTTATCGCCTTTATAAGCTGGGCTAATAGCTTCGATCATGGAAAGTCCTCATTATTATAGGATGAATAGAAGATGTATGGAAAGTGTTTACTACACTAAAAGATTACTAAAGAATGGATTTTGAAAGAATACCGATCATTTTGATGATGGTGATCTACTTCAAAGTGCAAATCCAAAGGTATTACATTATTTGAATATACACGCTTTGGACTATGTGTCGATGTATATGGTTTCGATTTTTGATGTTGATAGATTATTTTAAAAGGAAAAGGAAATGTCTGAAAGAGAATCTAATGAAATATATTTCGGCGTAAAAATAAAAGTATTGGAAATATCCAATTTAGTATATGGATGATACATACATGTTATGGCTGTATTCTTCGGGTTTGTTAAACAATGGTTCTTGGGTATTGATACTCTAATTGGTTGGTATGAAATTTCACACGGAGCGACGCCACTAATTCATGAACCATAATGGCCTAAGGCACTAGTAAGAGAATATGTGATAGATAGTTCATCGAAACAAACAAACCGTTGTTTCGTATTATCTCGCTGACATCAAAGCTTGACTTCAAGATTTGTTTTAATAATTGTTATTTGAATCGTGTATTATATGAGAACAAAGGTTGTTCAAACAATTACCGTATTCCATATAAGTACGGATTGATTTACAAAATCTAGTTGGAGAAATCACATCCAAGTAAAAGCTTAGCCGCTAAATGTTTGTCGCAAGACAAAATGATTGAAAGATCACTTAGCTGTATGACATCATTGCTTAAAATTATATTGAAAGAAAACATGAAGAATCTCCATATTCATCTTGATTTTTGGAGTCTTTGATTTTGATCAAGTGACACTCTAGAGACTTCTTCCACGTGATAATTAAAACTTCGCTCAATAGGCCGTTAAAGAGAGAATTCCAATTCCAATTAAATTATTGGAATTTATACATATCAATACGTATGTAGTCCATTATGTAAATGCAGTCGTGTTTACGGTTTCAACTTCAGCATGATTTCTCCGAAATTTGAGTGAATATTCACTTAATGAGAAAGAAGTATGGAATATTTGAAAAACATTCTCAAAGACTTTCTAAGATGTGAAGGTGAAAATCATTGCAACAAGAGGGAATAAATGGTTTATGATTTCCTATCATAAGGGATTTATTTGAGTTGCGTAACAAGAAATAAATGAATTATGATTTTATCATAAAGTGATTTATTTGAGTTGTAAGTTTCAGCAAAACATTCCAGATTTACATTCTCCCCAAACACCATTATGTGTAGTATGGAGCAGTTTGAGATTTGTAATGAAACCTTGTTTGATAATATGGTTGGATCAAAGGTGTTATTATTTATATCAACGTCATTATAGTTTTAAAAAGATTAAAAGCTTTTAGAGACTACCGCTTTTATTAATCGGAAAAAGAGAAGCCCATCTTGATCCGCTGAAATGACACCATTCGCTGAAGTTATGGTTTGGGGTAAAACCCAAGTTGTCATTTCTAAATTTTGGTATGCTAAACATATTAAGATGTTTGGCAAATCTAAGTCGGATGAGAATGTGTCTTGTAGGTTATTTTTCGAATAACAATTGGTGGTATTCTCCATAACACCTCAAGGACAAAAGGGTTTATCACTTATGAACGTGGAAGTTTCTTGGAGAAGGAATTTTTTCATAAATGTTAAGTGGGAGTGATAACAATGTAATCCTTTGATAAGGTTAATCGTAACCTTAGCTAAATGTGTTGAGCGCGTAGCCAATGTGAAATGGTTCCGAGGCCATAATGCCTTATAGCTTATGTGCCTCAAAAGGTCATGGCAATGGGAGATCTAAGTTCTTATTGAACCAAGTCGGTCGTAATAAACAATCAAATACTAAGATTTGAGAGTAAATCATTATTGTTTGACAATGATGAACCGTAATTATATGCAAAAGAAGTTACGATGGGCCCTCGACTGGGCTATTTAAACGCAAGCTCGAAGCTTTCATAAAAACTGCAGATATAGTTCCATTCACGGAAATCGTGCCTTGAATCTTAAACATTCCTCCTAGAAAGGTGTAAAACCTTACCTCATCGTGCCTATTTTGGATCTATATAAAAGAAATGTGTATATGGATGTTTACACATCTATGAAATAGTCAACATGTTGTAAAGTTATTTTACGACAATGTTCAAGGAGTTGATTCATGACATTTATATTCTAATCTTTCATAGCGATATTTGTAGGGTTCGCAAAGATAGATGTAAAAACCAAAAAATTTCCTCATTTATGGAACTATGCATCAAGATTCATCTACTAGATATTAAAGAACCATGGATGGCATATCCAGAGAGAACATACCTTGAAGACCATCAAAGCTTAACGAAGTTCAACTCGCATGGTTGATGTGTATTCTATCTCTTTGCCGATCTTCAACATCGAGAGGGAAGTCCTAGCGCCAAGAATTCAAAGTAAGCAAGACTGCGTTCTCGCACACACGCCTCGAGGCATCGAGCAACCTCCTCGCCTCACTCCAGCCGGCGCAGCGGAAGCACAACTCTTTCTGTTTTTAGAATTAGCCAATGAACATGTATTCTCAAGCAGTCTCTGAGACCAGGGGAATAAATTCCAGGAGTGGGGGAGCAGTAGATCCTTCACTGAGGAGGTGTGAGAGACAAGGCAGGAGGGGGCCTTTTATAGGAGGAGGGAGCAAAGTTCCAAGGGTGGCTACGGCCATGGGGGCAATTCATCCCTCCCTCCTTCTAATTCATGTGGGTGGACACCCACTCACAAAATGCCCTTTAAATTTCTCCACTCAAAAGTCCACTTCAAATTCATTAAATTTCCAATTCAAATTTAATAATGTGCAAACTCATTAAATAAAAACTCTTTTTATTTTATTCAGAATTTTGTCAATTACTTTAATGACAAACATTCACAAATAACCCCTTGTTAGAATTCCATTTCTTTACATGCATAACCACTTTATGAAATTTCACCCAAAAAACCCGCTTTGTGATCTAAGATTCAGAAATAAATTCAAGCGCTTGTTCATTCTTTCTCCGGGCATGAAACTTTTTGCTCCAAATTGGATGTCGGTGTCTCTAAGCAGTGTCACCCTACTGGTTGCCGTGGAATAATGCGGATATGATCGAGACCCTCTCGATCAATAATCGCAAGTGGGATCTGAGACCCATACTGACTCCTTACACATTCAACGATGACTTTTTGGTGATCGCTTGAACTTTTACGCTTAGTATCTTTAATCCATTTGTTTCATTTATATTACATGTCCCGAGATCTCGATCATTGGTATCTCCATACCCTAGTTTGATCGTGCTATCGATTTATGCACTCTTTTCTCGCTTCGTGATATAACATTCTAGTGATCAAATCACTTGGCTTTGGGCAAGCCAATCAATGTGATATCACCGAGAGGCCCTGTAGCATATCTATCCATCAAGAGCGCGATGAACAAATTCCACTCTCGATCCATGAGCCTCAACATAACACTTCTTATTAGTTCTCAATCCATCTTTATAATCACCCTCTATGGATGCTTTGACGCTGATTTTATCAAGAAACTCTTCCGGTGTTATGGATCGACATGATCTCATGGGTCTAAGGATTAGGATCACTGTGTTGTTATAGTAATATAAACTCAATGACTTTTGATCATAATGTTATGATTTCGAGAATGTTCATCACACCATTACACTAAATGTCAAAGCAGATCCCGTATAACAACATATCCAATGTCCATGATCAGAAAACCTTTGATCATCTTGTTAAATCAACCAGCTAGTTTATGAGAGAGGCATAACTAGGAACCTTTCGCTTGTTTATTAAAACGTATATGTATTAACGCTTCCGTATTAATACAATTATAGCATGCAAAATAAACATCTATCATATACTTGAATATACATAATAAACACTTTATTATTGCCTCTCGCATATTCCCTTCGCCTCCCACTTGCACTAGAGACAATAATCTAGTTACATAGTGATAAATCTAACACCCATTGAGTTCGTGTTGATCTGTTTTGCTCTAGGAGAGTTTTGAGTCAACGGATCTCGCTACATTGAGATCCGTATGTACTTTATAAATCTTTATATTCCATCCTGACATGCTCAAGTGATGCAGTGAAACCGCGCTTAATATGCTTGGAATGCCGCAGAATTTGTGAGACCTTGGCTCTATCGGGAATGGCACCATTGTTGTCACAATAGATCACCATTGGGTCCAACGCTTTTGCCACCAATCTAGTTCGGATATGAACTCTTCATCCAAATTGCTTCCTGCCGCTTCAAGCAGCAATATATTCGGCCCGTTGTTGATCCCGCTTACTACAAAGTTGTTTGGAGCCTCCAACTAACCGCCATTCATGAGAAATACGATTCGATTTCGAGACTTAGAGTCATCCGGACGGTACCAAAGCTGCCCACATAACACTTAGCGACGAGCTCTTCTTCACCCTCCTCAGATACAAGGCAAGGAAACATATCCTTAGTTCTTCGTAGTACTTAAGGATATTCTTGACCGCCATCCAAAGTGTTGTCCGCAACCCGGATCCGATTGGTACCTACCAGTCAAACCAATAACATGTGCTACATCCTCTTCATAAGATGACATTATAGAGCCTATGGTCAAGCATAGGGACTTTGTCCATTATCTCTCTTTCTTCCAAGCCGGACTTTGAGTCTTACCAAATGTCTTGCCTTGCAACATAGGTAAGAACCCTTCATTCTTCCGGCCCATTTTAAACTTTCAAATCTTATCAAGGTATGTACTTTATGATAGCCTTATTAGGGCGCTTCAGATCTATCTCTCATAGATCTTATGCCTAATATGTAAGGACGCCACCTAGGTCCTTCATTGAAAATTTGCATCGCTTAGATAACTTTTAACACTGCTTAAAAGATCTATATCATTTCCCATCAATAATATGTCATCCATATATAATATCTAAATGCCATTGCTCCCACTCACTTTCTTGTAAATACAAGTTTCTCCATAAGTTTGGACAACCAAACTCTTGATCACCTCATCAAAATGGAGATTCCAACTTCGCGGATGCTTGCTTCAATCCATAGATGGATCAACAAGCTTACACACCTTGTTAGCATCCTTAGGATCGACAAAACCCTTTGGTTGTATCATATACAACTCTTCCTCAATATTACCATTGAGAAACGCGGTTTTACATCCATCCGCCATATCTCATAATCGAAATATGCAGAATTGCTAACATAATCCTAACTCGACTTTAGCATCGCCACTGAGAGAATGTCTCATCGTAGTCAACTCCTTGAATTTGTCGAAACCCCTTTACAAGTCGAGCTTTATAGACGTCACATTACCATCAGATCGGTTTCTTTTGAAAATCCATTTGTTTTCCACTACTTTCTATCGTGAGGTAAGTCCAACAAGTTCCAAACTTGATTTTCACACATGGATTCCATCTCGGATTTCATGGCTTCTAACCATTTGTTGGAATCTGTGCTCATCATCGCTTTTCATACGCCGCAGGTCATCATTTTCATCAACCATGAAATTCATGACAGATTTCCAGACAGCTGAGCTCCGCCGCCCCGCTTGACCAATGCGAGGTTCTAGTACTCTCTTCGAGTTTCATGATCATTATCATTAGTTCCTCTTCAACGTGTGGAGCCAACTCGAATAACTTCCGCCGCTATCGCCATACTTTGAAGAGAAGGTTCAATAACCTCTTCGAAGTTCTACCTTCCACTACTCACACCTTTCGCGAGAAACTCTTTCTCTAGAAAGGATCCATTCTTGGCAACAAAAACCTTGCCTCGGATCTGTGATAGAAGGAATACCCAATAGTTTCTTAGGTATCCTATGAAGACGATTTTTCCGCTTTGGTTCGAAGTTTATCCGTTGAAGTTTTTCACATAAACATTGCATCCCCAAACTTTAAGAATGATGTTTAGGTTTGTTTCAAACCACAATTCATAATGCGGTTTTTCAACGGATTGATGGTGCCCGATTTAAAGTGAATGCAGCAGCTTTCTAGTGCATAACCCCAAAATGACAATCTGCAAGTCCATCAGAGACATCATAGATCGAACCATATCTAATAAAGTATGATTACTTACGCTCCACACACCATTTCTCCTGGTGTTCCGCAGGTGTGAGTTGTGAAACAATTCCACACTCTTTCATGAGTGCTAAACTCAGAATTTAGATACTCACCTCCAGCTTGGATCAGAAATTTGATCTTTCTATTACGATGATTTTTCCACTTCATTCTGAAATTCCTTGAACTTTTCAAAGGTTTCGCATTTGTGTTTCATCAAAGATATAACCGTATCTACCAAATCATCCGTGAAAGTAACAAAATAATGATATTCAATTCGCCACGACACACTCATTGGACCACATACATCGTAATGTATGATTTCCAATAAATTGCCGCCTGCTCCATTGAACAAAGAAAACTGCTTCTAGTCATCTTGCCCATAAGGCATGTCTCACATGTATCAAATGATTCATAATCAAGTGATTCCAAAAGTCCATCCGAATGGAGCTTCTTCATGCTTTAACGCTAATATGACCTGGACTAAGTACATATAAGCGGATATATCATCATTTAGTTTAACTTTTAGCATCAACATTATGAATATGTAACATTATCATCGAGATCTAATAGAAATAAACCATTCATCATCTGCATGACCATAAAAGATTTCTATTCATATAAATGGAACAACCATTGTTCTCGGATTTAATGAATAACCACTTCGGATCAAACACGATCCGTGACACAATGTTCATGCTCAGTGCAGTACTAGATAACATTTATTCAAGTTTATAACTAATCCCGACTCAAGTGGAGAGGCAGCTCCGACGGGCATCACATCAACACTTGATCCATTGCGACACGCATCTTGACTCTCATCCCTTGCTAGCGGTCAGCTTGTTCCATGTCCCGATTCGAAGTTACAAATATTAGCAATCAACCGAGATCAAATACCCAAAGTATCAAGCACTAGTCAAGTACACATCAATAACATGTATATCATATATACTTTGTTTACCTTTGCCGTTCTTTGTCCGCCAGCTTGTAGGCATTTTAAGGCCTAAATATTGGTTAGCCCCTTACAATAGTAGCACTGAATCGACTTAGGTCCAACTCGGGTTTCTTTTCAGCATCAACAGTGCTTGCCGCCTTATTTCCCTTTGTTTTCCTTCTTGTCTTTCTTGAAACCGTTGTTCTATTGATCATCAACACTTGATGTTCCTTTTGATTCCACTTCGCAGCTTAAGCATCGACGTGAGGAGAGACTTCTTCATGCCTTGCATGTTATAGTTCATCATGAAGCTCTCATAGCTAGGTGGCGTAGACCGCAACAATGATGGATGCCTCAAGTCAATGGGAATCGATATTCCCAAGGACACAAGCTTATCTACAGAATCTACATCTTGAGTACATGCTCACTAACGGAGCCAGGCTCTTCCATCATGCAGCTAAAGAACTTTTCTCAAGCTGCCAGAAGCTCTCACAAAGATGTGTGTCGAAAATCATTTTCAACTCACCCATTGTATCAAATGCATTGCTTTCAAACGCTTTCAAGTTCCGCTTCTAGCCCATACAATATGCCGCAATGAACTAAGTTGTGGTCCTCCGACGAGTCCGACAGACATTCTTCCTTGTCGGGCATCATCAAAAGGGGCCTAAGGCTTCTAGCACGATTGCTTTTGTGCAGAGAGGAGAATCTCAAATTCATGGCCCATTCTAAAGTTGCTACCGTCGTTGCTAGTTTCTCTTTCTCCATGAACACATTAAAATTAAAAGCAGGTGGTGCCATCTACAACAGAATTTGTAAAGTTTAGACTAAGTATGATAGATTGAGTTCAACTAATCCATATTACTTAATGAACTCCCACCAAAAATCGACATCCTCGTGCCTTTTTGGTGATTACATGAACCAAATCCACTATACCAAGTCCGATCATCACGTGAGTTTCCAGATAGCTTCAAAGGCCAGCATCAAATGGGCATCATATCAACTATATGACTCATGCTTTAACCTTTCGGTCCGTGTTCCGAGGCCATGTTCCGACATGCTAGGCTCGCCAAGTTAGAACCTTAGTATTCAAGGCGTGTAATCGTTTCACACCCAAAATATGAATGTGGATCCAAGAACACCCGATCATCAATGGATGTCTTGGAGCGATTTAAAAACATAATTGGTGCATACTAAAGGAAGAACACATTCTTATCTTGATATTTAAATGAGGGATCATCTTATTATGCTAACAAAGTGCTAAAACAAGCAATATAAGATGCTATCAAACATCATATGTTTATTAGTGAACTGATATGGTTCCCGCAGATGATCTCTATCATGTGCATCGTGGTATGATCACTATCATACCTATATGTGTAAATCCAAGGTCATGGAGTTTATCACCATGTGTGCTGTAAGAGCATCATCTCATACTCTACTTACAACACTACCATATCACAACACTAGCCCAAAGAACAATCTAAACTAGACGCCTCTAATTTATCCATTGTAAGTTTTACGTGGCTTAGGGCTTTAGATAGAACCGTTTACCTACGAACATGAACCACAACGAGGATAATCAAATTGTTGACAACTCGCTTGCAAAATAGATATTGACTATAGTAGAGAGACAGACACCGCCAGCCACTTATGCAAACTAGTTGATGTCAAGCGGGACCAGGTCTCATGCGAGGACATGTAAAGTTTGTCCGCCGCTTCATCCCACTATGCCACCAATATCCAAAATTACAACAAAGGAGCAACAACATGATCATCATCGCCACATACTATATGTGTACTATCTGCAAAAGTATCTACGATAGATCCGGCTCGATAACATTGTAGGGTTCGCAAAGATAGAAAACAAAAATTTCCTACGATGGGAACTACGCATCAAGATCTATCTACTAGATACAAAACAATCCAGCGGATGTATATCCGCATAACATACCCTTGAAGACCGACAAAGCTTAACGAAGTTCAACTCGTGGTTGTAGACGATCTCTGCCGATCTCAAGATCGAGGAAGTCCTAGCGCCAAATTAGCAAGACATCCGCTCGCACACACGCTCGAGGCACCGGCAACCTCCGCCTTGCTCCAGCGCATGCAGAAGCACAACTCTTCTTGCCTATCACGAACATGTATCTCGCTAGTCCGGAGACCATGGGGATAAATTTAGAGGGAAGAGAGATCCTTCACGAGGAGGTGTGAGAGACAAGGAGGAGGGGTCCTTTTATAGGAGGGGGAACCTAAGGGGTGGTCACGCCATGGGGCTGCCCTCCCACCTTCATTCATGTGGGTGGACACCCACCACAAAATGCCCTTTAAATTTCCTCCACTCAAAAGTCCACTCAAATTTATTAAATTTCCACCAAATTTAATGCAAACTCTCATTAAATAAAACTTTTTATTTTATTCAGAATTTTGTCAATTACTTTAATGACAAACATTCACAAATAACCCCTTGCTAGAATTCCATTTCACATGCATAACCACTTTATGTAATTTCACCAAAAACCCGCTTTCGCATCTAGTGAAATAAATTCGCTATTGTTCATTCTTTCGCATGAAACTTTGCTCCAGCTGGATGTCTGTCTTATGTGTCACCCTACGGCTCGTGGAATAATGCGATATGATCTAGACCCTTCTCGGATCAATAATCAAGCGGGATCCGAGACCCATATCGATTCCCACATTCAACGATGACTTTCTTGTGATCGCTTAACCTTTTACGCTAGTATCTTAATCCTTTGTTTCACGATATATTACATGTCCGAGATTCGATCATCTGTATTCCATACCTAGTTTGATATCATTATCGACATGCACTCTTTTCTCGCTCTCGTGATATAACATTCTAGTGATCAAATCACTTGCTTGCAAGCTAATCAATGTGATATCACCGAGGGCCCGCAGTATATCTATCCGCCATCGGGTGAAAAATTCCACTTTCGATCCATGAGCCTCAACATAACACTTTATTAGTTCTGAATCCATCTTTATAATCACCCCGTTAGGGTGTGACGCTTGATTTTATCAAGAAACTCTTCCGTGTTAGTGATTGACATGATCTCATGGTCTAAGGATTAGGATCACTGTAAGTTGTTATAGCAATATAAACTCAATGACTTTGATCGTAATGCTATACAGATGAATGTTCATCACACCATTACACTAATGTTGTGATCCTTATTAACAACATCCAATGTCCATGATCGTGAAACCTTGATCATCTTGTTAATCAACGAGCTTGTTTATGAGAGAGGCATTAACTAGGAACTTTCTGTTTGTTTATTAAACACACATGTATTAACGTTTCCGTATTAATACAATTATAGCATGCAAAATAAACATCTATCATATACTTGGAATACACATAATAAACACTTTATTATTGCCTCTCAGGACATATTCCCTTCAATATTTAGTCTGGACGGATTAAAGTAGCAACCACTACATATAATTTGGTATATGGTAGATGAATAAACAAAACAAAGTTCTTCTAATAGAATGGTTATACAGGGACGGTACATGACACTTGTCCAAAGGGTTTTGTTCAATTCAAAGGATGCTAAAAGGGCATGCAAACTTCAATGGTTGAAGTAAGCATCACGGAGTTGGAATCTTCACCTTAATGAAAAAGAGTTTTCATCAGGAGACGATGAAGATGCTTGCATTTGCAAGAAATTAAGTGGGAGCGCTGAGACATATTTCTAATACATTAAACAGAAAGTTCCTAGTTAATGCCTCTCTCATAAACAAGCTCGTTGATTAACAAGATGATCAAGGTTTCCTGATCATGGACATTAGATGTTGTTAATAACAGGATCACAACATTAGTGTAATGGTGTGATGAACATTCATCTGAAGTATAGCATTACGATCAAAGTCATTGAGTTTATATTGCTATAACAACTTACGAAGTGATCCTAATCCTTAGACCATGAGATCATGTCAATCACTAACACCAGAAGAGTTTCTTGATAAAATCAAACGCCACACCCCAATGGTGATTATAAAGATGGATTCGTAACTAATAAAGTGTTATGTTGAGGCTCATGGATCGAGAGTGGAATTTGTTCACCCCGATGACGGATAGATATACTCTGGGCCCTCTCGGTGATATCACATTGATTAGCTTGCAAGCAAGTGATTTGATCACTAGAATGTTATATCACGGGAACGAGAAAAGAGTGCATGTCAGTAATGATATCAAACTAGGTATGGAGATACCGATGATCGAATCTCAGACATGTAATATATCGTGAAACAAAGGGATTAAGATACTAGCGTAAAAGGTTCCGACGATCACAAGAAAGTCATCGCTGAATGTGGGAGTCAAGATGGGTCTCCAGATCCCGCTCGATTATTGATCCGAGAAGGGTCTAGATCATGTCCGCATTATTCACGAACCGTAGGGTGACACACTTAAGAGACACCGATATCCAATCGGAGCAAAAGTTTCATGCCGAAAGAATGAATAAGCGCAGGAATTTATTTCACTAGATACCTAAACGGGTTTTCTAGTGAAATTGCATAAAGTGGTTATGTATGTGAAATGGTATTCTTTCAAGGGGTTATTTGTGATTGTTTGTCATTAATTTTTTTTACAAATTTCTGAATAAAATATAAGAGTTTTATTTAATGAGAGTTTGCATTAAATTTGGTGGAAATTTAATGGGAATTTGAGGACTTTTGAGTGGAGGAAATTTAAAGGGCATTTTGTGAGTGGAGGTCCACCCACATGAATGAAGGTGAGGGGCAGCCTCATGGCCGGCCACCCCCTTGGGTTCCTCCTCCTATAAAAGGACCCCTCCTCACTTGTCTCTCACACCTCCTCGTGAAGGATCTCTCTCCTCTAGAATTTATCCCCATGGTCTCGGACTAGCGAGATACATGTTCCGTGGCTATTCGGCAAGAAAGAGTTGTGCTTCCGCTGCATCGCTGGAGCAAGGAGGCGGAGGTTGCTCGGTGCTCAACGGTGTGTTAGAACGGATGCGCGCTAATTTGCAGCGCTTAGGACTTCCTCTCGATCTTGAGATCGCAAGAGATCGCTCACATCAACCACGAGTTGAACTCATAAGCTTTTGTCGGTCTTCAAGGGTATGTTCTGTACGGATATACATCCGCCCGTTGTTTGTATCTAGTAGATAGATCTTGGTACGTAGTTCCCATCGTAGGAAATTTTTTGTTTTCTATGCTGTGAACCCTACAATGTTATCAGAGCCGGATCTATGCGTAGATACTTTGCACGGGTAGTACACATATGAGTATGTGGGCGATGATGATGTTGTTGCTCCTTTGTTGTAATTTTGGATATTAGTGGCATAGTGGGATGAAGCCGGACAAACTTTACATGTCCTCATTACGAGACCTGGTCCACGCTTGACATGCAACTAGTTTGCATAAGTGGCTAGCGGTGTCTGCTCTCCTACTATAGTCAATATCTATTTTGCAAAGTTGTCAACAATTTGATTATCCTCGCTAGGTTCATGTTCGTAGGTAAGAACGGTTCTATCTCGAAGCCCTAAGCCAATGAAACTTGCAATGGATAAATTAGAGGCCTAGTTTAGATTGTTGTCGGGCTAGTGTTATGATATGGTAGTGTTGTAAGTAGAAGTATGAGATGATACTCTTAACACACATAGCGTAAACTCCATAGACCTTGGATTTATACATATAGGTATGATAGTGATCATACCACATGCACATGATAGAGATCATCTCAAGGGAACCATATCACCACTAATAAACATATGATGTTTGATAGCATCTTATATTGCTTGTTTTAGCACTTTGTTAGCATAATAAGATGATCCTCATTTAAATATCAAGATAAGAATGTGTTCTTCCTTTAGTATGCAATTATGTTTTCGCCGCCCAAGACATCACGTGATGATCGGGTGTTCTTGGATCCACGACCATATTTTTGGGTGTAGAACAGCTTACACACGCCGGTCACTAAGGTTCTAACTTGGCAGCCTAGCATGTATGCATACGGCCTCTAACACGGACCAAAGGTTAAGCATGAGTCATATAGTTGATATGATGCCCATTTGATGCTCGCTTTTGAAGCTATACCGACTCACGGATGATCGGACTTTGGTATAGTGGATTTGGTTCATGTAATCACCAAAAGGCACGAGGGATGTCGCTTTTGAGTGGGAGTTCATTCGTATATGGATTAGTTGAACTCAATCTATCATACACTTAGTCTAAACTTTACAAATTCGCTGTAGATGGCACCACCGCTTTTAATTTCAATGTGTTCATGGAGAAAGAGAAACTAGCAACTAACGGTAGCAACTCTTTACCGAATGGGCCATGAATTTGAGGATTCTCCTCTCTCACAAGACAAAAGCAATACGTGCTAGAAGCTGCTAGGCCCCCACCTTTTGATGATGCCCTGACGAGGAGAAGAATGTCTATCGACTCCAGAGGACCACAACTTAGTTCATTGCGACATATTGTATGGCTAGAGCCGAACTTCAAAGCATTTCAAAATGGCAATGCATTTGATACAATGGGTGAGTTGAAAATGATTTTCACACACATGCTGTCAGAGAGAGCTACAACGCCGTAAAAGTTCTTTAGTCGCATGATGGAAGAGCACAACTCCATTAGTGAGCATTTACTCAAGATATCGGGTTACGCCGATAAGCTTGTGTCCTTGGGAATATCGATTCCCATTGACTTAGGCATCCATCGTGTTCTCCAGTCTCTGCCACCTAGCTATAAGAGCTTCAGATGAACTATAACATGCAAGGCATGAAGAAGTCTCTCCCGAGCTCACAATGCTTAAAACCGCAGTAAGTGGAGATCAAAAAGGAACATCAAGTGTTGATGATCAATAGGAACACCGGTTTCAAGAATGACAAGAAGGAAAACAGAAGGGAAGTAAGGGAGGCAAGCCTTGTCGCTGCTCCGAAAAGAAACCCCGAGTTGGACCTAAGTCTGATTTGAGTGCTACTATTGTAAGGGGATCGCCAATCGGAAGCTTAACTACCCCAAGTATTCGCGCATAAGAAGGCCGGCAAGGCAAACAAAGGTATATATGATATACATGTTATTGATGTGTACTTGACTAGTGCTCGCAGAGCACCCGGGTATTTGATACCGCTCGCTAATATTTGTAATCAATCAGGGTCATGAACAAGCGACCGCCAGCAAGGGGTGAGGTAAAGATGCGGTCGGCAATGGATCAAGTGTTGATGTGATCACCGGAACGCCGCCTCTCCACTTGCCGCCGGATTAGTTATAAACTTGAATAAATGTTATCCGTGCCCGACCGAGCATGAACATTGTATTCGGATCGTTTGATGCGTGGTTATTCATTTAAACCGAGAACAATGGTTGTTCTATTTATATGAATGAAATCTTTTATGGTCATGCACCGATGATGAATGGTTTATTTCTATTAGATATCAATGATAATGTTACACATATTCATAATGTTGATGCTAAAAGGATTAAACTAAATGATGATATATCCAAGATATATGTAATCGCTGCTCAGGTCATATTGGCTAAACGCATGAAGAAGCTCCATTCGATGGACTTTGGAATCACTTGATTATGAATCATTTGATACATGTGAGCCATGCCTTATGGGCAAGATGACTAGAACGCCGCTTTCCCGTTCAATGGAACGGATGATTTATTGGAAATCATACATTCTGATGTATGTGGTCCAATGAGTGTGTCGCGGAGGTGGATATCGTTATTTTGTTACTTTCACGAATGATTTGAGTAGATACGGTTATATCTACTTGATGAAACACAAGTCTGAAACCTTTGAAAACTTCAAGGAATTTCAGAATGAAGTGGAAAATCATCATAATAGAAAGATCAAATTTCTACGGTCTGACTGCGGAGGTGAGTATCTAAGTTACAGTTTAGAACTCACATGAAAGAGTGTGGAATTGTTTCACAACTCACACCGCCGGAACACCACAGAGAAATGGTGTGTCGGAACATCGTAATCGCATTTTATTAGATATGGTTCGATCTATGATGTCTCTACGGACTTGCCGCTGTCATTTTGGGGTTATGCACTAGAAACCGCTGCATTCACTTTAAATCGGCACCATCTAAACCGCTGAAAAGACACCAGATGAATTGTGGTTTGGAAACAAACCTAAGCTGTTATTTCTAAAGTTTGGGGATGCGATGTTTATGTGAAGAAACTTCAACCGGATAAACTCAACCCAAAGCGGAAAATGCGCCTTCATAGGATACCCTAAGGAAACTATTGGGTATTCCTTCATCACAGATCCGAGGGCAAGGTTTTGTTGTTAAGAATGGATCCTTTCTAGAGAAAGAGTTTCAAAAGGTGAGTAGCTCGGAAGGTAGAACTCAAGAGGTTATTGAACCTTCTTCAAAGTATGGCGAGTAGCACAGCACCGAAAAGTTGTTCCGGAGTTGGCTCCACCTGCTGAAGAGGGAACTAATGATAATGATCATGAAACTCCAAAGAGAGTATTACCAACCTCGCAGTCAAGCAGACACGGTAGCTCCCGAGCAGACGGAAATCCCGCCGCGAATTTCATGGTTGATGAAAATGATGACCCCGCGACGTATGAAGAAGCGATGATGAGCCCGGATTCCAACAAATGGTTAGAAGCCATGAAATCCGAGATGGAATCCATGTATGAAAATCAAGTTTGGAACTTGGTGGACTTACCTCACAACCGAAAGGCCGTGGAGAACAAATAGATTTTCAAAAGGGAAAACTGATGCTGATGGTAATGTGACCGTCTATAAAGCTCGACTTGTCACAAAGGGGTTTTCGACAAATTCAAGGAGTTGACAATGAGACATTCTTCCGTAGCGATGCTAAAGTCGCTAGGATTATGTTAGCAATTGCTGCATATTTCGATTATGAGATATGGCAGATGGATGTAAAAACCGTGTTTCTCTATGGTAATATTGAGGAAGAGTTGTATATGATACAACCAAAGGGTTTTGTCGATCCTAAGGATGCTAACAAGGTGTGCAAGCTTCAGTGATCCATCTATGGATTGAAGCAAGCATCACGAAGTTGGAATCTCCGCTTTGATGAGGTGATCAAAGTGTTTGGATTTGTCCAAACTTATGGAGAAGCTTGTATTTACAAGAAAGTGAGTGGGAGCAATGTGGCATTTCTGATATTATATGTGGATGACATATTATTGATCGGAAATGATATAGATCTTTTAAACAGTGTTAAAAGTTATCTAAACAGCAAATTTTCAATGAAGGACCTAGGCATAAAGATCTATAGAGATAGATCTAGGCGCCTAATAGGGCTATCGCAAAGTACATACCTTGATAAGATTTTAAAGAAGTTTAACATGGACAGAAGTAAGAAGGGGTTCTTACCTATGTTGCAAGGCAAGACATTGAGTAAGACTCAAAGTCCGGCTACGGCGTAAGAAAGAGAGATAATGGACAAAGTCCCCTATGCTTCAGCCATAGGCTCTATAATGTACGCCATGCTATGTACAAGACCGGATGTGGCACATGCTATTAGTTTGACTAGTAGGTACCAATCGGATCTAGGTTCGGAACACTGGATAGCGGTCAAGAATATCCTTAAGTACTTACGAAGAACTAAGGATATGTTTCTTGTATACGGAGGTGAAGAAGAGCTCATCGCTAAGTGTTATGTCAATGCTAGCTTTGACACCGATCGGGATGACTCTAAGTCTCAATCTGGATATGTATTTCTCATGAATGGCGGAGCGGTTAGTTGGAGGAGCTCCAAACAACCTATGGTAGCGGGATCAACAATGGAGGCCGAATATGTTGCTGCTTTAGAAGCGGCTTAGGAAGCAGTTTGGATGAAGGAGTTCATATCCGAACTAGGAGTAGTGGCAAACGTGTTGGACCCAATGGTGATCTATTGTGACAACAATGGTGCCATTGCCAATGCCAAAGAGCCAAGGTCTCACAAGCATTCCAAACATATTAAGCTGTTTCACCCATCCGCAGCATGTCAAGGATGGAGATATAAAGATTTGTAGAAGTACATACGGATCTCAATGTAGCAGATCCGCTGACTAAAACTCCCCTAGAGCAAAACATGATCAACACCGTAACTCAATGGGTGTTAGATTTATCACTATGTAACTAGATTATTGTCTCTAGTGCAAGTGGGAGATCAAGGAATATGCCCCGAGAGGCAATAATAAAGTGTTTATTATGTGTATTCCAAGTATATGATAGATGTTTATTTTGCATGCTATAATTGTATTAATACGGAAACGTTAATACATGTGTGTTTAATAAACAAACAGAAAGTTCCTAGTTATGCCTCTCTCATAAACTAGCTCGTTGATTAACAAGACGATCAAGGTTTCCGATCATGGACATTGATGTTGTTAATAACGGGATCACAACATTAGTGTAATGGTGTGATGAACATTCATCCTAAGTATAGCATTACGATCAAAGTCATTGAGTTTATATTGCTATAACAACTTACGGTGATCCTAATCTCAGACCATGAGATCATGTCAATCACTAACACCTAAGAGTTTCTTGATAAAATCAAACGTCACACCGAACAGGGTGATTATAAAGATGGATTCAGAACTAACAAAGTGTTATGTTGAGGCTCATGGATCGAGAGTGGAATTTGTTCATACTGATGACGATAGATATACTGGGCCCTCTCGGTGATATCACATTGATTAGCTTGCAAGCAAGTGATTTGATCACTAGAATGTTATATCAATGAACGAGAAAAGAGTGCATGCTCAAGAACGAGATCAAACTAGGTATGGAGATACCGATGATCGAATCTCGACATGTAATATATCGTGAAACAAAGGGATTAAGATACTAGCGTAAAAGGTTCCGACGATCACAAGAAAGTCATCGTTGAATGTGGGAGTCAAGATGGGTCTCCGATCCCGCTTCATTATTGATCCGAGAGGGTCTGATCATGTCCGCATTATTCACGAACCGTAGGGTGACACACTTAAGAGACAATCATATCCAATCGAGCAAAAGTTTCATGCCGAACAATGAACAAGCGCATGAATTTATTTCACTAGATACCTAAACGGTTTTCGGTGAAATTGCATAAAGTGGTTATGCATGTGAAATGGAATTCTAGCAAGGTATTTGTGAATGTCATTAAAGTAATTGACAAAATTTGAATAAAATAAAAGAGTTTTATTTAATGAGAGTTTGCATTAAATTTGTGGAAATTTAATGGGAATTTGAGTGGACTTTGAGTGGAGGAAATTTAAAGGGCATTTTGTGAGTGAGGTCCACCCACATGAATGAAGGAGGGAGGGGTCTGCTTCCATGGCCGGGCGGCCACCCCTTGGGTGCCCCCTCCTATAAAAGGAGCCCTCCTCACTTGTCTCTCACACCTCCTCGTGAAGGATCTCTCCCTCAGAATTTATTCTCATGGTCTTGGACTAGCTAGATACATGTTCCCTTTGTGGATATTCTAAGAAGAAAGAGTTGGTTTCCGCTGCATCGCTGGAGCCGAGGAGGCTGAGGTTGCCGTTTCTATGTTCTAACGCAGGTGCGAAAGCACGACAACCGCTGATTTGCGGTGTTAGGACTTCCTCCCATCTTGAGATCGGCAAGAGATCGCTTCACATCAACCACTTAAGTTGAACCTCGCTGCTTTTGTTGGTCTTCGCGGTATGTTCTACTCACGATATATATCCCGCCGTTGTTTGTATCTAGTAGATAGATCTTGGCACGTAGTTCCCATCGTGAGAGAATTTTTTGTTTTCTATGTCATGAACCCTACACTAAAGTGTTATGTTAGAACTTCATTATTTCATCTCTTATTACTTTTAGCTCTATAATGCTCAGAAGTATAGAGATATGGATCAATGCATGAGAAGTATCTAGAAGGATTTGATATATATGTGTAACAAATTTTGATTTGGCACATAGTTACTAAAAATTGAAATGTGTAATTTTAGAGTTTCAAAGCTTAGAATGGAATAAGGTTTTCACCGGAGAACAATAATAAAAACTCCATTTATCATGTTGATTGTTTCTCCAATTCACAAATTGGTGCATGTAAATTTTCAAAATTCAAAATTAATGCTCTAGAAGCTCTCAATATAACTTGTAATAATTTTATCATGTTGTGTAATGGTTTTTGATATACTTTACTATAATGCAGATGGTCCCGGAATGGAATGACGGAAGTTCATTAATGGCGTATGCAGCGAATATTTTGTATTCTGTCCATGGAATGGATGTAGGAATTAGAAGGATTACTACTAAAACCCTTCATAGCCACATGTTGAAGTTCTTCATGCCCAGCTATAATTGTTCGGCCAAGCACGGAGAGAGAGGGGTTATAATGGAAGACAAAAGAGGAGGAGGATGAAAACTATCATGGTTTCCCGCACGGAGATAATGGGGGGATGCTGAAGGGGAGGATGAAGAAGGTATGATGAACCCTGATGATCTTGACCATTGCCGATGCACGTAAAAGATTGTGAAACTAAAAGGATAGGAGGAAGTTCAATCACATGTTAGAGGATCACAAAAAGTTTGTGTACCCAAATTGCAAGTAAAATGGTCTCATGAACAAGCCGGGCAAAGACACTTTGAATTTGCGATGGAAGGATGAGTGTGATACCGACTCTCATTTGAAAAGTTGCTGAAAATGATGAAGAATATGCTTCCAAAAGATAACGATTTCTCAAGACGCATTTAAGCAAAGAAGGTTGTCCGCCTCTAGGTTTAGAGGTTCAAGATACATGCATGAATGATCGTGATCCTCTACCGCGTGAGGAGTATGACAATTTGGATGCATGCCCAGCTTTCACTTCTCTTCAGCATAAGATTAGAGAGATGACCGTGACGTTTGAGGGTGACCTCCGAAAGAGGGTTCCTCAAGGTGATGGTATGCCCTATAATACCTGGTTGAAACGCTTTATTCAGAAACAAAGAGCACGCTAAGTTGTTGCGATGGCATAAAGAGGAACGTAAGTCGACGGGATGTTGAGACACCCCACCGATGGGTCGTAATGGAGAAAACATAGAAAGTACCCAGACTTTGCGTGATGACGAAGAGTTTAAGGTTTGGTGGCATACGTATGGCATGAATCCTTTGGGGAGCAGAGCCCAGTCACAACACCGCCCGGTGACTCCATGCATCTATAACCTTCTCCTTGGTTATGGATGAAGTGGAAGTTCGATTATGATGCCAGGTTGATCCAAGGTCCAAAGCAACCCGGCAACGACATTGATGTGTACCTCTAAGGCCATTAGTGGAAGAACTTTTGCCGGGGCTGGCACGAACCGGATACGTGGGATGAGCACAAGAAGGAAGAATTTAACCTCCGAGCATTGCTTTAGAACAATCAATGATTGGCTGCTCTTAGTAACCTTTTCGTGATACAAACAAGGATACAATGACGTTCACACACTGCTGATGGAGATGGAAAGTATATATTTAGAATATTGTAAGAAGAATGTATACAATGAGCACGCGATTTTTTGGCCAAGCATCCCTTAAGAAAGAAAGTCAAGCATTTCAATGGTCGGGTATGTCACCGCATCAAGCCTAAGGAGCGATCGGTGCCGATATATTTGATATGGTCAAAGATTTGGATCAAATGGTAACCTTTGAAAGGGGTCCTCGGAGGAAAATCTGTTCAAGGACGCCAGCGACACGCACCTCATGGAAGAAGAAATCTATATTTGGGAGCTACCATATTGAAATGTTTAGAGGTCCGCTTCTTGAATCGACATGTGATGCATGTGATTTAAGAATCTTTATGCGTGAACTCAGCAGGGCTTTCACAAGGTATGGGAAGACAAAAGAATCGAAGTTTTCGAATGGACCATCAACGTGATGAAGAGACCCGATAGATTCAGAATGGTTTCAAGGTCATGCCTACTACGCTCTTACCAAAAGCAGTAGAAGGAAATATTTTTGAATGCCTAAGCCGTATTAAGGTCCCCCGCTTCTCGTTCTAATATAAAGGGAATAATAAATATGGCGTAAAAAAGTTCCAAAACCAAAGTCTCATGACTTCCACGTGATTATGACGCAAATGCTTCCGATTGCATTGATGGGCTTCTACCAGATAATGTTCGAGTACCCATTGTGAAGCTATGTGCATTTCTCAATGCAATATCTCGTAACATAATCAATCTGAAGATCTACCACGGTTATAGAATGATGTGGTCCATCGTTCGTCGCTTTTGAGTTGGTGTTCCCACCATCCTTCTTCAATATTATGACGCACCCGCTTGGTTCACCTAGTCGCAGAGATTTCCATTCTCGGTCCTCAGATTTATTTCACACAATATGTTTCCTTTGAGAGGTTCATGGGAATCTTAAAGAAATATGTTCAGAATCGCATAGGCCGAAGGAAGCATCTCCAAGGGCTATGGAAAGAGGAGGTCATTGAATTTTGTGTTGAATTTGCTCTAAGGCAATTGTCTTCCTCAATCGCAGATGAGGGGAGACTGAGTGGAAAGGGTACTCTAGGAAGGAAATCAATAATATGTAGGACCAGATTTCTTACCAAAGCACATTACACCGTTCTACATAATTCTATCTTGGCACTCTATATATCGAGGAACACAAGAAAATCTTTTACGCAACAACCCCGGAAAAGCTTGACTCTTGGATTAGAGAGATGAACACATGAAGAGTTTTGTGGTTGGTTGCAACATCTCATCAAAACAACACTTTGGAGATCAGCTATACTTGTTGTTCAGTTTGTCACCATCTTCGACTATATCGACTTTCCAAGGAATGAGATAAATGGGTATACATTTCATTTAAAATGCCAAGATAAAAAAGAGCACTCAACCAAAAACAGTGGTGTCATTGATGCAACAGACACAACAACAATGGGTCAAAGACTACATATTATGGTTACATAGGAGGAGATATGGGAACTTGACTATGGACCTACTTTTAAGGTCCCCTTGTTTTGCAAATGGGCAACAACAAGTCGATAGAGGAGGGTTGAGGTAGACAAGAAATACTGTTAATGACATCATGGATCTCAACAATCTTGGGTACTTAGATTTAACCATTCGTCCTAGCTAATGATGTGCTCAGGTTTTCTATGTGAAGGACATGTCTACCAAACTCCTAGAAAAGAAAAAATAAGAAAGAATACATCGACGATGAGCCAAAGCGCCACATAGTTCTTTCAGGAAAAAGAAACATCGTGGAGTGGAGGACAAGATGTACATGTCAAGATTGTGATAAGTTTCATCAAATTCCTCCCTTCATGGTGAAGGATGACCAAGGATCATGTTAATGGAATGAAGATGCTCCATGGATATATTTGATCGTAAAGGAACACACGCCAAGAAATGATAGTGAATTGTAACATATTTAAGATGTCTCCATGTCCATTTTATAGTTGTCCGAAACAATCTTGAGTGTGTTAGTCCCATTTTATGGAGCTGGACTGGGACTAAAGGAGGCCTTTAGTCCCAATTCATACTTACCATTAAGATCTGATCTCCAAACGCTGTGAGGTCACATATTAGGGAGTGCTTCTAACCAGTTTTTGAGATGCCGAGGACTGGGCTCCAGAGGCATCTCCCGGGGAGCCATAATGGTGTCTGCCTCGAAAACCATCTTGGCAGCTTGTAACTTCTCTAACTAGATCAATACCGGGAGCTAACTAATTTCACATATTAGGGAGTTCCTCTATGACTAGCTTGGAGATGGAGGCAGGCCGCATGATCTCCCCTGGAAACTGGCCGTAGTGGTGTCCCTCGCTCAAAACCATCTTGAGAGATGCCTCAACACTGAGTCTGGAGGACTAGACTCACAAGGATGCCTCTTATTTATAGTATGAAGCTCTCGGCAATAATGCTCCATACACTCACCTATCATTATTAGTGTCGAGCATGTTTTGTCCATATTTGGTGTCTCCTAAGGACTAAAGGTTCATCTTTAGTCCCTATTGGACACCATCCGGACAAGGCATAAGCCGCACATAATGCGTCGACACTCACCCTATTATTAGTGTTGCTCGCCTAGTACATTTCCTCTATTTGGCTAATCCATCCAGCCTCAAACTATTTATAGGCCTTTTCCTCTAAATACAACATCTTCATATTTAGGTAACACTCAAGACATTTATTAATATTAAAACCTAGATAAACCGGGACTATTAACAGTGACTAAAGTCACTTTAGTCATAATCATGCCTAGTCCTATAGTAATGCAGCTCGTGGTCTTCTTCGCTCCTGCCATCATCATCGTTATCGCCATCGCTATCGCCACCTCCCACTAAGGGATCCTCACCCAGCCATGGATATACCAGGGGCCATTCCGCCCGGATCTACCACTGGCGGGGAGGTATCCTGGAAGACGATGTCGCTACATGAGTCGGTGGGGCCTTTGTGGCTCGGAGGGTGCACTGGGCACTGCAGCGCAGGATGGTCTCCCAGCCGATGTAGCGATCACTGCTGATAGATTGCTTCACCCACCATGTATGGCCCGGCTTGCCAGGGTTCACCGAGGGCCATCACCTCGCATCGGGCAGCCAGTCCCCGCCTATTAGCCAAGAAGGCATTCCTGTGTCGAGTTGCCTGATCCCACATGGGATCCACCACGTCATATGGGTGAGCTTTGGGTGGAGTGGACCTGTGGATGGTCACTGGCTGCAGAACCTGAGGGACAGAGGAGAACCCTCTATTAGGCTAGCATCATTGCCGCGATGAGTCTGCATGGACAAGCAGTAGTTTGAGGCGTGACAATACCGCCTCCTCGAGGGTCGAATGGCCCAGAGGGGTCTCACTGCCCATTGTTCTAAGAGAGGAAGGTGTGTGGATAGCTATATGGCATGATCGCCTAGATATGAGGGAAGCATGGGAAAACTTGGCGTGAAGCTTAGAAAATATGAATATCTTTAGTAAGTAGTGACTACAACTCCGGATTAAAAGCTCTCGAGAAAGGAAAGGCGGAAAACTTGCAAGCTATGGGAAATGGCGGAAATATCTTTAGTCTCGTTTGCTGACTACAATATTAATAGATATATTATTTGTTTTATTTGGATTTTTACAATAAAAGATATGATTTTCCAAAGTTTATATTTGATTTGAATTAAAAGAAATTTACAAAATGAAATAATTTATAAATGATGCAAACAGATATATGGATATTATATTAAGATTCTTATATTTTTCTGATAATAATAGATATTATTATTTGTTTTATTTGGATTATTACAATAAAAGATATGATTTTCCAAAGTTTTATATTTGATTTGAGCACCAAAAAGAAATTTACAAATGAAATAATTTATAAATGATGCAAACAGATAAATGGATATTATATTAAGATTCTTTATATTTTCTGATAATAATGACATATTCTTTGTTTTATTTGGATTTATACCATAAAAGATATGATTTTCCAAAGTTTTATATTTGATTTGAATTAAAAAAAGAAAATTTAAATATGAAATAATTTATAAATGATGCAAACAGATATATGGATATTATATTAAGATTCTTTTATATTTTCTCGATAATAATAGACATATTATTTGTTTTATTTGGATTTTTACAATAAAAGATATGATTTTCCAAAGTTTTATATTTGATTTGAATTAAAAAGAAATTTAAAATGAAATAATTTATAAATGATGCAAACAGATAAATGGATATTATATTAAGATTCTATATTTTTGATAATAATAGACATATTATTTGTTTTATTTCGGATTTTACAATAAAAGATATGATTTTCCAAAGTTTTATATTTGATTTGAATTAAAAAGAAAATTTACAAATGAAATAATTTATAAATGATGCAGAAACAGATAAATGATATTATATTAAGATTCTTTTATATTTTCTGATAATAATAGACATATTATTTGTTTTACTTGGATTTTTACAATAAAAGATATGATTTTCCAAAGTTTTATATTTAATTTGAATTAAAAAAAGAAAATTTACAAAAAAATAATTAGTCGCGGGTCATGGCTGGACCCGGATCAAAGGGTGCTTGCACAGCAAAAAACGAAGCGTTAAAAACCATATTTAGTCCCGGCTATCTTAACTCCGCCATGATTATGAAGTGCCGGTTGTTAATGGTTAGCCACTCGACTAAAGACCATTTAGTCCCATCACGTACACTTAGCGCCATGACTAAAGAGTGTGTCTACATATTCGCGCCACCGCTTACTTAAAGAGTTGGCATTCTCGATTTAAGACGGCGTACAGGGACGAAACGCAGGAGGTGCCCGCCGGCTGATTCCCATTGCTGTCCGCTGCGTTCCTCGTCAGTGTCGCGGTTCGCTCACAGGTTGCCATTCGCTGCTCAGATATCGACATCACAGCGTCTGCGGTTTGTCTACGCCCATGCACACAAGACTCAATAAGCCATTACACCATGTCACACACAACACACACAACGTTTCATATCACATGGCGGAAGTGCACACGCTTTCAAATGAGCCGGACGAGGAACCTTTAGTTATTATTTTATTTTAGATTAGGATTATATTATTATTAGTTTTGAATTAAAAAGAAAATTTACAAATGAAATAATTTATAAATGATGCAAACAGATAAATGGATATTATATTAAGATTCATTATATTTTCTGATAATAATAGACATATTATTTGTGTTATTTGGATTATTACAATAAAAGATATGATTTTCCAAAGTTTTATATTTGATTTGAATTAAAAAAAAATTTACAAATGAAATAATTTATAAATGATGCAAACAGATAAATGGATATTATATTAAAATTCTTTATATTTTTCTGATAATAATAGACATATTATTTGTTTTATTTGGATTATTACAATAAAAGATATGATTTTTCAAAGTTTTTATATTAGTTTTGAATTAAAAAAGAAAATTTACAAATGAAATAATTTATAAATGATGCAAACAGACTAAATGGATATTATATTAAGATTCTTTATATTTTCGATAATAATATATACATATTATTTGTTTTATTTGGATTATTACAATAATAGATATGATTTTCCAAAGTTTTATATTTGATTTGAATTAAAAAATAAAATTTACAAATGAAATAATTTATAAATGATGCAAATAGATAAATGGATATTATATTAAGATTATTTATATTTTTCTGATAATAATAGACATATTATTTGTTTTATTTGGAGTATTACAATAAAAGGTATGATTTTCCAAAGTTTTATATTCGATTTGAATTAAAAAAGAAAATTTACAAAAAAACAATTAGTCGCGGGTCGTGGATGGACCCGGGACTAAAGGGTGCCTTCGCGCGCGGAAACGTAGCGGTCAAAAAAACCCTTTAGTCCCGGGCTGTGGCTTAACTCGCGACTAAAGGGGGGGTCTTTAGTCGCGGGTTAAGCCATAGCCCGGGACTAAAGAGTAGTCCCGTCCCGTGGCTTAGCTCGGGACTAAAGGGGGGGTCCCTATATATTTCGCGCCAGGGAGGTGCTGCCCACCAGCACTTGGCATTCCTCGACGAAGACGAAGACGAAGCAGGCACCCACGCGAACATGTGGAGGTGCTGTCTGAGCCGTGTCAGCTTCCGGCCAGGCGGCAACAGGTTCGCACGCTGTTTCATCACAAGACCGCCGCTAGCCTTGACTTCTATTGCCACCGCCGCCTTTCTCTCAGGCCGCCACATACCGCCTCGGCGACACTGCTCGTCACTGCCAAGATCGCCTTGTCGCCAGCCGCCACGCCCACCTCAAGGCCAAGGTCACGCCGGCTCAATCGGGTGTGCTGGATCGAGGAGGGTACGGCCTAATGTTTTTTTGTAATTATTAGTTAGCTAGGGTTAGGATTATAGTTTTTGTTATTTAGAATTATAGTTTTTGTTATTAGGATTAGGATTATATACTTAGCTAGGGTTAGGATTAATTATAATTTTTGTTATAGTTTTTTCTAGCTAGAGTTAGGATTAATTTTAATTATAATTATTTTGTTATAGTTTTTTCTATAGTTTTTTATAGTTAGGATTATTATAAATAGGATTATAATTATGATTATTATAATTAGGATTATTATAATTAGGATTATTAGGGTTTTTTGTTATAGTTTTTTCTATAGTTTTTTATAAATTTTTTATAGTTAGGATATTATAATTAGGATTATTATAATTAGGGTTATAGTTTTTTCTATAGTTTTTTATATTAGCTTTTTTTGTTTTAGTTATTAAGATTTTTTTTACTGCAAATAATATTAGGGTTATTGTTTTTTTGTTTTAGTTATTAGGATTATTGTTTTTTCTAACCTGTTTAACTCTCTTTTTGTTATAGATAATTAAGTCATGGATCCATCCGAAGATCCTGGTCGCATCGGTGAAGGTTTTCTTCAGGGCATGATAAGAGGTGAAATTCCTCTTAATATTAATATCGGTGAAGATATTTTGCTCGAGGAAGAGATATCCTCATATCTGAATCCATCCGGTGATGGACAAGAGGAAAACCTAATGTACCAAGGGGAAGACCGGATGGACGAAGGGCAAACAAATAACAACAATAATGATGGCCCCTCGACAAGATCCAGCGAGGTACATATATATATATATAAAGTCTCGTGTTACCTCTATTCATTAATTGATCTAGATATATATTAATCACTCTCTCTTCTTCTTTTAGCCCACCTGATCGAAGCAATCGACAGCTCGAACAAAACGAGGGCCGAACAAAAAGTTGGATGGTAATCAGAGGTTCACCATCGAAGAAATAGATGATGATGGTGAACCGATTGCTCTAGAGAAGCACCGGAGGATGTTTATAAATTAATGCGGGGTGCTTGTTAGGGACAACCTGCCGATCACCATCCAAGAATGAAGAAATCCGGTGAAGAATCTAGCTATGTCACCGATGATGCCAAAGATGACCTTTGGCAGAAGCTCATAGCGCATTTCATACTACCTCCAGAGTATGAAGAATTTGAAGTAGATGGTATTACCCCAAGGCCGGGTGGGCGGGAAAATAGAGCGAAAGTGAAGGAGTGGGCTCTGAGCAAGATGGCTGAACTGTACCGGAACCACAAGAAAAGTTTATACGCGAAATATGTCGCGAAAAGAAAACTCCAGACTTCAAAGGAGTAAGCGAGAAGTTGAGAGAACAAGAGGCCAATTTTTTACAAAGACAAGCAATCTGATAAAGCAAAGGCACAGTCGGCAAAGAATGCGTTAAATGCTGCCAACAAGAAATACCATCATAAAATGGGGACAGGTGGCTACAAGAGTGCCGTCCCTAAGTGGGAAACTATGGAGAAGAACATGGGGACAGGTGGCTACAAGAGTGTCGTTCCTGGTACAGATGGATGGCCCGAGAGGTCAAAGCACTGGTGGTACGGGCACGGGGGATCCTTGGACCCAGAAACAGGGAAGACATTATTTCATGATAAAATTATAAACCCTCCCAAGACCTTATTCAAGCAATGAACGATGCTCAATTGGGATTGTTCCGTCTCGAGAGAGAACGAAAGCGAGCTGACACGGCGCCCTAGGGAATCCTGAAAAGGAGGACAAACACAAGGCAAATGCGGTGTCTTGTGGAAGAAAGGGTTTCAAGACGATGCTGAATTCTGACCGTCGAGAAAGAAGGACTGGAGGCAGACCAGATTCTGGTAGAGCAGACCTAGCTAATCAAGAACCTCATGCATGAGATTAGCGAAGGCCACCGTCGTCAACTCACCCGCGGTCTAATGATCCTGCATTGGATCTTAGCCAGCGGAGAAGCAGCGTGGATTCCACGGAGGTCCGGGCTGATGATCAAGCACTGCTGGATGATGCACCGGCTCCTCACTACCCCGTGGATGATGTCAGAGAGATGGCACAATGTGAGCTACATCAGCCAATGAACAACCTGTCCTTCAAGGTGGCGATCGGCACTGCTTTACCTTGTCTACCTGGAGCACTCCACCATTCACTTCCGATTCCACCAGGCTATGCTCGTGTCATGGTGGATGACATAGTGGAGGATTTTGCGTACCTAGAGATTGAAATCGCTACGCTCAAGGCCTTAAAACTAGGAGATGTCAAGCGCAACATCATTCTATGGAATAAGAAGTACATCAAGTTTCCAGGCTCGGCGCCAAGGCCACCGACTCCGAGGAATCCAAGTCCACCCCGCATCGAATATCGTCAACCTCCAAGTCCACCCCAACCCGATTATCGCCAACCTCCAAGTCCACCCCGCCCCGCTGACGATCGCCGCAGTAGGAGTACATCAACTCGATCTCCGCCTCTGTGTAATACTCGATCTCCGCCTCCGCCTCCGTGCAATACTACTACCTCATCGAAGAAACGGAAGTTCGACGGTCCCCCGCGCCCCACATCGAAGAAAGGTCAAATGGCGAAGATAGTCGACATCCCGCCGGCTCTTCCAAAGAGACTTTATGACAAGACCGATGAGGAAACTAACGCGGATGTGGCTGCCCAAGTTAAGGCGTATTTTGCACCCAAAAAGCCTGAGCCAAAGCCGGTATATAATGAAAAACCCAAAAAGTGGGCTAAGTCCTTTCTTGAGCAACCATCCCAGATATCGATGAATCTGGAATCAGACTATGACCGGGAGATTATTAAGAAAGCACAGAAGAAAAAAATCACAATTGCAAAAAGCGGGAAGCAAGTTGCCCAGCTCAGTATACGAAGAATCAATCGGTGCTTCATCAAAGTCATTTCAGACCTCGACAAGGCCTTCAGAGCTGAAATGGATATGGACATGAAAATAATGGACCCCAGAGCCCGTAATAATGCTGCACTTATGGGAATCACTGTATCGCAGGCCAAAGCACTTGCTAACAAAGCAAATATGTCTCTTGGTCAATATTTAGGCTATGAAGATACGCCAGTGGGTCAGATAGTACGGCAATATGTCCAAGGGGAGCCTCTAGTCAGTAATGAGGAGCTCACGCGTCTATCCACACATATGCGAAATCTGTACGAATGGTACATGTCGCAAGCAGAAAAAAGCATCAGAAAGATTGGTTTCCGGTGGATGTTAGAAAGGAGCATCACTTCAAACCATACTCGATACAGGTTCAAATGACCGAACTGTTTCAGTTATATAACCAGAGTGCCCTCGACAAATATATCATTGGTTGCTACTGTTTGTAAGTGATTTATTTCTATAATTAAATTTGTATCTCAGCTCATTCATTGCATTTAATATATTATCCTAACTATATATCCTTTTGTATGATGATATTATATTCTGCACAATGAAGATGTTTGAATGCAAAAGAGCTAGAAGATACGACGTTGGGTTCATTGAATCATATATCGTTAATGAATATACGTGAAAGAATCACCCCAAGGACGTGGAGGGAGACCTGTGCAGGTTCTTAACTGAGAATAATTTTGTTAAGGAAATACTATTTCCTTACAACTTCAAGTGAGTGTTTATATCTTGTACACATTTTATTTTTGCTTACTGGATGAGCTATGCATGTATGCTTATGTAAACGTCCGCAGATTCCACTGGATCTTGCTAAGCATTCAAGTTGACAACGCCCTAGTTCAAGTCCACGACTCATTAAGTTGGGACCAAGAGTAGTGGAGCGACATGAAAGCAATGCTCCATAAGTAATTTCAATCATTATCGCATTATATCATCCTCTTTCATTCATTTCCTGATATCAAGTAACTAATAACTCCTTTGTTCATTTTCTTTGCCGAGCAGGTGTTGGACACGGTTCAGACAGAAAATACCAGGTCCATTCAAAGAGGAGTTAACTTATAAAATGGTGAAGAGTTTACAGCAGCCACCGGGAACTCATTTATGTGGATACTACGTTTGCGAGTACATACGCGAGTTGACTAGTGAGCGGAAAGTTGACTCACATTATATTTATGATTTATGGAGAAACTAGAGCCGCATCAGCATAAGAGCAATTCAAGAGGAGTCATGGATTTATGATGAAGGAAGTCCTTGATGTACATGGAGAGCATTATGCGGATGACGTGGAACTCGATTGTACTTAGTCATCTTCATGTAGCTGATATGATATATATATTCTTCAATGATCATGTAATTTCAAAACATTTCTTCCTTTTGATATGATTGATTATATGTATGCTTGCAAGGGATCGATTAATTATATAAATGCATCGATGCGTAGTGTGTATGTAGTAACGTATAATATGTATACTAAAATATATGTTTGAATTATAGTGAAACACAAAACAAAAAAGGAACGAAATGGAAAAAAAGGAAATACACAACCTCTGCCGCGGCAGAGAAATGTGTGTTTCCCTACCGCGGCAGGAAACCTTTTAGTCCCGGGTGATGTTACGGCTCGGGACTAGAGGGTTTCCGCCCCCCGCAGGGCTGAAACAGCCACGTGGCTGTTATCAGTCGCGGGCCGTAGCGAGCCGGGACTAGAGGGGGGGGGTGGGGGGCTCTAGTCCCGGGCCCAAAACCGGGACTAGAGCCAGTTGCGGCCCGGGACTGGAGGCCCCTTTTCCACTAGTGATAGTTGAATTTGTTGGGTTTGTCGGGGTTGTTATTATTGTGGTTTCCTCTGGGCCTTGGGTTTCCTCCTCCACGGTTGGGATAGGTTGAACGTTTCATCGGGGTTCTATTTTTTCTTGGGGCAAATCCTGTAGACGGGTTGGGGCGATACTTTGGAGTATGGTGGGTTCCTGGTTGATGCATCATTACAGCTTGCGGTTCTCATTGGCTTGGTTGATCTTGCCTCCATATGAATGTCAGAATCCACTAAGGCTTCAATGTCGGAAAACATAATATTGACTAACACTATCTGCATCTCATCATGCAGACCATTCAAGAATCGCTCCTTCTTCTTGGCTTCAGTGTCAATCTCATCTAGTGCATACCTAGCTAATGACAGAAATTTGTCACGGTACTCAACTACTGTCATCATCCTTTGCTTCAATTCTTTGAATTCATCTCTCATCCTCTTGATTAAACCCGGTGGCACATGGGTTCTACTGAACTTGAGTTTGAATTCATCCCAAGTCATCATCTGTCCTCCATTCATGGTACGAATGCTATTTCACCAGGCTATTGCATCTCCTGCGAGATAGTGGGTGGCAAACAGTAACTTCTCATTGGCTTCCACTCTAGCGACTCCTAAGTTGTTCTCCATGGTCTGCAGCCAGTCATCCGCATCTAATGGCTCTTCAGACTTACTAAAAATGGGTGGATTGGTGTCCTGAAAGTTCTTGAGCTTGGATCCATGGTTGTCCTGGTTTCCATGGCCTTGAATATTGTTGGCCATCCGAGCTATGTGTTGAAGGGTGGCTAGGTTGGCTTGATGTTCAACTCTTTCAGCTTCGCGGTCCGAAACCAACATTTGCAAAATTTGCAGCATTGAGTCCGGGGATGAACTGCTTCCTCCGCGAGGCATCTGAAGATTGAGGTAGATCATGAGATAAGAGGGGAATTTCTATGGTTCATGGATTTGTTTTTGGAAAAGTTTTTAAACTTTGAGTTTGACTCAGGTTTTTATAACTAGCAACTTGCTTTTCATTCATTCATTCATTCATTCATTCATTCATGCATTCATTCATTCATTCATTCATAGCACACAATACAAACACAAACCACAACAAGGAAAACAGATGGTTTTAAGAACCATTCTGTGAAACTACGATACAGTTGGACCGAATACAACTCACTAATGCCAGTGCTCAAGTGCTACTACTCATCTGAATCGGTGGCTTTATCATCATCATCAATGAAGGTGGAGTCGTCATCATTAGTGTGGAAGTCCATGGCTTGGTCCTCTAGGAAGTCATCATAATCACTGAGGTAGGAGTAAGGGTCTCCACGGATATCTTCCCCTACATTCTCCCTTTCCTCAAGCTGCATGTCCCGCTCATGGATGGTCTCCTCCAAACCTGTCACCTTGTGACGAAGGCGAGCAATAATGCGATCCTTCTTGTCAAGATGACGACAAAGTGACTAGCGATCCTTCACAAGCATGGCGAGGGTCTGGTCCTTCTTGAATGCAATGGCATGGTTGTGGTTGGTGTAGGCGCGGGCGTTGTCTAACTCCTTCTGCCTATCATACATCATGAAGCTGAGATGATCCACTTGATGTTTCAGCTCCTGGTGACCTGGCACCTCCAATGGCTGTCCCATCAAATCACGCCTTGGGTAGTACTCAAAGCGCGTGCCCTTGATTAGATTGATGCTGTGCCCACACAGACGGGCAAGAGCTTCCTGCATAGCCCTGACGAGTCCATCTAGCCAGTTGTTCTCTCTTAGGGTGAATTGGATTCCTTCCGAGGTGGGTGCTTCCATCTTCCCTTTGAGACTTGCAACAATCAGTCATTGCAATTCTCCTCCTTGCTGATCGTTAAGCTGGGCTCCGAAGAACTCGGGATGCGGGTGCTCAAGAAGTTTCGAGAGTTGATCCAAATCACGCTCAAAGATGAGCTCTCCTCCATTTCCCAACTAATAGAACTTTCTATACTTCACCTCCATATATAAGAATGTAGGATGATTAAGTTAGTAGAGTGATCAAGTCTGTCAAATTTTACTTAAGATTCCAAGAATTTTTGAAGAACATGAATTTTCTTGAAAGAGTCTCAGTGATAAGATGTAACATCCCTAAAATCATGATTTCAAAGATTGCATATCATTCATGCATGCATATAATTTTGAGATCATTTTCCAACTATTTTCAAGAAAACAGAACCACATAGTGCTATTATTTTATGTGAGAAAACTTACATCAAATGACCATCCTCATTTGAGAGCATAAGTGTTTTAAACCAAGTTTTGTTGGCTTCCTTGTTGATTGGTTTGAATGTGGAGTTTGGATAAAAATTCATAGAACAAATGTGGTTTCAAAACCATTTTCAAACCATTTCCAAATCAAGTGCTATGTCACTGTTTATTTTTTTTATTTTTGATGACCAAGCTAATTCAATGTAACCACTTGATTTTATGCCCAGAAGTGTGAATGTTGCACCCTGCAAAATCCTGAAAAAGTTTGAATTCAAAAAGCTTTTGAAACCATTTGAAAATCATTCCAGAAATTCAAAACAAAAAAAGAAAAAGAGAAAGGAAATAGAAAAGGGCCAGCGCCAGTCTTTTGGCCCAACTGAGAAAGCAGCCCACTAAGCCCACCGGGTTCCCTCTCTCACTCGCAGACGCACCCAACAAGTGACTGACGCCAGGAACCCACCCCCCTCTGTTTCTCTCGCAGACAACTGGGCCCCGTCCACGTCACCGTCGTCTTCCCCAAATCTCGCCCGCAGACCACGTCGTCGCTGCCGTTGATGCCGATAATGGCGCGGCGTAATTAGCCTTGATTCTGCGAGCGTTTCCTGTCGCGCTTCGGCCTACTTAAACCACACCCCGCCGCGGTCATTTCCCCCCACACTGCACACTCTTCTCGCCACCAGGCTGCCTCTAATTCGTATTGCACCGCCGCAGTCAGAACCAACTCCGGCGAGGTATTCCGGTAAGAACCCGTCGCCCCTTGCTGTATAAGTTTGCCAGAATTATCACGACAACCATGCGCATCTTCAACAAGCATGGGAAATTCAACAAGCACCACAACCACAACCGTCATGACAACAAGCATCACCGTAGTCATGACAATGACAAGTACAAGAACCACAAGGGTGGATACAAGAGCCACCACAGTGGTAATGAAAGTGGAAGTGGAAGCCAGCCTGTCAAGAAAGACATAAGTCAGGTTGAATGCTTCAAGTGCAAGAAGATGGGGCATTATGCAAATGAATGCCCAGAAAAGAAAGTTGAAGGACCCAACAAGCCCAACCCTTTTCAGAAGGGACAGGTGAACCACATCAGTGTGGAGGAGGTCTATGAGGAGCGATCTTTGTTGCTAGTAAGTTCAGACTCAATTCTATTCCAGCATTTGTTCTTTTTGATACTGGAGCATCGCATTCATTCATATCAAAAGCATTTGTTGATAGAAATGGGTTTCCAACTGAAAACATTGGGTGTCCAATAAAGGTTAGTTCTCCGGGTGGAGATATGATAGTAAGTCTTGGATGCCGGGATCTAGTAATAGAGTTTGGAAAGCATAAATTTCCAGTGAGTCTGATAATCCTAGATTCCCAAGGACTGGACGTAATATTGGGAATGGATTGGATGGCTAAGTATGAAGGAGTACTAGATTGTGCTAATCGTACTGTTGCACTCACAACCCCGGAAAGAATACGGATTAAATCCAAGTCCAACTTTGAATCAAAAGGAAGTAAGCTAAATTCTCTTAAGGGGGTTAGCATGGAATGTGTGCCAATTGTGAGTGAGTATCCAGACGTGTTTCCGGAAGAATTGCCGGGAATGCCACCAGATAGAGATGTGGAGTTTCTTATAGATTTGGTACCAGGATCTGGACCAATAGCAAAGAGACCTTATAAGATGTCAGTGGATGAACTGAAAGAACTCAAGAAACAACTTGGAGAACAGTTGCAGAAAGGATTTATTCAACCAAGTTCTTCATCTTGGGGAGCCCCAGTTTTTTTCGTGGAGAAGAAAGATAGAAGTCAAAGGTTATGCATAGATTACCATTCACTTAATGAGGTGACTATTAAGAACAAATACCCTTTGCCTAGAATCAATGATTTGTTTGATCAGCTAGAAGGAGCTTGTGTGTTCTCAAAGATTGATCTCCGGTCAGGTTATTTTCAACTCAAGATAAGATAACAAGACATACCTAAGACAACGTTCACTACAAGGTATGGATTGTATGAGTATACCGTAATGCCTTTTGGTTTGACCAATGCTCCAGCATACTTCATGAATATGATGAAAAATGTGTTCATGGAATTCCTTGACAAGTTTGTTGTCGTTTTCATCGATGACATTTTAGTCTACTCCAAGAGCAAAGAAGAGCATGAAGGACATTTGCGTTTACTTGAGAAGTTAAGAGAGCATAAACTTTATGCCAAATTCAGCAAGTGTGAATTCTGGTTGAATGAAGTTGGATTTCTTGGACATGTTATGACAAAGGATGGTGTAGCAGTTGATCCTGCAAAGGTTTCAGCTGTAACTGAATGGAAATCTCCCAAATCCGTGAAAGAAGTTCGTAGTTTCCTTGGCTTAGAAGGCTACTACTGAAGGTTCATTGAGAATTTCTCTAAGGTAGCTAAGCCCATGACGGAATTGCTAAAGAAAGACAAGAAGTTTGCTTGGTCTGAAGGTTGTGAACTCATCTTTCAGGAATTGAAGAAGAGACTTGTGACAGCATCTTGTGTCATGATTTGGAAAAAGATTTCGAAGTATATTGTGATGCATCTTATCAGGGTTTGGGTGCAGTACTTATGCAAGACGGTAAAGTTGTGGCGTATGCCTCGAGACAACTCAAAACTCATGAATTGAACTGTCCTACTCATGATTTAGAGTTAGCCTCTGTTGTCCATGCACTCAAAACATGGAGACACTATCTTTTGGGAAAGCGTTGTGAAGTGTTCACAGATCTCAAAAGTTTGAAGTATATCTTCACCTAGAAGGAAATTAATATGAGACAAAGAAGATGGCTAGAACTTATCAAGGACTATGACTTAAGTTTGCAATACCACCCCGGTAAAGCAAATGTTGTAGCAGATGCTCTAAGTCGTAAGGTTTTTGTGAATGGCCTTACCAAAGGAGAATTGCCAGATGATCTGTGTACCCAATTTAGAAAACTCAGATTGGAGATTGTGCCTGAAGGACATCTCATGTGTTTGGATGTTCAACCCACTTTTTTGGACAAGATCAAAGAAGCCCAGAAGATTGATAAGGAAATTGAAGAGATTAAAGAAAAGATTGGCAAAGGAAAAGCCAAAGGGTTCCATGAAGACGAACAGGGTACTTTATGGCATGGGAAACGTATCTGTGTTCCACAAGATCCGGAGTTGCGGAAACTGATTTTGCAGGAAGCACACAACTCACCGTATTCCATTCATCCGGGTAACACCAAAATGTACATGGACATGAAAGAAAGATTTTGGTGGAATAATCTCAAGAAGGACATCGCCTAACATATTGCTTTGTGTGATGTGTGTAGTAGAGTGAAAGCGGAACATCAGAAACCAGCAGGTTTGCTTCAACCGCTACCTATTCCTGATTGGAAGTGGGACAAGATTGGTATGGATTTCATTACTGGATTACCAAGGACCAGGTCAGGATATGATTCTATTTGGGTAGTAGTGGATTGCCTAACTAAAGTGGCTCATTTCATACCCATGAAGACAACCTATACAAGTGCTAAGTTAGCCAAAATCTACATGAGTAGAATTGTATGTCTACATGGAGTGCCCAAGAGTATTGTGTCTGATAGGGGAACTCAATTCACTTCCCATTTTTGGAGACAGTTACATGAGTCATTGGGAACGAGGTTGGAATTCAGTACTGCTTTTCATCCTCAAACCGATGGACAAACCGAAAGGACTAATCAAATTCTTGAAGACATGTTGAGGGCATGTGCCCTAGACTATGGAGCCAGTTGGGATGAGAGTCTGCCTTACGCAGAATTTTCTTATAACAACTTACTATCAAGCCAACATTGAGATGGCACCATTTGAGTTTCTCTACGGAAGAAAGTGTACCACCCCATTGTTATGGAATGGTGTGGGAGAAAGAAGTTTATTCGGGCCAGATATTATCAAAGAAGCCGAAGAGAAGGTCAAGTTGGTTAAGGACAGGTTGAAGATAGCACAGTCCCGACAGAAAAGCTACGCAGACCCTAAGCATAGAGAAGTCACCTACGAAGTTGGTGATAGAGCCTATCTTAGAGTGTCACCACTTCGTGGAGTGAAGAGATTCGGAGTCAAAGGAAAATTGGCACCAAGATATGTTGGGCCATTCAAGATTCTGAGTCGCAAAGGAGAAGTTGCCTATGAAATTGAACTGCCAGAATCTCTGCCAGCTGACCATAATGTGTTTCATGTGAGTCAACTTAAGAAATGTTATCCCGAAATGGAAGAAACTTCTTTGAAGGATACTATACCTTTGGAGGAGGTTCAGTTGGAGAGTGATCTCACTTATGAAGAGAAGCCTATCAAGATTCTTGAGACTGCAGAAAGAGTCACACGGACCAAGACTATCAAGTTTTGTAAAGTGCAGTGGAATCATCATTCCGAAGAGGAAGCAACATGGGAAAGAGAAGATGATCTTCGGAAAGACCACCCTCACCTATTTGCTAGCCAATCCGAATCTCGAGGGCAAGATTCACCTTAAGGGGGTTAGATTTGTAACATCCCTAAAATCATGATTTCAAATATTGCATATCATTCATGCATGCATATAATTTTGAGATCATTTTCCAACTATTTTCAAGAAAACAGAAGCACATAGTGCTATTATTTTATGTGAGCAAACTTAAATCAAATGACCATCCTCATTTGAGAGCATAAGTGTTTTAAACCAAGGTTTGTTGGCTTCCTTGTTGATTGGTTTGAATGTGGAGTTTGGATAAAAATTCATAGAACAAATGTGGTTTCAAAACCATTTTCAAAACATTTCCAAATCAAGTGCTATGTCACTCTTTATTTATTTTATTTTTGATGACCAAGCTAATTCAAAGTAACCACTTGATTTTATGCCCAGAAGTGTGAATGTTGCACCCTGCAAAATCCTGAAAAAGTTTGAATTCAAAAAGCTTTTGAAACCATTTGAAAATCATTCCAGAAATTCAAAACAGAAAAAGAAAAAGAGAAAGGAAATAGAAAAGGGCCAGCGCCAGTCTTTTGGCCCAACTGAGAAAGCAGCCCACTAAGCCCACCCGGGTTCCCTCTCTCCCTCTCTCACTCGCAGACGCACCCAGCAAGTGACTGACGCCAGGACCCCACCCCCCTCTGTTTCTCTCGCAGACAACTGGGCCCCGTCCACGTCACCGTCGTCTTCCCCAAATCTCGCCCGCAGACCACGTCGTCGCTGCCGTTGATGCCGATAATGGCGCGGCGTAATTAGCCTTGATTCTGCGAGCGTTTCCTGTCGCGCTTCGGCCTACTTAAACCACACCCCGCTGTGGTCATTTCCCCCCACACTGCACACTCTTCTCTCCACCAGGCTACCTCTAATTCGTATTGCACCGCCGCAGTCAGAACCAACTCCGGCGAGGTATTCTAGTAAGACCCCGTCGCCCCTTGCTGTCTAAGTTTGCCAGAATGATCACGACAACCATGCGCATCTTCTCACCCTATTGGTGCATGCTAGGACCGTCTGGAGACTTGCCAAAGACGACGACCGCAAGTGCCTGACGCTTTCTTCTTCTCCGGCGATTGATTGCGGTAAGCACTGAGCGCCCCTTGACCTCTCTCGCATACGAATAGGTTCGCCTTGTCCTTGCGCAGCTACTGATGCCTCTGGTTGGTACTAGGAAGACCCAGAGCATCGGCAACAACTTCGTCTGCAACCACCCGATGCCGTGCACGACTCCGACGAGCTCCAACAGCCCACACGGTGCGCCCCTTGCCAAGCCGCCGCCAGGTTGAGCATCAGCACGTCGCCACGGTTCTGGTAAGCCCCTCCGACGACCCTAGGATGACCTGTAGCGCCGCGCCGCTGCCAGTAGCCGCCGCTAGTGCCGCCCGTCTGTGGTCAGTTAGTTTAGGGACCTAGGATTTAGATCTAACGTGCGAGATTAGATCTGTGACGAAGAGGTAAGTTTAGATCTGAGCCGTGCGTGTTTAGTTAGATCCAACGGTAGCCGAGCGTGATCCAGTGCGAAGCGGTACGCACCAATTAGAACATGACACGTGGCTGAGTTTAGATTTAAAACTGAATTTTGAATCTGATTGTTATTCAAATTTGATTTGGCTATAACTTTTGATCCCCACGTTAGAATTTGACAAATTTTATATCGTTGGAATCAGGAGAGCAAGCTCTTTCTAAATATGCAATGTGTTTAATGTTTAGCTTCTGTTAAAAAGGTTTTATTTGCAGAAACTTGTGTAGGACTAATTAGAGTTTATGAAATGTTTAGGAAATAATTTAGGGTATAAATATTGGTTGTTTGGCAAGTTTTTAACTTGTTAGTGAATCAGTACTGTTTACTTGCTTGGTTGAATTTTAAAAATCATCATTTACCATCTTGCATGCATGCATATATTTTTGATTGTATATGTTTTGTGTGTAATTTGTTGCTACCAATCTTTGTGTAGATTTTGGTGCAAGTGATTGTGATTGTGATTGTGATTGTGATTGTGAGGAGTGCTACTCTCCGAACTACCAAGGCAAGTGGTACTTCATGAATATTATCATTCCTATGTTTTCTACTAAGCATTAGAAATATTTTGTTAGACTTGCATGCTATATTTTGCTTATATGCCATGTTGGGAAATCCTAGTAGTTGTAGAAATGCTAGGGAATTTCTAAGTTAAGTTACTATCTATGCCATGCTTAGCCTAGCTAGTAGCAACCAAGGGTTGGTGAAATATATACATGCTATGATGAAAATATTTCTAAGTCTTTGGACTTGTGTTTTACCTAATAAAACAACTAAGTTAATGAAACACCTGGGTGGAATGGAAGGAAAGGTTTATGTTGAGTGGTTACACAAGGCCCATTTCTATGGTTTACCTTGTGTATCTCACTTGTGGTAAGCCACCCAGGAACAAAGAGATTTTAGAGGCCAAGTGTTAAGAAGCTTCTAGTGCAGCCACTTGGCAATATGGGCTCTGCCTGGATCACATAAGTTGTTAGAACTTAGCCAATTGGATAGTTGGTGGTAGTGGGAATGATAGGTTGGAGCGCGTCCATTTGGTCTAAGGAAAGGCTTCTGAAAGGTCATGTCTTGGTGAAACCAAGTCTGGTGGGGAAAGTGCACAACCTCTGCAGATGGAAAAATCTAAGTACTTAGCCAAGTCCATGGTAATGGACAACTTGAGCATCAAGACATGGAAGCTATTAAGATTCTCCTGATCCCAATTTCTAAGTAAAAACTTGTGGGTGAACAAGGGTGAAGGACTTCAATGTCTATTGGTGGTTCCTTGGGAAAAGTTTTTGACAAAGAAAAACTTAGTGATTTCAACTAATAGGAAAAATCTATTTTGAGCAAAGCAAGCCAAGCTACACTTAGCCAAATTGCATATAGTATCTAGTCCACTTAAAATTTTACTAAGGTATCACTTGCCAATACTATTCCAAAGTATTGACCCACTGTGGCTGTAACTTGTGATGTTGCAGGTTACTCTGATGAGGATTAGGTGTCATGAGTCTACACTCAACATGTTTGCCTGTGGCACATGAAGATGAAGACTTTTATTTATTTACTTATTCAAACTCTTGTTTTAGGCATGTGGCCTTGGAGTTGTAAAGACTATGTTTATCTCTGGAATGGCTGTAATAAATGACCTTTGTATCTGTGTACTTCATCTTAAACTGTGGATGCTAGCAATGATCCAGGGACTAGCATTGCAATCACAGGGATCCTTTTCCTTTATAAAGGAGGGATCTTACATAAGAATGAGAATAGGTTTTCATAAATACTCAGTTCCTTTGTTTTTAAACTAAGTTTTTGTTTCAAGCATCCATTCTAACTAGGGTCTCCTATGGTCAGGATGACTCTGATACCAACTTGTCAACACCCAGATTTTTAATCCTAGATGCTTGTTATGCCATACATCGCAATCCCGGGATTACCATTTTTGCAAGACATAACATATTGGATATCATAGTACATCATCCATTACAAACCTTAATATAGGTCTTACAAATAAAGGATCACATGATCCAGTCTTAGTACAATCAACACAGTGGAATAATAATAATAGTAGTAGCGTGGTCACGGCTCCATCTTCAATGTCACAGGCAATGCTGACGATGGGAGATGATCCTAGTTGTCGTATACATCCTGGTGTCCATCATCCTGGTAGTCCTCCTCATAGTCTGGCCATAGGAATAGCTAGGGACAAAGCCATGAGTACTCTTTAAGTACTCGCAAACTAAACTAACAAGTAAGGTAGTTCAAGTTGGAATCCTAAGCTCTAGGTTGTTTTGCAAAAAGCCAAATTTATTTCTAACTGAGTTTAGAAGTAAATAAAACTAGTTTAAGGTTTTACAACACCTAAATGGGAACTTAGTTTTCATATCACAATCCTGTTGTGGTCAAGTCAAAGTAATGATTCACTTCACAAGTCATTTTTTAAAACATCTGACGACGAAATAGTATGGCCACTCAAACTGTCCATAACCGCGGACGCGAATATTCTAATAGTTTGACACTCTGCAGAGGTGGTACACTTTCACCACAACATTCAATACATCCGTCAGGAACAATCCTGATTCACCGTACTCAGTATGCAGATAATCAATCCTAACCTTTCAATTATACACCCTAATATAAGAACCCCCCTATGAGTTTGGCCTCCCAACCATGACCATCTGTCATCTTGGTAACTGCACAGGTGGACAATCATCACGAGGTAGCCTCATCTCAAACCTCGGCCGCAAGGGAACCCATACTAAGATATATAAACTTCCAGTCAAGCCCTTCCCAAATTCCGGTATTGTGGTTGTACGGTAAAATTGGAATGGTATCACATCCAAACACAACCATCAGTTTTATAAAGGGCTAAGTCTCATGCCTCACCATTTTCATCATCAAATCATCTGGTCTTGAATAACACATGTCAAAAAATTTCATTAGAATGACTCATCATTCTAAGGTTTTCATAACTCTTTTCACAAAGTATTCCCGTCTAAACTGATCAAGTTTTATGCTTAGCACTAGCCACTAAGGTTTTGGGGTAAACACTAATGAGGGGTGATAATCAAGTGTGACTTATCTAAGTCTAGTCTCATGCCTTAGGATGACATCTAGTTCTAACTAACTTAGGCCAAGTTTTATTCTCTTTATGCTACCTTTAAAACCTTTCGAAAACTCACAAGTCACTAAGTAAAGGTAAAAAAATAACTTTGATAAAGAAATAAAATATTAAAGCTTGTAAGTAAAAATGGGATTTGGTATAATCAAATATTCGTAAGTAAGCATGCCTAATGCATTGAATAGGTTATCCTTAGGCTTGCAAGTGGGACTTGCATAGTTCACTTGTAGTATTAAGCTTGATAGGATGGCTTGCATTAGATAGCTTGCTAGGTAAGATAACTTGCAAGTGTTAGCTTGCCTTGAGCAGTGCAGTGGTTGAAGTTCTCCTCTGCTTCTTCTTCTTCGTAGTAGTAGTAGTATCCTTCCTCTTCGTATCCTTGGTCGGTACTAGCATCTATAAATAAATAAGAGGTACACAACCACCAAAAAATACTTAACTACTTATATTTGGCACACAAAGGTTCACACTAGATGATCTAGCATCATCACCATCATCACAAGAATTAAAGCCTAGTCTTATTTTTTTATTTTAGAAAAGTAATTTCTACTCATTGAAAACTACTTAAGATTTAATATTCTCCAATTAAAACATGGGATCATGTTGACACATGTCATCACCACATATTCTAATACTTGGGAATGTGATTTAAAGTGGTGTCACAATTTAATAATGTTTAACATTATTATTTTAATTAATTAAAGTGACTAGAAATGCCTATGGGACATTCTTTTATTACTTGTCCATTATTACTGCAAGTAAAACTTGATATTTTTATATATTCAGAAAGGTCTTGTCAAATGTGATTTTTGAGAGTTGGAGTCAACTCAAAATCACTTAGGATTGATTTTTGAAAAATGTTTGAATGCAGAAAAGTCTCTGCCTTGTTATTTTTACTATAGGTCATCTATAACTCTAAATGGTTTGAATCCAACGGGCTTGGATTAAGAATTCCAATACCTTTCTAGCAAAATTGGTTTCATGCAATTTGGTTCAGTAAAACTCTTTGAATTGATTTTTGAATCAACAGACAGAACTAGGTTTGAAACAAAAATGGAAAATCTAAATTTAAACTAACTGGGTTGCGCGGGAGAGTTACTGGGCCATCCTATTGCACACAGCTCGCGCGCAGGCTGGTTTAAGTGGTCTCCCCACTCGTTAGTGAGACAGAGGGTGGCGAAGGGGTATGGGGTTATTACGACCGTAGGATTAGATGCAAGATCAACTGCTCATGGCCGTCGTCCTCACCGGGACAAAACGCGACGGGGAGTAACCCTAGCACGGCCAGTGGGGGTATAGGGTGGCTCGCCGGGGCTCATGCGAGGGTCGGCTATGGGGGCGAATGAGGTTGTCAACGACGGCGGTTCTCCTGGTACTGGCGGGGTCTCCTGGGGTGGTCGCAATTGACGACGCCCTTCTCCTCCAGCAGCGGCAGACTTCGGCCAAATTACGGCGAGGGAGAGCTCGCCTTGCTCTGGGAAGAAGTGGGGAGGATCAGTGAGAGGTGGGGAGTGGAATGGTGTGAAGAAATGGTGCGGGGGAGGCCTCCTTTGATAGGCGAGCGAGAGAGGCCGAGCGGCATGGGAAGAGCTCGTTGGGCTCGATGCTCTGGCATCCTCTCGGCATGGCAGGGACGAACTGGGCGCGGCTTGTTCTCTGTGGTCCATGACTTGGTAGTGCTCGAGGGCTGGACAGGGGGTGGAGGCCTGCCTCCTGGACATGGTGGCTAGGCGCGGCGATGGCTCGTTCTAGCTTGCCATGGTCGGCTGGCAAGGGATGGCTCGGGCATGCACAACATGGAGCAATGGGTAGGGTTCTAGCTGGTATAATGCGATGGTTTTCACTAGGGGAGACAACGATGATCATAGGGAGACAAGGTTTGGAAAGATCGCTGCTCAAAACAGTGTAGTTAGGCAGAGTTTGATTTTTGTCTCTAGGTGTTTGATGAAATGGCCAAAAGAAATTCATATTTGAATTTTTGGATGAAAATTGTTGGGTGCATTGGTCACACACTGGGTAGTATCTGGTTGTTTGGATTTGTCAAGGGGAACTGGTTTGGTTGGGTTTTAAGAAATGGTGATATTACCATATGAACTAGATTCAATTTTGAATTGTCCTTGGCATAGATTTGCAAAATGTTTCTATGGGTTAGCAAGGTGGGCTTGGGTTCAATTTTACTTGGTCTAGCAAGGGGTGAAATAATTGGATTTGTTTCTATTAGAAATCTTGGACTAGAAACACTCAAAGTGGTCTAGTGGAAAAGATTGGCAAAAATGACCATTAGCTCATTTTGTTTGTATTTGAATTTCTATTAATTGATTCTGCTTGGAAATGATTTAGATGATGTTGTTTTCATCTTTAAACCAATCCTTGCCATTCATAACAAACAAACAAGTCATGGCAAGCATTCATGCATTCATCACATGCACACATGCATTCATATGGATTTAATTAAGAAAAGTTTTTGTTTACCCTAAACTTGGGTGATAAGAACTTGATAATCCTGATTAAAATTTTTGGGATGTTACAGGCACATGGTTGCACATTAAAGCTACCAAACAAAGAAACCAATCCTTTCTCAGTGCCCTGGGCGGCATTCCCCACCATAAATCTTCACTCCGATGACCCAATCAATGCCATTCCGCCCAGATGGTTCATTAAAATCATGTTGGTTTGTCATTTAGCAAAATACAAGCCTTTCAAAACATATAACTTTTCATGGTGTGATTCCCTTCCTCGTCTAAATAGCATAGGTAAGAAATCTACCAATATGATGGCTCATAAACAAGTATAACTAGGAAATATTATGGGACATAGCATATCATATACACATCAATTCCTAGACATGCAATTCTACGAAAAAATCTACAATGCATAGGAAAAAATAGAACATTTATGACCAAGATAGCACCACTTGCCTTTAGTTGTAGTCGTTCAGATAATACCCACAATCCTCATAGATATAATGGTTGCACTTGTCATAACCAAAATACTTGCAATCATAATGTCGCAATCATGGTAGTTGCACTCATCGCAATCTAACTTTTTAAATAAATCACAACAACACATCATTCAAAACATTGCAATCATGCAACAATGCAACCGTACAATAAAACAATGATGAACAAATGCATGCATGATGATTTAATAGGTTACTCTTGTTGTATTTAGTGTTCTGAACATTATTAGATCACATCATGCATGTGGAAAGTCATTTTGTAACATCTCAAAAATTATGAATTACAAAATCATATCATTCATGCATTCATAGCATTCTTGGTTTGCACAAAAATTCCAAATAAAAACATTTTTTCTATATGCAAATAAGGCATGGTTTATTTTATTTTTCAAAGTATCAAAGTGCATTTGTTTGATTAGTAGTGTTTTGTATACAAATAAGTGCAAGGTTTGCACTACAAAAATCTAGGAGTGATTTGAATTCAAACCCATTTGATTCGGTTTGAATTTTGTTCCTGAAAAAATCAAAATAGAAAAAGAAAAAGGGAAAGGAAATAGAAAAGGGTCGGCGCCACCATTTCAGCCTAGCAACAGAAGCATCCCACGAAGCACACCCGGCCATCTACCCCTCTCCCCTCTCTCACAAGCGCATCCCTACCCGCAGTCGCTGACACGCTGGCCCCGCAGCCACGTCACCTTCTTCCCCAATCAACGCGGCAGAGATGCCGTCGCCACCCATTTCTGGCCGATTGATTCACGAATAAATTCGCGTTAAACCTCGCAGTAATCCCACGCCCAAATTCCCTCTACTTAACCCCTCTTCTCTCCGCTCCTTTCCCCTCACTCAGTGTCCTCTCTTCGCCACCAGGTTGTCCACAATTCAGCTCGCGCCGCCGCTGTCCCGAACAACTCCGGCGAATGAATTCGATAAACCCTAGCCCCCCTTTCTCTCTGGTTGATACGTGTGCACTCGCCATGTTAGTGCGCGTCTAACGCCACCTATGGCTTGTATTTCCGTGCCTTGTAGCGTCGCCAACGACAAATTCTGAGCGAGCCCGATGCCGACAACAACTCCGACGAGGAATTGTTGCCGTGTCCGTGTCCGTGCGCCCCAGCCCCGTCCATGAGCACGTTGAGCTTCACCGCGTCTCCACGACCACGGTAAGAACCAGCACCCCCACCCTTGCCCTCTGGCCTCGCCGGAGCATCACCGTCCGACGCGCAACCACCGTGGTGGCCATTTGCTCTGCCCACGTGTCGCCAGAGCAATGAGATCCGCTGGATCTAGATCCAGCGGTCACGATTAGAACATGTAGCGAAGGGGTACGCGTGGATCTGAGCCGTAGGATTGAGATCTGGCGGTGTAAGTTAGATTGAGTGCGAAGAGGTAAGTTGCGATCTGGTGCGTTGGATCTGATTAGATCCAACAATGCGGAAGCACGATCCACCCCAAGCGGTATCGTCCAATCAGGTGCTGCCGCGTGGCTGGATTTTCGATTTAACAACCAGATTTGGATTCAAACTTGTAAAATTCATAACTTTAGTTCTGTTTGGCCAAATTTTGCAAATAATATATCATTGGAATTAGAAAAATAAACCCTACACTATTGTGGGCTTAATTTTCTATTTTTCTTCTGTAAAAATGGGTTTTTGTGCAGAGACAATTATAGGCCTATTTTGACTATATAAATTATTAAGAAAATGTTTTTAAGCAAAATTAAGTTTATTAAGACTATAAATAATTGGTTTTGTGTTTAGTACTGTTTGACTTGTCTTGTTTAGTTTAGAAAAATCATCACATGGCATTTTCATGCATTCATAATATTTTTTGCTTGAATATTGGAATGTGAATTTGGTGCTATCATTTTATGTGTAGATTTTGGTACTAGTGGTGATTGTGATTGTGAGGATTGCGCTACTCCCCCAACTATCAAGGCAAGTGGTGCTTCATGTATTTGTCCTATTATTTTGACTAAGCACTAGTGATATTTTGTATAGGGCTTGCATGAAAGTTTTGCTAAGTAACTATATGCTATGCCATGGGAAATCCTAGTAATTGTAGTCTTGTTAGAATTATTCTCTAAGTTAACATACTTGTTGTTATCATGCTTAGCCTAGCTAGTAGTAAACAAGGGTGGAATATATATACATGCTATGGAAATTTTACTAAGTCTTTTGACTTATGTTTTTGCTTAATAAAAATACTAAGTGAATGAATCACCTTGGTGGAATGGTATGAATGGGTTATGTTGAGTGGTTACACAAGGCCCAGTGACTGGTCTACCTTGTGTATCACACTTGTGGAAAGCCACCCAGGAACAAAGGGATTTGAGATACTTAGTGTTGAGAAGCTTCTAGTGCAGCCACATGGCAATATGGGCTCTGCCTGGATCATATAGGTTGCAATAACTTAGTTAGATGGACAGAAGGTGGTAGGGGGTGATAGGTTGGAACGCGTCCATTTGGTCTAAGGGAAGGCTTCTGAAAGATCTTGTCTCGATGCATGTCGAGTCTTGTAGGGAAAGTGCATCACCTCTCGAGAGAGTAAAATCTAAGTACTTAGCCGTGTCCCCGACAACGGACAATTTGATCATCAGGACATTGAAGCTATCAAGGATCTCCTCATCCCAATTTATAAGTTTAAAACTTGTGGTTGAACAAGGGTTAAAGGTTCCTCAATGTTCATTGGTGGTTCCTTGGGAGTTTTTGAAAAATAAAAACTTAGTGTTTTTCAACTAATAGGATAAACCTATTTTGAGCAAAGCAAGCCTAAGCTACACTTTGCCAAATTCATATAAATGGTAGATAGTACTATTCTACTATGGTATCACTTATGATGTTGTAGGTTAATCTGATGAGGTTAGTGTTATGAGTCTACACTCAACATACTTGCCTGTGGCACATGAAGATGAAGACTTTACTTTACTTACTTATGTTATGGACTCTTGTACTAGCCTTTGGCTATGGAGTTGTAAAAGACTATTTTATCTCTGGAATGAAGATGCATTAAAGACCTTTGTATCTGTGTACTTCATCTTAAACTGTGGATGCCAGTATTTGATCCAGGGACTAGCATTGCAATCATAGGGATCATTTACCTTATAAAGGTGGGATCTTACAGATTGTATCAGAGCACTGTGTTGCCTGTAGGATTATGACCCTAGGTTGGATTAGACTACGAAAACCACTAAGGAAAAAAATGCAACTCTTTGCAAAATCCACACTTGTCCTTTTATTCTCGTAAACCTTTTCTAATCTTCTTTCTCATCTCTCTTTGTAGATGGCCGCCATGAACGAAGCCGTCAAGAAGGGACCATTCATGACCATGACTTTAGAGTGTGAGACGGAGTTTCCCAAAGCACTTAAAAACCTTATGGTTAGCTTGGGGATACATGGTGAGGCCATGTACAAAGGATTTCCAGTAATGGATGAAGGAGAAGAGTATTGGTGGGTGCAACTTCACTTGTACAAAAACAAGGGAGACAACCACAAAAAGTCGGGATTCTATATGGGCACCAACTCAAAAATGTATATAACATTCTTTGATTCTGCAAGAAATGCAGCTTGGAATGCTATCAAGGAGCTTGGTGAAAGGCTCAAGTGTAGAATGCTTAACACTAAAAATGATCTTGAGGAGGAGAAGAAGTACACCCAAGACTTAGAAACCGCCATAAAACGTCTAAGGGAGGATATCATAGACTTAGAATATGAGTGAGAATTGTAACGTACTCCGCTAGTTGGACCACCACACTTGTCGTTTTCTCGCAAAAATTTGTCTAAGTTATGTTTGAACCTTAGTGTTTGTGGTAGACATTGTATGCCATGACTTGTATGTTTTATGGATGATGTATGCTTTTTGCTTTCATTTTTCTATCTTGTTTTCTCTTACTTGTGTTGTTCTAATATTTTTCTATCTTATACATTAGATGCCTAGCTTTGTGATCAGCACTGCCGAGGAGTTCAATGAGACTCGTTTTGGTGCACGTATCGTGCAGTTCACTAGTGTTCTCAACCTCCCACTTCCTAGTATCAAGGCACTCCAGCTCACCAATTTCGAGAGTAAGGACCTTTGGGGCTTTAGAGTCTATAGCCGGACGTCAGACGGAGCCGCTCACAGAGGAGATTTCCTTCAAGCTGATGCACAATGACAAGGACAAGGGCCTAGATGTAATCATGCAGGAGCTACTCGGACGCCTCTGCGGACGACACTCCACCGAGCTTAGAGGCCTCTACTTCCACCCGTTTGAGAGACGTGACGAGGAGGGAGAGGCATTGGTGTATGAGGGCGATACTAGAGAGTCGATAGAGCTATTTCGTCTGTACCTCTAGGACCTCGAGGGCCTTATTAGACACCTTGACACCGATAGGACCAACGTTATGCTTAGCAATGACGAGATCCAGGTTCAATTGAGGGAGAAGGATAAGCTCTTCGCGGAGCAAGATGAGATCGTGAAGGAGATGGAGGCCAGATTCGAGAGCCAGGACAAGAAGTTCAGGAATCAGGAGAAAAGGGTCCAAGAGAGAAACAAGAAGATCAAGGACATGAAGGCTGAGATAGAGGCCAAGGACTTCGAGCTCGAGACCCAGCAGGGAGTGATTGAGAGGCTTCACTTTCAGAAGAGAGCTCTCCGTGCGAAGTTTGAGGACTTGACCACCAATGTCGAGGAGTACAAGGCCGCCACGGAGAATGCAAGTCTTGCTCTTGTTGGCGTGGAGGTCGACATAGAGGAGTAGTGTAGACTACTCGACTATCTTTTATCTATCATACTTTGATTATTGAGTCGCAATGACCATCCAACATGTGGATGGCTTGCTATTGTGTGTTTGCATTTTCAAAACCTGTTGTTTATGTCATTCAACCGTCATCGTGACAACAAGCACCATCGCAGTCATGATAGTGACAAGTATAAGAACCACAAGAGTGGACACAAGAACCACCATAGTGGAAGTGGTAATGGAAGTCAACCTGCAAAGAAATATCTCAGTCAGGTTGAGTGTTACAAGTGTAAGAAGATGGGGCACTACACAAATCAGTGCCCAGAAAAGAAAGTTGAAGGAGCCAACAAGCCCAACCCTTTCCAGAAGGGACAAGTGAACCACATCAATGTGGAAGAAGTTTATGAAGAGTCTGATGCTGTGGCTGGTAAGTTCAAGCTCAATTCTTTTCGAGCACTTGTTCTTTTTTATACTGGCGCATCGCATTCATTCATTCACATCAAGAGCATTTGTTGATAAAAATGAACTTCCAACTGAAACGATTGGGTGTCCTATAAAAGTAAGCTCTCCCGGTGGAGAGATGATAGTGAACTTTGGATGTCATGATCTAGTAATAGAGTTTTGAAAGTATAAGTTTCCGGTTAGTTTAATAATCCTAGATTCCCAAAGATTGGATGTAATTTTGGGAATGGATTGGATGACTAAGTATGAAGGAGTATTAGATTGTTCCAATCGTACTGTCACACTCACAACCCAGATAACAAATGAATTAGGTTCAAGTCTAACTTTGAATCTAAAGGGAGTAAGTTAAATTCTCTTAAGGGGGTTAGCATAGACAGTGTGCTAATTGTGAGAGAGTATCCGGATGTGTTTCTGGAGGAATTGCCTGGAATGCCACCAGATAGAGATGTAGAGTTTCTGATTGACTTGCTGCCAGGATCTGGACCAATAGCAAAGAGACCCTACAAGATGTCAGTTGATGAGTTGAAAGAACTCAAGAAACAACTTGGAGAACAGTTGTAGAAAGGATTTATTCAACCAAGTTCTTCGTCTTGGGGTGCACCAGTTCTGTTTGTTGAGAAGAAAGATAGAAGACCAAGGTTATGCATAGATTACCGTTCACTCAATGAGGTGACTATCAAGAACAAATATCCTTTGCCTAGAATCAACGATCTATTTGATCAGCTAGAAGTAGCCCGTGTGTTCTCATAAATTGATCTCCAATCAGGCTATTTTCAACTTAAGATTAGGGAGCAAGACATACATACCTAAGACTGCCTGTGTATGAGTACTCCGTGATGCCATTTGGTTTGACAAATGCACCAGCCTATTTCATGAACATGATGAACAAAGTGTTCATGGAGTTTCTAGAAAAGCTTGTTGTCGTATTCATCGACGACATTTTGATCTACTCCAAGAGCAAAGAAGAGCATGAAGAGCATTTGCGTTTGATACTTGAGAAGCTCAGGAGGCACAAACTGTATGCTAAGTTCAGCAAGTGTGAATTCTGGCTAAATGAAGTTGGATTTCTCAGACATATTGTGTCGGGATATGGTATAGCTATCGATCCCACAAAGGTGTCAGCTGTGACTGAGTGGGAATCTCCCAAGTCAGTGAAAGAAGTTCGTAGTTTACTTGGCTTGGCAGGATACTACAGAAGGTTCATTGAGAATTTCTCAAAGGTAGCTAAGCCAATGACGGAGTTACTCAAGAAAGAAAAGAAGTTTGACTGGACTGAAGGATGTGAACTCAGTTTCCAGGAATTGAAGAAGAGACTAGTGTCAGCACTAGTCTTATGTCTGCCAGATTTGGAGAAGGATTTCCAAGTCTATTGTGATGCATATCACCAAGGACTAGGTGGAGTCTTGATGCAAGACAGGAAAGTTTTGGCTTATGTCTCGAGACAACTCAAAACTCATGAAGTGAATTATTGTACTCATGACTTAGAGTTAGCCTCTGTTGTCCATGCACTCAAAACATGGAGACATTATCTTTTGGGAAAACAATGCAAAGTATTCACAGATCACAAAAGTTTGAAGTATATCTTCACTCAAAATGAAATCAACATGAGGCAAAGAATATGGCTTGAGCTCATCAAGGACTATGACTTGAGTTTGGTAAAGCAAATGTTATAGTGGATGCTTTAAGCCATAAGGTTTATGTGAAGGGCCTTACTAAGGGAGAGTTGCCAGATGATCTGTGTGCCCAATTCAAAGATCTCAGATTGGAGATAGTACCTGAAGGACATATCATGTCATTAGATGTTCAACCCACCTTGTTGGACAAGATAAAGGAAGCCCAAAAGATAGACAAGGAAATTGAAGAGATCAAGAGTAAAATTAATAAGGGGAAAGCTAAAGGATTCCATGAAGACGAACATGGTACTTTATGGTATGGAAAACGTATCTGTATTCCGCAGGATCTGGAACTTCGGAAAATGATTCTGCATGAAGCACATAACTCACCATATTCCATTCATCCGAGTAACACCAAAATGTACATGGATGTGAAGGAAAGATTTTGGTGGAATAACCTCAAGAAGGACATCACAGAAAATATTGCATTGTGTGATGTGTGTATTCGAGTGAAAGCGGCACATCAGAAAACGGCAGGATTACTGCAACCACTACCTATTCCTGATTGGAAGTTGGACAAGATTGGTATGGATTTCATCACTGGACTGCCAAGGACTAGATCAGGATATGATTCTATTTGAGTTGTCGTAGATCGCCTACCTAAGGTGGCTCATTTCATTCCCGTAAAGACAACCTATACAAGTGCTAAGTTAGCCCAGATATATATGAATAGGATTGTATGTCTACATGGAGTACCCAAGAGTATTGTGTCTGATAGAGAACTCAGTTCACTTCGCATTTTTGGCGACAACTACCTGAATCATTGGGGACAAGATTAGAGTTCAGCACAGCTTTTCACCCCCAAACTGAGGGACAGACAGAAAGGACCAATTAGATTATGGAGGATATGTTGAGGGCATGTGCCCTAGACTATGGTGCTAGTTGGGATGAAAGTCTGCCTTACGCAGAATTCTCTTACAATAACAGCTATCAAGCCAGTATTGAGATGTTACCGTTTGAAATTCTCTATGGCAAAAAGTGTACTACACCATTGCTATGGAGTGGTGTTGGAGAAAGAAATTTGTTCGGGCCAGAATAAAGGACAGATTGAAGATAACACAGTCCCGACAGAAGAGCTACGTATATCCAAAGCATAGAGAAGTCACCTATGAGGTAGGTGATAGAGCTTATCTTAGAGTCTCACCACTTCGTGGTGTGGAAAGATTTGGAGTCAAAGGAAAATTGGCACCAAGATATGTTGGACCATTCAAGATTTTGAGCTGCAAAGGAGAAGTGGCTTATGAGATTGAATTTCCTGAATCTCCGTATGCTGTTCACAATGTGTTCCATGTGATTCAGTTGAAAAAATGCCATCCGAAGATGGAAGAAACTTCTTTGAAGGATACTATACCCTTGGAAGAGGTTCAGTTCGAGAGTGATCTCACCTATGAGGAGAAACCTATCAAGATTCTTGAGACTGCAGAAAGAGTTACTCGAACCAAGACTATCAAATTCTGCAAAGTTCAGTGGAACCATCATTCCGACGAGGAAGCAACTTGGGAAAGAGAAGATGACCTTCAGAAATATCACCCTCACCTATTTGCTAGCCAATCCGAATCTCAAGGGCGAGATTCATCTTAAGGGGATTAGATTTGTAACATCCCAAAAATTATGAATTACAAAAGCTATCATATCATTCATGCATTCATAGCATTCTTGCTTTGCACAAAATTTTCCAAACAAAATTCCAAATAAAACCCATTTTTTCTATATGCAAATAAGGCATGGTTTATTTTATTTTTCAAAGTATCAAAGTGCATTTGTTTGATTAGAAGTGTTTTGTATACAAATAAGTGCAAGGTTTGCACTACAAAAATCTAGGAGTGATTTGCATTCAAACCCATTTGATTTGGTTTTAATTTGGTTCATGAAAAATTCAAAATAGAAAAAGAAAAAGGGAAAGGAAATAGAAAAGGGTCGGCGCCACCATTTCAGCCCAGCAAGAGAAGCAACCCACGAAGCCCACCCGGCCATCTCCCCCTCTCCACTCTCTCTCACGCGCGCAGCCCTACCCACAGTCGCTGACACGCTAGCCCCGCAGCCACGTCACCTTCTTCCCCAATCAACGCCACAGAGACGCTGTCGCCGCCCGTTTCTGGCCGATTGATTCGCGAATCAATTCGCGTTAAACCTCGTAGTAATGCCGCGCCCAGACAAAACCCCCTCCCCTCTCCGCCACTATAAGAAATGTGTTAACTTGTGACCTTCTCGTAGTGACGAGGAATGACGATTTCACACAAGATGGTCATAGGCTATTTGGAGAGGTCAAAATCCTATAGAATTACGACGATTTGGTCAAAATCGTCGTAATTTCAGGATAAGAAATCGTCATAAACTCTAGGATACAACATACATCCTTATTTATGCCCCATTATGACCAATTTAAATCGTCATATCGTCTAAAATATGATATATTGAATTGAATGATTGACCACATCACCAATTATGTCTACGTGGCATGTTATCGCTCTTTAGAAAATAAATCAAAAAAAGGTGCATGTCCAAGAATGGAACACACGACCTTGCCCACAAATTAACAATGAGAACCAACAGACTACACCACAATTGATGTTTTACTTCCGCTCACTTGTCATCATATCACCACTGATCTAACCAAATATACTTGTTGTTTAGAAAATAATTCAAAAAATATATGGCTCTAGGGATCGAACCCACGACCTTAGTCACTTATTAACGATGACAACCAACACGCTACACAACGTTTGCTGATTTACTTCCGCTTGGTTACCTTCATATGTTCGCCTTTCTTGCGAATAAATAGCTCAAAAATAGGAGGTTGAGGGGATCGAACCAGGGACCTCCTACAAGAAACAAGCATGCTTAACCACTAGGCTCCTTCTTCTATTTGGTATTAGAACCGCACTACAGGTTTATGAATATGCATCTTTGGTTGGGCCTGGGCCTTGGCGGACAGACTCCCCGTACTGGGCCTCACTCAGCGTCCTCTCTCCGCCACCAGGATGTCCACAATTCAGCTCGCGCTGCCACAGTCCCGAACAACTCCGGCGAACGAATTCAGTAAACCCTAGCCCCCCTTTTCTCTCTGGTTGATAAGAGTGCACTCGCTGTGTCCGTGCGCATCTGACGCCACCTCTGGCTCGTCATTCTGTGCCTTGTAGTGTCGCCAACGACAACTTCTGAGCTAGCCCAACGCCGACGCCAACTCCGACGAGGAATTGTCGCCATGTCGGTGCGCCCTAGCCCTGTCCACGAGCATGTTGAGCTTCACCGCGTCTCCACGACCTCGGTAAGCACCATCACCCTCACCCTTGCCCTCTGGCCTCGCCAAAGCATCGCCGTCCGACGCACAGCCGCCATGGTGTCCATATGCGCCGCCCGCGTGTGGTTAGAGAAATGAGATCCACTGGATCTAGATCCAGTGATCACGATTAGAACAGGTAGCAAAGGGGTACGCGTGCATCTAAGCCGTAGGATTTAGATCTGGCGGTGTAAGTTAGATTGAGTGCGAAGAGGTAAGTTGCGATCTGGTGCGTTATATCTGATTAGATCCAACGGCGCGGAAGCGCGATCCGCCCCGAGTGGTATCGTCCAATCAGGTGCTGCCGCATGGCTGGATTTTCGATTTAAAAACCAGATTTGGATTCAAACATGTAAAATTCATAACTTTAGTTCTGTTTGGCCAAATTTTGCAAATAATATATCATTGGAATCAGAAAAATAATCCCTACACTACTGTGCGCTTAATTTTGTATTTTGCTTCTGTAAAATGGGTATTTGTGCAGATACAATTATAGGCCTATTTTGACTATATAAATTATATAGAAAATATTTTTAAAACAAAATTAAATTTATTTAGACTATAAATAATTGGTTTTGTGTTCAGTACTGTTTGAATTGTCTTTTTTAGTTAGGAAAAATCATCACATGGCATTTGCATGCATTCATAATATTTTTTGCTTGAATATTGGAATGTGAATTTGGTGCTATCATTTTATGTGTAGATTTTGGTGCTAGTGGTGATTGTGATTGTGAGGATTGCTGCTACTCCCCCAAATACCAAGGCAAGTGGTGCTTCATGTATTTGTCCTATAATTTTGACTATGCACTAGTGATATTTTGTATAGGGCTTGCATGAAAGTTTTGCTAAGTAACTATATGCTATGCCATGGGAAATCCTAGTAGTTGTAGTCTTGGTAGAATTATTCTCTAAGTTAAGATACTTGTTGTTATCATGCTTAGCCTAGCTAGTAGTAAACAAGGGTGAAATATATACACATGCTTTGGAAATTTTACTAAGTCTTTTGACTTATGTTTTTGCTTAATAAAACTACTAAGTGAATGAATCACCTGGGTGGAATGGTATAAATGGGTTATGTTGAGTGGTTACACAAGGCCCACTGACTGGTCTACCTTGTGTATCACACTTGTGGAAATCCACCCAGGAACAAAGGGATTTGAGATACTTAGTGTTGAGAAGCTTCTAGTGCAGCCACATGGCAATATGGGCTCTGCCTGGGTCATATAGGTTGCAATAACTTAGTTAGATGGAAAGAAGGTGGTAGGGGGTGATAGGTTGGAACGCGTCTATTTATTCTAAGGGAAGGCTTCTGAAAGATCTTATCTTGATGCATGTTGAGTTCTGTGGGGAAAGTGCACCACCTCTCGAGAGAGTAAAATCTAAGTACTTAGCCATGTCCCCGACAACGGACAATTTGAGCATCAAGACATTGAAGCTATCAAGGATCTCCTCATCCCAATTTCTAAGTTAAAAACTTGTGGTTGAACAAGGGTTAAAGGTTCCTCAATGTTCATTGGTGGTTCCTTGGGAGTTTTTGACAAACAAAAACTTAGTGTTTTTCAACTGATAGGAAAAACCTATTTTGAGGAAAGCAAGCCTATGATACACTTAGACAAATTCATATAGATGATAGATACTACTATTCTACTATGGTATCACTTGCGAATACAATTCCAAATGTATTGGCCCACTATCGCTGTAACTTATGATGTTGCAGGTTACTCTGATGAGGATTAGGGTTATGAGTCTACACTCAACATGCTTCCCTGTGGCACATGAAGACTTTACTTTACTTTACTTTACTTACTTATGTTATGGACTCTTGTACTAGCCTTTGGCCATGGAGTTGTAAAAGACTATGTTATCTCTGGAATGACGATGTAATAAAGACCTTTGTATCTGTGTACTTCATCTTAAACTATGGATGCTAGCATTTCATCCAGGGACTAGCATTGCAATCAAGGGATCCTTTACCTTATAAAGGTGGGATCTTACACATTTAATGCACCAAAGCTTTTATTACTAACGTTATATCGATTTAATATGGTTTATCTCAATTTAGTTGAAGTACTGATGTTTATGTCGTGTTAAACTGTGAACTAAATGCTACTGGATAGGTACTGCAATTTAGAGACAATAGCAATTTGAATCACCTAAAAAGGAGTTATATAGGTTTTCTTATGATTAAAACACTATTTCAATGGGTTTAAAGATTTCTGTACGAATTTCTATTTTAATAGTACCAAATAATTTGGCATGCAATTTCTCTGGATAGATATTGTCAATAAAATACAGTAGCATTTGGTTTCACTAATTTTGGTGTTCTGGTTAATTTTGTATGATTTAAATACTAGTTAAAAGGGTTTAAATCATTTAAATTATTTTCTTCGACAAAAATTATATATAAGGCCATATAATTTTTATATATGAAACATTGATTCCATGGACATATTATTTGTATCTGTAGGATCTATAACAAATTTATTATGATTTATTTTCTCCAATTTGTCCATTAAATCATTTAAGTAACTACAGAAAATATTAATGTTAATGTTCTTCACAATTTTCTGAATCCAACGGTATATTAACTATAATTTTTGGACATGTAAATCTTTTTGTATGAATTTTACAACATCTACTAAGTTTTTGCCTATTTAAAATTGAACTTTCGAATTGCAGACATGCTTGGCAACGTGGCATATTTTGAGTGGCCGATACCTCTTCAGTGAGTGATTCCTTCGGAGGCGTATGATCGAGATCCAGCAGTGGTTGTTTGACGGCTTGGGCTCCTGCTTGGCTTGAGTCTAGCTCGGTTGTGGTTCACACCTCTTATCGTCTATCTCTGATCTGTACCGTTACGACTAGATCCGACGCTAGAGGGTGACGATGGCGAGCTGGTGGCAGCGACGATGATGGTGGCAGCGGCTGCTCTGGTGGTGATGGTGGAGTGGGTTCTGGTGATCCCCGGCGGCGGCGACATGGTCCATGCGATGCGGGAGGCTATAGTGGCCTCGTCACAGTTCCTAGCTTCCACAGGCGGCGACGGTAGATGACTGGAGCGGTGCGCCTCTAGTCGTGTACCGACGACTCCTTCTCGCTTCCCTGGTGCACTGAAGGAGAGGGGAAAGGGTTAGGGAGAAGAGGTGCAGAGAGTGGAGGCAGATGGGGGGGGGGGAAGGAGGACACAGGAAGTCAGGAACCTTAGAGGTGAAAACAACAGTGAGCTCCGGCGGGGGCGATTCAGGAGAGCTCCGTGGGGCGGCTAGGGTTTGGAGATTTCAAAAGAAAAAAGAAATAAAACGGAGGAGACGGTTTATATGGAGAGGCTTCCGTGTGAAACGGCGAAAGATTCGAAAGAGATCATAAGGATTTGGGGGAGGGGATCGATCCGGATCGGGAAGGCGTGACCGGCTCTGTCTCTGGCGCTAGGACGGGGATGACAGGTGGGGTCCACATGGCAGTGAGTTTGTCAACACCCGGATTTTTAATCCTGGATGCCTGTTATGCCATACATCGCAATCCCATGATTACCATTTTTGCGAGACATAACAGAATTGGATACCATAGTACATCATCCATTACAAGCCGTACAATAAGTTCTTACACAAATAGGGATCTCATGATCCAGTTTCTTAAGACAACATCAAGCAGCGGAATACGTAATAATAACGGTAGCGTAGGCGAAACTCCATCTTCGGGGTCACATGCAATGCTGACGATGGGAGATGATCCTAGTTGTCGTAACCTTCCTGGGGTCCATCCTCCAGGTACTCCTCTTCATAGTCTGGCCATGGGAATAGCCAGGGACAAAGCCATGTGTACACTTTAAGTACTCGCAAACTAATACTAATAAGTGAAAGGGGTTTTTGATAATAGGACACTAGGCTCTAGGTTTATTTTGCAAAAGCCAGATTTATCTCTACTAAGTTTAGAAGCAACAAATGCTAGTTGAAGTTTATAACACCTAAGTGGGAACTTGTATTTCATACCACAACCCTGTTGTGGTCAAGTCAAAGTCTCAATTCATTTCACAAGTCTTTTGAAAAGTCTGACGGGGGAACAGTATGGCCACTCCAACTGTCCATAATCATGACGCGCTATTGAATAGTTTGACACTCTGCAGAGATTATACACTTTCACCACAACATTCGATACATCCGTCAGGAACAAATCCTGAATTCACCATACTCAGTATGCGGATAATCAATCCTAACCTTTCAATTACACGCCCTAGTATAAGCACCTCTCCTGTGAGTTTGGCCTCCCAACCATGACCAACTATCATCTTGGGTACTTCACATGTGGACAATCTTCACAAGGTAGCCTCAGCTCATGCCTTGGCCGTGAGGGAACTAATACTAAGGTATATAAGTTTCCAGTCAAGCCCTACCCAATCTTCGGGTATTGTGGTTGTACGATAAAATTGGAATGGTATCGCATCCAGACAACCATCAGTTTTATAAAGGGCAAAGGCTCATGCCTCAACATTTTCATCACCAAAATCATCAGGTGTTCGGAAACACATGTCAAAACATCTCATTAGAATGATCCATCATTCTAAGGTTTTCATAACCATTTTCACCAAGTATTCCCATCTAAAGTTGATCAAGTTTTATTCTTAGCACTAGCATCTACAATTGGGGGTAAGTACTAATGAGGGGTGGTAAACTAGTGGAGTTTCCACTAAGTTCAATCTCATGCCTTAGGATGACATAAAGATTATCTAGCTTAGGCCAAGTTTTATGCTCTTTATGCAACTTTCAATTATCTTTCTAGAATCTACAAGTCACTTAAGTCAACTCTAAGTTAGAGCTTTGATAAAGAAATAAAGTAGAAGGCTTGCAACTAAAACTAGGATTGGGTTATCAAGTGTTTATGATCATATATACTTTAAGGCATATAGTGGGCATGGTAGCAAGCAGGTATTATCTTGCACATTCAACTAGTAGTATTAGGCTTGCTAGAGTATCTTGCAAGTGTTAGCCTGCATTGGTCCACTTAGTTAGTAAAGCTTGCATCAGTATCAGTATAAGCTTCTCTTGTGCAGAGCAGTGGTTGAAGTTCTCCTCGGCTTCTTCTTCGTAGAATCCTCCTTCCTCCTCGTATCCTTGGTCGGTACTAGCATCTATAAATAAATACGATGTACACAATCACCAAAATATACTTAACTACTTGCAATCATCACACACAAGGGTCCTATAGATGATCTAGCATCATCACTAACATTACAAGATTAAAGTTTGGTTTAATTCCTTTTATTTTTAGAAAAGTAATTTCTACTCATTGAAAAGCTACTTAAGATTTAATATTCTCCAAACCAAACATGGGATCATGTTGACACATGTCATCACCACATATTTTAGTCCATGGGAATGTGATTTAAAGTGGTGTCACACTTTAATAAGGTTTTACCCTTTTATTTTAATTAATTAAAGTGGCTAGAAATGCCTATGTGGCATTCTTTTATTACTTGGTCATTATTTCTGTAAGTAAACCTCTATATTTTTATATATTCTGAAAGGTATGGTTAAATGTGATTTTTGAGAGTTGGAATCAACTCAAAATCTATTATGGTTTGAATTTGAAAAATGTTTGAATGCAAAAAAGCTTCTTCCTTGTTATTTTTACCATGGGTGATCTATAGATCCAAATGACTTGAATCCAACGGGTTTGGATTCAGCATTCCCAGACCTTTCTAACAAAATTGGTTTCATTTAATTTGGTGCACTGAATTGACCTGGGTTGATTTTTGAAACTGGGTACAGAAGTGTGTTTGAAATCAAATGAAAAAGGTTAAATTCAAATAACTGGGCGTAGGGAAGCGACATCGGGCGCCTGCTAAGCTTAGCGCTCATGAGCTCGTTAAGTGGCTGTCCCCACACGTCAGTGGGACAGGGGGGTGTGAAACGGTATGGGGCTATATGGGACGTTCGACCTGGTTCTAATCCAACGGCTGAGAGTCATCGTCGATGTTGAGAAACACCGGCGAGACAGAAACATAGCGCGGCCAGTTGGGGTTGCTGGGGGCTCACCGGGGTGCAGGCGAGGGTCGGCGAGGCAGGCGAACGACGAAGTCGACGACGGCAAACCTCCTGGTACCGGTGGCTTCTCCTGGGGCGGCTCCAATCGCTGGCTTCCTTCTGCTCCAGAGGCAGCGGGCTCCGGTGAAATTCCAGCGAAGTGCTGCTCGCCTTGCTCCGGGAATGGGGTGGCACGATCAGTGATGAGCGGGGAGTGAGATGGTGTGAATAATTCGAGCGGGGGTGGCCTCTATTTATAGTCGAGCGAGGGGGCCGACGGGGCGCACGGTGAGCTCGTCGGGGGCGATGGTACAGACAGCTATTGGCATGGGCGAAGGTAGGGGGTGGTGCGGTGTTCCCTGGCGATGCTCAACGATACGGTGGCGAGACGTGGGGCGGTGCGGTTTGGTCTAGAACACGCGACGCTCTGCACGACAGAGGCGGCGTCTTCGACGGTGAGCGGTGGCTGTGAGGCATGGGGTGGCGAACGGGGATGTCTGGTGGTCTCCTGGGTCGGTGGCGATCATGTATGCACGCGGCAGGGGCGGCGCGCGGTCTGTGGGCTTCGGTCGAGGGTGGCGCTCTGGCGCATGCTCGGCACGGTTGGCAGAGGCACGGCGGTAGCGCGTTCCTGGGTGCTCTGGTCGGTGTCTTCGAGGCAGGGCTAGTCGAGAGGGGGCGGTGAGGCATAGGTGATCTTCTAGACAAGGTTGGAACGGCTAGTTTCTTTCCTAACTTGCTGTCTACACTGGTGTGGCAAGGATGCACTCGGCTGTTCACCATTGATGATATTGGCAAGCTCACAGTGGTGCTAGTGCTTGGTTAATCTTTCTAGATGATCTATTGCGATGGTTGTGAGCTAGATAGGGAACCAGTTAGGCTCAAAACACTGCACACTATAGTGTTTTGATTTTTTTTTATTTGTGTCTGCCAAGTGTTTGATGAAATGGCCGCAAGAATTCAAGTTTTGAATTTTGAAAATATTTTTGGTGGGTGTGCTAGGTTAATGCTGGCGAGTCTGCAGATGCTTGGGTTTTGAATTTTGAGCTTGTTTGAGTGGTTTTTGAAAAAGTGGGATCTTCTCATATGATAAAGATTCAATTTTGAATTGTCATTTAAACTATGCATTTGAAAGTTTCCGGATGATCACAAAGTAGGCCTTGATACTTTGTTATGAGTACAATCAAGGGGTGCAAATATCCAGAAAAGTTTCTGTTGGGTTCTGAAAGTTTGAGACAGCCAAAGTAGGCATGGGAGTTAAATTGGTCAAAATGACCATTCACTCATTTAGCTTTGTTTTGATTTATTTTTCCTTGAGAAAAGTGTGGGAAATATTTAGATGATTTTTATTTCACCTAAGCATCCATTTACAAGCAAAGGAACACACAAATAAGTTGGTTCAAAAGAATTTCAAATTAAATGCATACACATATGCATGCTTTCATATTTTTATTTAGCAAATTTTTTGTTAACCCTAAATTTGATGATTAGAGTTTGATGATCCAAGTTTAGTATTTTTGGGATGTTACAGAGTTGGGGAGGGGAGGCGGGGTACAGCGTCTTTCGCTCTTGGTCGGTGTAATTAATTGGGCCGATCTTTGAGCTTCGTCTTTGCTGCGTCTGGTGATAGAGAGAGGAGGGGCGGCTCGGGTGGGGCCAGCCTGTAGGTTAGGTTAGTTTTTATTTTATTTTTATTCCTTTTCTAATTCCTGTTTTCCACATATATTTTGCATACTAATTCCAATTGATATGAGATTTGTTTCTAAATTTTTATAAAAATAGGTAGGTCATCTTAGGATTATTAATACAGTGATTTTACCTATTTTAAAAGTAATAGATTTGCACAACCTTAATTAATCTCCTCTAGGAGTATTATGAAAAATCAATTTAGGGTTTTATGCAATTATGTTCATGCATGCTCCATGATTTTTGAACTTTTGAAATCTTATACAATCCAGAATCAACCATGCCCCTTTTGCCTATATGGCTACTTAGGTCATAACAAAGAATATAAGGTTTTGAATTCAAGGTTGAGAGGATTTCCAATTTAAAAAGTTACTTTTCTTTGAGAATTTTCAACCAAGTCATACAATCAACCAAACTTATTTTATTTATTTCACATTCGAAAATTAGGAGAATTCTGGGATGTGACATCCATGCCACCATTGTGAGCATTGAAGCGGTGGCAAATCCTATCAAGCTTAAGAGGACGACACGGATGTCTACAGGAGGGAAAACTCCGTGTCATTTCCTAGCTCCACGGTCACTTCCTCCATGCACCAAGAACCCCTTCCATACTCTTATACATGAGCAGCAATTCCAGAAGTTGCCCAAATGGAATTTTCCCTCTAGTTGGGATATGCCTCGTTCTAACCATGCATGTAAAGAACAGTCTAGGGAGGAAGAGTGGGGAACGAATCACAAGGACTGGGATTCTCGGTCTGACATGATCATGAACCGCATTGATCATAATTCGGAGTTGATTCGTACACTAGCCTTCGAGATTGAGGATTTGAGGAAGTTGATTGAAAAGCTTATCGACAGAACACCACCACCACCGAAGGAGTAATTCGTCATCAGGTTTTGGGATCCCCTTGGTTTGTTCCAAGCTTGGGGGAGTGCCACAGTATCACATCATTATCTTTCATCTTTTTACCTTTTTAGTAGAGTCATATCATGAATACAGAAGTTATCATATAGGATGATTTGCATTGTGGAAGTATCTCTCTTATAGCTGGTTATCTTTGTATCTCTTGGTATGAGTGCCTTTATGGAATATTAATGAGAAGTTTCATCATTTACTTTTTGCACATCTTATTTTAGTTTGCAACTTCTGTTATATGATTGACCTTGTTGTTAGTATTGGTATCACTTTGGGAGCATCAAGTAAATTTAAATTGGTTTTGCCAAAGCGATCTCTGGTCAGTAGCAACACTTTTTGAGGTTTGAAAGGAAAAGATAAAAGCACTTATATGTATTTTATATCATTTTCTTTCTTTCTTGATTGGCTCATAAGCTTAGTATTCTTTAGTTAAGATATTTTGTGTTTTCAAGGAATATTGCATGTTTGTTTCTTTCACTTGTATGTTTGCTTGCTTCCTTCAACTCTTTTGCTTGTTACCCAGCCTTGATAGCCACAAACCTGTACTGAGAGGGAATGCTTCTCGTGCATCCAATCCTTGAACTTAAACCTATTGCATTTGTGTCCACCATATCTACGTATTAGCATAATTGCTATTCCAAGTAAATTCTCGAGTTTCATCTATCTTTCAAATTAAAAATTCTTTTTTATGCGAAAAATAGTTAGTAAAGCTCTCACGAACTTGATGGCACACCTTATTTTCCTTCCCTTAATAAACTTGAACCACTGTGTCATCTATGTTGTATATGCTTGCATTTATAAGTTGGGAATTAGCAGAACCGTGCTGTCACGGGCAACGCTTTCAACACCTGTAAATATCTACCCAGTTGATATCATGATATTTTGTTTATGAATGTCAACGATGTGAAATAAAAGGGGAGATTGTAAGTCCATGGAGTTATGTATATGTGTTATAGAAACGCTAGGGCCGCTAGCCTAAGCCATGACTAATCATGGTGGAAACTTGCAGCATCACCATAGTGAGCAATCCATGAAGCATCCTCAAAAGAAAATATAAAAAAAGAGAGATAAAAAGAAAAATACATATATGCACCATGCTCATGGTAAATAAAAGGATTAGTGAGATGCTCACTATCTGTTGCCTTGTCATTTTGATATGGGATAGCTCCTGTGTCATGGGGCAAGGGGTACCCTGTTGGTGGTTCTCTATGATACACATATACTTAAAATGACAAGAACTTATCGGTAACTAAATTTGAGTAGAATAAGGAACGACCCTCATACTCAAGTGACATGAGATTGCCAACTTATGATTTTTCAAGCATATACTCCATCTTTCTTCACTTTAACCTTAATCACCTCAAGATGCTTATGATAGGGGCAATGAGAGCTCAAAGCTAGTAGGTACCATAATCTTTTGGAAGCTCTTTATGAAACTTGAAATCCTTGCTTCCCTCTGCGAAGGGCCTTTCTTTTACTTTTTAAGTTGAGTCAGTAAACCTATTCCTTTCTATCTCCAGCAAGCATTTGAGATGTTGTGATTCATTCATTCATATGATGATTTGTTCAATCATGTTTCTTATCTTCCTTGTTTTTCATATTGCTCTTATCTGAATGAATACTACTTTGAAAGTATAACATCCCAAAAATATTAAACATGGATCATCAAATGCTAATCATCAAATTTAGGGTTAACAAAAACTTTCCCATCTAAAATATGAAAGCATTCATATGTATGTGTATTTAAAATTAGGATTCTTTTGAATTGCCATGGTTCTGTGTTTCTTTGCTTGTAAAATGATTCTTAGGTAAAATAAACATCATCTAAATCATTCCCAAACTTTTCCCAAAGACAAACAACTCAAAATGAACAAATGATGTGAATGGCCACTTTGTCCAAATTAACTCTCATGCCTACTTTGGCTATTCCAAGCACTCAAAACTTAACATAAACATTTGTGGATCTTTGCACCCCTTGTTAGTACTCATAATGAGGTACCAAGAGTCTCCAGCACATGCCTAGCACACCCACCAAAAATCTTTTCAAAATTCAAAAAGAAGTTTCTTGCGGCCATTTCATCAAACACTTGGCAGGCAAATTTAAACCAAATCAAATTCACTGTTTTTAATAGTGTTTTGGCCTAACTTGTTCCCTCTCTAGCTCACAGCAACCATCTAGTAGATCATCTAGCTTAATTAGAAACCCCTAGCCTCACTGTGAGCTGGCCATTGTCATCAATGGTGAGCAAGCCAAGCACACCTCGCCGGGCAACTTGGTCGCCGCCGCAACAAACCACCTCCCCCTATCTCGCCATGTCTGGGAGCTAACCAGCACTTCACCGCCACCCACTGTTCCCTCCCCGAGCCAAGGCAAGCCATGGACTACCGAGCACGCCCCGCGCCCAGTGCCACTGCGACATGCCGAGCACGCCCCAGAGCGCCGCACCTGGCACGCGTGCACACGCCGCCCCTCGACCATAGCCCGTGCCCACCACTTCGCCATGACCCAAGGAACACGCCAGACATCCCTGTTCGCCGCCCAATGCCTCACATCCACCGCTCGCCGTCGAAGACGCCGCCTCTGCCGCTGTAGAGGTCCCAACCTTTGATAAGGTAGAGATCCCTGTGTTTACAATGCTAGTCCCTGGATCAATAACTAGCATCCACAGCTAAGATGTAATATCAAGAAACAAAGGTCATATTACAACTTTATAACCAGGAATAAAATAATTCATTACATCTTACATAGCTCATTTTTCTATCTCATTACAATGCAGCAGAAATAACTATAGCATGGGGTCCTTCATCTTCAAAGTGCCACATGCAATCATGTTGGTTGTAGACTTGTAATCCTAATCAACACACTTCACTAAGTTACAGCCACAAGGGTCAATACATTTGAATTGTATTGGCAAGTGATACTATGGTAGTATAGTGGAGTCTATCATCTATATGCATTTGGCTAAGTGGATCTTAGGCTTGCTTTGCTCAAAATATATTTTCCTTATCATTTGAAAACACTAAGCTTTTGCTTGTCAAAAACACCCAAGGAACCACCAATAGAAATTGGTGAACCTTCACCCTTGTTCAACCACAAGTTTTTAACTTAGAAATTTGGATGAGGAGATTCTTGATAGCTTCCATGTCTTGATGCTCAAGTTGTCCAATACCAGGGACATGGCTAAGTACATAGATTTTTCACTCTGCAGAGGTGGTGCACTTTCCCCACAAGACTTGGTTTCACCAAGACAAGATCTTTCAGAAGCCTTCCCTTAGACCAGAATGGACGCGTTCCAACCTATCATCCCCTACCACCAACTGTCCATTTGGGTAAGTTATTGCAACCTATATGATCCAGGCAGAGCCCATAATGCCATGTGGCTGCACTTAAAGCTTCTCAACATTTGACATCTCAAATTTGTTCCTGGGTGGCATTCCACAAGTGAGATACACAAGGTAAACCATAGAAATGGGCATTATGTAACCACTCAACACAAACCTTTCTTTCCATTCCACCCAAGTGATTCATTCACTTAGTTGTTTTATTAAACAAAAACACAAGTCCTTGACTTAGGAGTATTCCATAGCATGAATATAATCCACCCTTGTTTTCTACTAGCTAAGCTAAGCATGGTAGTAGTAGGAATCTTAACTTAGGAAAATTCTACTAAGGTTTCATCTACTAGGTTTTCCCATGGCATAGTTTATACCTAGCAAAAATTCCATGCAAGTCCTACTTAGAAATATCACTAATGCATAGTGAAAGTAATGGGACAAAAGTATGAAGCATCACTTGCCTTTTTGGTAGAGAATATAATTTCACTCCTTGTTCTTGCAATAGTCACACTCTTCAAAATTCCACTACAATTCAATCAAGCAAGCAAATGTTCAATCTACCATTCAAGCAATCATCACATAAAATAATACAAACAAGGCAATGCATCCAAACATGCCAAAGATTGTTTTGTTTGGAAAGGTGGTCTCTAATAGATTATAAACATTTGAAAAACACCTATTGGTCATTTACAAAAGTGGTAAAACCATTTGATATTAAGTTAGTGAAAAATGGCCACTTTAAATCATTTTTGTTTTGCTAAAAAGGATTTAAATCCAAGTAATATTCTCTAGTGTTTGGCAAACACATTTCTAAACACAATGTTAGTGTTTTATGGTCAAGTGTTTAATATGAAAACCATTTGCAAAAGGTTTTTACCTATAAACCGTGGCGCTGGCGACGGCGAACGGCGGCACGGCTCTGTCAGCGATGGTCCGGCGTATCTAGGAAGCAAGGGTGAGGGAGGAGGGCATTACCAGGTTCGCCGTGATGTGCTGAAGCTCGAGGTGGTCGCAGTGGACGAAGGGGCACAAGAGGATGACCTGAACCGCTCGCCGGAGTTCCTGTCTGCGTCGGGCATGCACTCCTGTTGATGGGGGCGAGCTCCTAGGGCGTAAGAAAGCAAGGCAGAAGGTCAAGGAGATGCGCACGGTTGCAGAGGTTGCGAGGGAACCTACCAGAGGGCCAGGGGCGTGATGAATCGTCGGCAACCTCTCGCCGGAGTTGAAGCAGACGACGGTGGTGAGAAGGTGCCATTGTTGTCGAGTCACTGGGGCGCGCGCGGGCAAGCTGGGGCTATGGGCAGATGCGCACGTCGATGGGGAGTGAGCTTGCGTGCAGTACGGGTAAAGGGAGGGTCGAGCTCGCCGGAATCTTTGCCGGAGGGCGTTGGAGGAAGTGGCGGTGCGAGCAAGAATGGGAGCAGCCTGGGGGTGGAAAGGAACTGGGGATTGAGGGGAAAGGAGCGGAGAGGAGAGGCGATTAAGTATGCGTGGTCGCGGGGAGGATTAACGGAGGAATTAACACGAATTTGATGCTGTTTTCATTGGCAAGAAACGGCGAAGGAGGAACTGGGGGCGGCGTCGTCGCACGGGTAGGGGAGAAGACTGGCAAGTGGGGCAACGTCGTCAACGAGTGAGAGAGAGGGGAGGTAGGGTCCGGTCATCAGCGGCTGTGCGGGTTCGCTGCTTAGTAGGAAAACGCTTCGGGGAGAAAGGGACTGGGCTCGCTGGGCTTAGATGGACTGGGGTTAGCTGGGCTGTGTAACATCCCTAAATTCATGTTTCAAAGCTCATTCATATCATCCTTGCATCCATCATCATTTTGGGTTTTCTCAAAACATTTCAGAAAACAGAAACATATGGTTTCATGATTTTATGTGGACAGACTTATTTTAAATGGCCAACACCACTTGTAATTTCGATTGTTGTGAACTAGGAAGGTTGCCTTCTATGGGCATAGGATTTAAGTGCAGATTTAAAACCAAGTTTTTCAAATGGAAATGGGTTCCAAAAACCATCTTTCAAATTTTAAACCAAGTGCCTAGCCTCTGATCTTTTTGATCTCCAAGCTTGACGAATCCTTTACAAAGCTACCCCATGGTTATATGACCATTTTTGAGACTACTGCTTACTACAAAAATCCCAGGAAAATTTGAATTCAAATTGAACTTGATTTCATTTGAAAATCTATCCAGAAAATCAAAATAGAAAAGGAAAAAGAAATAAACAAAGGAAAAGGCCACGCGCCAGGTTTTAGGCCCAGCGTCGAATCGAGCCCAACAAGCCCACCCGGGGGTTTTCTTTTCCTCTCACGCATGGCCAATCAGACGGTCATCGCGGCGGACCCCACCTCACTACAGACATCGGCCGACAGCGGCCCTGCCCACGCTGTCCTCGTCTTCCCCAAACCGCGCCCGCGACCACGTCGCAGCTGCAGTCATGGTCGGTAATGGCGCGGCATAATTGGGCATTAACCCGCGAGCGTTTCCTGTCGAGGCTCCAGCTATAAGATCCCCACTTCCTATCGACCATTTCCCCCCAGTCAATTCTGCCTTCACGCCACCAGGCTGCCCACAACTCACACAACACCGCCGCAGACAGAGCTCACTCCGGCGATCGATTCCGGTAAGTTCAGGCGCCTCCTCTCTGATTCGTTCGAGCCATTTCGCAATCTCCTTGCGCACCTCCTGACCCCACCAGTTCATCCTATACTGCTCCAGGTCGCCGTTCCCGCTCGACGCCGCAAGCATCTGACAACCACCTCGACTCCGGCGACCAAATTCCGTAAGTCCCATGCGCCCCTTCACTTCTGACTCACACGAGATTGTTCGCCACGTTCTTGCGCATCTCCTAAACCCCCTGGATTGTGTTAGGGCGACGCGAAACCTCGGCAACTACTCCGACAACAACCACCCGACGCCGCCCGTAACTCCGACGAGCAATCCTCACCGTGTCAGCGCGCCCCTCCGCAAACCAGTACCACGTCGAGCTTCAGCACACCTTTGCGGATCTGGTAAGCACCTCCTTGCTTCCTGGGGCGATGTAGAACGCCGGCACCGCCGTGGTCGAACGCCGCCTTGATTAGCACCGCCCGAGTATGGTTAGGTTGATTAGGAACGTTGGATCTAGATCCTGTGGCGTAGATTAGAAAGAGGACGAAGAGGTACGCGCGCGTCTGAGCCGCCAGATCTCACTTAGATCATGCGGTCCGCAGGATCCGATCCAACCGAAGCGGTACGCGCCAATAGGGACGTGACGCGTGGCAAGTGTTAGAACTAAAAACAGATTTAAAACTAGAATTTGATCCAAATTTCAAATGCTTATAACTTTTGATTGCCACGTTGGATTTTTGCAAACTTTATACTGTTGGATTCAGTGAAACAAGACCTTTCTGAATATCCAATGTGTTTAACAAATAGTAACAGTTAAAATGACTTTATTTGTAGAAACATGTTTAAGGCTATTTTAAATATAGATTTATTTTGGTAAATTGTATTAGTGCCAAATAAGTTTAGTTGGCAAACTTGTGACTTGTTAAGTTTCTGTAAACATGTGCATGTTTGGTAGAGTTTTCAAAATCACCACTTGGTAAATTCTGCCATGCATGCATTCATATTATTTTTGATTGTATATAATTGTGTGTAATTGTATGCTATGATTTTTGTAGATTTTGCTAGTGATTGTGATTGTGAAGAGTGCTACTCTCCCCACTACCAAAGCAAGTGATATTTTCATGAATATTTCTATCCTATGTTTTTGTACTAGCATTAGATATTTTGCTAAGTCTTGCATGCTACTTTTGCCTAATGCTAAGTTGGGAAATCCTAAGGAGTGTAGAATTGTAGAATTGCTAGGGAATTTTCCTAAGTTAAGTTATCATACCATGCTTAGCCTAGCTATTTAGCAAACAAGGGTTGGTGAAAATCTATACTTATTATGATGAAAATATTTCTAAGTCATGAGACTTATATCTTCTTAATAAAAACAACTAAGTCAAATGAACCTCCTGGGTGGAATGGAAGGATTGGGTTATGTTGAGTGATTACACAAGGCCATGGACTTGGGTTGTGTATCTCACTTGTGGTATGCCACCTAGGCACAAAGGGATTTGGAGGCCAAGTGTTGAGAAAGCTTACAGTGCAACCACTTGGCAATATGGGCTCTGCCATGATCATATAGGTTGCTAGAACTTAGTCACTTGGACAGTTGGTGGTAGTGGGAATGATAGGTTGGAGCGCGTCCATTTGACTAAGGAAAGGCTTCTGAAGGGTCCTGTCTTGGGAAACCAAGTCTGGTGGGGAAAGTGCACAACCTCTGTAGATGGAAAACCTAAGTACTTAGCCTAGTCCAAGGCAATGGACAACTTGAGCATAAAGACATGGAAGCTACAAGAATCTCATCACTCCAACTTCTAAGTAAAATTTGTGGGTGAACAAGGGTGAAGGACCCCAATGTCTATTGGTGGTTTCTTGGGAAGTTTTTGATAAAGATAAACTTAGTGATTTCAACTAATAGGTAAAACCTATTTTCAAGCAAAGCAAGCCAAGCTACACTTAGCCAAAATGCATATAGTAATATAGTCCACTTAAAATATACTAAGGTATCACTTGCCAATACTATTCCAAAGTATTGACCCTCTGTGGCTGTAACTTGTGATGTTGCAGGTTACTCCGATGATGAGTAGGAGTCATGAGTCTACACTCAACATGCTTGCCTGTGGCACATGAAGATGAAGACTTATGTTTATTTACTTATTCCTTAAACTCTTGTATTAGGCCTATGGCCCTGAGTTGTAAAAGACTATGTTTTATCTCTGGAATGAATGTAATAAATGACCTTTGTATCTATGTACTTCATCTTAAACTGTGGATTCTAGCATTGATCCAGGGACTAGCATTGCAATCACAAGGATCCTTTCCTTTACAAAGGTGGGGTCTAACAGATGGTATCAGAGCACTGTGTTGCCTGTAGGATTATGACCCTAGGATTGGAAAACCACTAAGGAAAATTTTTCAACTACTCCTACACTTGTCTATTCTTCTCGTAAAACTTTTCTAATCTTCTCATTCTCATCTCCATTTGTAGATGAACTCCATCAATGAAGCCGTGAAGAAAGGACCACTCATGACCATGACCTTGGAGTGTGAAACTGAGTTTCCCAAGATTCTCAAGGACCTCATGGTGGCAATGGAAGCACATGGTGTAGCTATATACAAAGGCTTTCCAGTGATGGATGAAGGAGTGGAGTATTGGTGGGTGCAACTTCACTTGTACAAAAACAAGGAAGACAACCACAAAGAAAGGGGATTCTGCATGTACACCAACACTGTAATGCACACCACATTCTTTGAGTCAGCCAGAGATGCAGCTTGGAGGACTATCAAAGAACTAAGTGCTAGAGTCAAGTGCAGGATGCTCAACCTCCAAAAAGACTTAGAGAAGGAGAAGGAACTTACCCAAGAGTTGGAAGCCACCAACCAAGAGTTAAGGGGAGATATAATAGACTTAGTGATGGAATCATGTGAACAAGATAGGTGGATTGCCTCTAGGAACATTGTGATAGCCACCAGATCCAGTGAGATAGGATTGTGAACACACTTTGTTAGTTGGACACCATCTATCACCTTATTTTCCAAAAATGATACCTTAAATAAGTATGGACCTTGATTGATGTAATGGACTCATGTATGCATGACTTGTGTGATGTTTGTGTTCCATGGATATGTATGAAATGTTTGTCTTGTTTTATCTTAAATTGTGCTGATCTAACTTTTTAATCTTATAAATAGATGCCTATTACCATCAGCACCGTTGAGGAGTTACAGGTTACCCGTTTTGGTCCCCGTATCGTTGAGCTTACCACTTTGCTCGATCTCCCTCTTCCCACCATCACGGTGTACCCACTCACCAAGTTCGAGAGGAAGGACCTCTGGGGCTTCAAGGTGAACCAGCCCGGACGCCAGACAGAGCCCACTACAGAGGCCATCGTCTTCAAGCTGATGCACGACGACAGGGAGAGAGGCATGGAGGTAGTCATGCAGGACCTGATAGGACGTCTGTTAGGCCGTCACTCCCGACAGGTTAGGGGCACCCACTTTCACGTCTTCGGAAGACGTGATGTTGATGGAGAGTCCATCGACTTTGAGGACGACTCGAGGGACGCGGCAGAGCCGATACGTCTCTATCTCCAGGACTTAGAGTCTCTCCTCAGGCACGTGGACACGGACAGGACGAACGTCATGCTCAGCAATGACGAGCTCCAGGTGCAGCTTCGCGAGAAGGACAAGCTTTTCGCACAGCAGGATGAGATGATCAAGGAAAAGGAGACGAAGTTCGAGGCCCAAGACCGCAAGTTCAAGAGTCAGGAGAAACGCGTCCAGGATAGGAACAAGAAGATCCGGGACATGACCGAGGAACTGAAGTCCAAGGATTTTGAGCTAGAGCAGCAGCAGATGGTTATTGAGAGGCTTCCCTCCCAGAAGAGGGCTCTCAAGGCCAAGGTCGATTCCTTGACCACTACGATTGAGGAGAACAAGACCGCGATGGAGAACGCAGGTCTTACCTTCGTCGAGGAGGAGATTGATGCTGATGAGTAGACTTGACTACTCGTTTATCTTTCATATTCGTACTTGTTATTTGTGAACTTATTATTGGACCATCCGACATGTGGATGGCTTGCCACTTGTGTGTTTTATTTCTAGAACTCTGTTATTTCGTTGTTGAGTTTTTATCCTTGAGTTTCATGTTATGTGTTTGCTTGTGATGTATTGTGCATAAAACATCTATGGGTATCTCATTCTTATCTATTTGAACAAACCACAGATGCCTCCCCGTCGCGCAAACCCCAACCCCAACAACATCACCCCGGAAATGCAACAAATGATGAATGCGCAAACACAGCTTATGCTAATGATGACAACATTCATCCAAAACCAGAATAACAACAACAACAACAACCCCAACAACAACAACAACCCTCCGGGTTTTGATATGCTCACCAGATTTCTGCGTTTGAGGCCAGCAAAGTTTTCTGGGACGACTGATCCCATGGTGGCCAATGACTGGCTACGTTCTGTGAACAAAGATTTAGTGACCGTGGGCTGCACGGATGCTGAAAAAGTCAAGTTCGCAGCACATCTGTTGGAAGGACCAGCCGCCACATGGTGGGACAACTTCCAAATCACCACTCCTTTGGATGAGGTGACTTGGGCTATCTTTGAAGATGGCTTTCGCACTGCTCACATCTCATCAGGAATGATGAGCCTGAAAAAGAAGGAGTTTCACAACCTGAAGCAGCGCCATCGCAGCGTGGCTGAATACATAGAAGAGTTCAACAATCTGGCGCGCTATGCACCGTTTGAGGTTGACACAAATGCCAAAAGAAAAGAAAAGTTTCTGGAGGGATTGAATGATGAGCTGAATCTGCATCTGTCTGTGGCATACATGCCAACTTATCAGTCTTTGTGTGACAAGGCTGCTATTTTGGAGAGTAAAATGAAGCAAGTCGAGAGTAGAAAAAGGAAACACTCCGACAAGCACAGCTCTGGAGCGTCTCACAAACGATCTCACCATGATGACAGTGGCAGCTCGGGATCCCACAAGCATGGGAAATTCAACAAGCACCACAACCACAACCGTCATGACAACAAGCATCATCGCAGTCATGACAATGATAAGTACAAGAACCACAAGAGTGGACATAAGAGCCACCACAGTGGAAATGGAAGTGGAAACCAGCCTAAAAAGGACATCAGTCAGGTTGAATGTTTCAAATGCAAGAAGCTGGGGCATTATGCTAATGAGTGCCCTGAGAAGAAAGTTGAAGGACCTAACAAGCCCAATCCTTTTCAGAAAGGACAGGTTAACCACATCAATGTGGAGGAGGTCTATGAGGAGCCTGATGCCGTTGCTGGTAAGTTCAGACTCAATTCCATTCCAGCATTTGTACTCTTTGACACTGGTGCATCTCATTCATTCATATCAAAAGCATTTGTTGATAGAAATGGGTTTGCATCTGAAAACATTGGGTGTCCAATAAAAGTTAGTTCTCCGGGTGGAGATATGATAGTAAGTCTTGGATGCCGGGATCTTGTCATAGAGTTTGGAAAGCATAAGTTTCCAGTGAACCTGATAATCCTAGATTCCCAAGGACTAGACGTAATTTTGGGAATGGATTGGATGGCTAAGTATGAAGGAGTACTAGATTGTGCTAATTGTACTGTTGCACTCACAACCCCAGAAGGAAAAAGAATAAAATTCAGGTCAAACTTTGAATCCAAAGGAAGTAAGGTAAATTCCCTTAAGGGGGTTAGCATGGACAGTGTGCCAATTGTGTGTGAGTATCCGGATGTGTTTCCGGAAGAGTTGCCAGGAATGCCACCGGATAGAGATGTGGAGTTTCTAATAGATTTGGTACCAGGTTCTGGACCAATAGCTAAGAGACCATACAAAATGTCAGTTGATGAACTGAAGGAACTCAAAAAGCAACTAGGAGAACAGTTGCAGAAAGGGTTTATTCAACCAAGTTCTTCATCTTGGGGAGCCCTAGTATTGTTCGTGGAGAAGAAAGACAGAAGCCAAAGGTTATGCATAGATTACCGTTCTCTCAACGAGGTAACTATCAAGAACAAATATCCTTTGCCTAGAATCAATGACTTGTTTGATCATCTAGAGGGAGCATGTGTGTTCTCAAAGGTTGATCTTCGGTCAGGCTATTTTCAACTCAAGATAAGAGAGCAAGACATACCTAAGACAGCATTCACCACAAGGTATGGATTGTATGAGTACACTGTGATGCCCTTTGGTTTGACCAACGCTCCAGCATACTTCATGAATATGATGAACAAGGTGTTCATGGAATTCCTTGACAAGTTTGTTGTCGTTTTCATCGATGACATCTTAGTCTACTCCAAGAGCAAGGAAGAACATGAAAGACACTTACGCTTGATACTTGAAAAGTTAAGAGAGCATAAACTTTATGCCAAATTCAGCAAGTGTGAGTTTTGGTTAGAGGAAGTTGGTTTTCTTGGTCATGTTATGACAAAGGATGGTGTGGCAGTTGATCCTGCTAAAGTTTCAGCTGTGACTGAATGGGAATCTCCTAAGAACGTAAAAGAAGTTCGCAGTTTCCTTGGTTTAGCAGGTTACTACAGAAGGTTCATTGAAAATTTCTCAAAGGTTGCTAAGCTAATGACTGAATTGTTAAAGAAGGACAAGAAATTTGCATGGTCTGAAGGATGTGAAGTCAGTTTCCAAGAATTAAAGAAGAGACTTGTGACAGCACCAGTTCTATGTCTGCCAGATTTGGAAAAGGATTTCCAAGTATATTGTGATGCGTCTCATCAAGGTTTGGGTGCCGTACTTATGCAAGACGGTAAAGTTGTGGCCTACGCCTCGAGACAACTCAAAACTCATGAAGTAAACTATCCTACTCATGATTTGGAGTTAGCCTCTGTCGTCCATGCACTCAAAACATGGAGACATTACCTTTTGGGAAAGCGATGTGAAGTGTTCACCGATCATAAGAGTTTGAAGTATATCTTCACCCAGAAGGAAATCAACATGAGACAAAGGAGATGGCTAGAAGTTATCAAGGATTACGACTTGAGTTTGCAATACCACCCCGGTAAAGCAAATGTAGTAGCAGATGCTCTAAGTCGTAAGGCATTCGTAAATGGCCTTACCGATGGTGAATTGCCAGACGACCTGTGTAAGCAATTCAAAGAACTCAGATTAGAGATTGTACCAGAAGGACATCTTATGACTTTGGATGTTCAACCCACTCTGTTGGATAAGATTAAAGAAGCCTAGAAGACGGATATAGAAATCGAAGATATTAAGGAAAGGATTAGCCAAGGGAAAGCTAAAAGTTTCCATATTGACGAACAAGGTACTTTATGGCACGGAAAACGTATTTGTGTTCCACAAGACACGGAGTTGCGGAAACTGATTTTACAGGAAGCCCACAACTCTCCGTATTCTATTCACCCAGGAAACACCAAGATGTACATGGATATGAAAGAAAGATTTTGGTGGAACAATCTAAAAAGGGACATCGCCGAGCATATTGCTTTGTGTGATGTGTGTACCAGAGTAAAAGCGGAGCATCAGAAACCAGCAGGTTTGCTTCAACCACTACCTATTCCTGAATGGAAGTGGGAAAATATCGGTATGGATTTCATTACCGGATTACCAAGGACCAGGTCAGGGTATGATTCTATATGGGTAGTAGTGGATCGCCTAACTAAAGTGGCTCATTTTATACCCGTGAAGACGACTTATACGAGTGCCAAGTTAGCCAAAATCTACATGAGCAGAATTGTGTGCCTTCACGGTGTGCCTAAGAGTATTGTGTCTGATAGAGGAACTCAGTTTACTTCTCACTTTTGGAGACAGCTTCATGAATCTTTGGGAACGAGGTTGGAATTAAGCACTGCTTTTCATCCTCAAACTGATGGACAAACAGAAAGGACTAATCAGATTCTTGAAGACATGTTGAGGGCGTGTGCCCTAGACTATGGAGCAAGTTGGGATGAAAGTTTGCCTTACGCAGAGTTCTCTTACAATAACAGTTACCAATATAGCATTGGGATGGCACCATTTGAGTTTCTCTACGGAAGAAAGTGTACCACCCCATTACTATGGAATGGTGTGGGAGAAAGAAGTTTATTTGGACCTGATCTTATCAAAGACGCCGAAGAGAAGGTCAAATTGGTTAAGGACAGGTTGAAGATAGCACAGTCCCGACAAAAAAGCTACGCGGATTCTAAGCGTAGAGAAGTCACCTACGAAGTTGGGGATAGAGCTTATCTTAGAGTATCACCACTTCGTGGAGTGAAAAGATTTGGAGTCAAAGGAAAGTTGGCACCAAGATATGTTGGACCATTCAAGATTCTAAGTCATGAGGAGAAGTTGCATATGAGGTTGAATTGCCAGAGTCTCTGTCAGCTGTCCATAATGTGTTTCATGTGAGTCAGCTTAAGAAATGTCACCCAGAGATGGAAGAATCATCTTTGAAGGATACCATACCCTTGGAAGAAGTCCAACTAGAAAGTGATCTCACCTATGAGGAAAAGCACACAAGATTCTTGAGACCGCAGAAGAGTCACAAGGACATAAACTATCAAGTTTTGCAAGGTGCAATGGAATCATCATTCCGAAGAGGAAGCAACATGGGAAAGAGAAGATGATCTTCGGAAAGACCACCCTCACCTATTTGCTAGCCAATCCGAATCTCGAGGGCGAGATTCATCTTAAGGGGGTTAGATTTGTAACATCCCTAAATTCATGTTTCAAAGCTCATTCATATCATCCTTGCATCCATCATCATTTAGGGTTTTCTCAAAACATTTCAGAAAACAGAAACATATGGTTTCATGATTTTATGTGGAGAGACTTATTTTAAATGGCCAACACCACTTGTAATTTTGATTGTTGTGAACCAGGAAGGTTGCCTTCTATGGGCATAGGATTTAAGTGCAGATTTAAAACCAAGTTTTTCAAATGGAAATGGGTTCCAAAAACCATCTTTCAAATTTTAAACCAAGTGCCTAGCCTCTGATCTTTTTGATCTCCAAGCTTGACGAATCCTTTACAAAGCTACCCCATGGTTATATGACCATTTTTGAGACTACTGTTCACTACAAAAATCCCAGGAAAATTTGAATTCAAATTGAACTTGATTTCATTTGAAAATCTATCCAGAAAATCAAAATAGAAAAGGAAAAAGAAATAAACAAAGGAAAAGGCCACGCGCCAGGTTTTAGGCCCAGCGTCGAATCGAGCCCAACAAGACCACCCGGGGGTTTTCTTTTCCTCTCGCACGCGCCAGCGCACCCAGGCGGTCACTGACGATCGGACCCCACCCTCACTTCACGCACATCGCTGACGAGCGGGCCCTGCCCACGCTCTCCTCGTCTTCCCCAAACCGTGCCCGCGACCACGTCGCAGCTGCAGTCATGGCCGGTAATGGCGCGGCATAATTGGGCATTAACCCGCAAGCGTTTCTTCTCGAGGCTCCAGCTATAAGATCCCCACTTCCTAGCGACCATTTCCCCCCAGTCAATTCTGCCTTCACGCCACCAGGCTGCCCACAACTCACACAACACCGCCGCAGACAGAGCTCACTCCGGCGATCGATTCCGGTAAGTTCCGGGCGCCCCTCCCTCTCTGATTCGTTCGAGCCATTTCGCAATCTCCTTGCGCACCTCCTGACCCCACCAGTTCATCCTATACTGCTCCAGGTCGCCGTTCCCGCTCGACGCCGCAAGCATCTGACAACCACCTCGACTCCGGCGACCAAATTCCGTAAGTCCCGTGCGCCCCTTCACTTCTGACTCACACGAGATTGTTCGCCACGTTCTTGCGCATCTCCTAAACCCCCTGGCTTGTGTGAGGGCAACGCGGAACCTCGGCAACTACTCCGACAACAACCACCCGACGCCGCCCGTAACTCCGACGAGCAATCCTCGCCGTGTCAGCGCGCCCCTCCGCAAACCAGTACCACGTCGAGCTTCAGCACGCCTTTGCGGATCTGGTAAGCACCTCCTTGCTTCCTGGGGCGATGTAGAACGCCGGCACCGCCGTAGTCAGACGCGCCGCCGCCAGTTAACGCCGCTAGCGCCGCCCGAGTATGGTTAGGTTGATTAGGAACGTTGGATCTAGATCCTGTGGCGTAGATTAGAAAGAGGACGAAGAGGTACGCGCGCGTCTGAGCCGCCAGATCTCACTTAGATCGTGCGGTCCGCAGGACCCGATCCAACCGAAGCGGCGATGCAGCGCCAATAGGGACGTGACGCGTGGCAAGTGTTAGAACTAAAAACAGATTTAAAACCAGAATTTGATCCAAATTTCAAATGCTTATAACTTTTGATTGCCACGTTGGATTTTTGCAAACTTTATACCGTTGGATTCAGTGAAACAAGACCTTTCTGAATATCCAATGTGTTTAACAAATAGTAACAGTTAAAATGACTTTATTTTTAGAAACATGTTTAAGGCTATTTTAAATATAGATTTATTTTGGTAAATTGTATTAGTGCCAAATAAGTTTAGTTGGCAAACTTGTGACTTGTTAAGTTTCTGTAAACATGTGCATGTTTGGTAGAGTTTTCAAAATCACCACTTGGTAAATTCTAGCATGCATGCATTCATATTATTTTTGATTGTATATAATTGTGTGTAATTGTATGCTATGATTTTTGTAGATTTTGCTAGTGATTGTGATTGTGAAGAGTGCTACTCTCCCCACTACCAAAGCAAGTGATATTTTCATGAATATTTCTATCCTATGTTTTTGTACTAGCATTAGACATTTTGCTAAGTCTTGCATGCTACTTTTGCCTAATGCTAAGTTGGGAAATCCTAACGAGTGTAGAATTGTAGAATTGCTAGGGAATTTTCCTAAGTTAAGTTATCATACCATGCTTAGCCTAGCTATTTAGCAAAAAAGGGTTGGTGAAAATCTATACTTATTATGATGAAAATATTTCTAAGTCATGAGACTTATATCTTCTTAATAAAAACAACTAAGTCAAATGAACCTCCTGGGTGGAATGGAAGGATTGGGTTATGTTGAGTGGTTACACAAGGACATGGACTTGGGTTGTGTATCTCACTTGTGGTATGCCACCCAGGCACAAAGGGATTTGGAGGCCAAGTGTTGAGAAAGCTTACAATGCAACCACTTGGCAATATGGGCTCTGCCATGATCATATAGGTTGCTAGAACTTAGTCACTTGGACAGTTGGTGGTAGTGGGAATGATAGGTTGGAGCGCGTCCATTTGACTAAGGAAAGGCTTCTGAAGGGTCCTGTCTTGGGAAACCAAGTCTGGTGGGGAAAGTGCACAACCTCTGCAGATGGAAAACCTAAGTACTTAGCCTAGTCCAAGGCAATGGACAACTTGAGCATCAAGACATGGAAGCTACAAGAATCTCATCACTCCAACTTCTAAGTAAAATTTGTGGGTGAACAAGGGTGAAGGACCCCAATGTCTATTGGTGGTTTCTTGGGAAGTTTTTGATAAAGAAAAACTTAGTGATTTCAACTAATAGGTAAAACCTATTTTCAAGCAAAGCAAGCCAAGCTACACTTAGCCAAAATGCATATAGTAATATAGTCCACTTAAAATATACTAAGGTATCACTTGCCAATACTATTCCAAAGTATTGACCCTCTGTGGCTGTAACTTGTGATGTTGCAGGTTACTCCGATGATGAGTAGGAGTCATGAGTCTACACTCAACATGCTTGCCTGTGGCACATGAAGATGAAGACTTATGTTTATTTACTTATTCCTTAAACTCTTGTATTAGGCCTATGGCCCTGAGTTGTAAAAGACTATGTTTTATCTCTGGAATGAATGTAATAAATGACCTTTGTATCTGTGTACTTCATCTTAAACTGTGGATGCTAGCATTGATCCAGGGACTAGCATTGCAATCATAGGGATCCTTTCCTTTACAAAGGTGGGGTCTAACAGGCTGGGTCTTTCCCTTCTTTTTTTGTTCTGATTCACTTTTCTTTTTCCATTTTTCATTTTTGTTTTGAATTTCTTTAAACATTCCAACATTCATTTGAATTTCAAAACCTTGCCAAACTTTTTGTAAATTTCCACCCTGTTTTCGACATTGATTTAATGTCCATTTTCAGAATTAATAACTCATTTACACATGGTTTGTTATTTATTTAAAAAGACAACTATTTTTATTCAAACAAAATTTATTTATATTCTCAAACTCTTTATTGGAATTCTAATTTCCACTAAACCTTTTTAGTAGGTTTAATTTATTTAATAGGGTGTTCAATAATTCACTTTGAATTATTTAAAGTATTTTAGTAAGATTATTAATCATTTTAATTTGGGCAAATGTCTTTATGAAATCAAATATGGTTCTAATTCCATAAATTTTATTTAAATGATTTCTTTGATACCATTTAAGTTAATTAAATAACTTTTATTCCACTTGGGTAAATTTCAATTATTTAATTTCCCATGATTTAATTAATCATTTCTATTAGGGATTTTGTCTTTATTCAAAATAGAAACAAGATTTTGGTTAATGCCATATTATTTCATTTGAATATTCTTTATACTTTTATTTCATTTGGATTTGGGTTATATTCATTCCATTTGCTTATGGATTTGGCCAAGATCTAATTTGGCTTTTAAAATACTCCTTATTTATTATTTATTTCTTTATCTTATAAAATCCATATCTTTTATTTAAAGATCCAAACTTGGTGATTCCTTGTAAAATCTTGTTTAATATTTATTTATCCTTTTAAATCTCTTTTAGGATTAATTTCTCACAAATTGGTATGGATTTTAAATAGGTGCTTTATTAGTTTTGGAAATCAATTTCCTGATCTTACTAAATTCATAAGATTTTATCTATGGTTCCAAATTAAGTGAAACCAATTTATATGGTTTTATAGTATTTCTTTTTGTCATTCTTGATCATTTTGAAATGTTTGTTTGACCAATTTTTGTGCGGATCAAATCCTTAGGCTTAGAGATAACTCGGAAATGTTTTTCTTCCATTAGGGTTTTAGGGTTTTGGTTTACTTTCCAAGTGTTTAAATTTCAAGATGCATTTATGAAGAATGCATTTCACTTGATTTGAATTTAGTTGGATTCAAACATTTATTAAAGTTTGTTCAAGATGGGATTTTAAGTTTCCATTTGGAATCAAAAAGTTTCTTTTCACCCTAAATTTCAACAATTATTTATTTTGTTTATTTAATTTTCACATTACAAAATTTGGAAAATTTTGGGATGTGACAGGCTACCACCCTTAAAAGAAATCTCGTCTTGAGATTTGGGAAAGATAGGGGTTACAAGTTGGCTCAAAGCAACTAGGGTACTACCACCCTTAAAAATTTTCCAACTAGATTACATCTTGGCTTGCTTGGGGTCTTGATGAAACTTCTCTGGGCACTAGTATGCATAATGGCCTAGCTCTTTGAATTTGAAACACATCACTTGGCTATTATCCTTCTTCTTTGGTATCATTTCCTCTTGTTTTTTTCCTTGCATCTTCTTCTTTTCTGGGCAATCACTAGCATGGTGTCCCATCTCTTTGCAATTATAACATTGCAACTGGCTTATGTCCTTCTTCTTCTTTTTGGGCCTCTCCAAAGCTAGGAGTTCTTCCAGTTCATGCTCTTCATATTTCACCACAAAGGTGGGAAATCTTTCTCTCTCCTTGGGGCAGTTACTAGAGATATGACCTTCTTCTCCACAAGAGTAGCAACACTTGGTGGTCACTTTGGATTTGCCCTTATGAGGCATGGTTCTGACTTTGCCTTCATCCTTCTTGGTAGAAGTTGTTCCCTCCTGGGGGTTTACAAACTGTTGATGCACTCCACCTTGTTTCCTTTGTTGAACTATGGAATAGATGGGGCATTGGATAGGGACATGATTACTTCCTTCACATAGGAAACAAGTAGCTTGAGATGTGGGGCATTGTTTAGTTGGATTTTTATCTTCACAATTAGGGCATTCACCTTCATGCTCTTTGGAAGTGTGATCCATGTCTCCACAAATATTGCAAGCTTGAGTTCCTTCTATAATATCATCATTGACATCATGGTTGTCGCCATGTCCTTGGGAAAGGTTGTCTCTCATGTTGATCATTTGAGTGGTCATCCCTTGCAACAATTGGGATTGAATCTCTAAAAAATTTTGCATGGTTGGGTATAACTAATTGTTGTTGGATAAAAACTGAGTTGTCAACTGATTCAACTGGGTTTGGTTTGCTAGTAGTTGTTCTCTCATGTGCACCTCTTGATTGTTGTTGTCACCATTCTTGATGTTGGGGTTTCTTGGAGTAGTCATCTGTTTGGGTTGGATTGGGATTAGAATTGGCAAAGGATTTCTAAGGAAGAATTCTAATCATACACATCAAAATTCACACAAGCAATGTGCAGGCAATCACAAACAAATATTCCACCCAAACAACAAGGTTCAAGCACATTTTTAGGCAACAAAAATATTTTTGCTACACCACATAAGTTGGTCGGTTTGATCTAAACTAAATTTGATGATCCAACTATATGGTTCACTTGAGATCATTCTATCCTTCTTAGTTGGTTCTTCTTGAACAAGATCATTGTATCCTTGGAGAAATTCTTGCATCTTGGTCACAAAACTTCAAAGGTGATGACGATTCTTTCTAAGTTGTGTTTCCTTAGTCTTCAAGTCTTGAGTAATATTTCTTGTCTCAGTTGTAGTCCTTGGTGATATCCAAGTTGAAGTCCTTTACTCAAGTTGATTTCTTTGCTCATGGTGGAGGCTTTGTCCATCATGTTTGAAAAGGAAGAGATGTAGAATCAAAACCAAAATGGTTGAGGAAAGAGTTTACAAGATTGTTTGTAAATAAGTTTAGGAACAAATACAACTCCTATTTTTCTAAGGGGTTTTGTCCAATCCTAGCGTTACAATCCTACAGGCAACACAGTGCTCTGATACCATCTGTAGAGGTCCCAACCTTTAATAAGGTAGAGATCCCTGTGTTTATAATGCTAGTCCCTGGATCAATAGCTAGCATCCACAGTTAAGATGTAATATCAAGAAACAAAGGTCATATTACAACTTTATAACCAGGAATAAAATAATTCATTACATCTTAGATAGCTCATTTGTATATCTCATTACAATGCAGCAGAAATAACTATAGCATGGGGTCCTTCATCTTCAAAGTGCCACAGGCAATCATGTTGGTTGTAGACTTGTAATCCTAATCAACACACTTCACTAACATCAAACAAACCTACAACATAATAAGTTATAGCCACAAGGGTCAATACATTTGAATTGTATTGGCAAGTGATACTATGGTAGTATAGTGGAGTCTATCATCTATATGCATTTGGCTAAGTGGAGCTTAGGCTTGCTTTGCTCAAAATAGATTTTCCTTATCATTTGAAAACACTAAGCTTTTGCTTGTCAAAAACACCCAAGGAACCACCAATAGAAATTGGTGAACCTTCACCCTTGTTCAACCACAAGTTTTTAACTTAGAAATTTGGATGAGGAGATTCTTGATAGCTTCCATGTCTTGATGCTCAAATTGTCCTTTGCCAGGGACATGGCTAAGTACTTAGATTTTTCACTCTTCAGAGGTGGTGCACTTTCCCCACAAGACTTGGTTTCACCAAGACAAGATCTTTCAGAAGCCTTCCCTTAGACCAGAATGGACGCGTTCCAACCTATCCTCATTCCCTACCACCAACTGTCCATTTGGGTAAGTTATTGCAACCTATATGATCCAGGCAGAGCCCATAATGCCATGTGGCTGCACTTGAAGCTTCTCAACATTTGACATCTCAAATCTCTTTGTTCCTGGGTGGCATTCCACAAGTGAGATACACAATGTAAACCATAGAAATGGGCCTTATGTAACCACTCAACACAAACCTTTCTTTCCATTCCACCCAAGTGATTCATTCACTTAGTTGTTAAACAAAAACACAAGTCCTTGACTTAGAAGTATTCCATAGCATGATATAATCCACCCTTGTTTTCTATTAGCTAAGCTAAGCATGGTAGTAGTAGGAATCTTAACTTAGGAAAATTCTACTAAGGTTTCATCTACTAGGTTTTACCATGACATAGTTTATACCTAGCAAAAATTCCATGCAAGTCCTACTTAGAAATATCACTAATGCATAGTGAAAGTAATGGGACAAAAGTATGAAGCATCACTTGCCTTTTTGGTAGAGAATATAATTTCACTCCTTATTTTTGCAATAGTCACACTCTTCAAAATTCCACTATAATTCAATCAAACAAGCAAATGTTCAATCTACCATTCAAGCAATCATCACATAAAACAATACAAACAAGGCAATGCATGCAAACATGCCAAAGATTGTTTTGTTTGGAAAGGTGGTTTCTAATAGATTATAAACATTTGAAAATCCCCTATTGGTCATTTACAAAAGTGGTAAAACCATTTGATATTAAGTTAGTGAAAAATGGGCACTTTAAATCATTTTTGTTTTGCTAAAAAGGATTTAAATCCAAGTAATATTCTCTAGTGTTTGGCAAACACATTTCTAAACACAATGTTAGTGTTTTGTGGTCAAGTGTTTAATATTAAAACCATTTACAAAAGGTTTTTACCTATAAACCATTTTTATACCAAATCAATATTTTATGTTGTTGAAATTGCTTTTTATCAAAGTAATAATTTATAGGGTTCAACAAATACATTTTTAAATCCTAATACTTGGTTTTTTAGGGTTAGAGAGTTTAAATCAAAACATTTTCCAAAGGTTTTTCTCAAAAAGTATTTTTAACATATAAACCATATTTTCATTTAACTAGAAAATGCTTTAATTCAAAGATTTATTCTTTAACTTCACAAAATACAATTTTAAATCCATAAGTTGGTTTCTATGGTCAGTAGGTTCAAAACAATCCATTTGCCAAAGATTTTACCATAAAAATATTTCTATAATAAATTTTATATCCAAATTATGCCTACACATGTTTCTGTAAAAACAAACAATTTAACAGAAGCAATTTATTAAACAAATCATATGGTTGGAAAGTAATTGTTTTTCTGATTCCATTGATATAAAATTTATAAAATTTGGACATGTGGATTTAAAGTTTTGCAATTTACAAATTCACATATCTAATTGAAATGTTTCTGTTTTTAAATCACAATCAGAGCCACGTGGCTTCTTCTTATTGGGCGGTACCGATTTGTCTCGATCGAGCATTGTGGATCGTTGGATCTAATGCGAATCGCATGACACAGAACACTGCGTACCCCTTCGTTTAAGTTATCTATCCTGGCCTTGCGATCTAAATCCGACGGACAGAAACGCTTCGACCACGATCTGGTGGCGCTGGCGACGGCGAACGGCGGCGCGGATCTGTCAGCAACGGTCCGACGTATCTAGGAAGCAAGGGTTAGGGAAGAGGGAATTACCAGGTTCGCCGTGATGTGCTGAAGCTCGAGGTGGTCGCATTGGACAAGGGGCGAAAGAGGACATCCTGAATCGCTCGCCGGAGTTCCTGTCTGCGTCGGGCACGCACTGCCGTTGACAGGGGCGAGCTCCTGGGGCGTAAGAAAACAAGGCAGAAGGTCAAGGAGATGTGCACGGTTGCAGAGGTTGCGAGGGAACCTACCAGAGGGCCAGGGGTGCGATGAATCGTTGGCAACCTCTCGCCGGAGTTGAAGCAGTCAACGGTAGTGAGAAGGTGCCGTTGTTGTCGAGTCTCTGGGCGCGCGGGCAAACTGGGGCTATGGGCAGATGCACACGTAGATGGGGAGTGAGCTTGCATGCAGAAGGGGTAAGGGGAGGGTCGAGCTCGCCAGAATCTTCGCCGGAGGGCGTTGGAGGCAGTGGCGGTGCGAGCCAGAATGGGAGCAGCCTGGGGGCGGAAAGGAACTGGGGATTGAGGGTAAAGGAGCGGAGAGGAGAGGCGATTAAGTACGTGTGGTCGCGGGGAGGATTAACGGAGGTGTAAGATCCCTCCCTTTATAAAGGTAAGGATCCCTGTGATTGCAATGCTAGTCCCTGGATCAATGCTAGCATCCACAGTTTAAGGTGAAGTACATAGAAACAAAGGTCATTATTACATATCATTCTAGAGCCAACATAGTCTTTTACAAACTCCATGGACACAATTATATAATAAGATAAATAAGTCTTAATCTTCATGTGCCACTGGCAAGCATGTTGAGTGTAGACTCATAACCCCTAATCATCATCAGAATAACCTGCAACATCACAAGTTACAGACGCAGTGGGTCAATACATTGGAATAGTATTGGCAAGTGATACCTTAGTATAAGTTTAGTAGACTAGATACTATATGCATTTTTGGCTAAGTGTAGCTTAGGCTTGCTTTGCTCAAAATAAGTTTTACCTATCAGTTGAAAATACTAAGTTTTTCTTTGACAAAACTTTCCCAAGGAATCACCAATATAAATTGGTGATCCTTCACCCTTGTTCACCCACAAGTTTTTACTTAGAAATTGGGATAAGGAGATTCTTGATAGCTTCCATGTCTTGATGCTCAAGTTGTCCAATACCAGGGACATGGCTAAGTACTTAGATTCTTCCATCGCAGAGGTTGTGCACTTTCCCCACAAGACTTGATTTTCACCAAGTCAGGACCTTTCAGAAGCCTTCCCTTAGACCAAATGGACGCGTTCCAACCTATCATCCCACTACCACCAACTGTCCAAATGGCTAAGTTATTGCAACCTATATGATCCAGAGCCCATATTGCCATCTGGCACTAGAAGCTTCTTAACATTTGGCCTCTCAAATCCCTTTGTTCCTGGGTGGCTTTCCACAAGTGAGATACACAAGGTAAGCCATAGAAATGGGCCTTGTGTAACCACTCAACATAAACCATTCTTTCCATTCCACCCAGGTGTTTCATTCACTTAGTTGTTTTATTAAGCAAAAACATAAGTCCAAAGACTTAGAAATAATTTCTCATAGCATGAATATATAACCACCCTTGGTTGCTACTAGCTAGGCTAAGCATGGCATTGATAAGCATAACTTAGAAATTTCTAGCAATTCTACAACTACTAGGATTCCCCAAGCATGCATCAAAATAACAAAAGTTCAACAACATAAACAACAAGTTTTGAAAGGTAAACACACCAATAGCAAGCCATCCACATGTTGGATGGTCATTGCGACTCGATAATCAAAAGCATGGTAAATAAAAGGTAAATGAGTAGTCATCACTACTCCTCTGCATCAACCTCCTCATCAGCAAGTGTAAGACCTGCATTCTCCATAGAGGTCTTGTATTCCTCGACATTGGTAGTCAAGGACTCTATCTTGGACTTGAGATCCCTCTCCTGTGAATGATGTCTCTCAATCACAGTCTGCTGATGCTCGAGCTCGAAGTCCTTGGTCTCTAGTTCTACAGTCATTTCTCGAATCCTCTTGTTCCTATCTTGGACTCTTTTCTCTTGACTCTTGAACTTTATATCTCGACTCTCAAACTTGGCCTCCATTTCCTTGACTATCTCATCTTGCTCCGCGAAGAGCTTGTCCTTCTCACGAAGCTGCACCTGGAGCTCGTCATTGCTAAGCATGACGTTGGTCCTATCAGTATCTAGGTGCCTAAGAAGAACCTCTAAGTCCTGGAGGTATAGACGAATCGGCTATGCCGTCTCTCTAGCAGTGTCCTCGAAGTCAATGGCCTCACCATCCTCATCATGTCTACCGAAGGCGTGGAAGTGAGTACCTCTAACCTCCCGAGAGTGTCTCCCTAACAGACGCGCAAGTAAATCCTGCATGACTACCTCTAGGCCTCTCTCCCTGTCATCATGCATGAACTTGAAGATGATTGCCTCCGTGGTAGGCTCAGTCTGGCGTCCATGCTAATTAACCTTGAAGCCCCAAACGTCTTTCCTCTCAAACTTGGTGATGGGAAGCACCATGATGCTAGGAAGCGGAAGATTGAGCAGACTAGTGAGCTCAATAAGTCGAGTGCCAAAACGAGTTCCCTTGAACTCTTCAGCCGTGCTGATAGTAACGTTAGGCATCTATTTTATAAGATAGAAAAAGTTAGAATCAACACAATTAAAGACAAATCACAAGACAAGGCATCACATGCATATCTTTGACAATCAAAACACACAAGTCATGGCATACATAAAACCATTACAAGCATCCAAGGTTCAACTTATTTTAAACAATTGGGAAATAAAATGAAAGTGTGGTGGTCCAACTAACGAAGTATGTTACAATCCCATCTCACTTGCCAAGTTGGCTAACAGGGCATCCCTAGAGGCAATCTGTCGATCCTGATCACATGACTCCATTGCTAAGTCGATTATGTCCTCTCTTAAACGTTTGTTGGTAGCCTCTAACTCTTGGGTATGATTCTTTTCTTCCCTAAGGTCAATCTGAGTGTTGAGCATTCTGCACTTGATTCTATCACCAAGCTCTTTGATGGCTTTCCAAGCTGCATCCCTTGCTGAATCAAAGAATGTGGTGTGCATCACTGAGTTTGTGACCATACAGAATCCTGATTCTTTGTGGTTGTCTTCCTTGTTTTTATACAAGTGAAGTTGCACCCACCAGTATTCAACTCCTTCATTCATCACAGGAAAAACTTTGTACATAGTTCCACCATGTATTCCCATGGCAACCATGAGGTCCTTGAGAGCCTTGCGGAATTCTGTCTCACATTCCAAAGTCATAGTCATGAGTGGTCCCTTCCTCATGGCTTCGTTGATGGATTTCATCTACAAATAGAGATGAGAAAGAAGATTAGAAAAATTTACGAGAAGAAAAGACAAGTGTGGAAGTTGATGAAATTTTTTCCTTAGTGGTTTCCAATCTAGGGTCATAATCCTACAGTCAACACAGTGCTCTGATACCATCTGTAAGATCCCTACCTTTATAAAGGTAAGGATCCCTGTGATTGCAATGCTAGTCCCTGGATCAATGCTAGCATCCACAGTTTAAGATGAAGTACACAGAAACAAAGGTCATTATTACATATCATTCCAGAGACAACATAGTCTTTTACAAACTCCATGGCCACATGCCTAACACAAGAGTTCAATTATATAACAAGATAAATAAGTCTTCATCTTCATGTGCCACAGGCAAGCATGTTGAGTGTAGACTCATAACCCCTAATCATAATCAGAATAACCTGCAACATCACAAGTTACAGCCATAGTGGGTCAATACATTGGAATAGTATTGGCAAGTGATACCTTAGTATAAGTTTAGTACACTAGATACTATATGAATTTTTGGCTAAGTGTAGCTTAGGCTTGCTTTGCTCAAAATAAGTTTTACCTATCAGTTGAAAACACTAAGTTTTTCTTTGACAAACTTTCCTAAGGAATCACCAATAGAAATTGGTGATCATTCACCCTTGTTTACCCACAAGTTTTTACTTAGAAATTGGGATGAGGATATTCTTGATAGCTTCCATGTCTTGATGCTCAAGTTGTCCAATACCAGGGACATGGCTAAGTACTTAGATTCTTCCATCTGCAGAGGTTGTGCACTTTCCCCACAAGACTTGATTTTCACCAAGACAGGACCTTTCAGAAGCCTTCCCTTAGACCAAATGGACGCGTTGCAACCTATCATCCCACTACCACCAACTATCCAAATGGCTAAGTTATTGCAACCTACATGATCCAGGCAGAGCCCATATTGCCATGTGGCTGCACTAGAAGCTTCTTAACATTTGGCCTCTCAAATCCCTTTGTTCCTGGGTGGCTTTCCACAAGTGACATACACAAGGTAATCCATAGAAATGGGCCTTGTGTAACCACTCAACATAAACCATTCTTTCCATTCCACCCAGGTGTTTCATTCACTTAGTTGTTTTATTAAGAAAAAACATAAGTCCAAAGACTTAGAAATAATTTCTCATAGCATGAATATATAACCACCCTTGGTTACTACTAGCTAGGCTAAGCATGGCATTGATAAGCATAACTTAGAAATTTGTAGCAATTCTACAACTACTAGGATTCCCCAAGCATAGCATATAGATCAAAATATTCATGCAGGTCTAGCAAAATATTTCTAGTGCATAGTTGAAAAAAACATAGGAATAAAATTATGAAGCACCACTTGCCTTGGTAATTTGGGGTGTAGAAAAAATCCTCACAATCACTATTTGCACCAAAATCTACACATAAAATAATGGCACCAAATCACATACAAAATATATACAAACAAAATATATATGAATGCATGCAAAATGCCATGTGATGATTTTCTACACCAAACAATACAAGTGCACAGTACTGAATCTTAAACAAGTTCAAAACTTGCGAATCAAACTTTATTTGAACAACAAAACATTTTTCATATAATTACTATACACAAATTATGCATAAAAATGTTTCTGTAAAAATAATCATTTTAACATAGGCAAAACATTAAACACATTTCAAAATGGAAAGGATTTTCTCTCCTGATTCCAATGATATAAAATTTGTCAAATTTGGATGTGGGAATCAAAAGTTATGAATTTTACAAGTTTAAACATCTAATAGATCTAAATTCTGATTTTAAATCAAACCTACAGACACGCGGCGTGTTCTGATTGGTTGATACCGATTCGCGCAGATCGGCTAACGTGGACGACACGATCTAAATGAAATCGCACGGCCAGATCTACTCCGTACCCCTTCGATAAGTGATTCTATCAGATTCATTGGATCTAGATCTAACGATCCTGGACCATGCGACCAAAGTTCGGCGGCGCTGGCGACGGTGGCGTGGTGGCGGCGCTCTGTCAGCGACGCTCCGGCGAATACAGAGAGGGCTGGGGTGTGTGGCATGGCTTACCAGAGTCGCACGGTCACGAGGAAGCTCAACGTGGTCGTTGTTGGCGAAGGGGCGCACCGTTGATGTCGCTGGAGCTCGTCGGAGTTGTGGGCGGTGTCGGGTCCTTGCAGACTTCGATGTTGCCGAGGCTCTGCGTCGCCCTAGCACGAGTCAGTGGTGTCAAAAGCTGTACAAGGACAAGGCGAACTTGACAATATGCACGCGGGGTCAAGGGGCGCTCGATTCTTACCGCTATTGCTCGTCGGAGTCGAGCGGCGGTTCTGGTGTTTGCGGGTGTGAACGAAGACGGCGACCTGGGTCATGAGCAGGAAAACTAGGGACGTTAGCAGATGCACAAGGACGTGGCGGTCACGCTCGTTTGAGCCAGAAGCAGAGGGGCGGTCGGAGCTTACCGGAATCGCCCGCCGGAGTGCGTATGTGCAGCGGCGGAGTGAGTTCGAATACGCGCAACTTGGTGGCAGAGTGGTGGCGCTAGGTGAGGGGACATGCTCGCGGTGCAGAGGGGGTTAAATAGCTAGGAGGGGGGCGGCGATTACGTGTTGCATCAATGGCAATAACGCGGGCAGTGACTGCGGCGATGTAACGACAGAGCGCCTCGGCCGTGCGTTGATTGAGGACGACACTGATGGGGCATGGTGGGGTCTGGTTGTCAGCGGGTGGGTGCACGCGGGCGCGGTGAGAAACAGAGATGAAAGGGGGAACCCGGGTGGGCTGATTCGTTTGCTGGGCTAGAATGGTGGCGCCAGGCCCAATTGGGTTTTCAAATCCTTTTTCTTTTTCGAGAATGAATTTCAGGATTCATTTTCAAACAATTCAAAAGCATTTGAAAACCAAAAATTTTCTGGATTTTTTGTAAAGTATAAACTTCATAAAATTAGACATAAAACCTTGCTGTCTCATTGGATTTGCTTGGTCTTATTGGAAAAATCAAAATAAACAGTGCCATATCATTTGATTTGAATATGTTTTGAAGATGGTTTTAAAACCATATTTGTTTTGTAAATTTTGCTCCAAGCACTAACACTCAACCAATACAACCTGAGAGCAATAAATCTTGGTTTAAAACAATTATACTATCATTTTGAGAGTGGCATTAGATTATTGCATTCTCACATAAAATAATAGCACTTAGTGCTTCTGATTTCTTGGAATGAGTTTGATATTTGATCCATAAATGATATGCATGCATGGATGATATGAAATCTTTGAAAACATAATTTTAGGGATGTTACAGGAGGAATTAACACGAATTTGATGTTGTCTTCATTGGCCAGAAACGACGAAGGAGGAACTGGGGCCGGGGTCGTCGCACGGGTAGGGGACAAGACTGGCAAGTGGGGCAACGTCGTCAGCAAGTGAGAGAGAGGGGAGGTGGGGTCCGGTCGTTAGCGGCTGTGCGGGTTCGCTGCTTAGTAGGAAAACGCTTCGGGGGAGAAAGGGACTGGGCTCGCTGGGCTTACATGGGCTGGGGTTAGCTGGGCTGGGTCTTTCCCTTCTTTTTTTTGTTTTGATTCACTTTTCTTTTTCCATTTTTCATTTCTGTTTTGAATTTGTTTAAACATTCCAACATTCATTTGAATTTCAAAACCTTGCCAAAGTTTTTGTAAATTTCCACCCTGTTTTAGACATTGATTTAATGTCCATTTTCAGAATTAATAACTCATTTACACATGGTTTGTTATTTATTTAAAAAGACAACTGTTTTTATTCAAACAAAATTTATTTATATTCTCAAACTCTTTATTGGAATTCTAATTTCCACTAAACCTTTTTAGTAGGTTTAATTTAATTAATAGGGTGTTCAATAATTCACTTTGAATTACTTAAAGTATTTTAATATGATTATTAATCATTTTAATTTGGGAAAATGTCTTTATGAAATCAAATATGGTTCTAATTCCATAAAGTTTATTTAAATGATTTCTTTGATACCATTTAAGTTAATTAAATAACTTTTATTCCACTTGGGTAAATTTCAATTATTTAATTTCCCAAGATTTAATTAATCATTTCTATTAGGGATTTTGTCTTTATTCAAAATAGAAACATAATTTTGGTTAATGCCATATTATTTCATTTGAATATTCTTTATCCTTTTATTTCATTTGGATTTGGGTTATATTCATTCCATTTGCTTATGGATTTGGCCAAGATCTAATTTGGCTTTTAAAATACTCCTTATTTATTATTTCTTTCTTTATCTTATAAAATCCATATCTTTTATTTAAAGATCCAAACTTGGTGATTCCTTGTAAAATCTTGTTTAATATTTATTTATCCTTTTAAATCTCTTTTAGGATTAATTTCTCACAAATTGGTATGGATTTTAAATAGGTGCTTTATTAGTTTTGGAAATCAATTTCCTGATCTTACTAAATTCATAAGATTTTATCTATGGTTCCAAATTAAGTGAAACCAATTTCTATGGTTTTATAGTATTTATTTTTGTCATTCTTGATCATTTTGAAATGTTTGTTTGACCAATTTTTGTGTGGATCAAATCCTTAGGCTTAGAGATAACTTGGAAATGTTTTTCTACCATTAGGGTTTTAGGGTTTTGGTTTACTTTCCAAGTGTTTAAATTTCAAGATGCATTTATGAAGAATGCATTTCACTTGATTTGAATTTAGTTGGATTCAAACATTTATTAAAGTTTGTTCAAGATGGGATTTTAAGTTTCCATTTGGAATCAAAAAGTTTCTTTTCACCCTAAATTTCAACAATTATTTATTTTGTTTATTTAATTTTCACATTACAAAATTTGGAAAATTTTGGGATGTGACAGGCTACCACCCTTAAAAGAAATCTCGTCTCGAGATTTGGGAAAGATAAGGGTTACAAGTTGGCTCAAAGCAACTAGGGTACTACCACCCTTAAATTTTTTCCAACTAGATTACATCTTGGCTTGCTTGGGGTCTTGATAAAACTTCTCTGGGCACTTGTCTGCATAATGGCCTAGCTCTATGCATTTGAAACACATCACTTGGCTATTATCCTTCTTCTTCTTTGGTATCATTTCCTCTTGTTTTTTTCCTTGCTTCTTCTTCTTTTCTGGGCAATCACTGGCATAGTGTCCCATCTCTTTGCAATTATAACATTGCAACTGGCTTATGTCCTTCTTCTTATTTTTGGGCCTCTCTAAAGCTAGGAGTTCTTCTAGTTCATGCTCTTCATATTTCACCACAAAGGTGGGAAATCTTTCTCTCTCCTTGGGGTAGTTACTAGAGATATGACCTTCTTCTCCACAAGAGTAGCAACACTTGGTGGTCACTTTGGATTTGCCCTTATGAGGCATGGTTCTGACTTTGCCTTCATCCTTCTTTGTAGAAGTTGTTCCCTCCTGGGGGTTTACAAACTGTTGATGCACTCCACCTTGTTTCCTTTGTTGAACTATGGAATAGATGGGGCATTGGATAGGGACATGATTACTTCCTTCACATAGGAAACAAGTAGCTTGAGATGTGGGGCATTGTTTAGTTGGATGTTTCTCTTCACAATTAGGGAATTGACCTTCATGCTCTTTGGAAGTGTGATCCATGTCTCCCCAAATATTGCAAGCTTGAGTTCCTTCTATAATATCATCCTTGACATCATGGTTGTCGCCATCTCCTTGGGAAAGGCTGTCTTTCATGTTGATCATTTGAGTGGTCATCCCTTGCAACAATTGGGATTGCATCTCTAAAAACTTTTGCATGGTTGGGTCTAACTCATTGTTGTTGGATAAAAACTGAGTTGTCAACTGATTCAACTGGGTTTGGTTTGCTAGTAGTTGTTCTCTCATGTGCACCTATTGATTGTTGTTGTCACCATTCTTAATGTTGGGGTTTCTTGGAGTAGTCATCTGTTTGGGTTGGATTGGGATTAGAATAGGCAAAAGATTTCTAAGGAAGAATTCTAATCATACACATCACAATTCACACAAGCAATGTGCAGGAAATCACAAACAAACATTCCACCCAAACAACAAGGTTCAAGCACATTTTTAGGCAACAAAATATTTTTGCTACACCACATAAGTTGGTGGGTTTGATCTAAACTAAATTTGGTGGTCCAACTATATGGTTCACTTGAGATCATTATATCCTTCTTAGTTGGTTCTTCTTGAACAAGATCATTGTATCCTTGGAGAAATTCTTGCATCTTGGTCACAAAACTTCAAAGGTGATGATGATTCTTTCTAAGTTGTGTTTCCTTAGTCTTCAAGTCTTGAGTAATATTTCTTGTTTCAATTGTAGTCCTTGGTGATATCCAAGTTGAAGAACTTTACTCAAGTTGATGTCTTTGCTCATGGTGGAGGCTTTGTCCATCAAGTTTGAAAAGGAAGAGATGTAGAATCAAAACCAAAATGGTTGAGGAAAGAGTTTACAAGACTGTTTGTAAATAAGTTTTGGAACAAATAAAACTCCTATTTTTCTAAGGGGTTTTGTCCAATCCTAGGGTTACAATCCTACAGGAAACACAGTGCTCTGATACCATCTGTAGAGGTCCCAACCTTTAATAAGGTAGAGATCCCTGTGTTTACAATGCTAGTCCCTGGATCAATAGCTAGCATCCACAGTTAAGATGTAATATCAAGAAACAAAGGTCATATTACAACTTTATAACCAGGAATAAAATAATTCATTACATCTTAGATAGCTCATTTGTCTATCTCATTACAATGCAGCAGAAATAACTATAGCATGGGGTCCTTCATCTTCAAAGTGCCACAGGCAATCATGTTGGTTGTAGACTTGTAATCCTAATCAACACACTTCACTAACATCAAACAAACCTACAACATAATAAGTTACAGCCACAAGGGTCAATACATTTGAATTGTATTGGCAAGTGATACTATGGTAGTATAGTGGAGTCTATCATCTATATGCATTTGGCTAAGTGGAGCTTAGGCTTGCTTTGCTAAAAATAGATTTTCCTTATCATTTGAAAACACTAATCTTTTGCTTGTCAAAAACACCTAAGGAACCACCAATAGAAATTGGTGAACCTTCACCCTTGTTCAACCACAAGTTTTTAACTTAGAAATTTGGATGAGGAGATTCTTGATAGCTTCCATTTCTTGATGCTCAAATTTTCCTTTGCCAGGGACATGGCTAAGTATTTAGATTGTTCACTCTGCAGAGGTGGTGCACTTTCCCCACAAGACTTGGTTTCACCAAGACAAGATATTTCAGAAGCCTTCCCTTAGACCAGAATGGACGCGTTCCAACCTATCATCCCCTACCACCAACTGTCCATTTGTGTAAGTTATTGCAACCTATATGATCCAGGCAGCTCCCATAATGCCATGTGGCTGCACTTGAAGCTTCTCAACATTTGACATCTCAAATCTCTTTGTTCCTGGGTGGCATTCCACAAGTGAGATACACAAGGTAAACCATAGAAATGGGCCTTATGTAACCACTCAACACAAACCTTTCTTTCCATTCCACCCAGGTGATTCATTCACTTAGTTGTTTTATTAAACAAAAACACAAGTCCTTGACTTAGAAGTATTCCATAGCATGAATATAATCCACCCTTGTTTTCTACTAGATAAGCTAAGCATGGTAGTAGTAGGAATGTTAACTTAGGAACATTCTACTAAGGTTTCATCTACTAGGTTTTCCCATGGCATAGTTTATACCTAGCAAAAATTCCATGCAAGTCCTACTTAGAAATATCACTAATGCATAGTGAAAGTAATGGGACAAAAGTATGAAGCATCACTTGCATTTTTGGTAGAGAATATAATTTCACTCCTTGTTCTTGCAATAGTCACACTCTTCAAAATTCCACTACAATTCAATCAAGCAAGAAAATGTTCAATCTACCATTCAAGAAATCATCACATAAAATAATACAAACAAGGCAATGCATGCAAACATGCCAAAGATTGTTTTGTTTGGAAAGGTGGTTTCTAATAGATTATAAACATTTGAAAAACACCTATTGGTCATTTACAAAAGTGGTAAAACCATTTGATATTAAGTTAGTGAAAAATGGCCACTTTAAATCATTTTTGTTTTGCTAAAAAGGATTTAAATCCAAGTAATATTCTCTAGTGTTTGGAAAACACATTTCTAAACACAATGTTAGTGTTTTATGGTCAAGTGTTAAATATGAAAACCATTTTCAAAAGGTTTTTACCTATAAACCATTTTTATACCAAATCAATATTTTATGTTGTTGAAATTGCTTTTTATCAAAGTAATAATTTATAGGGTTCAACAAATACATTTTTAAATCCTAATACTTGGTTTTTTAGGGTTAGAGAGTTTAAATCAAAACATTTTCCAAAGGTTTTTATCAAAAAGTATTTTTAACATATAAACCATATTTTCATTTAACTAGAAAATGCTTTAATTCAAAGATTTATTCTTTAACTTCACAAAATACAATTTTAAATCCATAAGTTGGTTTCTATGGTCAGTAGGTTCAAAACAATCCATTTGCCAAAGATTTTACCATAAAAATATTTCTATAATAAATTTTATATCCAAATTATGCCTACACATGTTTCTGTAAAAACAAACAATTTAACAGAAGCAATTTATTAAACAAATCATATGGTTGGAAAGTAATTGTTTTTCTGATTCCATTGATATAAAATTTATAAAATTTGGACGTGTGGATTTAAAGTTTTGCAATTTACAAATTCACATATCTAATTGAAATGTTTCTTTTTTTAAATCACACTCAGAGCCACGTGGCTTCTTCTTATTGGGCGGTACCGATTTGTCTCGATCGAGCACTGTGGATCGTTGGATCTAATGCGAATCGCACGACACAGAATGCTGCGTACCCCTTTGTTTAAGTTATCTATCCTGGCCTTGCGATCTAAATCCGACGGACAGAAACGCTTCGACCACGATCTGGTGGCGCTGGCGACGGCGAACGGCGGCGCGGATCTGTTAGTGACGGTCCGGCGTATCTAGGAAGCAAGGGTGAGGGAGGAGGGCATTACCAGGTTCGCCATGATGTGCTGAAGCTCGAGGTGGTCACAGTGGACGAAGGGGCGAAAGAGGACATCCTGAATCGCTCGCCGGAGTTCCTGCCTGCGTCGGGCACGCACTACCGTTGACAGGGGCGAGCTCCTGGGGCGTAAGAAAACAAGGAAGAATGTCAAGGAGATGCGCACGGTTGCAGAGGTTGCGAGGGAACCTACCAGAGGGCCAGGGGTGCGATGAATCGCTGGCAACCTCTCGCCGGAGTTGAAGTAGTCGACGGTAATGAGAAGGTGCCGTTGTTGTCGAGTCTCTGGGCGCGCGGGCAAGCTGGGGCTATGGGAAGATGCACACGTCAATGGGGAGTGAGCTTGAGTGCAGAAGGGGTAAGGGGAGGGTCGAGCTCGCCGGAATCTTCGCCGGAGGGCATTAGAGGCAGTGGCGGTGCGAGCAAGAATGGGAGCAGCCTGGGGGCGGAAAGGAACTGGGGATTGAGGGGAAAGGAGCGGAGAGGAGAGGCGATTAAGTACGCGTGGTCGCGGGGAGGATTAACGGAGGTGTAAGATCCCTCCCTTTATAAAGGTAAGGATCCCTGTGATTGCAATGCTAGTCCCTGGATCAATGCTAGCATCCACAGTTTAAGATGAAGTACATAGAAACAAAGGCCATTATTACATATCATTCTAGAGACAACATAGTCTTTTACAAACTCCATGGACACAATTATATAATAAGATAAATAAGTCTTAATCTTCATGTGCCACAGGCAAGCATGTTGAGTGTAGACTCATAACCCCTAATCATCATCAGAATAACCTGCAACATCACAAGTTACAGCCACAGTGGGTCAATAGATTGGAATAGTATTGGCAAGTGATACCTTAGTATAAGTTTATTAGACTAGATACTATATGCATTTTTGGCTAAGTGTAGCTTAGGCTTGCTTTGCTCAAAATAAGTTTTACCTATCAGTTGAAAACACTAAGTTTTTCTTTGACAAAACTTTCCCAAGGAATCACCAATAGAAATTGGTGATCCTTCACCCTTGTTCACCCACAAGTTTTTACTTAGAAATTGGGATAAGGAGATTCTTGATAGCTTCCATGTCTTGATGCTCAAGTTGTCCAATACCAGGGACATGGCTAAGTACTTAGATTCTTCCATCTGCAGAGGTTGTGTACTTTCCCCACAAGACTTGATTTTCACCAAGTCAGGACCTTTCAGAAGCCTTCCCTTAGACCAAATGGACGCGTTCCAACCTATCATCCCACTACCACCAACTGTCCAAATGGCCAAGTTATTGCAACCTATATGATCCAGGCAGAGCCCATATTGCCATGTGGCTGCACTAGAAGCTTCTTAACATTTGTCCTCTCAAATCCCTTTGTTCCTGGGTGGCTTTCCACAAGTGAGATACACAAGGTAAGCCATAGAAATGGGCCTTGTGTAACCACTCAACATAAACCATTCTTTCCATTCCACCCAGGTGTTTCATTCACTTAGTTGTTTTATTAAGTAAAAACATAAGTCCAAAGACTTAGAAATAATTTCTCATAACATGAATATATAACCACCCTTGGTTGCTACTAGCTAGGCTAAGCATGGCATTGATAAGCATAACTTAGAAATTTCTAGCAATTCTACAACTACTAGGATTACCCAAGCATGCATAAAAATAACAAAAGTTCAACAACATAAACAACAAGTTTTTAAAGGTAAACACACCAATAGCAAGCCATCCACATGTTGGATGGTCATTGCGACTCGATAATCAAAAGCATGGTAAATAAAAGGTAAATGGGTAGTCATCACTACTCCTCTGCATCAACCTCCTCATCAGCAAGTGTAAGACCTGCATTCTCCATAGCGGTCTTGTATTCCTCGACATTGGTAGTCAAGGCCTCTATCTTGGACTTGAGAGCCCTCTTCTGTGAACGAAGTCTCTCAATCACAGTCTGCTGATGCTCGAGCTCGAAGTCCTTGGTCTCTAGTTCTACAGTCATTTCTCGAATCCTCTTGTTCCTATCTTGGACTCTTTTCTCTTGACTCTTGAACTTTCTATCTCGACTCTCAAACTTGGCCTCCATTTCCTTGACTATCTCATCTTGCTCCGCGAAGAGCTTGTCCTTCTCACGAAGGTTGCACTGAGCTCGTCATTGCTAAGCATGACGTTGGTCCTATCAGTATCTAGGTTCCTAAGAAGAACCTCTAAGTCCTGGAGGTATAGACGAATCGGCTATGCCATCTCTCTAGCAGTGTCCTCGAAGTCAATGGCCTCACCATCCTCATCACGTCTACCGAAGGCGTGGAAGTGAGTACCTCTAACCTCCCGAGAGTGTCTCCCTAACAGACGCGCAAATAAATCCTGCATGACTACCTCTAGGCCTCTCTCCCTGTCATCATGCATGAACTTGAAGATGATTGCCTCCATGGTAGGCTCAGTCTGGCGTCCTGGCTGATTAACCTTGAAGCCCCAAAGGTCTTTACTCTCAAACTTGGTGAGGGGAAGCACCATGATGCTAGGAAGCGGAAGATTGAGCAGACTAGTGAGCTCAATAAGTCGAGTGCCAAAACGAGTTCCCTTGAACTCTTCAGCCGTGCTGATAGTAACGTTAGGCATCTATTTTATAAGATAGAAAAAGTTAGAATCAACACAATTAAAGACAAATCACAAGACAAGGCATCACATGCATATCTTTGACAATCAAAACACACAAGTCATGGCATACATAAAACCATTACAAGCATCCAAGGTTCAACTTATTTTAAACAATTGGGAAATAAAATGAAAGTGTGGTGGTCCAACTAACGAAGTACGTTACAATCCCATCTCACTTGCCAAGTTGGCTAACAGGGCATCCCTAGAGGCAATCTGTCGATCTTGATCACATGACTCCATTGCTAAGTCTATTATGTCCTCTCTTAAACGTTGGTTGGTAGCCTCTAACTCCTGGGTATGCTTCTTTTCTTCCCTAAGGTCAATCGGAGTGTTGAGCATTCTGCACTTAATTCTATCACCAAGCTCTTTGATGGATTTACAAGCTGCATCCCTTGCTGAATCAAAGAATGTGGTGTGCATCACTGAGTTGGTGACCATACAGAATCCTGATTCTTTGTGGTTGTCTTCCTTGTTTTTATACAAGTGAAGTTGCACCCACCAGTATTCAACTCCTTCATTCATCACAGGAAAACCTTTGTACATAGTTGCACCATGTATTCCCATGGCAACCATGAGGTGCTTGAGAGCCTTGCAGAATTCAGTCTCACATTCCAAAGTCATAGTCATGAGTGGTCCCTTCCTCACGGCTTTGTTGATGGATTTCATCTACAAATAGAGATGAGAAAGAAGATTAGAAAAATTTACGAGAAGAAAAGACAAGTGTGGAAGTTGTTGAAAATCTTTCCTTAGTGGTTTCCAATCCTAGGGTCATAATCCTACAGGCAACACAGTGCTCTGATACCATATGTAAGATCCCTCCCTTTATAAAGGTAAGGATCCCTGTGATTGCAATGCTAGTCCCTAGATCAATGCTAGCATCCACAGTTTAAGATGAAGTACACAGAAACAAAGGTCATTATTACATATCATTCCAAAGACAACATAGTCTTTTACAAACTCCATGGCACAGGCCTAACACAAGAGTTCAATTATATAACAAGATAAATAAGTCTTCATCTTCATGTGCTACAGGCAAGCATGTTGAGTGTAGACTCATAACCCCTAATCATAATCAGAATAACCTGCAACATCACAAGTTACAGCCACAATGGGTCAATACATTGGAATAGTATTGGCAAGTGATACCTTAGTATAAATTTAGTACACTAGATACTGTATGCATTTTTGGTTAAGTGTAGCTTAGGCTTGATTTGCTCAAAATAAGTTTTACCTATCAGTTGAAAACACTAAGTTTTTCTTTGACAAACTTTCCTAAGGAATCACCAATAGAAATTGGTGATCATTCACCCTTGTTCACCCACAAGTTTTTACTTAGAAATTGGGATGAGGATATTCTTGATAGCTTCCATGTATTGATGCTCAAGTTGTCCAATACCAGGGAGATGGCTAAGTACTTAGATTCTTCCATCTGCAGAGGTTGTGCACTTTCCCCACAAGACTTGATTTTCACCAAGACAGGACCTTTCAGAAGCCTTCCCTTAGAACAAATGGACGCATTGCAACCTATCATACCACTACCACCAACTGTCCAAATGGCTAAGTTATTGCAACCTATATGATCCAGGTAGAGCCCATATTGCCATGTGGCTGCACTAGAAGCTTCTTAACATTTGGCCTCTCAAATCCCTTTGTTCCTGGGTTGCTTTCCACAAGTGAGATACACAAGGTAAGCCATAGAAATGGGCCTTGTGTAACCACTCAACATAAACCATTCTTTCCATTCCACCCAGGTGTTTCATTCACTTAGTTATTTTATTAAGAAAAAACATAAGTCCAAAGACTTAGAAATAATTTCTCATAGCATGAATATATAACCACCCTTGGTTTCTACTAGCTAGGCTAAGCATGGCATTGATAAGCATAACTTAGAAATTTGTAGCAATTCTACAACTACTAGGATTCCCCAAGCATAGCATATAGATCAAAATATTTATGCAGGTCTAGCAAAATATTTCTAGTGCATAGTTGAAAAAAACATAGGAATAAAATTATGAAGCACCACTTGCCTTGGTAATTTGGGGAGTAGAAACAATCCTCACAATCACTATTTGCACCAAAATCTACACATAAAATAATGGCACCAAATCACATACAAAATATATACAAACAAAAATATATGAATGCATGCAAAATGCCATGTGATGATTTTCTACACCAAACAATACAAGTGCACAGTACTGAATCTTAAACAAGTTCAAAACTTTCCAATCAAACTTTATTTGAACAACAAAACATTTTTCATATAATTACTATAAACAAATTATGCCTACAAATGTTTCTGTAAAAACAATCATTTTAACATAGGCAAAACATTAAACACATTGCATAAATGGAAAGGATTTTCTCTCCTGATTCCAATGATATAAAATTTGTCAAATTTGGACGTGGGAATCAAAAGTTATGAATTTTACAAGTTTAAACATCTAATAGATCTAAATTCTTATTTTAAATCAAACCTACAGACACGCGGCGTGTTCTGATTGGTTGATACCAATTCGCGCAGATCGGCTAACGTGGACCACACGATCTAAATGAAATCGCACGGCCAGATCTACTCCGTACCCCTTTGATAAGTGATTCTATCAGATTCATTGGATCTAGATCTAACGGTCCTAGACCATGCGACCAAAGTTCGGCGGCGCTGGCGACGGTGGCGTGGTGGCGGCGCTCTTTCAGCGACGCTCTGGCGAATACATAGAGGGATGGGGTGTGTGGCATGGCTTACCAGAGTCGCACGGTCACGAGGAAGCTCAACGTGGTCGTTATTGGCGAAGGGGCGCACCGTTGATGTCGCTGGAGCTCGTCGGAGTTGTGCGCGGCGTCGGGTCCTTGCAGACTTCAATGTTGCCGAGGCTCTGCGTCGCCCTAGCACGAGTCAGTGGTGTCAAAAGCTGTACAAGGACAAGGCGAACTTGACAGTATGCACGCGGGGTCAAGGGGCGCTCGATTCTTACCGCTATTGCTCGTCGGAGTCGGCGCGGTTCTGTGTTCTTGGTGTGAACGAAGACGGCGACCTGGGTCACGAGCAGGAAAACTAGGGACGTTAGCAGATGCACAAGGAAGTGGCGGTCACGCTCGTTTGAGCCAGAAGCAGAGGGGCGGTCGGAGCTTACCGGAATCGCCCGCTGGAGTGCGTCTGTGCAGCGGTGGAGTGAGTTCGAATACGCGCAACCTGGTGGCAGAGTGGTGGCGCTAGGTGAGGGGAAATGCTCGCGGTGCAGAGGGGGTTAAATAGCTAGGAGGGGGCGGCGATTACGTGCTGCATCAATGGCAATAACGCGGGCAGTGACTGCGGCGATGTAACGGCGGAGCGCCTCGGCCGTGCGTTGATTGAGGACGACGCTGATGGGGCATGGTGGGGTCTGGTTGTCAGCGGGTGGGTGCACGCGGGCGCGGTGAGAAACAGAGATGAAAGGGGGAACCCGGGTGGGCTGATTCGTTTGCTGGGCTAGAATGGTGGCTCCAGGCCCAATTGGGTTTTCAAATCCTTTTTCTTTTTCGAGAATGAATTTCAGGATTCATTTTCAAACAATTCAAAATCATTTGAAAACCAAAACTTTTCTGGATTTTTTGTAAAGTATAAACTTCATAAAATTAGACATAAAACCTTGCTGTCTCATTGGATTTGCTTGGTCTTATTGGAAATATCAAAATAAACAGTGCCATAGCATTTGATTTGAATATGTTTTGAAGATGGTTTTAAAACCATATTTGTTTTGTAAATTTTGGTCCAAGCACTAACACTCAACCAATACAACCTAAGAGCAATAAATCTTGGTTTAAAACAATTATACTATCATTTGAGAGTGGCATTAGATTATTGCATGCTCACATAAAATAATAGCACTTAGTGCTTCTGATTTCTTGGAATGAGTTTGATATTTGATCCATAAATGATATGCATGCATGGATGATATGCAATCTTTGAAAACATGATTTTAGGGATGTTACAGGAGGAATTAACGCGAATTTTATGTTGTCTTCATTGGCCAGAAACGGCGAAGGAGGAACTGGGGCCGGGGTCGTCGCACGGGTAGGGGACAAGACTGGCAAGTGGGGCAACATCGTCAGCAAGTGAGAGAGAGGGGAGGTGGGGTCCGGTCGTTAGCGGCTATGCGGGTTCGCTGCTTAGTAGAAAAACGCTTCGGGGGAGAAAGGGACTGGGCTCGCTGGGCTTACATGGGCTGGGGTTAGCTGGGCTGGGTCTTTCCCTTCTTTTTTTTGTTCTGATTCACTTTTCTTTTTCCATTTTTCATTTCTGTTTTGAATTTCTTTAAACATTCCAACATTCATTTGAATTTCAAAACCTTGCCAAAGTTTTTGTAAATTTCCACCCTGTTTTAGACATTGATTTAATGTCCATTTTCAGAATTAATAACTCATTTACACATGGTTTGTTATTTATTTAAAAAGACAACTGTTTTTTTATTCAAACAAAATTTATTTATATTCTCAAACTCTTTATTGGAATTCTAATTTCCACTAAACCTTTTTAGTAGGTTTAATTTAATTAATAGGGTGTTCAATAATTCACTTTGAATTACTTAAAGTATTTTAATATGATTATTAATCATTTTAATTTGGGCAAATGTCTTTATGAAATCAAATATGGTTCTAATTCCATAAATTTTATTTAAATGATTTCTTTGATACCATTTAAGTTAATTAAATAACTTTTATTCCACTTGGGTAAATTTCAATTATTTAATTTCCCATGATTTAATTAATCATTTCTATTAGGGATTTTGTCTTTATTCAAAATAGAAACATAATTTTGGTTAATGCCATATTATTTCATTTGAATATTCTTTATCCTTTTATTTCATTTGGATTTGGGTTATATTCATTCCATTTGCTTATGGATTTGGCCAAGATCTAATTTGGCTTTTAAAATACTCCTTATTTATTATTTCTTTCTTTATCTTATAAAATCCATATCTTTTATTTAAATATCTTTTAGGGTTTTGGTTTACTTTCCAAGTGTTTAAATTTCAAGATGCATTTATGAAGAATGCATTTCACTTGATTTGAATTTAGTTGGATTCAAACATTAATCAAAGTTTGTTCAAGATGGGATTTTAAGTTTCCATTTGGAATCAAAAAGTTTCTTTTCACCCTAAATTTCAACAATTATTTATTTTGTCTATTTAATTTTCACATTACAAAATTTGGGGTTTGATAGCCGCTCCGAGCGCCAGCCTCGCCCGACCGTTTACCATCGCCCCTAAGCCCGCATTTAAGTTCTAGAGCATCGCCAGGAGATCACGCATCGATCGCCACCCTTAGCCATGCCGCTAGCAGCCCGTAGCCATGTCGCCACCGTCGCCTGCCCATCCCTCTCGGTCTTGCCGTCGAGCCTATAAAAGGAAGCCATCCCCAGCCGTTTGAAGAACACCATTCCACTCCCCTCACCTCACCGATCGTTCCACACCTCTCGCCGGAGCACGGGGAGCAACAGCTCGCCGGAATTGCACCGGAGCAGGCCGCCTCTGGAGGAGAAAGGGGCCGCTGATTGCGACCACCCCCGGAGCTGCCTCGACCGTCCCTGAGCTCGCCGTCGACCACTCGTTCATTTGCCCGCATTGGCATCATCGCTGGAGCCCTGGTATGCCCCCTATGCACCCCCGCTGAGTCGCTAGGGTTCGAGCTTGCCGGTGACAGGTTCGTCATCGACGACGATCCCCAGCCGTCGATCTCCCTTCTAATCCAACGACCCACATAGCCCCGTACCTCTTCGGCGTTATGAGACGCTGATTGGTAGACTCCCCTGTCAGTTGAGCCCCGCGCTGCGGAGTGACACTAGGCCGGCCCATTAACCTCTCCTGCGCGACCCAACCTTTTGAATTTAGATTTTTCTATTTTAATTCAAACATAGTTCTGTACATAGATTCAAAAAGCAACCCAACTCGATTCAATGAGCCAAAATGCATGAAACTAATTTTTTAGAAAGGTACTGAAATGCTTAATCCAAGCCCGCTGGATTCAAATCATTTGGATCTGTAGATCACCCTTGGTAAAAATAACAAGGCAGAAGCTTTTCTGTATTCAAACATTTTTCAAAATTTAACCATAATAGCTTTTGAGTTGATGCCAACTCTAAAAAATCACATTTAATCATACCTTTCAGAATATATAAAAACATTTGGGTTTACTTATAGAAATAATGTTCATATAACAAAAGAATGCCACATAGGCATTTCTAGTCACTTTATTTATTTAAAATAAAAAGGTTAAACCTTATTAAATTGTGACACCACTTTAAATCACATTCCCATGTACTGAAATATGTGGTGATGACATGTGTCAACATGATCCCATGTTTGGAGTTGGAGAATATTAAATCTTAAGTAGTTTTTCAATGAGTAGAAATTAATTTTCTCAAATTAAAATAAATAAGACAAATGCTTTAATCTTGTAATGATAGGTGATGATGCTAGATCATCTATAGTACACCTTTGTGTGATGATTGAAAATAGTTAATATTGTTTGGTGATTGTGTACCTCGTATTTATTTATAGACGCTAGTACCAACCAAGGATACGAGGAGGAAGGATGATACTACGAGGATGAAGCCGAGGAGAACTTAAACCACTGCTCTGCTCAAGGCAAGCCTTACTAAACAAATTGACCTATGCAAGCTAACACTTGCATCCTAGCAAGTTTATACCACTATCTTAGCAAGCCAAACCATGCAAGTTTTACTTGCAATCTTATACCATTTGATAAACCATCCCAGTTTTACTTACAAGCTTTCTACTTTATTTATTTATCAAAGCTTTTCTTAGAGTTTACTTAAGTGACTTGTAGATTCTAGAAAGATAATTGAAGGTTGCATAAAGAGCATTAAATTTGGCCTAAGTAGATAATCTTGATTTCATCCTAAGGCATGAGATTGAACTTAATTAATCTCCAATTGTTTACCACCCTTCATTAGTACTTAACCCCACTTGTAGATGCTAGTGCTAAGCATAAAACTTGATCAACTTTAGATGGGAATACTTGGTGGAAATGGTTATGAAAACCTTAGAATGACTCATCATTCTACTGAAATGTCTTTGACATGTGTTCTTGAACACCAGATGGTTTTGATGATGAAAATGTTGAGGCATGAGCCTTAGCCCTTGAAAAAACTGATGGTTGTCTGGATGCGATACCATTCCAATTTTACCATACAACCACAATACCCGAAAATTGGGCAAGGCTTGACTGGAAACTTATATACCTTAGTATGGGTTCCCTCATGGCCAAGGTCTGAGCTGAGGCTACCTTGTGAAGATAGTCCACCTGTGCAGTACCCAAGATGATAGTTGGTCATGGTTGGGAGGCCAAAATCACAGGAGAGGTGCCTATACTAGGGCATGTAATTGAAAGGTTAGGATTGATTATCCGCATACTGAGTATGGTGAATCCAGTATTTGTTCCTGACAGATGTATCGAATGTTGTGGTGAAAGTGTACAATATCTAAAGAGTGTCAAACTATTCGAATAGCCGCGTCCGCGGTTATGGACAGTTGGAGTGGCCATACTGTTCCCCCGTCAGATGTTTTCAAAATGACTTGTGAAATGAATTGAGACTGACTTGACCACAACAGGGTTGTGATATGAAATTCAAGTTCACACTTAGGTGTTATAAAACTTCAACTAGTTTTCATTGATCTGAACTTATTAGAGGTAAATATGGATTTTTACAAAACAACCCTAGAGCTTAGTTTCCTACTACAAAAACCCCCTTATCTTATTAGTATTAGTTTGCGAGTACTTAAAGAGTACTGATGGCTTTGTCCCTGGATATTCCCGTGGCCAGACTATGAAGAGGAGTATCATGATGATGGACCGCAGGAAGGTTACGACAACTAGGATCATCTCCCATCATCAGCATTGCCTGTGACCCCGAAGATGGAGCTTCGCCTATGCTAACTTTATTATTACGTTATTCTGTTGCTTGAGTTGTATTAAGAACTGGATCATGGGATCCTTATTTGTGTAAGACCTTATGTATGGTTTGTAATGGATGATGTACTGTGATATCCAAATATGTTAGTTCTCGCAAAAATGGTAATCCTGGGATTGTGATGTATGGCATAACAGGCATCTAGTATTAAAAATCCAGGTGTTGACAAGTTGGTATCATAGCCATCCTGACAATAGGAGACCCTAGTTAGAATGGACGTTTGAATCAAAAACTTAGTTTCAAACCAAAGGAAGTCAGTATTTACAAAAAAACTTATTCTCATTCTTATCACTTGGATTCTTTCATGAACATTCATGTTCCTCAAAAATTCTTACAAAATACATAAAATTTGACACACTTGATCCCTCTACTAACTTACTCATCCTATATTCTTATAGATGGACGTGAAGTACAACAAGTTTTATCAGTTGGGGAATGGAGGATACCTCATCTTTGAGCATGACTTGGACCAGCTTTCGGAACTTCTGGAGCATCCGCACCCCGAGTTCTTCGGAGCTCAGCTCAATGATCAGGAAGGAGAAGATCTGCAGTGGCTAGTTATTGCAAGTCTCAAAGGAAAGATTGAACCTCCCACTTTAGAGAGAATTCAGTTCACCTTAAGAGAGAACAAATGGCTCGATGGACTTGCCAGGGCAATGCAGGAAGCTCTTGCCCGTCTGTGTGGGCAGAGTATCAATCAGATCAAGGGTACCCGCTTTGAGTTCTATCCAAGGCATGATGCTATGGGACAGCCACTGGAGGCCCCATATCACCACGAGCTGAAGACTCCGTTGGACCACCTTAGCTTCATGATGTATGATCGTCAGCAGGAACTGGACAACGCTCGTGACTACTCCAACCACAAGTCCGCCATCATCAAGACGAAGGATCAGACCATTGCCATGCTAGTGAAGGATCGCAAGTCTCGTCGCCGTCAGCTCGATAAGAAGGAGAGCATCATTGCCCGTCTTCGCCACCGTATCACGGATTTGGAGGAGACCATCCACGAGAGAGACATGCAGTTGGAGGAAAGGGAGAATGCCGGAGAAGATCTTCGTGGAGACCCCTACTCCTATCTCAGCGATGATGACTTTCTGGAAGATCAGGCCATGGAATTCTTCACAGATGAGGAGGATTTAGCCTTCATCGATGACGATGAGGATGATGATTACACCGACTCCGAGGAATAGTAGCACATGAGCACTAGCGTTAGTGAGCTTTATTCGGTCCCACTGTATCGTAGTTTCCAGAATGGTTCTTAAAACAATCTGTTTTCCTTTTTGTGGTGTGTGTTGTATCGTGTGCTATGAATGAATGAATGAAAAGCAAGTTGCTAATAAATCCGAGTCAAACTTTAAAAACTTTTCAAAGTCCCTGAACCTTAGAAATTTCCCTCTTTTCCCATGATCTATCTCAATCCTCAGATGCCTCGCGGAGGAAGTGGTTCATCCCCGGACCCAATGTTGTAGATCCTGCAAATGTTGGTTTCTGATCGCGAAGCTGAAAGAGCAGAACATCAAGCCAACTTAGCCACCCTTCAGCAGATAGCTCAGCTGGCCCACAACAATCAAGGCTAAGGAAATCAGGACAACCATGGATCTAAGCTCAAGAATTTCCAGAACACCAACCCACCTGTTTTCACTAAGTCGGAAGAGCCCCTAGATGCAGATGATTGGCTGCAAACCATGGAAAACAACCTGGAAGTCGCCGGAGTGGAAGCTAACGAGAAAGTTCAGTTCGCCACCCACTATCTAGCCGGAGAAGCAAGAGCATGGTGGAACAACGTTCGTGCAATGACCGGAGGATAGATGATGACCTGGGAGGAATTCAAGGTCAAGTTCAGCAGAACCCATGTGCCACCGAGTTTGATCAAGAGGATGAGTGATGAATTCAGAGAACTAAAGCAAGGAAGGATGACCATAGTGGAATACCGTGACAAATTCTTGTCATTAGCTAGGTATGCCCCGGACGACACTACTAGGAAAATGGCTATAGGTAATCAGCACATCCGTGGCTCACATGGTTGAAGTGCCCCACGGCTAAAACAGGCGTGGATCACCTATGGGCAGTGCCCTACTAGTAACTAGAACAACCGTGGCGCACATGACCATAGTGTGGGCCAGGGCCCTGTTGGCCGCACGCCAAACATCCGGAGCGCACATAGGGTAGGTGCGCTACGGTTGTTAGTGTCAACCGTGGCACACATGGAGGGGGTGCGCTACGCCTAAGCGCATGCCCCTCTCTGCTGTGAAACGGCCAGACACATCCGTGGCGCACTATGGCCTAACTATCCTGCACCAACTCCACACCCCCCCCCCCGTGGATCGCCTTTTTAGGCTTTGCAAAAAATAAAAGAAAATGATAAACACTTCAAAAAATTAAATCCTTTCATATTTAGGTAGGTAATGTGGTATAGCTTCTAGTAAAATTAACAAACATGAGTTTCGACTTTATCTGCAAAAAAAAGGCATGCCACGGTAAAAAGGCCGTAACTTTTGCATACGATATAAAAAAATCGTATAATATACCAAAATGACGAGAACGAGATTTCGCATCCGCTCGCAACGACCTCCGGTCGTTTAGCCATTTTTTAGATTTTCAAAATTTGAAAAGAGTAAAAAGTTACGGTCAAAAGACCGTCTTTTCCTGTAGAAAAAAATAGAGGGCGACTTACCCGTAGCGCACCACCACCTAGTGCGCCACGGATAAGCTTGGGCGGGATTCAAATTTGAATCCCCACCCCGCCCTCCTCCCTTTTCCTTTCCCCTTTTCCCTTCCCTTTTCCCTCTTCCTCTCCCTTTCCCTTCTCCTTCTTCCTTCTTCCTTCTTCCTTCTCCTTCTCCTTTTCCTTCTCCTCCTTCCCCTTCTCCTCTCCTTGCAGTGACAGCGCGACGTCGGCCTCCTTCTCCTCCTCCTCGTAGTGACAACGGGCGACGGCGGCATCCTTCTCCTCACCGACCTCCCTTCCTCCCTCTCTTCCTCCATCTCTTCCTACCTTCCTCTCTTCCTCCATCTCTTCCTTCCTCCCTCTCTTCCTCCATCTCTTCCTTCCTCCCTCTCTTCCTACCTTCCTTTCTCCAACCACGCCCTTCCTACCACCTCGACGCTGGCGAGGACTAGAGCGGCCACGACCCCTCCCGCACCTCCCTGCCACGGTCATGCTCCGGCGAGGTGACACGACTGCGGCGGCGATGCACGGACCCGATTGCTTTTGCAATTCAAAACGAGGGTGTTTTTTGCATTTTTTTGATTTTTGAAAAAAACATCCGTGGCGCACCTGTACCCCTACCCGTGGCGCACCTGGTAGTGTGCCACGCCTATCTCGATATAACCGCATTGATGCGAAGGCGCCACGGCTATGAGATAGTCAGAAGGCCCGTGGCGCACTACTAGTGCGCCACGGAAGGCCTTTTCAGGTGCGCCACGAATAGGCGTTTTCTAGTAGTGCGAGATCGACACTGAAGCCAAGAAGAAAGAAAGATTCTTGAATGGTTTGCACGATGAGATGCGGACGGTGTTGGTCAATATCCCCTTTGCTGATATTGAAGCCCTCATCGACTCTGCCATTCAGATGGAAGGAAAGATCAATCAAGCCAATGAGAACCGCAAGCGCCGCATGATGCATCATCCAGGAACCCATCATACACCAAAGTATCGCCCCAACCCATCTCCAGGATTTGCCCCGAGAACCAATAGACCCCCGATGAACCGTCCGACCTATCCCAACCATGGAAACCCAAGGCCTAGAGGAAACCACAACAACCCCGACAACTCTGGCAATTTCAACCATGCACCACCCAAGTTCAACAACAACAATGCTACCACCAACACCAACACTGCCCCGAGGACTGGAAGCAATGATGTGCCTGTTGCAGCAAAATACAAGTTGCAAGTGACTTGTTATGACTGTGGAAATAAGGGTCACTACTCCAATGAGTGCCCCAACAAGAATGCCACATCCCCCAATGCAAATGCCCCAGCTCAGCAGCAACGTCGTGTTCAGCCTGGAAGAAGGTTTGCCCCAGGGAACTCGCTCAACCGCAACGGCCGTCTTTTTCTCATGCATGCTGAAGAAGCCCAGGAAGCGCCAGATGTCGTGCTGGGTATGTTTTCTGTTAATTTAGTACTTGCTAGAGTGTTGTTTGATTCTGGTGCGTCACACTCATTTGTCACTGAATAATTTGCATGCACTAGTAAGATTCAACCAACCAAACTGAAGCATGTTATGATTGTTCAAATCCCTGGTTTAACCACCAAAGCTAGGCAAATTTGCAAAGCCGTCCCTATCCAAATCCATGGCATAGATTTTTATGCTAATCTGATAGTACTAGGAACTAAAGGTTTGGAAGTAGTACTAGGAATGGATTGGATGTCCAAACATAAAGGATTAATTGACTGTGCCAAGAAATCCATAACCATGACCAGTACAGCCGGAATATCAGTCGAGCATGTATTTGAAACCTTACCTCGTCAATTCAAGTGCAACAAGAGTATAACCCAACCTACCATTGACCAAGTTCGGATAGTCTGTGAATACCCCGATGTATTTCCAGATGTTTTGCCCGGTATGCCCCCAGATCGGGATATCGAGTTTATCATTGAACTAATCCCTGGAACAGGACCCATAGCCCAGAGACCATATAGTATGAACCCATCCGAACTAGTAGAACTAAAGAAGCAACTGGATGCCATGCTGGAAATTGGATTGATTCAACCAAGTGCGTCACCATGGAGATCACCTGTCTTGTTTGTGGACAAGAAGGATGGAGGTAACCGTTTGTGTATGCATTACCGGAACTTGAATGATGTCACTATCAAAAACAAGTACCCATTGCCTAAGATAGAAGATCTGTTTGACCATTTGACTGGTGCCAAAGTGTTTTCTAAGATTGATCTTAGAACTGGCTATCATCAACTCAAGATTCACGCAGAGGATATTCCCAAGACTGCCTTTACCACGAGATATGGATTATACGAGTATACTATCATGTCTTTTGGATTAACCAATGCCCCCGCTTATTTCATGAATCTCATGAATAACATTTTTATGGACTTCCTGGATAAGATTGTCGTTGTTTTCATCAATGACATTCTGATTTATTCCAAATCAGAAGAAGAACATGAGCTACACCTAAGGACCATTCTTGGAACCCCTAGAGAGAATCAGTTTTATGCCAAGTTTAGCAAATTTGAATTTTGGTTACAGGAGGTAGGATTCCTCGGACATATCGTATCAGCCGGAGGAATTGCCGTTGACCCTGCAAGGGTGAAAGATGTCGAAGATTGGCAAGCCCCAACCACCCAAACCCAAGTTTGTGCATTTCTCGGATTGGCGGGATACTACCGCAAGTTCGTAGAAGGATTCTCGAGTATCGCCAGACCCATGACCCAATTTCTGAAGAAGGACAAGAAGTTTGAATGGACGGACAAATGTGAAGCGAGTTTTCAAGAACTCAAGAGAAGACTGATTTCATCCCCAATCTTAATCATGCCGGATATCACGAAGCCCTATGACGTGTATTGTGACGCATCCAAGATCGGTCTCGGATGTGTGCTAATGCAAGAAGGCAAAGTTATATCCTATCTATCCCGACAACTGAAACAACATGAACAGAATTACCCAACCCATGACCTCGAGCTCGCAGCCGTAGTTCTAGCCCTGAAGACATGGAGGCATTACCTGATGGGAAACTGTTGTGAGATTTATTCGGATCACAAGATCCTGAAGTATATATTCACTCAGAAGGAGCTGAATATGAGACAGAGAAGATGGATTGAGCTAATCAAGGATTACGACCTGGACATTCACTATCACCCCGGTAAAGCCAATGTGGTAGCATATGCCCTTAGTAGATTGTCGTGCCGCTTGAATTCCATGATTTTGAAGGAGCACCCAAGTTTGCACAAGGAGATGGAAGATTTCCGAATGGAATTAGTGAGTGAAGGATTTTTGGCTAGCATAGAACTTCAACCCACTTTGATCAGCCAGATCAAAGAGGCGCAGAAAGGGAATGCTAGTATCGACGGAATCAAGCGTTGTATCGGTACAGACAAAGTAACCGTATTTACCGAAGACAAAGAAGGAGTTCTGTGGTACAAAGGACGTCTTTGTGTACTAGCAGATTTAGAGTTAAAAGAAGTTATTCTGAAGGAAGCTCATGATACTCTTTATTCTATCCACCCCGGAGGAACGAAGATGTATCAGGATTTGAAGGGACAATTTTGGTGGCATAAGATGAAGAGAGAAATTGGAAGCTATATCGCCAAGTGTGATATATGTCAGAGAGTCAAGGCGGGACATCAAAGACCCGCAGGATTGTTGCAACCATTGCAAATTCCAGAATGGAAATGGGATTCCGTTGGAATGGACTTTATCATCGGATTGCCTACTTCTAGTAGGGGAAATGACTCTATCTAGGTCATAGTGGAGATATTGACCAAATTCGCCCATTTCCTACCAGTCAAGACCACATATCAGAGTTCGAAGCTAGCAGAGTTATACATCGCTAGAATCGTCAGTTTGCACGGAGTCCCCAAGAACATCGTATCGGATCGAGGAACTCAGTTCACCTCGAGATTCTGGAAGAAAGTCCAAGAAGGTTGAGGAACCCGACTAGATTTCAGCACAACTTATCACCCTCAGACCGACGGACAAACGGAGCGAGTAAATCAAATACTCGAAGACATGTTGAGAGCATGTGTGTTAGAGTATGGATCTAAATGGGAAGACTGTCTGCCGTTCACAGAATTTTCATACAACAATAGTTATCAAGCTAGTTTGCAAATGGCCCCATTTGAATTCATGTATGGCCGGAAGTGCCGCACCCCTTTGAATTGGTCGGAAGTAGGAGAGAGTCACATTTTAGGACCCGACATCCTACGAGAAGCAGAAGAGAAAGTTCACTAGATTCGTGAGCACCTCAAGACCGCCCAGTCAAGATAGAAGAGTTACGCCGACATGAGACATCGAGACCTCTCTTTCAACATCGGAGAGTTCGTGTATCTGAAAGTGTCACCATTGAAGGGAATGCAACGTTTCCAACTGAAGGGAAAGTTAGCCCCCAGATATATCGGCCCCTTCAAGATTCTGAACCATCAAGGAGAAGTATCGTATCAATTGCAACTGCCAGAAGAAATGTCAGCCGTGCACAATGTGTTCCATATCTCATTACTTCGTAAATGCCTCGAAGTTCCGAAGAAGACTGAAGTTTTCAATAATATTGATCCCCGGACCATAGAGATCAACGATGACCTGACCTATCCCGAAGTACCCATACGTATTTTGGAAGAAGCTTTCAGAAATACCAGAACCCGAAGCATCAAGTTTCTCAAGATTCAGTGGAGCAACCACACGGAAGAGGAAGCTACCTGGGAGCGCGAAGATCACATCAGGACGGAGTTCCCAGATCTCTTCAAATCCTAGGTAATCTTTTTCGTCCTTTTTCAAATCTCGGGACAAGATTTTGTTTAAGGGGGGAAGGTTTGTAACATCCCAAAAATATTAAACATGGATCATCAAATGCTAATCATCAAATTTAGGGTTAACAAAAACTTTCCCATCTAAAATATGAAAGCATTCATATGTATGTGTATTTAAAATTACGATTCTTTTGAATTGCCATGGTTCTGTGTTTATTTTCTTGTAAAATGATTCTTAGGTAAAATAAACATCATCTAAATCATTCCCAAACTTTTCCCAAAGACAAACAACTCAAAATGAACAAATGATGTGAATGGTCACTTTGGCCAAATTAACTCTCATGCCTACTTTGGCTATTCCAAGCACTCAAAACTTAACAGAAATGTTTGTGGATCTTTGCACCCCTTGTTAGTACTCATAATGAGGTAACAAGGCTCACTTTGTGATCTTCCAAAAACATTCAAATGCTAAGTTTAAATGACAATTTGAAATTGAATCTATCTCATATGAGAAGATCCCACTATTTCAAAAACCACTCAAACAAGCTCAATTTTCAAAACCCAAGCAACCACAGAGTCTCCAGCACATTCCTAGCACACCCACCAAAAATCTTTTCAAAATTCAAAAATAAGTTTCTTGCGGCCATTTCATCAAACACTTGGCAGGCAAATTTAAACCAAATCAAATTCACTGTTTTTAATAGTGTTTTGGCCTAACTTGTTCCCTCTCTATATCACAGCAACCATCTAGTAGATCATCTAGCTTAATTAGAAACCCCTAGCCTCACTGTGGGCTGGCCATTGTCATCAATTGTGAGCAAGCCGAGAACACCTCGCCGGCCAACTTGGTCGTCGCAGCAGCAGACCACCTCCCCCTCTCTCGCCATGTCTGGGAGCTATCCAGCACTTCACCACCACCCACTGTCCCCTCCCCGAGATAAGGCAAGCCGTGGACCACCGAGCACCCCCCGCGCCCAGTGCCACTGCGACATGCCGAGAACGCCCCAGAGCGCCGCACCCGGCACGCGTGCACACGCCGCCCCTCGACTGTAGCCCGTTCCCACCGCTTCTCCATGACCCAAGGAACACGCCGGACATCCCCGTTCGCCGCCCAATGCCTCAGAGCCACCGCTCGCCGTCGAAGAAGCCGCCTCTGCCGCTCAGAGAGCTAGCCTCGCCCGACCGTTTACCACCGCCCTTAAGCCCACATTTAAGTTCTAGAGCATCGCCAGGAGACCGCGCGTCGATCTCCACCCTCATCCATGCCGCTAGCATCCCGGAGCCATGTCGCCACCGTCGCCTGCCCATTCCTCTCGGTCTCGCCGTTGAGCCTATAAAAGGAAGCCACCCCCAGCCGTTTGAAGCACACCATTCCACTCCCCTCACCTCACCGATCGTTCCACACCTCTCGCCGGAGCACAGGGAGCAGCAGCTTTCCGGAATTGCACCGGAGCAGGCCGCCTCTGGAGGAGAAGGGGCTGCTGATTGCGACCACCCCCGGAGCTGCCTCGACCGTCCCTGAGCTCGCCGTCGACCACTCGTTCGTTTGCCCGCCTCGCCGCCGTCGCTGGAGCCCTGGTATGCCCCCTATGCACTCCCATTGAGCCGCTAGGGTTCGAGCTCGCCGGTGACAGGTTCGTCGTCGACGACGATCCCCAGCCGTCGATCTCCCTTCTAATCCAACGACCCACATAGTCCCATACCGCTTCACGCGTTATGATCCGCTGACTGGTAGACCCCCTGTCAGCTGAGCCCCTCGTTGCGGAGTGACACTGGGCCGGCCCATTAACCTCTCCCGCACGACCCAACCATTTGAATTTAGATTTTTCTATTTTAATTCAAACACAGTTCTATACATAGATTCAAAAAGCAACCCAGCTCGATTCAATGATCCAAAATGCATGAAACTAATTTTGTTAGAAAGGTACTGAAATGCTTAATCCAATCCCGTTGGATTCAAATCATTTGGATCTGTAGATCACCCTTGGTAAAAATAACAAGGCAGAAGCTTTTCTGTATTCAAACATTTTTCAAAATTTAACCATAATAGCTTTTGAGTTGATTCCAACTCTCAAAATCACATTTGATCATACCTTTCAGAATATATAAAAACATTTGGGTTTACTTACAGAAATAATGTCCAGATAACAAAAGAATGCCACATAGGCATTTCTAGTCACTTTATTTATTCAAAATAAAAAGGTTAAACCTTATTAAATTGTGACACCACTTTAAATCACATTCCCATGTACTGAAATATGTCGTGATGACATGTGTCAACATGATCCCATGTTTGGAGTTGGAGAATATTAAATCTTAAGTAGTTTTTCAATGAGTAGAAATTACTTTTCTCAAATTAAAATAAATAAGACAAATGCTTTAATCTTGTAATGATAGGTGATGATGCTAGATCATCTATAGTACACCTTTGTGTGATGATTGAAAATAGTTAAGTATTGTTTGGTGATTGTGTACCTCGTATTTATTTATAGATGCTAGTGCTGACCAAGGATACGAGGAGGAAGGAGGATACTACGAGGAAGAAGCCGAGGAGAACTTCAACCACTGCTCTGCTCAAGGCAAGCCTTACTACAAAAATTGACCTACGCAAGCTAACACTTGCATCCTAGCAAGTTTATACCACTATCTTAGCAAGCCAAACCATGCAAGTTTTACTTGCAATCTTATACCATTTGATAAAGCATCCTAGTTTTACTTACAAGCTTTCTACTTTATTTCTTTATCAAAGCTTTTCTTAGAGTTTACTAAAGTGACTTGTAGATTCTAGAAAGATAATTGAAGGTTGCATAAAGATCATTAAATTTGGCCTAAGTAGATAATCTTGATGTCATCCTAAGGCATGAGATTGAACTTAATTAATCTCCACTTGTTTACCACCCTTCATTAGTACTTAACCCACTTGTAGATGCTAGTGCTAAGCATAAAACTTGATCAACTTTAGATGGGAATACTTGGTGGAAATGGTTATGAAAACCTTAGAATGATGAGTCATTCTACTGAAATGTTTTTGACATGTGTTCTCGAACACCAGATGGTTTTTATGGTGAAAATGTTGAGGCATGAGCCTTAGCCTTTGATAAAACTGATGGTTGTCTAGATGCGATGCCATTCCAATTCTACCATAACACAATACCCGAAAATTAGGTAGGGCTTGACTGGAAACTTATATACCTTAGTATGGGTTCCCTCACGACCAAGGTTTGAGCTGATGCTACCTTGTGAAGATTGTCCACCTGTGCAGTACCCAAGATGACAGTTGGTCATGGTTGGGAGGCTGAACTCACAGGAGAGGTGCCTATACTAGGGCGTGTAATTGAAAGGTTAGGATTGATTATCCGCATACTGAGTATGGTGAATTCAGGATTTGTTCCTGACGGATGTATCGAATGTTGTGGTGAAAGTGTACAATATCTGAAGAGTGTCAAACTATTCGAATAGCCGCGTCCGTGGTTATGGACAGTTGGAGTGGCCATACTGTTCCCCCGTCAAATGTTTTCAAAATGACTTGTGAAATGAATTGAGACTTTGACTTGACCACAACAGGTTTGTGATATGAAATTCAAGTTCCCACTTAGGTGTTATAAAACTTCAACTAGTTTTCTTTGCTTCTAAACTTAGTAGAGGTAAATCTGGCTTTTTGCAAAACAACCCTAGAGCTTAGTGTCCTACTACAAAACCCCCCTTAACTTGTTAGTATTATGTCGTGGTGGTGGCACGGCAGATGCCATGGGTAGGCTAAAGTATGGGGCCAATGGATACTAGAGGGATCCGGGGAGGGAAGATGCAATGATTTCTACACTCCAATGCTCAACAAATAAATCTCTATTCCTCTTCTCAATGAATACAAGTGCTCCAAGAGCCGTCTCATAGAAAGGAAGAAAACTAATACACGAGCCTCATGGCGTAAAATCAATCGATCCCCTCTCAGGAGCCCGCGTCTCCCCTTATAAAGGGGTGCCTTGGTTCCTTCTAGGGCTGACGTGGCAAGCATATTCTTGGAATATGCTTGTCCCAATATGGTAACTTGGCGCCCTCCTTTTCGTGTCCTCCTTCTATCGGCGCCAATGTTCCAGAGACCTTCACATGCACGCCTCGGGCTCCCTGACTGTCACCTCCGTGGCCTTCCTCTACCCTTCTGCTGCTCTGCTCCTTGTCTTTTGTGCTTGGCTCTGTGTAGATTCCTCCTAGATAGTGTCTAGGGTTTGAATATAGGCACCTCCTTCCTGCAAGCTTCGTGTTACTCGGCCTTGTCTCGCATAACTCGGCTCGGCCTTCAACTGCATTCAAGTTAGTTAGACTCATTTGGCCGACTTAAATCATATGTCGGCTGAATAAGGTGTTACTCATTCTACATCTGTCATGGCCTTGCTTATCTCGGCCGACTCTTACATTATTCGGCCGATACAATCAGTAATTCGGCTCACGACAAGGCAGATTCCTTTCGTCTTTCCCCTGTATTGACCCTATCCGATGTCACCTCCCCAACATTAGTCCCCGAAGCTGGTGTGGTCCTGCAGGAAACCTCGGCCAGGCCGCATCAGTTTCCCGAGATTCTTCTCTCTTTCTTTCCGAGATATTTCTCTCTGTCTGAGGTATCCGCGCAGCTTCCTGAGTACGCCTCTTCCTACATGTACTACTCATCATTGGTATTCTAGTTTTTTGTTCCGCTACAGTGCCCACTGACAAGCTACAGTGATTACTGCGCCCATCGCATCGGCGCAGTGATGCCTCGAGTACCGCATCGGTCAGTTGGCCCAATCCTCTCCTGCGCCGTGTGGTCCACGGTGTGGCTCCACAAGTTGCTAACGGTTTCTCCATGAGCGCGATTATATGGTTATCGTGGCGTACCCACGATCCCACTACCACTAATACTGGGCTGTTGTAAAAAGGGGAGCGGGGCTAGATGATTTTATTTTCCCTTTCGTTTGCCCTTCTTCTTCCTCCTCGCCATCGTCGGCCTTCTCGACGGTCACGCTGTAGTTCTCCGGCTCCGGTGACCTCACCGCCGTGCCCTGGCTCCGGTGCCTTCGCCGGTGAGTTATCCTTCAGCACCGCCGTTAGGTTTCCACCCTAGGCATCCTTTCTGCCTTCCTAGATTCCTCGCGGCGGTTCTTTTTCGTTTCACCGCCGTGCTCATTAGAATCACGACGGGGCCCTGCGTCTCTAGACCTCTCTCCGCCGCTATTTTCTCCTCCGTCGATTCCTCCGACGAGCCCATGTCCAGTTCCGCTTGTGGCGCCGTCATCGGGAAGATGACTTTGCGTCTGGCCCAGAGCGCGGTTCCTGGAAAGGTTCCACTGTATCCCGTCATGAAGTATAATGGTTAATTAGGACGCGCCGAATTCCTGCCGAGGTAAGTTGTCGCCTACCCAGCAAAGAATCCTCGCCGGTACTCAATGAGGGTGAGTACGTGGTTTTTATGTCTCACTTTGCTCGGGTATTCGGCCTCCCTCTCAGCGACTTCACCAAGGATTTCCTCGACTACTTCGGCCTTCAGCCGCATCATTTGCCGACTAATGTTGTTGCCTCTCTGTCGGCTTTCATCTCGGCTTCACAGGGGTACTTCAGCCTCTGGCCTTCTGTACATGTTTGGTCCAAGTTTTTTCAGATCCGAACTAATGTAGTGCCAGAAAAATCCTTTCAACCTTCTAAGAAATATCTCACTCAATGTGGGGCCGCGTCCATAACACCTCGGAGAAACTCTGAGTTTCCCCGTGTCGCTGGCCTCGAATCTTGCAAGAAGTGGCATAGATCTTTCTTCTATGTCAAAAATACTGGGAATGAGGACAAGATTCGGCTCCCAGCTTTTTCTATCGGTCCCCTTCTAAGAAGAATTGGAACTATAATCCAAGGAAGAGCAACGCCCTTGCCGAGGCATTCGAGATCCGACTCAAGGAACTGATTCAGGCCGGGCTTCGTGGTGAGGATCTGATGACTGCTTTCATCAGCAGCTGAATATGCCCCTTCCAGCTCTGTTTTCATAAACTCTGCTACATGAGCGGACCTCTGAATCCCAACCATGTATCCACAGTCGATCTTGATAATTATCTCATATACAAACACGTCCGGGCTATCTTCAAGACCGATATGCCAGAGGAATGGCAATGGGGATTAAAGCCCTTTACTCGCGAGAATTCCCCTCCTCAGGTGAATTTAAACATTAAAGTTATTCTTCCATTCCACTTTCTTGAGTGTTCTTTTACTTATTCGAACCTACTTTTCTCGTAGAGATTTACAGAGCAGAAGACGGAAGATGCCGAGGTTTTGGCTCTTCCTTGGACCGCTGACCGTAATACTCCGGATATTGGGGAGCCTGATTTAGAGGAGTTGGTCCCTAAGTCAGATGTTGCTCCTGCTCGCGTTCGTGGCAAAACCTCGGCCCACGCGGATGAAGGTGACTCGGACGACGTCCAAATTCTAGAGGTAGTTGCCGCGGTGCCCATCTCTTACGCATTTTCGGCTCCTTCTTTCCCAGCTAATCCGGCTGGTCAGGTGCACGACGTCAAACCTCTTGCTTCTCAAGCTCATGCCGCTTCGAAGAAGCGCACTGCTTCGACAGATCCTTCCGGTGATGCCCCCAAGAAATGAGTCAAGAAATCTTTGCAACATATTTCGAGGCGTAAGACCATGCCTAGGGTTACTGGGTGAGTTTATTTTAATTTGTACTTCTTGTTTCTCTCTTTCTGTCTTTTGATTCGACTCTTTGTCTCTTGCAGAGCTCCTCTCTCCGTGAAGCCAAGCGGTTCGAGTATGACAAGCCATGCTACTCGGCAGCCTTCTCCTCCGCCTCCGGAAGATACTCGGGCTCCTAGTCCCTTTCGTGTTGACTCTCCTCCTGCACCGACCCATACATCGCCTCAGCGAGATGTACCCACTGCTCCCACCGTTAATGCCAACATAACGCCGCCACCAGATCATCCTTTGAACCTGTTGCCCCTCTTCAGACCGCCGAGGTTTCCCCCAATGACCCTTTGATCACCATGATCCTAGCTTCTATTCCTGCTCCAGCCGAAGATATCACCATCTCGCCCCCCTCGGAAACTATAGTTCCTCCTGCCGCTCAGGACGTGACTCCTAGTGCCGAGGTTGCTGCCCCTGTCGAAGCCTCTCCTAAAAGTAGGAAGGTTGTTGTTACCAAACCTTCAGCATCTCTAAAAGGGTCGGCTATCTCTTCTCAGCCCAACATAGCTGATGCACTTCACAGGGGGCTTCCTCTGCTAAGCCTGGTGTCACCACGGCTGCCGACACTCAACTTACTCTTCACAAGAGTCCGGCGACAGCGGTGGTCACACAACGGGCCCGAGGTAAAGTGTTGACCCATACTGAGAGCGGAAACAACCTCGGCTCTTTGGTGGAGTATGCCAATAACTGGAATGCCGCCGATCAACTTGAAGGAAATCCGAGTAGCCAACCATTTCATCTTTCCGACATCAGTAGTCGCTTGCATATGGCTGCTAAGATTGTCCTTGATAGTGACAAGATGAACGAGGTAAGTGCTTTCGTTGATACTTTGTCTGTTATTCAGATGGTACTATATATGCACTAGTCCCCGAAGCTTGCAACTGGATAACTTGTTGTTCGTTTGGAAGCTTTATTAGGCGCTTCAAATGCATTTCTTGCTAACTCAACCCTTTTTCGATTCGGATTAGGCGTGGTCCATGCATATCCGAGTCAAATTTTATTTGATTCGGATATGCTTTAACTTCGATTATCCAACCACCTAGGTCTGAGTCAAGTTTTACTTGATTCGGATCTGCTTTAACTTTGAATATCCAACCACCTAGATCCGAGTCAAGTTTTACTTGATTCGGATCTATTTTAACTTTGAATATCCAGCCACCTAGATCTGAGTCAAGTTTTACTTGATTCGGATCACTTGATTCGGATCTATTTTAGCTTTTGAACATCCAACCACCTAGATCTGAGTCAAGTTTTACTTGATTCGGATCTATTTTAACTTTGAATATCCAGTCTTTTAACCTTCCATTATATCTAGGTTGCCCATGATCGGCGGACAGCCGAATTTCAAAGGTTGCTCTTCACCCAAAAGAAACTGCAAGAAAAATATGAGAAAGTTGTCCCTGTGGTGAAGAAGACTGGTAATTCAACTAATCTATGTACTATTCCTTAAGTTCGTAATACTTTTGGCTTGTCGTGCTAATTCCCTCCTCGCTGGCGTGCAGCTAATATCAACAATCTGAATACCCGCCTTACCAAGAAGGTTGCCGCTCTTGACGGTTGGTTCCTCTTTTTTGGTTTTTAACTTTTTAATCCTTGTCCGAGATAAATATTGGGTTTCTTACAACCTTCCGGCTTTGGTATAGCCGAGATACAAACACTTGCAACATCGCATGAAGAATGCATACCTATGCCTGATATGATGTTGCATTTTTTAGAACAAGCTGCCACTCATTCAGCGCAACTCCAAGAAAAGGACAATGAAATAACTCGGTTACGTGCCGAGGTTGAGTCTCTCAAGCTCTCCTAGAAATCTGAACTGGAAAAGGTTGATCATGAATTTTCTGAAGAAAATAATCGACTGAGCCTGCAGCTTCAGAAAGATAAGGAACTTCTTGACGCTGCTGAGCTAAAGAACCGGGCGATGAGCGAGGAAATCACTCATTTCGAGAAGAGTAGGGCCGATTGGTCCCTGGATCTCCAGAAAATGTTGAGTTACATTCATCGTAAGTTTCCGCTCGTGGCCGAGTTATTTTCTTCTTTTTGTTATTTTTAACTGATATGTTTTCCTTTCGTGTAGATGATTTTCCGGAAGCGAAACCAGTGAGCTCTAAGGCAGTGATTTCTGCTCGTCAGCGCCGAGGTGTCCCCGCTGACTCGAGTCAAGAATACTCGATGGAAGACTTCCTCATTGTCGTCGGTGCTGCTATTGGACCAATGAAGATTATGGGAAGAGATCTGGTGCAGGCAACTATCCGGGCCTACCATGTTCTTTGGCCGAACACCTCTGGAACGCCTGATATTGATGAAGTTAAAGTGCTTGTGGAGAGGCTAATGGCATCTCAGACCCAATTAAATCTCTGGAGGGAATTTGCTAGGAGGGCTGGTGCTGATATGGCACTTACAGCTGGTTTGTTTTGGTACGAGGATATCTCACTCGATACTCTGATGAATTTGTGAACTGGCTCTCGTTGGGTGGAGGATCCGGAGTTTGTCGCTCGCCGCCAAGCTCGTGCCTTCCAGCTTATCGAGTATGCTGACGTGCATAATTGGATCGAAGGGCCGAGTTCTCTTCCCAATCCGGCGGATGATGTCGAAGTTGAAGATGCATCAGGTGACGACTCGGCCGATCAGGATGAATCGGAGGGTGATTCGGATAATTCCCGCGGTTCAGATGACCATTCGGATGAATATGGCGACGGGCGATCGTCCTCTAAAGGGACTGAAAACTCTCGAGCTCAAACTGATGTCCCTCCGCAGCCGGGGCTTGCCTCCGAGGATACTATGGCTTTTGCCGAAGCCGAGGTAACTTCGGCTGAGGCAGCAACTACCTCGGAGCACCTAGTTCCTGAGGATACGCTTCTAAAGGAGACCGAGGTCCTTTCGCCAGCGTCCGAGATACCCATGCCCGATGCTCCTAACAATGCTACTGCCCCTTAAGGGTTGTTTGGCCTCTTTTGGTGTTTAGGCTTGAAAAACTTCGATTTGCTTTAAGTCCCCGGCATGTCGGGCGTATAATGTTTGTGAAACAATTGTCCGTATTTTGGTGTGGTGTGAACCTTTTTGCCTTGCGCCGCTGAAGCATTGGGTGATAGTAACTATTGTCATTTCGTCTAAGTTGGTCTATCTGTTTCATATCTTTGCCTTGCCCATCTTCCATTTCGTAAGGCCAGATCGTATTCTCCGATGTGGTTGACCTTCGTCCGGCATTTATCTTGCTTGCCCTTTGTAAACTTGGTTGTATAGTTGTTGTTTTCGCGATGTCTTCTTGCAGTATAATGCTCTAACCTCATAGGTCGGCTTGTATCCCTTATTATACTTTGACTTGCTGAGGTTGTTACCTCTAGAAACCGTTAATTATTTTCTCCTTGTTGTTCCTTTGTCGACCGAGGCATGCTTATGTTGCATCTTATGAATTATGGGCAGAAAATTGGGGTAGTCCCCGAGTTTCTGCCGAAGATCGAGCTCTTATTTGAATAGAAGAAATTAATAAGTGGTGTAAGTCATCCCCGAGTTATCCCTTAGGTCGCTGAAGGTTCACATATGTTCAGATAATATCGAATAACACAAAACAGTCCCCGAGTTATAAACTGGGTTGCCTAAATATAATTCATAGCTCAATGCAGAGAATACCACGGGGCAGTCCCCGAGTCACTGCTCGAGGTGCCGAGGTTTAATACATAGTTCAAAACAAGAGACAATCATGGGGCAGTCCCCGAGTCGATGCTCGAGGTACCGAGGTTTAATGCATAATCCGAAATAAACAATAACACGATGTAGTCCCCGAGTCACTGCTCGAGGTGCCGAATTTTAATACATAATTCAAAATAGGAAATAACATGGTGCAGTCCCCGAGTCACTTCTCGAGGTGCCGAGGTTTAATACATGCTTGATACTTCAACTTGATGCGTCGCATAACGACGTACAACATATGGCTTCTAAGTGTAGAACGGGCGAAGTAAGGCTATGTTCCATGGTCTTTTTGATTCGTCTCCGGCCTTATTTGCCTTATTATTCTCTGGTGGTTGAGCGTCGATCAGGTAATATGCATCATTGTGCAATGCTTTACTCACGATGAATGGTCCTTCCCATGGAGGTGAGAGTTTGTGCATGCCGGCTGTGCATTGCACTAGTCGAAGAACCAAGTCTCCTTTAAAAACTCTTGGATTTACTTTTTTGCTATGGTATCGTTTGAGGTTTTGCTGATAAACGGTTGATCTTGATAATGCCAATTCCCTTGCTTCCTCTAGCAGATGCACATCGTCTTGCCGTGATACTTCGTTTACTTCGGCCGTTGTGTATTGGATTACTCTTGGCGAGTCATGCATTATGTTGGCTGGAAGCACAGCTTCTGCCCCGTATACCAGAAAGAAAGGGGTATACCACGTCAATTCTTTTGGGGTGGTCCCGAGGCTCCACAAGATCGCGGAAGCTCCTCAATCCAGCATCCTGCCGACCTTTGTAGTGGTTCGATATGTCGGGGTTTTATTCCTGACAATAACAGTCCATTTGATCTTTCTACTTGCCCGTTTGATGCTGGGTGAGCCACCAAGTCAACATCTAGTCTTATGTGCTTTTCTTGGAAAAATCTAGCAAAGGCTCCTTCAGCAAAAATTGTGTCATTATCTTTGATAACACTATGTGGATATCTATATCTCAAGATAATATCTTTTAGGAATTTTACCGCTGTTAGTCCATCACATTTTTTTATTGGTTTCACCTCGATCCACTTTGTGAATTTGTCCACCATGACTAGAATATGCGTCATTCCGCCTCGGGCTAGTTTGAACGGACCTACCATATCCACACACCATACAGAAAAAGGCCAAGTGATTGGTATTGTTTTTAACTCGGACGAGGGAAGATGTATCTTACTGGCGTATCTTTGGCAACCATTACATTTTTCCACTAATTCTTTTGCTTCCTTTAATGCCGTCGGCCAATAAAACCCATGCCTAAATGCTTTGGCCACTAAAGCTCTTGATGAGGCGTGAACCCCGCATTCTCCCTGATGTATATCCAGGAGTATTTCATGTCCTTCTGCCGAGTCAACACATCTTTGTAGTACGTTCATGACGCTTCTCTTATACATCTCATTTATTATGTTTGTGTAAGCTTGTGCTCTTCTTACTATTTGTCTAGCCAGTACTTCATTACTCGGCAAGATTGCCTCCTTAAGGAATGAGAATATGGGTTGCGCCCATATCAGCGTGATTTTCTCTGGGATAATTTCACTATCGATTTCCATATTTTCCGCTGTCATAACAGCTTCAGATTTTTCTGTGTTCGCTCGCGCAATGTCCGGGTTAACCTTCAGAAAATCTGGGTCGTATTGTTTGTCGATTTCCATTGGCACACTCCCTTCTTTCAATTCTGCCGATATACGAATTGACTCGGATTCTGGTGATGGTGTAATCGATGGTTTTCTCAGGTGCTCTAGGGCAATACCTAGGGGAATTGACTGCCTAGTTGATCCGAGTTTTGACAGTGTGTCTGCAGCGTCATTTTCCGCCCGAGGTATATGATGAAACTCGCATCCATCAAAGTAACCACTGATTTTTTGCACATGAAATCTATATAGGGCCATATTCGCATCTAATGCGTCCCAATTGCCTGATACTTGCTGTACTACTAGATCTGAGTCCCCATAGCATAGGATCCGACGTATACCAATCTCTTTTGCCATTTTTAACCCGTGGACGAGTGCTTCATACTCTTCTACATTGTTTGACGCGGCGAAATGTATCTGCAGCACATACTTCAGCTGATCTATTTTCGGCGAAGTTAATACTATCCCTGCCCCCAAGCCATTTCTCAGCTTGGATCCGTCAAAATGCATTGTCCAATAATTCGGATGTGGTAATGGTGGTTCATATTGTACCTCGGCCCAATCCACAAAAAAGTCGGCTACTGCCTGAGATTTGATTACATCTCGCCTATCGAATTGCGGAGCATAAGGTGATAACTCGATTGCCCATTTTTCTATTAGGCCACTTGCATCTTTGTCGCTCAATATCTCGGCTATGGGCGCGTCACAAATCACTTTTACTGGATGCTCTTCGAAGTAATGTTTGAGTTTTTTCGCCGACATGTATACTCCATAAGCCATCTTCTGGTAGTGCGGGTAGTTCTGTTTTGAGGCCGATAATACCTCGCTCAGGTAATATACCAGCCTTTGTATCGACTTATCTCCTTCATTCCGTTCCACGACAACCACCACACTTACCACTCTGTTAGTGGCGGCTACATAAAGTAACATAGGTTCTTTTGACAATGGAGAAGCCAAGATCGGTGCTATGACCAACATATTTTTTAACTCATGAAATGCATTATCTGCTTGCGGTGTCCAGATGAATTTATTAGACTTTTTCATCAGCTGATACAGAGGTAATGCCTTTTCCCCTAGACGACATACGAATCGACTTAGTGAAGCCAGGCATCCACGTGAATTTTTGTACATCATTCAGACACCTCGGCAGTTCCATTTTTTCAACCGCTCGGATTTTAGTTGGATTTGCCTCTATACCTCGGCTGGACACGAGGAAACCGAGTAATTTTCCATCTGGCACACCGAAGGTACATTTTCCAGGTTAAGCTTCATTCGGAATCTTCTCAATTTTGCGAATGTCTGCCGAATATCGTCAAGGAGCGTTTTGCTCTCTTTGGTTTTTATAACCACATCGTCTACATATACTTGTACATTTTTTCCTATCTGGTCATGTAGATACTTTTGCATGCATCTTTGGTATGTTTCTCCTGCATTACGCAGGCCGAATGGCATGGTGCGATAGCAATAAGCCTCGTACGGGGTAATAAACACAGTCTTTATTTGATCGGCCGGATTTAACGGTATCTGGTGGAAACCAGAATACGCGTCTACAAATGACAACAGCTCACAACCAGCGGTCGAATCAATGACTTGGTCTATCCTAGGTAAAGGAAAAGGATCTTTGGGACACGCCTTGTTTAGGTTTGTGCAATCGATACACATTCGCCATACGACGGCTACATTCGGGTCATCTTTTTTCTTTTGCACTAACACCAGATTTGATAGCCAATCCGGGTGAAGTACTTCCATGATGAACCCGGCTGCAAGGAGCCGAGCTATCTCATCCCCTATTATTTTTCTCCTGTCTTCGGCGAAGCGGCGGAGAGGTTGCTTCACCGGCCTTTTTCCTGGCCTTACATGCAGAGAGTGCTCAGCCAACTCCCTCGGCACACCTTGCAGGTCTTGAGTTGACCATGCAAAGATATCCCGATTCTCTCGGAGGAAGTTGGTGAGCTCGCCTTCCTATTTGGCATCTAGGTCGGCACCAATCGTGATAGTGCGCTCTGGGAACTGCTCATCTATCTGGATCTTTTTCGTCTCTTTAGTCGGCTGGAAAGGAACACTTCCATGGGGGTTGGCTAGTGCCGGCATATTCAGCTGCGACGACTGAGCCAGAGCCGCTACCTCCTGAATCCTTCTTTTTTCTCTTGCAATCACCAACTACTCGGCCAAGTTTGATCCGGCCGAATCACACTCCATTGACTTTCTGTAATCTCCGGCTACTGTTATCACCCCATGTGGCCCAGGTAACTTCATTTTCAAATAATTAATGTGGCCGCTGCTCATGAATTTAGCCAGCGCTGGCCGTCCGATTAAAGCATGATAGCAACTTTCTAGGTCCACCACTTCAAACTCCAAATTCTCTGCTCTGAAATTCTCCCTTGTGCCGAATAGAACATCTACTCGGACTTTCCCAATGGGTTCACACAAGAGACCTGGCACTATTCCATGGAATGTGGTTCTTGTGGATTGTAACATATTTTGTGTTATTCCGAGTTTGTGCATTGTGTCTTTGTACATGATGTTGATACTACTCCCATTGTCAATGAGTACCTTTGAGAATTTCACATTAATGTTGGGCCCGACAAATTTTGGATCTAGTACCAGTGCATACGACCCGGGATTCGGCATTATCTTCGGGTGATCTTTGATGCTCCAGGTTATTTCCTGATCGGACCAAGGCACGTATCTTGGTACTGTCGGCATAACTGCATTTACTTCCATATGCCAGCGTTGTACACTCTGCCTATCTTGTTGTTCTGTTGTGAACACACAATATGATTGATGATGCTCCCTTAATCATTACGTCCGTTGTTTCCGGGGTGCTGCATCCCTCCGGTCCGAGTTATCATACCTCGGAGGAGGCGGTGGCAACATTAACTACTGCACATTGGCTCCTGTTAGCTGTGGTTGCTGCTGTTGATGTACTTTATGAGGAGTCGCTTGCATGCCCGCCGTGTTCCCCATTGCATTTTTCATCCATGCACATTGACGAGTTGTATGATTAGCTGGCTTGGCCGGGTTTGGAGTGTGGAATTTACACGGTTGATCCAGCATGGATTCAAACGTGTACTTTGGCCTCTCCTGCCATTGCTTCTTCTGTTCTGGTGTCCACTGCCTTTTCCCTTCATTCCTCGGCGTCCACTACTGAGGACTGTTTTTTTGTCTCTGACTGTTTTCCATGAATCGGCTGGTCTTATACTACCGCTGCCACCTGATTGGAAGCATATATGTAATCCGGTCTTTCCTCCCTTCTTCTACCTCAGAATTCGTTGCGCCCCGATGATCCGGCTGCATCTCTTGCATATTGATCTTGATGCTCCCGACGCTTTGCCGACATTAATTCTGGTTGCGTCGGATCCCCTAAAGCATATGAATCTGCTATCCTGATGGTCTTTGCCAAGGTGGTCGGAATATCTCTTTGCAGCCTCTGCCATAATACACTCCCATATCAGAAGCCTTGAGCAAACCAAGCTATCGCTTGAGATTCTGTGACCCCTTCGCATGAGTTTCTGAGGTTACACCACCGAGTCAAGAATTCCCTATCTGTTTCATTTGGCTTCTGCTTGCACATACCGAGCCGTTGAGGCTTGTTCGGCCTCTTATAAGTACTGGTTAAATTGCTGACAAACATTTCTTCAAAATCTAGCCAACAATTGATACTACCTGTCGGCAGATTGTTCAGCCATACTCTGGCTGGTCCTTCCAGCATTTGTGGGACGTATCTCACCGCCCATCGTAGGATTCCTCCAGCTATTTTCACCGTAGTGCCATAGTCGATCAACCAATCCTGTGGTTTTGTACTCCTGTTATATGTTTTTGTGCCCCTTGCCAATTGGAAGTTCGGCACTAGTGGTTCGCCCATGATCCGAGGTCCGAAACATGCCGGACCTGGCGGACCCTGTTCTTCTAATAATTCGGATCAATATAGTCTGTCCAGTTTCAATCTTGTGTCACTCGACGGCAAGTTTCTGTAAACGATCCTCTCTTGTATTTCATAATGGTTATTCCCACCATGTTCTGCATGCTCCATATCCGAATAACCATCATTGTACCTATCATTTGCCTGATTATGCAGAGCTGGTCTCACTTCTCGATCTTGCCGAGGTTCATATCTCGGTTGAGGATTTGGTGGAGGGTTTCTCCTTCCCTCCGTCGAGTTATTGTTTTCATGATTTCCCCTTCCGAGGTCTCCGTGCCCCTTGTTAGCACGGCCGGGGTTTCTATCTCCACTATTACCTCGGCTGCCGTTGCCTCTGTTATCATTAACCTTTTCGGCCACTGCCAGAGCATACAGAACAATTTGTTTATTTCTTTTTCCTGAGGTCATAGCTCAATCTTTTCGCGTGTTGTTCCCGGGTGAGGATGCTGCTGCCGCAGATAGTGCGGGTGCTGGTCTAGCCGAATGAAACATACGCGAGGCTCCCGGTCTTGCCGGGTCAGCCCTTAGCATTTCCTCATTCTGCTGATTCGCAATGCGCACCAGCTCATTCACTCTTTCTTGCTGTTTCTGCCGGGCTTCTCCGCTCAACCCTTCCAGTTCCAAAGCAGCGGCATTTGCCGCCCTTAGGTTCTTTGCCGGGGTACTATACCTCGGCAATCCTAGATCGACTGAATCACCTCCACGAGCTTCATGCTCTTTATTCATATCATTCATGAGGTTCTTTCCTCTCAATCTCAATTCATCTACCTGCTCGGGGGCCACATCCAGTTTGTTTGCCTTAGCATATTCTCGCAGGGTCCTGTTCAAGGACTCCCGCAAGGCCGACACCTTTTTTGCCTCTTCCAGTACTTTTTGTCTAGTTTCTTCTAACTCCGCTTGGGCATTAGCCGGATCAAGTATCGGCGCCACAGGCGTGGTTAGATTATCTATAGTTGCCTGGAGAATATTCTCTGGTTTTTCCAGAGGTGGCCACCTTACCCTTGCCTCCTTTGGGGTCGTCTCCTGCACTTCGGCTGACTTGGCTGCTGGCAGATCTAACTCGGTGGGCTGTGGAGCTGCTTGCTTCGTGGTCACCTGTCCTCCTGCCGCCGGGTCCGTGCTTGGTCTGGCGCCTGCTCCTGACGCCTGTGCTGCGGCTATCACCATCACCTCGACGCTGCCGACGGGGCGTGCTCCACGCGGACCGTTAGCAGCACTGTGGGGAGGCTCTCCTGCATCAATAACTCGGTGTGGATAGACGCAGTAGGTGTCGACACCGACGTAGACCTTGTGCATGCCCAGGTTGATGAAGACGCCGTTGCAAGGAGGCGCTTTCCTCCTGAAGCTACCCGCGTTATCGCTGACATAGTCCCAGATATCAAATCTCTGGACTAAGCCAGAGACAACCCGCTCGCCGGTGTGGATGAAGTTTCCCGTCCGGATCTTGACTCCAGCAAGCACCATTGCTGGCCTCACGGTGGGCGCCAACTGCCGTGGTGGTGGCACGGCAGATGCCATGGGTAGGCTAAAGTATGGGGCCAATGGATGCTAGAGGGATCCGGGGAGGGAAGATGTAGTGATTTCTACACTCCAATGCTCAACAAATAAATCTCTATTCCTCTTCTCAATGAATACAAGTGCTCCAAGAGCTGTCTCATAGAAAGGAATAAAACTAATACACGAGCCTCACAGCGTAAAATCAATCGATCCCCTCTCAGGAGCCCGCGTCTCCCCTTATAAAGGGGTGCCTTGGTTCCTTCTAGGGCTGACGTGGCAAGCATATTCTTGGAATATGCTTATCCCAATATGGTAACTCGGCGGCCTCCTTTCCGTGTCGTCCTTCTATCGTCCAGAGACCTTCACATGCGCGCCTCGAGCTCCCTGACTATCACCTCCGTGACCTTCCTCTGCCCTTTTGCTGCTCTGCTCCTGGTCCTTTGTGCTTGGCTCTGTGTAGATTCCTCCTAGCCAATGACTAGGGTTTGACTATAGGCACCTCCTTCTCCTGCAAGCTTCGTGTTACTCGGCTCGGCCTTCACCTGCATTCAAGTTAGTCAGACTCATTCGGCCGACTTAATTCATATGTCGGCCGAATAAGGTGTTACTCATTCTACACCTGTCATGGCCTTGCTTATCTCGGCCGAATCTTACATGATCCGGCCGATACAATCAGTAATTCGGCTCACGACAAGGGAGAATCCTTTCGTCTTTCCCCTGTCTTGACCCTATCCGGGGTCACCTCCCCAACATATTAGTTTGCGAGTACTTAAAGAGTACTCATGGCTTTGTCCCTGGCTATTCCCGTGGCTAGACTATGAAGAGTAGTATCAGGATGATGGACCACAGGGAAGGTTACGACAACTAGTATCATATCCCATCGTTAGCATTGCCTGTGACCCCGAAGATGGAGCTTCACCTACGCTACCTTTATTATTACGTTATTCCGCTGCTTGAGTTGTATTAAGAACTGGATCATGCGATCCTTATTTGTGTAAGACCTTATGCATGGTTTGTAATGGATGATGTACTATGATATCCAAATCTGTTATGTCTCGCAAAAATGGTAATCCTGGGATTGCGATGTATGTCATAATAGGCATCTGGGATTAAAAATCCGGGTGTTGACAGAAAGCTATCGTTGTGAAAAGCCTTTTATGTTCGAGCAAAAGGACTCCGTTATAAACTACTTTACAAAATCTTTGCTTGAAAACTAAGTATGATTTCTCAACTATTCTCTGACCAAGAACAAAGCTTTCCATTACCAATTATGATTTGTCTTTATACATCTTTATTGTGACTCGCATACTCGTTGCAAGTTAAGTTATATAATGGTTAGTTGCCTTCTATTATTAGTTGTGTATTGGTAAGTGTGATGCTTCTTGTCGGTTGATGGTGCGTGGAAGCTTCATTGGGAGACCCCAAGAGGAAGGTGTGATGAGCACAGCAGCAAGTTTTCCCTCAGTACGAAACCAAGGTTATCAAACCGGTAGGAGGAAGGAAACGACTCAAAGGTGTTGCTAGCAACTTGGAAACCTGCACAACACAAACTCAAGCCTTTGCCCCAACGAACAGTGATGTTGTGAATCTCACCGGTTTGCTGAAAATAAAGGGTTAACTGTATGGTGTGGAAGGTAATAGTGGTTTGCAGAAAGTACATAGTAACAGTGGAAGATGTATCAATGGTAAAGATTGGACCAGGGTCCATAGTTCACTAGAGGTGTTCTCGTTAAGATAAACAAACATGGCATGCTGGATAAACAAATTACAGCAGGGCAATTGATAGGACTGAGCAAGGCATAACAATGCAATACTAGACATTCATGATCCTATGAGATTCGATTGGGAAATACAACAATATACATAGACCGCCATCCAACTGCATCTATGACCAGGCCCGGCCCTAGGGCGGCGTGAGCGGGGCGGCCGCCCCGGGCCCCGAAATTGAGGGGGCCCAAGTCCGACCTAACTAAGCATATGCAGTGGTGTCCGAAACGATCTAATGTGGCGGCACCATTAGAGCACGTCAGGGAGTTTCTCTCGTACAGTTTAGGGAGGACAAAGCGTTGTGGTGTTTTCCAGAGGACCGAACTTGGGCTTCAGTCCTTACATTGGGCCTTTCTTTTTTGTTCAGTTAGCAACGAATGATATTAAGTGGGGTGGGTCCTTCACCTAGGATAGAAATAGGGCCGGGGCGTGGGGCTGTATGTACATACTACTATATAATAAGTGATAAAAAGAACTTGTACATTGTAAGATCCCTCCTTTATAAGGAAAAAGGATCCCTGTGGTTGCAATGCTAGTCCCTGGATCAATGCTAGCATCCACAGTTTAAGATGAAGTACACAAAAACAAAGGTCATTGTTACAGGCATTCCAGAGAAAAACGTAGTCTTTACAACTCCAAGGCCACAGGCCTAGTACAAGAGTTTGAATAAGTAAATAAATAAAAGTCTTCATCTTCATGTGCCACAGGCAAACATGTTGAGTGTAGACTCATGACTCATAATCCTCATCAGAGTAACCTGCAACATCACAAGTTACAGCCACAGTGGGTCAATACATTGGAACAGTATTGGCAAGTGATACCTTAGTATAATTTAGGTGGACTATATTACTATATGCAATTTGGCTAAGTGTAGCTTGGCTTGCTTTGCTCAAAAATAGGTTTTGCCTATTAGTTGAAATCACTAAGTTTTTCTTTGTCAAAAATTTTCCCAAGGAACCACCAATAGACATTGAGGTCCTTCACCCTTGTTCACCCACAAGTTTTTACTTAGAAATTGGGATGAGGAGATTCTTGATAGCTTCCATGTCTTGATGCTCAAGTTGTCCTTTTCCAGGGACATGGCTAAGTACTTAGGTTTTTCCATCTGCAGAGGTTGTGCACTTTCCCCACCAGACTTGATTTTCACCAAGACAGGACCTTTAAGAAGCCTTCCCTTAGACCAAATGGACGCGTTCCAACCTATGTGATCCAGGCAACTGTTCAAATGACTAAGTTCTAGCAACTTATGTGATCCAGGCAGAGCCCATATTGCCAAGTGGCTGCACTAGAAGCTTCTCAACACTTGGCCTCTAAAATCTCTTTGTTCCTGGGTGGCTTTCCACAAGTGAGATACACAAGGTTCACCAGTCCCCTGGCCTTGTGTAACCACTCAACACAAACCATTCCTTCCATTCCACCCATGTGTTTCATTTACTTAGTTGTTTTATTAGGCAAAACACAAGTCCAAATACTTAGAAATATTTTCATCATAGCATGTATATTTCACCAACCCTTGGTTGCTACTAGCTAGGCTAAGCATGGCATAGATTAGCATCTTAACTTAGAAATTTCCTAGCAATTCTACAACTACTAGGATTTCCCAACATGGCATATAAGAAAAATATAGCATGCAAGACTAACAAAATATTTCTAATGCTTAGTAGAAAACATAGGAACAAAAATATTCATGAAGTACCACTTGCCTTGGTAGTTTGGAGAGTAGCTACACTCCTCACAATCACAATCACTAGCACCAAAATCTACACAAAGAATCATAGCCACAAATCACATACAAAACATATACAAACAAAAAGAATATATGCATGCATGCAATATGAGGGCGCTCTGTAGTGGCTGAGGGAGCTCGTCGGAGTTGCTGGCGGCGTCGGGCTTGGGTGGACGACAACGTTGGCGATGCTCCTGGTCACCCTAACGCGAATAAACGACATCAGGATACGCACAAAACTACGGCGAATGTGCTCGTGTGAAACAGAGGAGAAGGGGAACAAAGGGCTCACCGAATTTGATCGCCGGAGTTGACGATGTCGTCGGGAGCTTGCAGTGCTTGTCGAAGGCGACACAGGGCGATCAGGATGAACCAGTGGGGTCGGAAGGTGCACGAGGAAGTTGTGAAGCGGCTCGAATGAACCAGAGGGAGAGGGGTGCATGGGGCTCACCGGAATTGGTCGCCGGAGGGCTCTCTGTCTGCGGCGGTGCGAGGATGAATGCAGGCGGCCTGGGGGCGCTCTGGGCTCGGAGTTTGGGGGGAAATGGAGAGGGGCAGAGGGGGTTTAAGTAGGGAAGGCGGGGGCATGAATTACTCCTGCAATCAACGCGAATTGACGAGCGAATCAACCAGGTAACGCACGGCGTGATTTGGGGAAGAACACATCGCAGTGGGGGTGGAGACGACGCCTGTGGTAGCATGGTGTCGTGAGAGAATCAGACAGGGAGTGGGTCCTGTCTGTCAGTCACTCAGCAGGTGCGGGGGTGAGTGAAGGAAAACGGTTCGCGGGGTGGGGGTGTTGGGCTTAGTTGGTCCACTTGGGCCAGATTCAACTGAAGGCTTATTTTTTTCCTTTTAACCTTTTTCTTTATCTGTTTGGTTTTTCTGAAATGAATTTCCAATCCAAATCAAACGAGTTTGAATTCAAATCTTCTCTAGGTTTTTATACTACAAACCTTGCACTCAAATGTGTGTCAAACACTATTGTTCAATCAAAACACTTTGATCAAATAAAAATAAAAATAAAACCAAGCCTTTATGTGATATATACAATAGGCATAATATTGGTTTTATTTACTTATTTTGTTTTGAAACTTTGTTCAAACTTTTGATGGCCTAAGTTTGTTCAAACCTTACTAAACAAAACAAGTACTCTTCCCATTGAAAGGTAGCACTAAGGCTAGAGCAACTTACATGAAATGATAAGCATAAATGCTTCTGTTTTGAAAAGATTTGTTTGAAATGAAATTCATATGATCATGGATGCCTGCATGATATGCATGAGTTTGAAACATGATTTTAGGGATGTTACAAATCTAACCCCCTTAATGTGAATCTCGCCCTCGAGATTCGGGTTGGCTAGCAAATAGGTGAAGGTGGTCTTTCCGAAGATCATCTTCTCTTTCCCAAGTTGCTTCCTCTTCGGAATGATGGTTCCACTGCACTTTGCAAAACTTGATAGTCTTAGTCCGTGTGACTCTTTCTGCAGTCTCAAGAATCTTGATAGGCTTCTCCTCATAAGTGAGGTCACTCTCCAACTGAACCTCTTCCAAAGGTATAGTATCCTTCAGAGAAGTTTCTTCCATTTCTGGATGACATTTCTTAAGCTGACTCACATGAAACACTTTATGGACAGCTGACAAAGACTCTGGCAATTCAATTTCATAAGCAACTTCTCCTTTGCGACCCAGAATCTTGAATGGTCCAACATATCTTGGGGCCAACTTTCCTTTGACTCCGAACCTCTTCACTCCATGAAGTGGTGACACTCTAAGATAGGCTCTATCACCCACTTCATAGGCGACTTCTCTACGCTTAGGATCTGCATAGCTTTTCTATCGGGACTGTGCTATCTTCAATCTGTCCTTAACCAACTTGACCTTATCTTTGGCTTCTTTGATAAGTTCTGGTCCGAACAAACTTCTTTCTCCCACACCATTCCATAATAATGGGGTGGTACACTTTCTCCCGTAGAGAAACTCAAATGGTGCCATCTCAATGCTGGCTTGATAGCTGTTGTTATAAGAAAATTCTGCGTAGGGCAGACTTTCATCCCAACTGGCTCCATAGTCTAGGGCGCATGCCCTCAACATGTCTTCAAGAATCTGATTAGTCCTTTCTCTCTGTCCATCAGTTTGAGGATGAAAAGCAGTGCTGAATTCCAACCTCATTCCCAATGACTCATGTAGCTGTCTCCAAAAATGGGAAGTGAATTGAGTTCCCCTATCAGACACAATACTCTTGGGCACTCCATGTAGACATACAATTCTATTCATGTAGATCTTGTCCAACTTAGCACTTGTATAGGTTGTCTTCACGGGTATGAAATGGGCCAATTTAGTTAGGCGATCCACTACTACCCAAATAGAATCGTATCCTGACCTGTTCCTTGGTAATCCGGTAATGAAATCCATACCAATCTTGTCCCACTTCCAATCAGGAATAGGTAGTGGTTGAAGCAAACCGGCTGGTTTCTGATGTTCTGCTTTCACTCTACTACACACATCACACAAAGCAATATGTTCGGCGATGTCCTTCTTGAGATTATTCCACCAAAATCTTTCCTTCATGTCCATGTACATTTTGGTGTTACCCGGATGAATGGAATATGGTGAGTTGTGTGCTTCTTGCAGAATCAGTTTCCGAAGCTCCGGATCTTGTGGAACACAGATACGTTTCCCATGCCATAAAGTACCCTGTTCGTCTTCATGGAATCCTTTGGCTTTTCCCTTGCCAATCTTTTCTTTAATCTCCTCGATTTCCTTATCAATCTTCTGGGCTTCTTTGATCTTGTCCAACAAAGTGGGTTGAACATCCAAAGACATGATATGTCCTTCAGGCACAATCTCCAATCTGAGATCTCTGAATTGGGCACACAAATCATCTGGCAATTCTCCCTTGGTAAGGCCATTCACAAAAACCTTACGACTTAGAGCATCCGCTACAACATTTGCTTTACCGGGGTGGTATTGCAAACTTAAGTCATAATCCTTGATAAGCTCTAGCCATCTTCTTTGTCTCATATTAATTTCCTTATGGGTGAAGATATACTTCAAACTCTTGTGATCTGTGAACACTTCACATCGCTTTCCCAAAACATAGTGTCTCCATGTTTTGAGTGCATGGACAACAGAGGCTAACTCTAAATCATGAGTAGGATAGTTCACTTCATGAGTTTTGAGTTGTCTCGAGGCATATGCCACAATTTTTCCTTCTTGCATAAGTACTGCTCCCAAACCATGATGAGATGCATCACAATATACATGGAAATCTTTTTCCAAGTCTGGCAAACACAAGACTGGTGCTGTCACAAGTCTCTTCTTCAATTCCTGAAAGCTGAGTTCACAACCTTCAGACCAAGCAAATTTCTTGTCTTTCTTTAGCAATTCTGTCATAGGCTTAGCTACCTTGGAAAAATTCTCAATGAACCTTCTGTAGTAACCTGCTAAGCCAAGGAAACTACGAACTTCTTTCACTGACTTGGGAGATTCCCATTCAGTTACAGCTGAAACTTTAGCAGGATCAACTGCTACACCATCTTTTGTCATAACATGTCCAAGAAATCCAACTTCATTCAACCAGAATTCACACTTGCTGAATTTGGCATAAAGTTTATGCTCTCTAAGCTTCTCAAGTATCAAGCGTAAATGTCCTTCATGCTCTTCTTTACTCTTGGAGTAGATTAAAATGTCATCGATGAAAATGACAACAAATTTATCAAGGAATTCCATGAACACCTTGTTCATCATATTCATAAAGTATGCTGGAGCATTGGTTAAACCAAATGGCATCACGGTATACTCATACAATCCATACCTTGTGGTGAAAGTTGTTTTAGGTATGTCTTGTTCTCTTATCTTGAGTTGGAACTAACCTGACCGGAGATCAATCTTCGAGAACACACAAGCTCCTTCTAGCTGATCAAACAAGTCATTGATTCTAGGCAAAGGGTATTTGTTCTTGATAGTCACCTCATTGAGTGAACGGTAATCTATGCATAACCTTTGACTTCTATCTTTCTTCTCCACAAACAAAACTAGGGCTCCCCAAGATGAAGAACTTTGTTGAATAAATCCTTTCTGCAACTGCTCTCCGAGTTGTTTCTTGAGTTCTTTCAGTTCATTTACTGACATATTGTATGGTCTCTTTGCTATTCGTCCAGATCCTGGTAGCAAATCAATAAGGAACTCCACATCTCTATCTGGTGGCATTCCCGGCAATTCTTCCAGAAACACATCCGGATATTCACTCACAATTGGCACACTATCTATGCTAACCCCCTTAAGAGAATTTAACATACTCCTTCTTGCTTCAAAGTTGGTCTTGAATCTGATCCTTTTATTTTCTGGAGTTGTGAGTGAGACTGTATGGTTGGCACAATCTATTACTCCCTTGTGCTTAGTCATCCAGTCCATTCCCAAAATGACATCCAATCCTTGGGAATTTAGGATTATCAAGTTAACGGGAAACTTATACTTCCCAAACTCTATAACTAGATCATGGCATCCTGAATTCACTATCATTTCTCCGCCAGGAAAACTTACTTTTATAGGACACCCAATAGTTTCTACTGGCGGTTCATTTCTTTCAACAAATGTTCTTGATATGAATGAATGAGATGCACCAGTATCAAAGAGAACAAATGCTGGAACAGAATTGAGTTTGAACTTACCAGCAACAGCATCAGGATCCTCATAAATTTCCTCCACATTGATGTGGTTCACTTGTCCCTTCTGAAAAGGGTTGGGCTTGTTGCGTCCTTCAACTTTCTTTTCTGGGCATTCATTTGCATAATGCCCCATCTTCTTGCACTTGAAGCATTCAACCTGACTGATGTCCTTCTTGACAGGCTGGCTTCCACTGCCACTTCCATTTCCACTATGGTGGCTCTTATATCCACCCTTGTGGTTCTTGTACTTGTCATTGTCATGGCTACGGTGATGCTTGTTGTCATGACGGTTGTGGTTGTGGTGCTTGTTGAATTTCCCATGCTTGTGGGATCCTGAGCTTACACTATCATCGTAATGGGAACGTTTGTGAGACGATTCCGAGCTGTGCTTGTCCGAGTGCTTTCTCTTCCTGCTCTCAACTTGCTTCATTTTGTTCTCCAAAATAGAAGCCTTATCACAAAGAGACTGGTATGTGGGAACATATGCCACATCCAACTGCAGGTTTAGCTCATCATTCAACCCTTCGAGGAACTTTTCTTTCCTCTTAGCATCAGTGTCAACTTCATCCGGTGCGTAACGCGCCAGATTGTTGAACTCTTCAATATATTCAGCCACGCTGCGGTGGCGCTGCTTCAGGTTATGAAACTCTTTCTTCTTCAGACTCATCACTCCAGATGAGATATGAGCAGTGCGAAATCCATCCTCAAATATAGCCCATGTCACATCTTCTATGGGAGTGGTGATCTGGAAGTTATCCCACCAAGTGGCGGCTGGTCCTTCCAGAAAATGTGCTGCAAATCTGACCTTTTCTGCATCAGTACAGCCCACAGTTACCAAGTCCTTGTTCACAGAGCATATCCAATCATTGGCCACCATGGGATCAGTCGTTCCTGAGAACTTTGCTGGCCTCAATCTCAAGAACCTGGTAAGCATGTCAAAACCCGGTGGGTTGTTATTGTTGTTGTTATTGTTTTTGTTGTTGTTTTGGTTCTAGATGAGCGTCGTCATCATTTGCATCAGCTGAGTTTCAGCGGTCATCATTTGCTGCATTTCTGGAGTGATGTTGTTGTTGTTGGGGTTGGGGTTTGCACGATGGGGAGGCATTTGTGGTTTGTTCAATAGAGATAAGAATGAGATACCCATAGATGCTTTCATGCACAATACATCACATAAACAATCACAAAGCATGCAACATAATGATAAAGATTCAACAACTAGATAACAAGTTCGCAAAGTAAAATACACAGAAATAACAAGCCATCCACATGTTGGATGGTCAATAACAAGTTCTCAACGACAAGTATGATAATAAATGATAAATGAGTAGTCAAATCTACTCCTCGGCATCAACCTCCTCCTCGACAAAGGTAAGACCTGCGTTCTCCATCGCGGTCTTGTATTCCTCGACACTGGTGGTCAAGGTCTCTATCTTGGCTTTGAGAGCCCTCTTCTGGGAACGAAGCCTCTCAATCACCGTCTGCTGAAGCTCGAGCTCGAAGTCCTTGGCCTGCAGTTCTTCAGTTATGTCCCGGATCTTCCTGTTCCTATCCTGGACTCGCTTCTCCTGACTCTTGAACTTTCTGTCCTGGCTCTCGAACTTTGCCTCCATCTCCTTAACTATCTCATCTTGCTCCGCGAAGAGCTTGTCCTTCTCGCGAAGCTGCACCTGGAGTTCGTCATTGCTGAGCATGACGTTGGTCCTATCAGAGTCCACGTGCCTAATGAGAGCCTCTAAGTCTTGAAGGTATAGGCGAATGGGCTCCACTGTATCCCTCGCATTGTCCTCGAAGTCGATGGACTCTCCATCCTCATCACGTCTACCGAAGACGTGGAAGTGAGTACCTCTAACCTGTCGGGAGTGTCTCCCCAGCAGACGTCCTATCAGATCCTGCATGACTACCTTAAGGCCTCTCTCCTTGTCGTCTTGCATGAGCTTGAAGACGATGGCCTCCGTGGTAGGCTCAGTCTGGCGTCCGGGTTGGTTGACCTTGAAACCCCAGAGGTCTTTCCTCTCAAACTTTGTAAGGGGAAGCACCATGATGGTAGGAAGAGGGAGATTGAGTAAAGTAGTAAGCTCAACAATACAAGGACCAAAGCGAGTTCCCTGGAACTCCTCAACAGTGCTGATGGTAATAGTAGGCATCTATTTATAAGATAGAAAAGTTAGAACAACACAATTCAAGATAAAACAAAAGACAAAACATCACATGCATATCCTTGGAAATCAAAACACACAAGTCATGGCATACATGAATCCATTACAACAACCAAGGTTCAACTTATTTTAAAGCAACATTTGGAAAATAAGGTGGTAATAAGTGGTGGTCCAACTAACGAAGTACGTTTACAATCCTATCTCACTGGATCTGTTGGCTAACATAATGTTTCTAGAAGAAAGCAGTCTATCTTGTTCACATGACTCCATCACTAAGTCTATAATGTCTCCTCTTAAGGTTTGGTTGGTAGCCTCCAACTCTTGGGTATGTTTCTTCTCTTCTTTCAGGCTATTTTGGATGTTGAACATTCTGCACTTGACTCTTTCACAAGGTTCTTTGATGGTCTTCCAAGCTGCATCCCTTGCTGAGTCAAAGAACGTAGGGTGCATCACTGAATTGGTGAACATGCAGAATCCTGAGTCCTTGTGGTTGTCTTCCTTGTTTTTGTACAAGTGAAGTTGCACCCACCAGTACTCAACTCCTTCATCCATCACAGGAAAACCTTTGTACACAGCTGCACCATGTATTTCCATTGCGACCATGAGGTCCTTGAGAGCCTTGGGGAATTCTGTCTCACACTCCAAAGTCATTGTCATGAGTGGTCCTTTCCTCACGGCTTCGTTGATGGAGTTCATCTACGGTTAGAGATGAAAAAGAAGATTAGAAAAGTTTACGAGAAGAATAGACAAGTGTAGAAGTTGTTGAATTTTTTTTCCTTAGTGGTTTCCAATCCTAGGGTCATAATCCTACAGGCAACACAGTGCTCTGATACCATCTGTAAGATCCCTCCTTTATAAAGGAAAAAGGATCCCTGTGATTGCAATGCTAGTCCCTGGATCAATGCTAGCATCCACAGTTTAAGATGAAGTACACAAAAACAAAGGTCATTGTTACAGGCATTCCAGAGACAAACATAGTCTTTACAACTCCAAGGCCACAGGCCTAGTACAAGAGTTTGAATAAGTAAATAAATAAAAGTCTTCATCTTCATGTGCCACAGGCAAACATGTTAAGTGTAGACTCATGACTCCTAATCCTCATCAGATTAACCTGCAACATCACAAGTTACAGCCACAGTGGGTCAATACATTGGAATAGTATTGGCAAGTGATACCTTGGTATAATTTAGGTGGAATATATTACTATATGCAATTTGGCTAAGTGTAGCTTGGCTTGCTTTGCTCAAAAATAGGTTTTGCCTATTAGTTGAAATCACTAAGTTTTTCTTTGTCAAAACTTTTCCCAAGGAACCACCAATAGACATTGAGGTCCTTCACCCTTGTTCACCCACAAGTTTTTACTTAGAAATTGGGATGAGGAGATTCTTGATAGCTTCCATGTCTTGATGCTCAAGTTGTCCTTTTCCAGGGACATGGCTAAGTACTTAGGTTTTTCCATCTGCCGAGGTTGTGCACTTTCCCCACCAGACTTGATTTTCACCAAGACAGGACCTTTCAGAAGCCTTCCCTTAGACCAAATGGACGCGTTCCAACCTATCATCCCACTACCACCAACTGTCCAAATCACTAAGTTCTAGCAACTTATGTGATCCAGGCAGAGCCCATATTGCCAAGTGGCTGCACTAGAAGCTTCTCAACACTTGGCCTCTAAAATCTCTTTGTTCCTGGGTGGCTTTCCACAAGTGAGATACACAAGGTTCACCAGTCCCCTGGCCTTGTGTAACCACTCAACACAAACCATTCCTTCCATTCCACCCAGGTGTTTCATTTACTTAGTTGTTTTATTAGGCAAAACACAAGTCCAAAGACTTAGAAATATTTTCATCATAGCATGTATATTTCACAAACCCTTGGTTGCTACTAGCTAGGCTAAGCATGGCATAGATAAGCATCTTAACTTAGAAATTTCCTAGCAATTCTACAACTACTAGGATTTCCCAACATGGCATATAAGCAAAATATAGCATGCAAGACTAACAAAATATTTCTAATGCTTAGTAGAAAACATAGGAACAAAAATATTCATGAAGTACCACTTGCCTTGGTAGTTTGGAGAGTAGCTACACTCCTCACAATCACAATCACTAGCACCAAAATCTACACAAAGAATCATAGCCACAAATCACATACAAAACATATACAAACAAAAAGAATATATGCATGCATGCAATATGATATGTGATGATTTTTAAAACTCAACAAAGAAAGTTTACAGTACTGGTTCATAAACAAGTTAAAAACTTGCCAAACAACATTTAGATAAACCCTAAAACAATTCTTAAACAATTCATATACTCAAATTAGCCATACACAAGTTTCTGCAAATAAAGTCATTTTAACAGAAGCAAAACATTAAACACATTGCATATTTAGAAAGAGCTTGCTCTCCTGATTCCAACGGTATAAAATTTGTCAAATTCTAACGTGGGGATCAAAAGTTATAGCCAAAACAAAATCAAACTTCTAATAGATTCAAATTCTGTTTTTAAACCTAACAGATGCCACGCGTCTTAATCCTATTGGCGCGTACCGATTCGCGTTGGATCACGCTTCTGAGCCACTGGATCTGACTTAATCGCACGGCTAAGATCTAAACTTAACGCTTCGCTAAGTGATCTAATTCTACGCGCTGGATCCAGATCCAACGGTCCTAGATCAAACGACCATAGCTGGGCGGCGCTGGCGGTGGCTACTGGCGGCGGCGTGCTCGGCCTACGGCGGCACGGCGCTACAGATGGCTAGGGGGTCGTCGGAGACGCTTACCAGAAACGTGACGATGCGCTGATGCTCAACCTGGCGACGGCTTGGCAAGGGGCGCTCTGTAGTGGCTGAGGGAGCTCGTCGGAGTTGCTGGCGGCGTCGGGCTTGGGTGGACGACAACGTTGGCGATGCTCCTGGTCACCCTAGCACGAATAAACGACATCAGGAGACGCACAAAACTACGGCGAATGTGCTCGTGTGAAACAGAGGAGAGGGGAACAAAGGGCTCACCGAATTTGATCGCCGGAGTTGAGGATGTCGTCGGGAGCTCGCAGTGCTTGTCGAGAGCGGCGACTGAGGCGTCTGGGGCGAACCAGTGGGGTCGGAAGGTGCACGAGGAAGTTGTGAAGCGGCTCGAATGAGCCAGAGGGAGAGGGGCGCACGGGGCTCACCGGAATTGGTCGCTGAAGGGCTCTCTGTCTGCGGCGGTGCGAGGATGAATGCGGGCAGCCTGGGGGCGCTCTGGGCTCGGAGTTTGGGGGGAAATGGAGTGGGGGCAGAGGGGGTTTAAGTAGGCAAGGCGGGGGCGTGAATTACTCATGCAATCAACGAAATCAACCGAAATTGACGAGGTAATGCACGGCGTGATTTGGGGAAGAACACGTCTGCGTGGGGTGGTGGAGACGACCGTGTGGCCATGGCTGTCGTGAGAGAATCGAGAGAGGTGGGGTCTGTCTGTCACCACCAAGGGTGCGGGGTGAGTGAAGGAAAACGGTTCGTGGGGTGGGGGTGTTGGGCTTAGCTGGGCCAGTTGGGCTAGATTCGACTGAAGGCTTATTTTTTTCCTTTTAACCTTTTTCTTTTTCTGTTTGGTTTTTCTGAAATGAATTTCCACTCCAAATCAAATGAGTTTGAATTAAAATCTTCTCTAGGTTTTTATACTGCAAACCTTGTACTCAAATGTGTGTCAAACACTATTGTTCAATCAAAAAACTTTGATCAAATAAAAATAAAACCAAGCCTTTATGTGATATATACAATAGGCATAATATTGGTTTTATTTACTTATTTTGTTTTGAAACTTTGTTCAAACTTTTGATGGCCTAAGTTTGAATTTCAAACCTTACTGAAAAAAACAAGTACTCTTCCAATTGAAAGGTAGCACTAAGGCTAGAGCAACTTACATGAAATGATAAGCATAAATTCTTCTGTTTTGAAAAGATTTGTTTGAAATGAAATTCATATGATCATGGATGCATGGATGATATGCATGAGTTTGAAACATGATTTTAGGGATGTTACATACATCTTTTTTTCTCTAGAACATGTTCAAATATTATGTATAGGATATTCGCAAAAAAAATCATGTATAGGAAAATAATAGACTAGTCTGTGCACATCACTAGAAGTCAATTTGAGTGTTCTACCAATTTGAGAAGTGCGGAATTAAGTACTCCCTCCATCATCTTAAAATTGATCGACATTTATTTTAAGACGGAGAGAGTATTATATTTCATTCAAGCATGAGAATCGGGAGTTAGATATTCTTTTTGGGCCCACACATTGTCTTTTGACCATTCCTGAACTATTGTCGGCCCCACGAGCAGCCAAGTCACCGATAGCTGACAACATGGCGCCTATGACCACCTCACTGTCGTGATTCTAGACAAAGATAATATAGTCGGTAATATTGATATTGACATATCATTGATTTAGAATCTACGAATATTGGAAGAAAATTTAGGTCACTATGTACAATTTATTTGAAAAAATAATATACGGCTTAATTTCTATTGGTGATATTTAATACCTACATATATAAATGACAATTGTTATGCTTCTCTCGGGGCCCATGTTCTACTTTTTTCCTCGGGCCCCCGAAACACCAGGACCGTCCCTGTCTATGACTAGTAATCCACCTTCAGGTTATCATCCGAACCCCCTCCAGTATTAAGTTGCAAGCAATGGATAACTGCTTTAATCAAAGTGTGAAAGGTAAACAATCCACTTGTTCCGTGAAAAATAGACTGTTGTTTTCTCCCTAGTGGCAACAACACGTCTACAACCTTAGAGATTTCTATCATTTCCCTTAGATTAAATAGAGGCATGAACCCACTATCGAGCATAAATACCCCCTCTTGGAGTCACTAGCATCTACTTGGACAAGATAGGTACTAGAAACGAAGAGCATGCAAGATCTCAAACAACACAGACATGATAGAATCAATAAGACAAAACCATTAATCAATCTGACATAGTAATCTCAATATCCGTCGGATCCCCATAAACACAACATGCATGATTATAAAAAGATGATCTTGATCATCAACGGAGCTCACAAGATATAAACATGGTAGCACAAAGGAGGAGATACAACCATGTAGCTACTACATGGACCCGTAGTCCAAGCTGGAACTACTCACACTTCATACCGGAGGCTGGCATGATGAATAAGAAGGCCTCCGGGATGATCTCCCCTCCGACAGGGTTCCGGGAAGAGCTTCGGATTCCCCCGATCTAGGGACAATGGTGGCGGCGGCTACAGACGGTTTCGTGGAATATTGATGAGGTGCTTAGGGTTTTGTCATCGGGGGTCTTTATAGGCGAAGAGGCGAGGCAGTGGGGCAGCCAGGGCGGCCGCACCCCCCAGGCGCGAGCTAGCCCTAGCCGCGTGGCCAGGGGGTGTGACCCCCTGGTGGCTCCCCTTCGTCTCGTATTCTGGCTCCGTGTTCCCCACGGTAAAATATTGACTTTGGCTTTTGTCCCGTCCAATTCCGAGAATATTGATTTTCTTCCTTTTTTGGAACCAAAAACAGAAGAAAACAGGCAACTGGCACTGTGGCATCTTGTTAATAGGTTAGTCTAGAAAAACATATAAAAACACCTCAAAGTGTAGACAAAGCAAAGCAAAGTAGATATTAAACAAGCATGGAACATTAAATATTATAGATACATTTTCGACGTATCAAGCATCCCCATGATTAACTCCTGCTCGTCCTCGAGTAGGTAAGTGATAAAAAGAATAATTTTTGAGGTGACATGCACCATCAAAATCAAAACCAAACCATTTGCAAGCATTGAAAGCTGGGATCAAAGAACTCTAAAAATGAGCATGAAATATGGAGTTCTAACAATAAGACAAAGTAACTATGCATGCAACATGAAAGGTTACAAACAAAGATCATGAATAACATGCATTAAAAAATGTTTGTTTGTTTCACATACAGAAAACATAGCATAGTGGCATTCATATTGTCCCTCATGGAGTAACAAATAGATGCATAGGACACCTTCAAAGTTCATAAGAGTGACTAGATACAAATAGCACAAGAACAAGAAATATCAACAATATGCATCAATCAATAAGTTTTGGGACAATGCACATAGAACTAAGAATGGCAACTATGCTCTCTTAACTGGTGCCTAAGGATAGAACGTGAAGACTCAATATTATGGTGGAAAAAAGGCCCTTCATAAAGGGAAGCAGGGATTTCAAGTTTCAAAAAGAGCTTACAAAGATTATGGTACTTGTTAGCTTTTAGCTCTCATTGCCCCTACCATAAGCATCTTGAAGTGATTAAGGTTAAAGTGAACAAACTATGGAGTATATGCTTGACAAAGTATAAGTTGGCAATCTCACGTTCCTTGAATACGAGGGACGCTCCTCATGCTACTCAAGTTTAGTTACTTGCAAGTTCTTCTCATAGTAAGTACATGTGTGTCATAGTAGGTACCCCTTGCACATGATACAAGAGCTATCCCATAATCAAAATGACAAGGCAAGCAGACAATGAGCATCTCAGCAATATTCTTATTTACCATAGGAATATGGTGCTTTTTTCTCTCTTTCCTCTTTTCTCATATTTTTTCTTTTTCTTAATCTCTTTTTCTATCTATTTTTTTCATAAGAAGAATGCTTCATAGATATCACTATGGTGATGCTGCAAGTTTCCACCATGATTAGGCATGGCTTAGGCTAGCGGCTCAGGCGTTTCTCTAACACACATACATAACACCATGGACTTAAAATCTCTCCTTTCATTTCACACTGACGTCATCCATAGACAAAAGATCATGATATCAACTGAGTACAATGTACAAGTGCAATGTTGAAAGCATTCCCCATGACAACATGGTTCTGCTAATTCCAACGTATAAGTGTAAGCATATACAACATAGATGACACAATGGTTCAAGTTTATTAGGGGCAAGAAAAATAAAGTGTGCCATCAAGTTCGTGAGAGCTTTAATCACTAAGTTTTCACATAACAAAATACTTTTTAATTGGAAGGTCGATAAAACAAGAATATACTTGGAATGGTGTAACACGCCATGCATAGGAATTTATAGTGGACACTTTGGAATAACTTGGTTTCTTGGGAGTTGGATGCATGAATAGAGCTTACTCATACAAATGTAGGCTAGCAAAGGACTAGGAGCGACCAACTAAGAGAGCAATAATGGCCATAATCATGCAGAGCGACAAAAAATTACTAATCAAAGCATAAAGTGGTACTACAAGTGAAGTACTAAATGATCATAGAGGCTATGGTGACTTTTTCATAGTCATAACATGGTGTGAGCATGTGCCAAGTCAACCCAAACAAAGCATCAAAGGAGAATACCACAATATTATGCTTTTGTATGCTAAAACAACGCATGATTCTTTCAAAGCACACTAAGAAATCCCAATTGTTTGGAAGAAGTCATGCTACATCAATAATCACTAAGCATAAGGTAAAAAGAACACCTAGAATGACATGCTGAAGTCCAAGTCACAGTCAAAGCAAGCTCCTCTTGTACTATTAAGAAAGAAATTTCTACTCCTTTCCAACACCAATCAACTTATTTGCAACAACACAGCGAGAACGGGGGTACAAACTACTTTATTCAAGCAAACTAAGAAAACCAAACGAAAACTAAGACGCACCAAGAACAACACAACAGTGCATGAAACAATAAAAATGAAGTGTCTAGAAAGACCTACGCTTTTATTGATGAAGAAGGGGATGAATTGGGCATCCCCAAGCTTTAACGCTTGTACCTCTTGAATATTTCTTGGGGTGACACGGGGTGGCATCCCCAAGCTTGAGCTTTTGTCCATTCTTCATATCACTACATCGTTCTTTCTCTACACCTAAAAATTTTCCTTCATATAAAACTTCACACAATCTTCATTAGGAACATTAGTATATTCAAAAGATAATAGACCTTTAGGTTTAGCTTTAGAATAGAAAAACTTTCACTAAAGACACAGAATACTGTAGCAATTCCCTCAAAAAACTCAATTTCTCAAAAATAACCCAAAAAGGAATCAATAAGAAGCAAATGCAAATAATGACAGAAATCTGTCAAAACAGACCAGCAGGTAGAAACCGATATTTTCGAAGACCTTCTGTTGCTCAAATCAAAAAGTGCTGAACTAATGAAATTGATCTAACATACTGGGGTATTTATTCAAAAAATATCAACTCAATCCGACTTACAGAGATTTTACACAAATTTTACGGTGGAGCACAAAAATCTTTTTCGGGACAGCAACTCCCCAAATCTTACTTCCCTCTCATTAGAGGTTATTCTTGGCACAAAAAGCAAACAAAAAGGATAAGGAGAGGTCATTAATGAAGTAATAACTTCCAAGACTCAATAATTTTTTTGGGTTATCTCCCAATAAGTAATTTTCTTTAACGCCTTTAAGTTAGGCACAAAAAGGAAGAATCAAGTATTTTCAAATGAAGAAGCATTAAGATCAATACTCTAAATCTCTTCAAATAGGAAATGAATCTCATCCAAATGAGTTCTAGAGGATCCCTTCTCATGTCTCTTTGGTTCACTACTTTCATCAAATGGGTTTTCAGGAACAATCCAATCAAAATTCTTTTCTAAAGCTTCATGCATTCCTACAAGTTTAAAAGGTATAGGTATCTTAATTTCCTCTCTGGGTTTGGTTTTATCTAAAGTACCCATAACATCTACACATGAGCCTAGCATATTAAAATGTTCAAATACCTTTTTGGCCTCCTTAGCAACATCATTGAACTCTTTTAGTAAAGTTTCTAGGATAAAATCTCTCTTTTCAGAATCCTCTTCTTCTTTTAGTTTAAGAAACAAAATCTGCATCATGGGGTTAAGGTTAACAAACCTAGCCTCCAACATATGAACTAAAGAAGCTGCAACAATTTCATAATTAGGAGCAAGTTCTGCTATGGATATATCCTCAATATCCTCATGTTTGCTAACATGATTAAATAATTCTTCAATATTTTATTTCCCAATTATGGAGCCACTACCTATTGAAAGGTCTTTCAGGGTGAACTTGGGGATCAACATGGTGAGCTAGAGCAGGAACTAATTTTTTTTTGTGTTTTTTATAAGAGAAAGAAAACCAAACTAAACTAATTTTTTTTGGTGTTTGATAAAAATAGGAAACCAAAACCAAGCAAAAGAAACTAAGCAAAACAAAAACAAAGTAAAGAGAAAGGTTGTGAAGGACTCCCCTAGTGAAGACGTACTTAGCCTCCCCGGCAACGACGCTAGAAAATCTTGATGATGCGTGGAAGCTTTGTTGGGAGACCCCTAGAGGAAGGTGTGATGAGCACAGCAAAAAAAATTCCGTCAGTAAGAAACCAAGGTTATTGAACCAGTAGGAGGAAGGAAATGACTCAAAGGTGTTGCTAGCAACTTGGAAACCTGCACAACACAAACTCAAGACTTTGGTCCAACGAACAGTGAGGTTGTCAATCTCATCGGTTTGCTGAAAACAAAGGGTTAACTGTATGGCATGGAAGGTAATAGTGGTTTGCAGAAAGTACATAGTAACAGTGGAAGATGTATCAATGGTTAATATTTAACCGGGGTCCATAGTTCACTAGAGGTGTTCTCCTTAAGATAAACAAACATGGCATGCTGGCTAAACAAATTATAGCAGGGCAATTGATAGGACTGAGCAAGGCATAACAATGCAATACTAGACATTCATGATCCTATGAGATTCGATTGGGAAATACAACAAGATACATAGACCGCCATCCAACTGCATCTATGACTAATAATCCACCTTCAGGTTATCATACGAACCCCCTGATGACCCACAATTATAGGGGATCACAATAGTCTTCGCGGGTAGTATTACCCAATTTATTGATTCGACACAAGGGGAGCCAAAGAATACTTGGAAGCCTTAACAATTGAGTTGTCAGTTCAGCTGCACCTGGAAATAGTTCTTGCTCACAGAAGTTTATCAGTAGCAACAGTTTTGTAGTAGCAATAGCAATGTAACTGTAGAGGTCCCAACCTGATAAGGTAGAGATCCCTGTTTTTACAATGCTAGACCCTGGATCAATAGCTAGCATCCACAGTTTAAGATGTAATATCAAGAAAAAAAGGTCATAATACAACTTTATAACCAGGAATAAAATAATTCATTACATCTTACATAGCTCATTTGGCTATCTCATTACAATGCAGCAGAAATAAATATATTTCATGGAGTCCTTCATCTTCAAAGTGCCACATGCAATCATGTTGGTTGTAGACTTGTAATCCTATTCAACACACTTCACTAACATCAAACAAACCTGCAACATAATAAGTTACAGCCACAAGGGTCAATACATTTGAATTGCATTGGTAAGTGATACTATGGTAGAATAGCGGTATCTATCATCTATATGCATTTGGCTAAGTGGAGCTTCGGCTTGCTTTGCTCAAAATAGATTTTCCTTATCATTTGAAAACACTAAGTTTTTATTTGTCAAAATCACCCAAGGAACTACCAATAGACATTGGTGATCCTTCACCCTTGTTCAACCACAAGCTTTTAACTCAGAAATTGGGATGAGGAGATCCTTGATAGCTTCCATGTCTTGATGCTCAAATTGTCCATTGCCGGGGACACGGCTAAGTACTTCGATTTTACTCGCTCGAGAGGTGGCGCATTTTCCCCACAAGACTCGACATGCATCGAGACAAGATCTTTCAGAAGCATTCCCTTAGACCAAAATGGACGCGCTCCAAACCTATCACCCCCTACCACCAACTGTCCATTTGGCTAAGTTATTGCAACCTATATGATCCAGGCAGAGCCCATATTCCCATGTGGCTGCACTAGAAGCTTCTCAACATTTGACATCTCAAATATTTTTGTTACTGGGTGGCTTTCCACAAGTGAGATACAGTAGGGTAGGCCATAAATATGGGGACCTGTGTAACCACTCAACATAATCCATCCAAGTCCCATTCCACCCAGGTGATTCATTCACATAGTTGTTTTATTAAACAAAACACAATTCATTGACTTAGAAATATTTCATAGCATGAATATAATCCACCCTTGTTTTCTACTAGATAAGATAAGCATGATAGTAGTAGGGATCTTTGTTGGGAATATGCCCTAGAGGCAATCATGTATGATGATATTTCCCATTGTATTCATAAAGATATTAAGTTGTCCTTGTATAAACATCTGATGTGTATCATTGAATATGTGATTCGGTTGTGGAACTATACATTCATGTTGTTTGTACTAAATATCCTTGGCCATTGAGGTTATGCTGGACACACAACTTAGACCAATGTGAAAGTTCGCTTGATGACTCGGTTCCACTTGTCATGGGCATGGAGATGCTATTCCAACTTACATAGATTCGGCTAAAGAGTTTAGCGAGTCGGATTGACCCATATTGAGGTACAACGAACAAGTTGTCATTTGTATATCTCAATCAATGTAATCCTTAGACCTGAGGTTATTGCATAGTCCGAGTTGAGGATCACCGACTTAGGTTCTGTCAAACGCTAATCTGTAACTGGGCAGTTATAAAGGCATAGTTCGGGTCGACTGAGAATCAAGCTGCATGATGTGAATAACCAAGATGGAATTTTGCCCCTCCACTTGGAGAGATATTCTCTGGGCCCTCTCGGAAGATATGATTCGGAAAGTATGGCCATGCACGACTCGGTTAAGTGTTAACCGAGGCGATCGACCAAGAGTTAGTCGGGTGAATCACTTATCTCGGATCGAGAAGAGAGTCGGACTATTTAAGGGATGACAATTATTCTCCTATAGTCTGACAAGGTATATCGTGAGGAAAAAGGGACTCGGACGCAAGTCACATTGGAAAGGCAAGTCGTCATGACTCTTTGGTACTTGGGAGTCGGCACGTTCTGCTAGGAGCCGCTGCCGACTGATCGATTTAGAGTCGGACTCTAATCGTGTCCAAGTAGCCATGAGCCTGCGGGGTCACACACTTAAGAGCGGGAGCAAGTTTGGATTGGATCTGAACTGGAAATCTGGTTGGGTTGGACCCGAGCCTAATTTGGACTGAGTCAGTGAGTCGGACTCACAGGGACTAACATTATATGGCCTTTAGTGAATGGGCCGCGCGAGCAGAGCCCACGTTCACTCCCTATATATAGTGTAGCACACCAACCCTGAAGGGTTAATCGTTGTTCGGTTAGGTCATTCCATGTGTTGGAAACCCTAGCTCCACAATAGTCCTGCCGCCGTAATGAATCTAGCAGTTCGCCGCCGGTGCTCCTCCTTGCACGTGTGGATACCAGTAGAGGTGTTGTACGATCAGCACCAGGACGATGGGATCGTGAGGACTGCACTGCATCAACTGACGCTCTTCATCAGTAATCCGCAATTGCGCGTCTAGTGGTAAACCTCGTGGCCTTCTACCTCAGCTAGATCTTGGGTTCACCACGTTAGAGGACATTTTTTGTTTTATCTCTGCGTGGCCCAACAATCTTAACTTAGGAAAAATTTACTAAGGCATCATCTACTAGGATTTCCCAAGGCATAGCTTTTACTTAGAAAAATTCCATGCAAGTCCTACTCAAAATATCACTAATGCATAGTGAAAATAATGGGAAAAAAGTACGAAGCACCACTTTCCTTTTTAGTAGAGAATAGATTCACTCCTTGATCTTGCAATTGTCACACTCTTCAAGTTTCACTTTAATTCAATCAAGGCACAAATTCAATCTAGCATTCAAACAATTCACTACATAAAATAAAGAAAACAAAACAATGCATGCAAGCATGCAAAAGATTGTTTTATTGGAAAGTGGTTTATAATATGCTATAAAAAAATTAAAACACCTATTGGTCATTTATAAAAGTGGCAAGGTCATTTGAAAACAAGATAGTGAAAATGGCCATTTAAATCACTTTTGTTTTGCTAGCAACGATTTTAACAAAGGAATAATTTCTAATGTTATCCAAAATGTTTTTAAACACCAATATTAATGTTTATGGTCAAAGTGTTTTAAAACAAATCTATTTACAAAAGGTTTTACTCAAAAATCATTTTTAAATCAAGCACCATTTTTATTTAACTTAGAAAAGCTTTTTTATTCAAAGGAATAATTTTCTAGGGTTCATCAAATATATTTGTAAATTTAAAACTTAGTGTTTAGGGTCAGAGAGTTTAATTGAACCCATTTGCAAAAGGTTTTACTCAAAAACTATTTTTAAAACATAATCAATAATTTTATTCTACTAGAAATGTTTTTATTCAAGGAAAAATTCCTTAGTGTCACAAAATACACTTTTAAATCCACAAGTTGGTTTTTATGGTCAGTAGGTTCAAAACAAACCATTTACAAAATATTTTACCCTAGAATCATTTTTAGAATAAATTTTATACACAAAATAAGGCTAAACATGTTTCTGCAAAAACAATCAATTTTACAGAAGCAAAATACTAAAGTAAGGGCTTGGTTGCAAAGTATTATTTTTCCTGATTCCAATGATATAAAATTTGTAAATTTTGGACATGTAGATCTAAAGTTATGAATTTTTCAAATCAAAACATCTAATAGACAAGTTTGTGTTTTTAAAACCAAACACATGCCATGTGGTGTGTTCCTATTGGTCCATACCGATTCCTCTGGATCGAGCAGTGTGGTGCGTTGGATTAAAAGTAAATCATGCGGTACAGATCAAACATAACGGTTCGTTTAAGTGGATCTATCTACTCCATGCGATCGAGATCTAACGACCGATGAGCGAGTGACCATTGCGCTGGCGGTAATGGCGGCGGTCAACCTAAGAAGCGAGAGAGAGGGGAAAGGGGCTTATTGGGTTCGCCGTGTGTCAACACCCGGATTCTTAATCCCAGATGCCTGTTATGCCATACATCGCAATCCCAGGATTACCATTTTTGCGAGACATAACAGATTTGGATATCACAGTACATCATCCATTACAAACCATACATAAGGTCTTACACAAATAAGGATCTCATGATCCAGTTCTTAATACAACTCAAGCAGCGGAAATACGTAATAAATAAAGGTAGCGTAGGCGAAGCTGCATCTTCGGGGTCACAGGCAATGCTGACGATGGGAGATGATCCTAGTTGTCGTAACCTTCCTCGGGTCCATCATCCTGGTACTCCTCTTCATAGTCTGGCCACGGGAATAGCCAGGGACAAAGCCATGAGTACTCTTTAAGTACTCGCAAACTAATACTAACAAGTGAAGGGGGTTTCTGCAGTAGGATACTAAGCTCTAGGGTTGTTTTGCAAAAAGCCAGATTTACCTCTACTAAGTTCAAAAGAAAATAAACTAGTTGCAATTCTACACACCTAGGTGGGAACTTGAATTTCATATCACAACTCTGTTGTGGTCAAGTCAAAGTCTCAATCCATTTCACAAGTCATTTTGAAAACATCTGACGGGGAAATAGTATGGCCACTCCAACTGTCCATAACCGCGGACGCGGCTATTCGAATAGTTTGACACTCTGCAGAGACTGTACACTTTCACCACAACATTCGATACATCCGTCAGGAACAAATCCTGAATTCACCATACTCAGTATGCGGATAATCAATCCTAACCTTTCAATTACACGCCCTAGTATAGGCACCTCTCCTGTTGTCAACACCCGGATTTTTCAATCCTAGATGCCTGTTATGCCATACATCGCAATCCTAGGATTACCATTTTTGCGAGACATAATAGAATTGGATACCATAGTACTTCATCCATTACAAACGATACATAAGTTCTTACACAAATAGGGATCTCATGATCCAGTTCTTAATACAACATCAAGCAGCGGAATACGTAATAATAACGGTAGCGTAGGCGAAGCTCCATCTTGAGGTCACGAGCAATGCTTGACGATGGGAGATGATCCTAGTTGTCGTAACCTTCCTGGGGTCCATCCTCCAGGTACTCCTCTTCATAGTCTGGCCATTGGAATAGCCAGGGACAAATCCATGAGTACTCTTTAAGTACTCGCAAACTAATACTAACAAGAAAAGGGGGTTTTGGATAATAGGACACTAGGCTCTAGGGTTGTTTTGCAAAAAGCCAGGTTTATAACTATTAAGTTCCAAAGCTAGTCAAAAAATTTACAGCTCCTAAGTGGGATCTTGTAATCCAGGTCACAACTCTGTTGTGGTCAAGTCAAAGTCTCAAGTCGTTTCACAAGTCATTTTGAAAAGTCTGACGGGGGAACAGTATGGCCACTCCAACTGTCCATAACATGAATGGCTATTCGAATAGTTTGACACTCTGTAGAGATTGTACACTTTCACCACAACATTCGATACATCCGTCAGGAACAAATCCTGAATTCACCATACTCAGTATGCGGATAATCAATCCTAACCTTTCAATTACATTCCCTAGTATAAGCACCTCTCCTGTGAGTTTGGCCTCCCAACCATGACCACTGTCATCTTGGCTACTGCACAGGTGGACAATCTTCACAAGGTAGCCTCAGCTCAGACCTTGGTCGTGAGGGAAATAATACTAAGGTATATAAGTTTCCAGTCAAGCCCTACCCAATATTCGGGTATTGTGGTTGTACGATAAAATTGGAATGGTATCGCATCCAGACAACCATCAGTTTTATAAAGGGGTAAGGCTCATGCCTCAACATTTTCATCACCAGAATCATCAAGCGTTTGGAAACACATGTCCAAAACATTCCAATAGAATGATCCATCATTCCAAGGTTTTCATAACCATTTTTCCACCAAGTAATCCCATCTAAAGTTGATCAAGTTTTATGCTTAGCACTAGCATCTACAGGTGGGGTAGTACTAATGGGGTTTCAACTAAGTCCAACCTTATATCTTAGGCTGATATCAAGGTTTCTAGCTTAGGCCAAATTTTATGCTCTTTATGCAACCTTGACTGTTGTCTAGTATCTACCAAACTCGTAGGTAGACTCTAAGTAAGCTTTGATAAAGAAATAAAGTAAGAGGCTTGCACATAAAACTAGGATTGGTTTAGCACGTGGGTATGATCACATATGCTTAAGGCATAAAGTAGTCATCTCACAAGTATGGGTTTGTGGCATCAGTAAGGTATCTTGCAAGTGTCAGCTTGCACATCCACTAGTAGTATTAGGCTTGCAATCAATGTCAATATAGCTTGCATAGGTATAGTATCTTGCAAGTGTTAGATTGCATAGGTAAACTTGATTAGTAAGGCTTGCCTTGTGCAGAGCAGTGGTTGAAGTTCTCCTCGGCTTCCTCTTCGTAGTATCCTCCTTCCTCCTCGTATCCTTGGTCGGTACTAGCGTCTATGAATAAATACGAGGTACATAATCACCAAACAATACTTAACTACTTGCAATCATCACACACAAGGGTCCTATAGATGATCTAGCATCATCTCTAACCTTACAAGGTTAAAGCTTGGTTTAAAACCTTTTTATTTTTAGAAAAGTAATTTCTACTCATTGAAGAACTACTTAAGATTTAATATTCTCCAAACTAAACATGGGATCATGTTGACACATGTCATCACCACATATTGTAGTCCATGGGAATGTGATTTAAAGTGGTGTCACAATTTAATAAGGTTTTACCCTTTTATTTTAGTTAATTAAAGTGGCTAGAAATGCTTATGAAGCATTCTTTTATTGCTTGAACAATATTTCTGCGAATAACCTATATATATTTTTATATATTCTGAAAGGTATGGTTGAATGTGATTTTTGAGAGTTGGAATCAACTCAAAAGCTATTGTGGTTTAAATTTGAAAAATGTTTGAATGCAAAAAAGCTTCTGCCTTGTTATTTTTGCTATGGGTGATCTACAGATCCAAATGACTTCAATCCAACGGGCTTGGATTAAGCATTCACAGGACTTTCCAACAAAATTGGTTTCATCCAATTTGGTGCACTGAATCGATCTGGGTTGATTTTTGAAGTTGGGTACAGAAGTGTGTTTGAATTTAAAAAGAAAAGGTTTAATTTGAATTACTGGGCTGCGCGGGAAATTCTAACGGGCCGGCCTGCTAAGCGTAGTGCTCCCGCGGGCTGCTTAAGTGGGTGTCCCCACTCGTCAGTGACACGGGGCTGGGCGAAGCGGTATGGGGCAACGTGGTTCGTTCGATCTAGTTCTAATCCAACGGCTGAGGGTCATCGTCGACGCGAGACAGCTCTAGCGAGAACGAAACCTAGCGCGGCCAGTGAGGGGTGCTGGGGGCTCACCGAGTGCAGGCGAGGTCGGAGGCGGGCGAGCGAAGTCGTGACGGCCGAACCTCCTGGTACCGGTGGCTTCTCTGAGGCGGCTCAATCGCTGGCTCCCTTCTTCTCCGGCGGCGAGGTCGATGAAATTCCGGCGAGGTGGTGCTCGCCTTGCTCTGAGAATGGTGTGGCACGATTAGTGGGGAGAGGGGAGTGAGATGGTGTGAAGAAATCGTGCGGGGGTGGCCTCTATTTATAGTCGAGCGAGGGGACCGTCGGGGCGCACGGTGAGCTCGTCGGGGGCGACGTTAATGGCTAATGGGCAAGGGTAGGGGATGGTGCGGTGTCTCTGGCGATGCTCAACGGCATGGTCGCGAGGCATGGGCGGTGTGGTTTTATGCAGAGCAGGCGGTGCTCTGCAGTGGCGGCGGCGTCTTGACGGCCAGGTGGCTGTATTGAAGGGAATATGCCCGAGAGGCAATAATAAAGTGGTTATTATCGTATTCCTTGTTTATGATAAATGTTTATTTTGCATGCTATAATTGTATTAATACGGAAACGTTAATACATGTGTGTTTAATAAACAAACAGAAAGTTCCTAGTTATGCCTCTCTTATAAACTAGCTCGTTGATTAACAAGATGATCAAAGTTTCCTGATCATGGACATTGGATGTTGTTAATAACGGGATCACAACATTAGTGTAATGGTGTGATGAACATTCATCCGAAGTATAGCATTATGATCAAAGTCATTGAGTTTATATTGCTATAACAACTTACGAAGTGATCCTAATCCTTAGACCATGAGATCATGTCAATCACTAACACCAGAAGAGTTTCTTGATAACATCAAACGTCACACCGTAACAGGGTGATTATAAAGATGGATTCAGAACTAATAAAGTGTTATGTTGAGGCTCATGGATCGAGAGTGGAATTTGTTCATCCCGATGACGGATAGATATACTCTGGGCCCTCTCGGTGATATCACATTGATTAGCTTGCAAGCAAGTGATTTGATCACTAGAATGTTATATCAGGAGCGAGAAAAGAGTGCATGTCGATGCTTGAGATCAAACTAGGTATGGAGATACCGATGATCGAATCTCGGACATGTAATATATCGTGAAACAAAGGGATTAAGATACTAGCGTAAAAGGTTCCAACGATCACAAGAAAGTCATCGTTGAATGTGTGGGAGTCGGTATGGGTCTCCAGATCCCGCTTCTGATTATTAATCCGAGAGGAGTCTCGATCATGTCCGCATTATTCACGAACCGTAGGGTGACACACTTAAGAGACACTGACATCCATATGGAGCAAAAGTTTCATGCCGAAAAGAATAACAAGCGCAGGAATTTATTTCACTAGATACCGAAACGGGTTTTCGGGTGAAATTGCAGAAAGTGTTTCTGCATGTGAAATGAAATACTAGTAAGGGGTTATATGTGAATGTTTGTCATTAAAGTAATTGACAAAATTCTGAATAAATAAAAGGAGTTTTATTTAATGAGAGTTTGCATTAAATTTGGTGGAAATTTAATGGGAATTTGAGTGGGTTTTTGAGTGGAGGGAATTGAAAGGCATTTGAGTGAGTGGAGTGTCCACCCACATGAATGTGGAAGAGGTGGGGGCAGCCCCATGGCTGGGCGCATGGCCCCTTGGGTGCCCCCCCCTCTCCCTATAAAAGGAGCCCCCTCCCTCTCTCTCACTTACACCTCCTCGTGAAGGATCTCTCTCCCCCTCTAGAATTTATCCCCCATGGTCTCGGACTAGCGAGATACATGTTCTCGGTGGCTATTCGGCAAGAAAGAGTTGTGCTTCCGCTGCATCGTTGGAGCGAGGAGGCGGAGGTTGCTCGGTGCCTCGAACGTGTGTGCGAGCACGGATGCGCTGTTGTTTTGCGGCGCTAGGACTTCCTCTTGATCTTGAGATCGGCAAGAGATCGTCTACATCAACCACGAGTTTGGACTCGTTAAGCTTTGTCGGTCTTCAAGGGTATGTTCTCTACGGATATACATCCGCCCGTTATTTGTATCTAGTAGATAGATCTTGGTACATAGTTGTTCCCATTGTAGGAAAATTTTTGTTTTCTATGCTGCGAACCCTACAGTGGTATCAAAGCCGGATCTATGCGTAGATACTTTGCACGGGTAGTACACATATGAGTATGTGGGCGATGATGATCATTTTATTGCTTCTTAGTTGTACTTTGGATATTGGTGGCATAGTGGGATGAAGCGGCCCGGACAAACTTTACATGTCCTCGCACATGAGACCTATTCCACGCTTGACATGCAACTAGTTTTGCATAAGTGGCTAGCGGGTGTCTGTCTCTCCTACTATAGTCAATATCTAATTTGCAATGAGTTGTCAACAATTTGGTTATCCTCGTTGTGGTTCATGTTCGTAGGTAAGAACGGTTCTATCTTCGAAAGCCCTAAGCCACGTAAAATTTGCAATGGATAAATTAGAGGCGTCTAGTTTAGATTGTTGCTGGGCTAGTGATATGATATGGTGATGTTGTAAGAAGAAGTATGAGATGATACTCTTACAACACACATAATGTGTAATCTCCATAGACCTTGGACTTACACATATAGGTATGATAGTGATCATACCACGGTGCACATGATAGAGATCATATGCAGGAACCATATCATTCCACTAATAAACATGTGATGTTTGATAGCATCTTATATTGCTTGTTTGGCGTTTTATTAGCATAATAAGATGATCCCTCATTTAAATATCAAGATAAGAATGTGTTCTTCCTTTAGTATGCACCGATTATGTTCTCGTCGCTCCAAGACATCACGTGATGATCGGGTGTTTTTGGATCCACGACCATATTTCGGGTGTAAGACAGTTACACACGCGAATACTAAGGTTCTTACTTGGCGAGCCTAGCATGTATAGACATGGCCTCGGAACACGGACCGAAAGGTTAAGCATGAGTCATATAGTAGATATGATGCCCATTTGATGCTCGCCTTTGAAGCTACACCGACTCACGTGATGATCGGACTTGGTGTAGTGGATTTGGTTCATGTAATCACCAAAAGGCATGAGGGATGTCGTTTTTGAGTGGGGGTTCATTTCTAATTTGGATTAGTAGAACTCAATTTATCATAAATTAAATCAAAGTGAATTTGCATAATTTGTTGTAGTCATTGGCATTCGTTCACCACCATATGCATAGTTGTAATTGAGATAATAGAACTATAGAATTCTGGATATATACTTTACAAACTGGTATCGTATTGTGTTGACTGTCAATCAAAGTTTAAAGTCCTATTGCAAACTTTTAGCAAACTCTATTTACTCCGTGAAATTTAATAATTGGTATTAAATCAAGAGTAACAATTCCAGTGTTAGTATCTTAAGTATCATGTTTGCCTCCACGATTCTTGATTGTTTTAATATCAAGTTTATCTAGGAGCTGAAAGAATTGTTTCAGAAACCATCATGTGTGGCAGATATAACGATATCTGAAACAATGTTTGTTGCAATATGATAGAGTATAATATATGTTCTCATATTGGATGAGAATTTAGGAAGGTTGGAGATGCTAGACATCCTAATCATCCAAAAGGGTTTTGGAAAGTAATGTTATACTCACGATTCTCCTTTATAAGCTAAAGTAGCTTGATCATGAAAGTCGTCATGATAAGGGTGAATAGAATATGTATGTAAAATGTTTACTACACTAAAAGATTACTAAAGAATGGATTTTGAAAGAATACCGATCATTTTGATGATGGTGATCTACTTCAAAGTGCAAGTCCAAAGGTATTATTATTTGAATATACACGCTTTGGACTATGTGTCATGTATATGGCGCCACTGTTGATGTTGATAGTTTCTTTTAAAAAGGAAAAGGAAATGCTGAAAGAGAATCTATAAAATATATTTGGCAGAAAAGAAAAGATTGGAAATATCCAATTTAGGTATATATATGATATACATGTTATGGTTGTATTCTTTGCTTGTTAAACAATGTGGTTCTTGGGTATTGGATACCGAATTGGTTGGTATGAAATTTCATACGGAACAACGCAATTCATGAACCACAATGGCCTAAGTAACTAGCAAGAGAATATGTGATGATGTTCATCGAAAACAAACAAACCGTTGTTTGTATTTCTCGTTGACATCAAAGCTTGACTTCAAGATTTGTTTTAATAATTGTTATTTAAATCAGGTATTATGAGAACAAAGGTTGTTCAAATAATTACCATATTCCATATAAGATGGATGATTTACAAATCTAGTTGGAGAAATCACATCCATAAATCCTAATGCTAAAATGTCGCAAGACAATTGATTGGAAGATCACTTATGAAGTGACATCGCCGTTTAAATTATATTAGAAAGAAAACATGAAGAAACTCCATTTTCTTGGATTTTTGGAGTCTTTGATTTGATCAAGTGACGCTTGTGAGACTTTCCTCAGGATAATTAAAACTTCGTTCAAAGGCCAAAGAAGAACGAACGACTAAAATATTGGAATTTATACATATCGATGTATGTAGTCCATTATGTGTAGTCGTAAGCGATGGGTTTCAACTTCATATACTTTCTCCGGAAATTTGAGTGAATATTCACTTAATGAGAAAGAAGTATGAAATATTTGAAAAACGTTTTCAAAGACTTTCAAGATGAAGTGGAAAATCATTGTAACAAGAAAATAAATGGTTTATGATTTTATCATAAAGGATTTGTTTGAGTTACAAGTGTAACAAGAAAATAAATGAATTATGATTTTATCATAAAGGGATTTATTTGAGTTGCAAGTTTAGCAAAACACCTAGATTTACATATCCCGAAACACCATAGGAATATGGAGTGTTTGAGATTTGTAATGAAACCTTGTTTGACATGGTTAGATCAAAAGTGTTATTTATAAAACTGCCATTATGTTTTAAAAGATTAAAGCTTTAGAGACTTCCGCTTTTACACTGAAAAGAGCTCCATCTTGATCCATTGAAATGAAACCATGGAAGTTATGGTTTGGGGTAAAACCCAAGTTGTCATTTCTTAAATTTTGGTATGCTAAACATAAGTGAGATGTTTACAACCGAAGTCGGATGAGCATGTCTTTGTAGGTTATTTCGAATAACAATTGGTTATTCCTCCATAACACCAAGGACAAAAGGGTTTGTCGCTTGAAACGTGAAGTTTCTTGAAGAAGAAATTTTTCATAAATGTTAATTGGGAGGACAATAGAACTTTGATAAGGTTAACGAACCTTAGCTAAATGTGCTGAGTTAAATGGCCGGAAATTGTTCCGGAGGCTGCCATAATGCTCATAGATTATGTGCCTCAAAGGTTGTGGTCACGGAGATCTAAGTTCTTATTGAACCAAGTCGGTCGGATAAACAATCAAATACTTAGATTTGAAAGTAAATCATTATTGTTTGACAATGATGAACCGACTACATGCAAAGAAGCGATGATGGGCCCTGACTCCGTCAAATGGCTTGAAGCCATAAAATCCGTGATAGTTCCATACACGAGAAATCAAGTTTTGAACTTGGAAGACCCTCCGGAAAGGTGTAAAAACCTATCGGTCGTATTTGGATCTATAAAGAAACAGACATGGATGTTTCACATCTATGAAATAGTCGACATGTTGTAAAGTATGTTATGACAATGTTCAAGGAGTTGACTATGACAAGATTTGATCTTTCATAGCGATATTTAGTCTGTACGGATTAAAGTAGCAACCACTACATATAATTTGGTATATGGTAGATGAATAAACAAAACAAAGTTCTTATAATAGAATGGTTACCTAGGACGTGTACATGACACGGTCCAAGGGGTTTTGTTAAATTCAAAGGGTGCTAAAAGGGCATGCAAACTTCAATGGTTGAAGTAAGCATCGCGGAGTTGGAATCTTCACCATGATGAAAAAGGAGTTTTTCATCAGGAGACGATGAAGATGCTTGCATTTGCAAGAAATTAAGTGGGAGCGCTGAAACATATTTCAAATACATTATGTGGAAGACATATTATTGATTAGAAATAATGTATTATTTATTGACAAAGGTTAAGAATTTCATTTCGATGAAAAACTTAGGCAAAACCCGAATATTTAGCATGAATGTCTATAGTGGATAGACTGTGACGCTAATATGGTTGTGCCAAACTTACATATATGAGATATTGAAGGAGTTCAATATAGAAACAACAAGAAACGGTTCTTGTCGCATGGAAAGGAATTGAATCAAGATTCAAGTGTATCGACACTTGATAAGTGAAACAAGATTCAAGTGCTTTGACACTTGATGAGTGAAATCACGAGAATGTTTTGATCAATCATACCATGATATGTACACATCCAGATATGTCCTATGCTCTAAGTGTTATGAGCATATACCAGAATGAATCATAAAATGATCATTGGACGATAGTGAGGATATTCTTATGATCTTTTTGAAAGAACTAAGAATATATTTGTGTAGAGGTGACAAACAATTACAAAGAGTTCATTGTAAAGCGTTACATTGATACTAGTTTTGTCACAAGATACAAATTAAGTTTATCTCAATTTAAACTATGGGTGGCACAATGAAATGGAAAGAAAGTTTCCATGATGGATTTGGATGAATTCCAAAGTTAAGACATTGTGACGAATACTACAACAAAAGGCTAAGTATATGACTGCTATAGTAGCAGCAAAGGAGGGAATTTGTGTCAAGAAGTTTGTTATCAAACTAAGGTGTGGTTCGCAACGGGCTAACACTAAAGATATATTGTATGACAATAGTATCGATATGGTTTAACCCCAAGGAACTAAAGGTCTCACCGAAAGACCAAATTTATACAATGCCATCTCATTGGAGAATGAGTGATGTGTGAAGACGCAAAGACATGCAAATACACACGGACCTGAAGCGTCAGATCCGTAGATTATGTTAACCACTTGCAATTGCGTATATGGAACACCAGAAAGCCATAGATGTTCAATACGCAAAGTTTTCAAACTAGATTATTGTCTCTAGTGCAAGTGGGAGACTGAAGGGAATATGACCGAGAGGCAATAATAAAGTGGTTATTATCGTATTCCTTGTTTATGATAAATGTTTATTTTGCATGCTATAATTGTATTAATACGGAAACGTTAATACATGTGTGTTTAATAAACAAACAGAAAGTTCCTAGTTATGCCTCTCTTATAAACTAGCTCGTTGATTAAGAAGATGATCAAAGTTTCCTGATCATGGACATTGGATGTTGTTAATAACGGGATCACAACATTAGTGTAATGGTGTGATGAAAATTCATCCGAAGTATAGCATTACGATCAAAGTCATTGAGTTTATATTGCTATAACAACTTACGAAGTGATCCTAATCCTTAGACCATGAGATCATGTCAATCACTAACACCAGAAGAGTTTCTTGATAACATCAAACGTCACACCGTAACAGGGTGATTATAAAGATGGATTCAGAACTAATAAAGTGTTATGTTGAGGCTCATGGATCGAGAGTGGAATTTGTTCATCCCGATGACGGATAGATATACTCTGGGCCCTCTCGGTGATATCACATTGATTAGCTTGCAAGCAAGTGATTTGATCACTAGAATGTTATATCACGAGAACGAGAAAAGAGTGCATGTCGATGCGAGATCAAACTAGGTATGGAGATACCGATGATCGAATCTCGGACATGTAATATATCGTGAAACAAAGGGATTAAGATACTAGCGTAAAAGGTTCCAACGATCACAAGAAAGTCATCGTTGAATGTGTGGGAGTCAGTATGGGTCTCGGATCCGCTTCGATTATTGATCCGAGAGGGTCTCGATCATGTCCGCATTATTCACGAACCGTAGGGTGACACACTTAAGATACAACGACATCCATATGGAGAAAAAGTTTAATGCCGAAAAGAATAACAAGAGAAAGAATTTATTTAACTAGATACAAAGCGGGTTTTGGGTGAAATTGCAGAAAGTGTTTCTGCATGTGAAATGAAATACTAGTAAGGGGTTATATGTGAATGTTTGTCATTAAAGTAATTGAAAAAATTCTGAATAAATAAAAGGAGTTTTATTTAATGAGATTTTGCATTAAATTTGGTGGAAATTTAATGGGAATTTGAGTGGGTTTTTGAGTGGAGGGAATTGAAAGGCATTTGAGTGAGTGGAGTGTCCACCCACATGAATGTGGAAGAGGTGGGGGCAGCCCCATGGCTGGGCGCATGGCCCCTTGGGTGCCCCCTCTCCCTATAAAAGGAGCCCCCCTCCCTCTCTCTCACTTACACCTCCTCATGAAGGATCTCTCTCCCCCTCTAGAATTTATCCCCCATGGTCTCGGACTAGCGAGATACATGTTCCCGGTGGCTATTCGGCAAGAAAGAGTTGTGCTTCTGCTGCATCGCTGGAGCGAGGAGGCGGAGGTTGCTCGGTGCCTCGAACGTGTGTGCGAGCACGGATGCGCTGCTGTTTTGCGGCGCTAGGACTTCCTCTCGATCTTGAGATCGGCAAGAGATCGTCTACATCAACCACGAGTTTGGACTCGTTAAGCTTTGTCGGTCTTCAAGGGTATGTTCTCTACGGATATACATCCGCCCGTTGTTTGTATCTAGTAGATAGATCTTGGTACATAGTTGTTCCCATCGTAGGAAAATTTTTGTTTTCTATGCTGCAAACCCTACATGTATGGCGTGGGGCGGTAAACGGGGATGTCTGGCGGTCTCCTGGGTCGGTGGTGATCGTGTGTGCGCGCGGTGAGGGCGGCGCGCGGTCTGTGGATGCTGGTCGCGGGTGGCGCTCTGGCGCACGCTCGGCATGGTCTGGGCGTGTCTTGTGCGCGTGGTCCAGGGCTTGGCAACGCTCGCGGCAGGGACAGGCAGTGGCGGTGGACGGTGGGCTGCCTCCCAGACATGCTGGCTAGGCTTGCTGCTGCTCCTAGTTTGCTGTCCACATTGGGGTGACATGGGGGTGCTCGGCTGTACACCATTAATGGCAATGGCAAGCTCACAGGGGTGCTAGTGTGGGTCTAACCTTTCTAGATGATCTACTGGATTGTGTGAGAGCTAACTAGGGAACAAGTTAGGCTCAAAACACTGCACAATATAGTGTTTGTGGGTTTGTTTGATTTGTGTCTGCAACCTGTTTGATGAAATGGCCGCATGAACTCAAGTTTTGAATTTTGAAATGATTTTTGGTGGGTTTGCTAGATTGGTTCTGGTGAGTCTACAGATGCTTGGGTTTTGAAAGTTGAGCTTGCTTGAGTGGGTTTTGAAAAAGTGGGATCTTCCCATATGAAGAAGATTCAATTTTGAATTGCCATTTAAACTATGCATTTGAAAGTTTCTGGATGATAACAAAGTGGGCCTTGATACTCTATTATGAGTACATTCAAGGGGTGCAAAGATCCAGAAAAGTTTCTGATAGGTTTTGAAAGTTTGAGACAGCCAAAGTAGGCATGTGAGTTAAATTGGTCAAAATGACCATTCACTTAATATATTTGTTTTGATTTACTTGTCTTTAGGAAAAGTGTGGGGAATGTTTTAGATGATGTTATTTTCACCTAATAAACATTTTACAAGCAAAGGATCACACAAACAAGTTGGTTTTTAAAGAAATTCAAAATCCATGCATACACATATACATGCATTCATGAATTGATTTAGAAAAGTTTTTGTTAACCCTAAACTTGAGGATTAGTGTTTTGATTATCTAAGTTTGATATTTTTGGGATGTTACAAACCTTCCCCCCTTAAACAAAATCTCGTCCCGAGATTTGAAAAATGACGAAAACATTACCTAGGATTTGAAGAGATCTGGAAACTCCGTCTTGATGTGATCTTCGCGTTCCCAGGTAGCTTCCTCTTCTGTGTGGTTGCTCCATTGAATCTTGAGAAACTTGATGCTTCGGGTCCTGGTAGTTCGAAAGGCTTCTTCCAATATACGGATGGGTACTTCAGGATAGGTCAGGTCATCATTGATCTCTATGGTCCGGTGATCGATATTCTTGAACACTTCGGTCTTCTCGGGGACTTCGAGACATTTGCGAAGTAACGAGATATGGAACACATTGTGCACCGCTGACATCTCTTCTGGTAGCTCGAGCTGATACGATACTTCTCCTCGACGGTTCAGAATTTTGAAAGGTCCGATATATCTGGGGGCTAACTTTCCTTTGAGTTGGAAACGCTGCATTCCCTTCAATGGCGACACTTTCAGATAAACAAAATCTCCAATGTTGAAGGCGAGGTCTCGACGTCTCTTGTCGGCGTAACCCTTTTGTCGGGATTGGGCTGTCTTGAGGTGCTCACGAATCTTGTGAACCTTCTCTTCTGCTTCTCGTAGGATGTCTGGTCCGAAAATTTGACTCTCTCCTACTTCCGACCAGTTCAAAGGGGTGCGACACTTTCTTCCGTACATGAATTCAAATGGGGCCATTTGCAAACTGGCTTGGTAACTATTGTTGTAGGAAAATTCCGCAAACGGCAGACAGTCTTCCCACTTGGATCCATATTCTAGCATACATGCTCTAAGCATATCTTCGAGTATTTGGTTTACTCGCTCCGTTTGTCCATCGGTCTGAGGGTGATACGCGGTACTGAAATCTAGGCGGGTTCCTAAACCTTCTTGGACTTTCTTCCAGAATCTCGAGGTAAACTGAGTTCCTCGATCCGATACTATGTTCTTGGGGTCTCCGTGCAAACTAATGATTCTAGCGATGTACAACTCTGCTAGTTTCGAACTCTGATATGTGGTTTTGACGGGCAAGAAATGGGCGACTTTGGACAATCTGTCCACTATGACCCAGATAGAGTCATTTCCCCTACTAGAAGTAGGTAGTCCAGTGATAAAGTCTATTCCTACAGAATCCCATTTCCATTCCGGAATCTGCAAGGGTTGCAACAATCCACCGGGTCTTTGATGTCCGGCCTTGACTCGCTGACATATATCACACTTGGCGATATAGCTTCCGATTTCTCTCTTCATCTTATGGCACCAAAATTGCTCTTTCAAATCTTGATACATCTTAGTTCCTCCGGGATGGATAGAATAAAGAGTATCATGAGCCTCCTTCAAGATAACTTCTTTTAACTCTGAATCTGCTGGTACACAAAGGCGTCCTTTGTACCACAAAACTCCTTCTTCGTCCTCGGTGAATCCGGGTACTTTGCCTGTACCGATACGATGTTTGATTCCGTCGATACTAGCATTTCCTTTCTGCGCCTCTTTAATCTGACTTATCAAAGTGGGCTGAAGTTCTATGCTAGCCAAAAATCCTTCACTTACTAATTCCATTCGAAAATCTTCCATCTCTTTGTGCAAACTTGGTTGCTCCTTCAAAATCATGGAGTTCAAGCGGCACGGCAATCTGCTAAGGGCATCGGCTACTACGTTGGCTTTTCCAGGGTGATAGTGAATGTCCAGGTCGTAATCCTTGATTAGCTCAATCCATCTTCTCTGCCTCATATTCAGCTCCTTCTGAGTGAATATATACTTTAGGCTCTTGTGATCCGAATAAATCTCACAATGGTTTCCCATAAGGTAATGTCTCCATGTCTTCAGGGCTAGAACTACGGCTGCGAGTTCGAGGTCATGGGTTGGGTAATTTTGTTCATGTTGCTTCAATTGTCGCGATAGATAAGATATAACTTTGCCTTCTTGCATTAGCACACATCCGAGACCAATCTTGGATGCGTCACAATACACATCGAAGGGCTTCGTGATATCCGGCATGATCAAGATTGGGGCTGAAATCAATCTCCTTTTGAGTTCTTGAAAACTCGCTTCACACTTGTCTGTCCATTCAAACTTCTTGTCCTTCTTCAGCAATTGGGTCATGGGTCGGGCGATACTAGAGAATCCTCCTACGAATTTGCGATAATATCCCGCCAATCCGAGAAAAGCACGAACTTGGGTTTGAGTGGTTGGGGCTTGCCAATCTTCCACATCTTTCACTTTGGCAGGGTCAATGGAAATTCCTCCGGCTGATACAATGTGACCGAGGAATCCTACTTCCTGTAACCAGAATTCACACTTGCTAAATTTTGCATACAGCTGATGCTCTCTAAGGTTTCCAAGGATGGTCCTTAGGTGTAGCTCATGTTCTTCTTCTGATTTGGAATAAATCAGAATGTCATCGATGAAAACAACGACAAACTTATCCAGGAAATCCATAAAAATCTTATTCATGAGGTTCATGAAATAAGCGGGGGCATTGGTTAATCCAAAAGACATGACTGTGTACTCATACAATCCATATCTGGTGGTAAAGGCAGTCTTTGGGATATCCTCTGCACGAATCTTGAGTTGATGATAGCCAGTTCTAAGATCAATCTTAGAAAACACCTGGCACCGGTCAACTGATCAAACAAATCTTCTATCTTAGGCAAGGGGTACTTGTTCTTGATGGTGACATCGTTCAACTTTCGATAATCCGTACACAAACGGTTACCTCCATCCTTCTTGTCCACAAACAAGACAGGTGACCTCCATGGGGACGAACTTGGTTGAATCAATCCGATTTCTAACATGAAATCCAATTGCTTATTTAGTTCTTCTAGTTCTGACGGGTTCATACTATAGGGTCTGTGGGCTATGGGTCCTGTTCCGGGGATTAGTTCGATGATAAACTCGATATCCCTATCTGGGGGCATACCGGGCAAAATATCTGGAAATACATCGGGGTATTCACAGCCTATCCGAACTTGGTCAATGGTAGGTTGGGCTAGACTCTTGTTACACTTGAATTGGCGAGGTAAGGTTTCAGATATATGCTCGACTGATATTCGGTGATCGGTCATGGTAATGGCTTTCTTAGCACGATCAATCATTCCTTTATGTTTGGACATCCAATCCATTCCTAGTACTACTTGAAACCTTTAGTTCGAGTACTATTATGTTAGCATAAAATCTATGCCATGGATTCGGATAGGGACCTTGCAAATTTGCCTAGCCTTGGTGGTTGATCCGGAATTTGTACAATCATCACATGCTTCAATTTGGTTGGTTGAATTTTACTAGTGCAGCAAATTCTTGGTGACAAATGAATGCGATGCACAGAATCAAACAACACTCTTGCAAGTACTGAATTAACGAGAAAACATACCCAAGACGACGTCTGGCGCTTCGAGCTTCTTCAAGATGCATGAGAAAAAAGCGGGCATTGCGGTTGAGTGAGTTTCACAGGAAAATCTCCTTCTGGTTGGACACGACGTTCTTTTTGGTGGGAAATTGGTATTAGGGGCTGTAGCATTCTTCTTGTTGGGGCACTCGTTGGAATAGTGGCCTTTATTTCCACTGATCATAACAGGTCACTTGTGACTTGTCCTTGGCTTTGACGCACTGACATTGCTTCCGATCCTCGGGCAGTATTGGGGTTGGTAGCATTGTTGGTGTTGAACTTGGGTGGGGCGGGTGAAATTGCTAGAGTTGCGGGGTTGTTGTGATTTCCTCCGGGTCTAGGGTTTCCACATTGGGATAGGTGGACGGGTCATAGAAGTCCGTTGTTTCTTGGGGCAAATCCTGGAGATGGGTTGGGGCGATACTTTGGAGTCTGATGGGTTCCTGGTTGATGCATCATGCGACGCTTGCGGTTCTCATTGGCCTGGTTGATCTTTCCTTCCATCTGGATAGCAGAGTCGACAAGGGCTTCAATATCAACAAAGGGGATATTGACTAACATTGTCTGCATCTCGTCATGCAGACCATTCAGGAATCTTTCTTTCTTCTTGGCTTCGGTGTCTATCTCGTCCGGGGCATACCTGGATAATGACAAAAAAAATTCACGGTATTCCACTACAGTCATCCTTCCTTGTTTCAATTCTCTGAACTCGTCTCTCATTCTCTTGATCAAACCTGGCGGCACATGGGTTCTGCTAAACTTGACCTTGAATTCCTCCCAGGTCATCAGGTGGCCTCCGGTCATTGCACGAACACTGTTCCACCATGCCCTGGCATCTCCGGCTAGATAATGAGTGGCGAACAAGACTTTCTCGTTGGCTTCTACTCCGGCTACTTCTAAATTATTTTCCATGGTTTGCAGCCAATCATCAGCGTCTAGGGGTTCTTCCGACTTGGTGAAAACGGGTGGGTTGGTATTCTGGAAATTCTTGAGCTTAGATCTGTGGTTGTCCTAATTTCCATGGCCTTGGTTGTTGTGGGCTAGTTGGGCTATCTGTTGCAGAGTGGCTAGGTTGGATTGACGTTCCGCTCTTTCAGCTTCGCGGTCAGAAGTCAACATTTGCAGGATCTGCAACATCGGATCCGGGGCTGAACCACTTCCTCCACGTGGCATCTGAAGATTGATATAGATCATGAGAAAAGAGGGAAATTTCTAAGGTTTTGGGTCTTTGAAAAGTTTTTAGAGTTTGACTCAAGTTTTCTAGCAACTTGCCTTTTCATTCATTCACTCATAGCACATAGTACAACACACACCACAACAAAGAAAAACAGATGGTTTTAAGAACCATTCTGGAAACTACGATAAAGTGGGACCGACTACTACTCACTACGCTAGTGCTCAGTGCTACTACTGCTCGGATTCTGTGGCTTCATCATCTTCCGCATCATCGATAAAGGCGAAATCATCCTCATCGGTGAAGAAGTCTGATCTTCCAGAAAATCATCGTCATCGCTGAGATAGGAGTAAGGGTCTCCACGAAGATCTTCTCTGGCATTCTCCCTTTCCTCTAACTGCATGTCTCTCTCATGGATGGTCTCTTCCAGAGATTAGATGCGATGGCGAAGACGGGCAATAATGCGGTCCTTCTTATCGAGCTGACGACGGCGAGACTTGCGATCCCTTGCTAGCATGGCGATGGTCTGATCCTTCGTCTTGATGATGGCAGACTTGTGGTTGCAATAGTCACGGCAGTTGTCCAGTTCCTGCTGACGATCATACATCATGAAGCTAAGGTGGTCCAATTGAGTCTTCAGCTCGGGGTGGTATGGGGCTTCCAGTGGTTGACCATTTGCATCACGTCTTGGGCAAAACTCAAAGCGAGTACCCTTGATCTGATTGATGCTCTGCCCACACAGACGGGAAAGGGCTTCCTGCATTGCTCTGGCAAGTCCATCGAGCCAGTTGTTTTCCCTTAAGGTAAACTGAATTCCCTCCGCAGTGGGAGGTTCAATCTTTCCTCGGAGACTTGCAACAATTAGCCACTGCAGATCTTCTCCCCCTTGATCATTGAGCTGAGCTCCGAAGAACTCGGGATGCGGACGCTCCAGAAGTTCCGAAAGCTGATCCAGATCCCTCTCAAAGATAAGGTCTCCTCCATTCCCGAGTTGGTAAAACTTGCTGTACTTCACGTCCATCTATAAAAATAGAGGATGAGTAGATTAGCAAAGTGATCAAGTGTGTCAAAATTTTATCTATTTTGCAAGAGTTTTTGAGGAACATGAAGTTTTATTAAAGAATTAAAGAGGTACGAATTAGAATAAGTTTTTGTAAATAGTTTTGTTCTTGGGTTTTGAAACTAAGTTTTTGGTTGCACGTCCAATCTAACTAGGGTCTCCTATGGTCAGGATGGCTCTGATACCAACTTGTCAACACCCGGATTTTTCAATCCTAGATGCCTGTTATGCCATACATCGCAATCCCAGGATTACCATTTTTGCGAGACATAACAGAATTGGATACCATAGTACTTCATCCATTACAAACGATACATAAGTTCTTACACAAATAGGGATCTCATGATCCAGTTCTTAATACAACATCAAGCGGTGAATACGTAATAATCGGTAGCGTGGCGAAGCTCCATCTTGGGTCACAGTCAATGATGATGGGAGATGATCCTAGTTGCCGTAACCTTCCTGGGGTCCATCCTCCAGGTACTCCTCTTCATAGTCTGGCCATGGGAATATCCAGGGACAAAGCCATGAGTACTCTTTAAGTACTCGCAAACTAATACTAACAAGAAAAGGGGGTTTTGGATAATAGGACACTAGGCTCTAGGGTTGTTTTGCAAAAAGCCAGGTTTATAACTATTAAGTTCCAAAGCTAGTCAAAAAATTTACAGCTCCTAAGTGGGATCTTGTAATCCAGGTCACAACTCTGTTGTGGTCAAGTCAAAGTCTCAAGTCGTTTCACAAGTCATTTTGAAAAGTCTGACGAAACAGTAGCCACTCAATCGTCCATAATCATGGGACGCGGCTATTCGAATAGTTTGACACTCTGCAGAGATTGTACACTTTCACCACAACATTCGATACATCCGTCAGGAACAAATCCTGAATTCACCATACTCAGTATGCGGATAATCAATCCTAACCTTTCAATTACATTCCCTAGTATAAGCACCTCTCCTGTGAGTTTGGCCTCCCAACCATGACCACTGTCATCTTGGGTCTTGCAGTGGACAATCTTCACAAGGTAGCCTCATCGGACCTTGGCCGTGAGGAACTAATACTAAGGTATATAAGTTTCCAGTCAAGCCCTACCCAATATTCGGGTATTGTGGTTGTACGATAAAATTGGAATGGTATCGCATCCAGACAACCATCAGTTTTATAAAGGGGCTAAGGCTCATGCCTCAACATTTTCATCACCAGAATCATCAAGCGTTTGGAAACACATGTCCAAAACATTTCAATAGAATGATCCATCATTCCAAGGTTTTCATAACCATTTTTCCACCAAGTAATCCCATCTAAAGTTGATCAAGTTTTATTCTTAGAACTAGCATCTACAGGTGGGGTAGTACTAATGGGGTTTCAACTAAGTCCAACCTTATATCTTAGGCTGATATCAAGGTTTCTAGCTTAGGCCAAATTTTATGCTCTTTATGCAACCTTGACTGTTGTCTAGTATCTACCAAACTCGTAGGTAGACTCTAAGTAAGCTTTGATAAAGAAATAAAGTAAGAGGCTTGCACATAAAACTAGGATTGGTTTAGCACGTGGGTATGATCACATATGCTTAAGGCATAAAGTAGTCATCTCACAAGTATGGGTTTGTGGCATCAGTAAGGTATCTTGCAAGTGTTAGCTTGCACATCCACTAGTAGTATTAGGCTTGCAATCAATGTCAATATAGCTTGCATAGGTATAGTATCTTGCAAGTGTTAGCTTGCATAGGTAAACTTGATTAGTAAGGCTTGCCTTGTGCAGAGCAGTGGTTGAAGTTCTTCTCGGCTTCCTCTTCGTAGTATCCTCCTTCCTCCTCGTATCCTTGGTCGGTACTAGCGTCTATGAATAAATACGAGGTACACAATCACCAAACAATACTTAACTACTTGCAATCATCACACACAAGGGTCCTATAGATGATCTAGCATCATCTCTAACCTTACAAGGTTAAAGCTTGGTTTAAAACCTTTTTATTTTTAGAAAAGTAATTTCTACTCATTGAAGAACTACTTAAGATTTAATATTCTCCAAACTAAACATGGGATCATGTTGACACATGTCATCACCACATATTGTAGTCCATGGGAATGTGATTTAAAGTGGTGTCACAATTTAATAAGGTTTTACCCTTTTATTTTAATTAATTAAAGTGGCTAGAAATGCTTATGAAGCATTCTTTTATTGCTTGAACAATATTTATGCAAATAACCTATATATATTTTTATATATTCTGAAAGGTATGGTTGAATGTGATTTTTGAGAGTTGGAATGAACTCAAAATCTATTGTGGTTTAAATTTGAAAAATGTTTGAATGCAGAAAAGCTTCTGCCTTGTTATTTTTGCTATGGGTGATCTACAGATCCAAATGACTTGAATCCAACGGGCATGGATTAAGCATTCACAGACCTTTCCAACAAAATTGGTTTCATCCAATTTGGTGCACTGAATCGATCTAGGTTGATTTTTGAAGTTGGATACTGTGGCATCCCGCAAAAACCACTACTAAAAAATCGCGTTGTTTTTGTGCATTGCATCATCATGACATCATCATGCAGCTCATTGACTAAAAATATTTTGTTAAAACCTACTCTTGCTTTCTACAAAGATCCCTCTCTATTTCAAAATAATCCCCGGACCCTTCCAGATATTTTATTTGTCTAGAAATAAATTGCACAAGTCTTTAAACAATACATAAAATTTTATATTATTTTTAGGGGGCAGCCGAACCGGGCCGATCCGACCCAGCTACCCAAAAATCTATTCCTACCCAATCCTAGTCTACCCGTCCCAGCCACATCACCCCGGCCAATCGGAGCCCGCCACCTCACCATTCCCTAGCCTCCCTCCACTCTCATGCCGCCACATGTCCCTACCCCACCACCCACACACACACGCCACACCACCCACCCCACACAGCTGCCCAACTCCCTCTGCCCCACACGCCCCACACCCACCTACCGCCCTGGACCCACCCCCTCTGGCCCACCTCTCACCTGCCCCGCGTCCCTCACGCGTCCTCCCACCTCACCCGCTCTCCCCTGGCTCTCTACCCCTGCCCCGGCCCTCTCTCTCTTCCCCCGCGTGACCGCCGGCCATCCTCCTCCCTGGCCACTCCCCGCCGCCTCGCTCTCTCTCGGCCGGGCTCGCCTCGTCTGCGGCCGCGTCCGCCGCCGGCCGGACCTCGCGCGGGCCCGCCTTCCCGCGTCGCCCAGGGCTTCCTCCTCCCGCCGCTCGGGCTCGCCCCGCCGGAGCCGCCCTCGCCTCCACCTTCCGCCGCCGGGCCCCGCCCTGCTCCGGCCAGCGGCCTGCCTCGCCGTCGTCCTCGTCGACCTCCGACGCTCCCGCCCACGGGTCGCCTTCCGCCGCCGGCCCCGAGCTCCGCCGGCCGCCAACCTCCATGTGCCCCGAGCTCCGCCCCGCCGCCGGCGCGCCCCCTCCGTCGGCCTCCTCGCCGCCCACGCGACCCCGCCCCCTCTCTCGCATCCCGCACGCGAACCACCCCCACCCCGTTCGTCCCCCTCGCCTCGACAGCAACCCCCGGAGCGCCGCCGCCCGCCGCCGGAGCGCCGGCCGCCGGCCTCGTCCTGCTGTGCCGCGTCCCTCCGGCGCCGCCTTTCCTCTCGAGCTGGCCCCGTCGCCTCCCTTGCTTCCTTCTGACCGCGTCCGATCCCCGCCGGCCAGCGCCTCCCCGCGCCACAGGACCTACTCCCAGTGGACTCCTCCATCGCCCTCGCCTGTCGCCCGTGCTTGCGCAGGTCCTCCCTGTAGCCACTTCCTTGGCTCTGTTTCACATGTCAGTACCATGTTCCTTTGTTGACCATGTACCCGTGTGTATAGGAAGTACCATGGGTGCGTGTGTCTCTGTGTTTTCCTTGTTCTGATGTTGGCCACGATCGCCAGTTGGGGTATAGTGTTTCGGTGGAGGTGGTACTGTTCAAGACCGTCTCATCTACAAGATCTCCATCAATTAGATGCCGTGCTATGGACGCGAAGGTCTACTTCTGTTGCGTCGACCGATGACTGGAACCGATGATTGTCGGTACCCAAGATCTTCCTCATGGCACGACAAGACCTCCGTCATGGAAACCGCAAGATCCACTTCCGGAATCCGAAGGCCCCGATTCCTCGTCGAACCCCGAAGCCCAAACCTCGTGGACCGACAGGATCTTCTTCTCGGATGCGACAAGTACTTCTTCCCGGATCTGATGCCCGAGAACCCGGACGCCAGGTCGTCGACACGGATACGCCGAGTACTTCCTCGAGGACGCCAAGTTCTTCATCCCGGACGCCAAGACCGACCTGATACGCGGGCCCGACAAGATCTTTTAGGACAAGATCGGACCGACTGTATGGATCCGACGCTACTCGACGTCACACCAAGTCCTTCTTCCCGGAACGCCAAGCTCTTCATCTCGGACCCAGTAGCCCTGATCCGCACCTGATTCCCGTTTCCCCCGTCGAACCCTGAGACCGACCCCGAACCACATTGAACCCCAAGATCGTCCGAACCCAGATGTGTGAACCTTTTCCCGAGCCCCTATTTTATAAATGCCTTATATAAAACTTGTTGCATATTAATTGTTCATCTCGCATGCATATCATGTGGGTTGGGGGCCTTATGCCGATTCACCTAATAATTAAATATGGGGTCCATATGCGGGCAAAACTAGTCTTATATTGGCCCCATTTAAAAGTTGTGTAGCGAACCGGTAACTTATCTTGCCATGTTAATACAACATTTAAATTGCGGGCTATCTAAACAACATGAACCTAATAATTAATTGTCGGGACCCCGGTTCCACTTAATATTGCCCAATTGCATCGCATCCTTGCTATGTCATACATCATACATGCATCATGCCCGATCTTTTGCGTAGTATTAAATAGTGCATCCGGTGTTTATTCTAGTGTTTTGCTTCTTCGCGGATAAGGCCGTGGAGTTGATGTGAGCTTTGCCCTGATCTTCGGATGAACCTTCGACAATGTTTTCAGGCGAGCATTCCCCCCCTTTCTACCTATCTTACTTTTATAGTATTTATTCCCTCCTGTTGATCTATTGCTATCTGTGTTGCGATGCTCTAGCTTTCGTACCCGTGATATCCCTTGGAGCCTTATATTGCCTTGGACACCTCCTATTACCTGTTGTTTGGTAGATAGTTGGACCTGCGCGTCGTAGCCGCTTGCTCAAGTGCTGTTGCGTGTCGTCAAGTACCACAGTTGTTGGAGTGTTGCCGCATGTTTAAGGTTGGAGATGATCATGGCTTTCATTATCGTTTACTTTAATTACTGCTTAACAACTAAAATTGAAGTAGGTAAGCAGAGACACAGGTGGGCAATAGATGTTATTTGGTTGTTAACCGTCCACTTGTGTCCCGTAGGACCCCGAGTACTTAATACCTGTTCCTTGAATATTCGCGCTATCCACATCCGGGAGGATTATGGGACCCCCCTTAGCCAGAGCTTGATTCATTCTTATTTCTTGGGGCCACAAACTAGTTTGAGGTTTTATTTACTATCCTGTACTTATGCCATGCTTTACTGCTTTATTTACGATTGTGCGAGGCACCTGCATCGTTAGGAAGCGGAGTGTTTTCGCAGTATCGACAAGCCCAGTTTTTGGGTTCCCGATCGTTCTGACCATTGACGCAAACCTTGATCCGTCTCGAGTCACTAACTTCGCTATGGTGTACTCAATGGGTGGCCCTCAAAATATTTCTGAATCTGTGATTGCTCGTCGTGAAGGCCTCGTTGGGTTTTGATTTGGTTTTTCCGAGTTGATCGAGTGTGTGTTGCTATTTGTGCACCCTGCAGGTAAAACTTTCAAAGCCGTGTCCATGTTATGGACGACTTGGAGCACAGTATCTCAATCATAGACAACTATAACTAATGTAGTGCTATAAATTTGACTTTATAATGACTAGTAATCAGCTTCACTATAATGGAATGGCTAAATAAAACTGTCAACAATTGCTTGTTTTGGTTGTCGCTTGCGATCATTGTATCTGACTAGTAAGTATCGCAACTATAACGGAATGGCTAAATAAAAGTACCAACAACTGCTGGGTTTTGGGGTTATCTCATGCTATTTGTATCTGATTAGTAAGTGTTGCAACTATAACGGAATGGTTAACTAAAAGTGCCCACTGCTTATTTTATCAGGATGACTATCTATACCTGACTAGTAATTGCTGCAACGATAACTGAATAAATAAAACTGCCAACTGTGTGAGTTCCTCGGTTGACTTCCTCGTTTGGTCTCGAGGGGGAAACACCAGGATGGGTTTGTTTGATGGTAGCATCAGGTTGGTTCCGAATAGGTCTTCCTTATTCCTCTCTGATAGCCGACCGTTATATCGAGTCTCTATAGGTTGTTTAGTGCATCTTGCCCACGCCGATCCACCATACCTATGTAGGCGAGGACCGCGAATTCTAGCCTCGTGTCTTGGCCTCAAGATCGACCGCTTCTCTTTTTCCTTTGCCCTTTGTCGGCACCCTTTTGTTTAAGCAGGTTTTGAGATCGACGTCGTTAGCGTTGTTACCCTTCCGCTTGGCTCAGGCGGTTATGGACGCCATTGGTTATTCTTCAGGGCTCTTAGCCCCATTTGCATCTTGTCCGTAGCTGGACGCTCTATAGTTTTCAAGGTGATTTGGATCTTTGTATTGTATATCTGTATTCTTGACTCATAGAGTCGTGTTGTATATATATCTGTTCTGTGGGTCCCATCGAGGACTGTTGTGTAATGTTATGCCGTTTTTCCACCCACGAAAGTGCTGGCACCTTCGAATCGTTTCTATGCGGGTTTGGCGGGTTTCGCTAAAACTTGCATAGGGCCGATTCTGAGGGTGTTACAGGTACAGAAGTGTGTTTGAATTTAAAAAGAAAAGGTTTAATTTGAATTACTAGGCTGCGCGGGAAATTCTAACGGCCGTTCGCTAAGCGCGATGCTCCCACGGCTGCTTAAGTGGGTGTCCCCACTCGTCGCTGACACGGGCTGGGCAGGTATGGGGCAACGTGGTTCGTTCGATCTAGTTCTAATCCAACGGTTGAGGGTCATCGTCGACGCGAGACAGCTCCGACGAAACGAAGCGCTGCGGTGAGGGGGGCTGGGCTCACTGCAGGGCGAGGGTCGGCGAGGCGAACGACGAAGTCGATGACGGCGAACCTCCGGTACCGGTGGCTTCTCTGCGGCTCAATCGCTGGCTCCTTCTTCTCCGCAATGGCAGGCTCCAGTGAAATTCGGCGGTGGTGCTCGCCTTTGCTCGAGAATGGTGTGGCACGATCGGTGGGAGAGGGAGTGAGATGGTGTGAAGAAATCGCGGGGTGGACTCTATTTATAGTCGGCGAGGACCGGGCGACGGTGAGCTCGTCGGGGCGACGTTACAGCAGCTAATGGCATGGGCAAGGGTAGGGGACGGTGCGGTGTCTCTGGCGATGCTCAACGGCATGGTCGCGAGGCATGGGGCGTGGTTTGGTCTGAACGGCGGTGCTCGCTGGCAGTAGGCGGGCGTCTTCGACGGCGGGCGGTGGCTGTATGGCGTGGGCGTAAACGGGATGTCGGGCGGTCTCTGGTCGGTGATCGTGTGTGTGCAGTGAGGGCGGCGCGCGTGTGGATGCTGGTCGCGGTGGCGCTCGCACACGCCGCATGGTCTGGGCGTGTCTTGTGCGCTGCGGGTCTGTGGCTTGGCAACGCTCGCGGCTGGGACAGGCAGTGGCGGTGGACGGTGGGCTGCCTCCCAGACATGTTGGCTAGGCTTGCTGCTGCTCCTAGCTTGCTGTCCACATTGGGGTGACATGCGGGTGCTCGGATGTTCACCATTAATGGCAATGGCAAGCTCACAGGGGTGCTAGTGTGGGTCTAACCTTTCTAGATGATCTACTGGATTGTGTGAGAGCTAACTAGGGAACAAGTTAGGCTCAAAACACTGCACACTATAGTGTTTGTGGGTTTGTTTGATTTGTGTCTGCAACCTGTTTGATGAAATGGCCGCATGAACTCAAGTTTTAAATTTTGAAATGATTTTTGGTGGGTTTGCTAGATTGGTTCTGGTGAGTCTGCAGATGCTTGGGTTTTGAAAGTTTAGCTTGCTTGAGTGGGTTTTGAAAAAGTGGGATCTTCCCATATGAAGAAGATTCAATTTTGAATTGCCATTTAAACTATGCATTTGAAAGTTTCTGGATGATCACAAAGTGGGCCTTGATACTCTGTTATGAGTACATTCAAGGGGTGCAAAGATCCAGAAAAGTTTCTGAAAGGTTTTGAAAGTTTGAGACAGCAAAAGTAGGCATGTGAGTTAAATTGGTCAAAATGACCATTCACTTAATATATTTGTTTTGATTTACTTGTCTTTAGGAAAAGTGTGGGTAATGTTTTAGATCATGTTATTTTCACCTAATAAACATTTTACAAGCAAAGGATCACACAAACAAGTTGGTTTTTAAAGAAATTCAAAATCCATGCATACACATATACATGCATTCATGAATTGATTTAGAAAAGTTTTTGTTAACCCTAAACTTGAGGATTAGTGTTTTGATTATCTAAGTTTGATATTTTTGGGATGTTACACCTGTGAGTTTGGCCTCCCAACCATGACCAACTGTTATCTTGGGTACTGCACAGGTGGAACGTGCGGTGCTCTACGAGGAAGAGGCGGTGAACTCCGCGGCGAGCGGTAGCTACGGGGTACGGGCGATCAAATGAACATGTCTGGTGGTCTCCTGGGACGGTGGGGTGCATGTTGGCGGGCGGCGAGGGCTCGAGGTGGTCGGGTTGCCAGCTCTCTGCTGCGTCGGCATGGTCGACAGCGGCGCGGGCGCGGCGTTCCTGGCGGCTCTGGCCTCTGTCTTCGAGCTAGGGCTGGTCGAGAGTGGGCGCTGAGGCATGGTCTACCTCCCAAACAAGGTTGGCACAGCTAGTTCTTCTCCTAGCTTTTTGTCCACACTGGGGTGACATGGTGAGGCTCGGCCTTCTCACCATTGATGGCATTGGCTGGATCACAGTGGTGCTAGTGGTTAGTTAAGGGTGCTAGATGATCTACTAAGGCTAGTTGCAACCAGAGAGGGAATAAGGTTGGCCCAAAACACTGCTCAACATAGTGTTTTTGATTTTGTTTATTTGAATCTGCAACTTGTTTGATGAAATGGCCGCAAGAAACTTATTTTTGAATTTTGAAAAGATTTTTGTTGGGTGTGCTAGGCATGTACTGGGGAGTCTGTGGATGCTTGGGTTTTTAAAATTGAGTTGGTTTGAGTGGTTTTTGAAATAGTGCGATCTTCCCATATGAGATAGATTCAATTTTAAACTGTCATTTAAACTTAGCATTTGCATGTTTCTGGATGATCACAAAGTGGGCCTTGGTACATTATTATGAGTACTAACAAGGGGTGCAAATATCCATACATGTTTCTGTTGAGTTTTGAAAATTAGAGATAGCCAAAGTAGGCATGGGAGTTAATTTTGCCAAAGTGACCATTCACTTAATTTATTCATTTTGAGTTGCTTGTCTTTGGGAAAAGTTTGGGGATTGTTTAGATGATGTTTATTTCACCTAAGAATCATTTTCCAAGCAAAGAAACACACAATCATGGCAATTCAAAACAATCCAAATTTTTACACACAAACATATGGATGCTTTCATATTTTTTGTTGGAAAGTTTTTGTTAACCCTAATTTTGATGATTAGAGTTTAATGATCCAAGTTTAATATTTTTGGGATGTTACACCATGGCGACGGAATGCTCGAGGAGGTCGTCGTTGGTCGAGGGGTGTTCGGACGTGGCAGAAATTTCTCACCAGAGTGGTTGCTGGCGACGGGCGTGCTCTGGCGTCGTCAATGGCGAGGTTACAAGGCGCACTAGGACACGAAAATAGTGGCGTTAAATGTGCACAGGAGAGGCGAGTACACGCGTGTGAAAGAGAGGGAGAGGGGAGGTCGGATTTTACCGGGGTAGCTCGTCGGAGAGGCGGCAGACGGCGGCGGTGCTCTATCGAAGACGTTGCCGAGGCTACGGGGCACGCGCGAGCGAGAGGAAGGCACTGGAAGGTGCGTGAGGTGCTGGTGAGCAAGATCGTGTGAAGAAGGGATAGTGGGGGGGGTCATGCTCACCGGAATCGACCAGGGAAGGTCGTCGGGGCAGTGGGGTTCACGAGAGGAATCGAGGCAGCCTGGTGGCTACGAGGAAACAAGGACTAAGGGGAATGAGAGAGATGACGTGGGCGATTAATTACGCGGGTTCACGAGGAGGAATAATGGAGGCATTGACGCGAATTCACGCTGGAAATCAACGGCAGGGAACAGCCGGGGAGGGGGCGTGGTCAGCGGGCGGGTGAGGATGATGAGCTGACAGGTGGGGTTGCATTGTCAGCGAGGGAGAAGGAGGTACGGTGGGGTCCAATGGTCAGCCTCTGTGTGGGTGCGGGTTCTGGTGAGAAAACGTTTCGCGTGGGGAAGGGAGATGGGCTGCGAGTTGGGCTTAGTTGGGCCAGGTTCTAGGCTGGGGTCTGTTTCATTTTTTTCCTCTTCTGAATTCTTTTTCTTTTTCTGATTTCATTTTTTGTTTTCATTTTAAACTTTTGACTCAAACTTCAATTTGAATACAAGTTTGGACCAAACGTTTTCAGTAAGTTTGTACTGTTTATTTATGTGTTTGAAATTCCATATATAGAATAATTCAAAATATTTTAATATGATTCAATATTTATTTGAAAAGGGCTTTTGTCTTTATTTTCAAGTATTATTTAATATGATTCAAAAGCTTATTTTTAAATTCATATTTCTATCAAACCTTTTCAGTAGGTTTAATTTTAATTGATAATGTATTTAAACATTCTATTTTAGAATATTTTTTATATTCTCATATGGTTTGTTATTTATTCAATTTAGACATTTGTCTTTATTTTAAATAAGGTTTAAATATGGTTCCAACTCATATTATTTATTCAAATAATTTATTTTATTCTTTTTAAGTTAATTGGATAACTTTTTAATCCACTTTGGCAAATTCCAATTTATTAATTTTCTCATAATTTAATTAATCATTTACATTAGGGATTATTCTTTATTTGATTATTCTTTATTTGATTAGGGTTTAATCCCATATACTTTTATTTGATTAGGGTTTAATCCCATATTCTTTATCCCTTTATTTTATTTGGATTTGAATTATCTTTGTTCCATTTTCTTATGGATTTTAATTCAAGTTTTAAATTGTCTTCTAAATAATTTCCCTGGGATTTATTATTTAGTTTAGGTAAATTATCTTTATTTAAATAAAATTGGATATTGTTCAATCCTTATGATTTTATTTAAATAATCTTTTACTCCTTTTTATTATTCAATAAACTTTCATTTGTTTATGGATTTGGCCAAGATTTAATTTGGCTTTTTAAATATTCCTTATTTATTTATTTCTTTCTTTATCTCATAAAATCCATATCTTTTTATTTATAGATCCAAAATTGGTGATTACAATTTGTATTATTTTATTTAATATTTGTTTATCCTTTTAAATATATTTAGGATTATTTTTCTCACAATTTGTTATGGATTTTAGATAGGAGCTTTATTAGCTTTGAAATTTAATTTCTTTATCTTATTAAATTCATAAGATTTTATCCATGGCTCCCATTTAAGTGAAACCAATTTCTATGGTTTTATAAAAAATTTGTTTTTAATCATTTTTATCATTTTTAATCATTTATAAATGTTTGTTGCTGAATTTTTATATAGATCAATTCCATAGTTTTAGAGAGATCTTGGAAATGATATTCTTCCATTAGGGTTTTAGGGTTTTGGTTTAACTTTTCCAAGTGTTTAATTTCAAGATACATTCATTGATGAATGCATTTCACTTGATTGAAATTTGTTGGATTCCCTTTTATTCAAATTTTTGTTCAAGAAGGGTTTTGATGTTTCTATTTAGAAACAAAAAGTTTCTTTTCACCCTAAATTTCAACCATTATTTCCTTTGTTTATTTATTTTTCACATTTCAAATTTTGGAAAATTTTGGGATGTGACAGGCTACCACCCTTAAAATAAATCTCGTCCCGGGATTTGGGAAGGCTAGGGGGTACAAGTTGGCTTCAAGGCAACTAGGGTACTACCACCCTTAAAAAGGTTTTGAACTATATTACATCTTGGCTTACTTGGGATCTTGATGTAACTTCTCTGGATAGTTGTTGGCATAATGTCCTTTGTTTCCACACTTGAAACATGTGACAAGGTTGATTTATTGAGGTATCTTCTTCTTATTTTGTGGACATTCATTGGCATAGTGTCCCATTTCTTTGCAATTGTAACATTGCTCTTGGGTAATGTCCTTCTTGCTAGGGTTGGGGCATTTCTTATTCTTCTTCTTGGGTCTCTCTAAAGCTAGGAGTTATTCTAGTTCATGCTCTTCATATCTCACCTCAAAGGTGGGAAATCTTTCTCTCTTCTTGGGGAAGTTACTAGAGATATGACCTTCTTCTCCACAAGAGTAGCAACACTTTGTGGTCACTTTGGATGTGGCCTTATGTGGCATGGTTTTGACTTTTCCTTCATCCTTCTTGGAAGAAGTTGTTCCCTTATGGAGGTTTCCAAACATTTGATGCATTCCATCTTGTTTCATTTGTTGAACTATAGGATAGATGGGGCATTGGATATGGACATGATCATTTCCTTCACATAGGAAACAAGTGACTTGAGATGTGAGGCATTGTTTGGTTGGATGTTTCTCTTCACAATTAGGGCTTTGATCCACAGCTCTTTATATGTGTGTTCTATGTCTCCACAAATATTGCAAGCTTGAGTTCCTTCTATAATATCATCCTTGATGTCATTGTTGTCGCAATCTCCTTGGGAAAGGTTGTCTCTCATGTTGATCATTTGATTGGTCAACCTTTGCAACAATTGGGATTGGGTTTCCAAAAACTTTTGCATGGTTGGGTCTAATCCATTGTTGTTGGCTAAAAACTAAGTTGTCACTTGATTCAACTGGGCTTGGGTTGCTAGAAGTTGTTCTCTCATGTGCATCTCTTGGTTGTTGTTGTTGTTGTTGTTGTTATTGTTGTTGTTGTTATCACCATTCTTGATGTTGGAGTCTCTTGGAGAAGTCATATGTTTGGGTTGGATTGGGATTAGAGTAGGAAAACGGTTCCTAGAGGAAGAATTCTACTCACACACAACAATTCACACAAGCAATGTGCAAGCAATCACAATCAAACATTCCACTCAAACAACAAGATTCAAGCATATTTTTAGGCAACAATTTTTTTTTTGCTACACCACCTAAGTTGGTGTGATTGATTTAAACTAAACACTAGTATGGTGGTCCAACTATGGTTATCACTTGGGATCATTCCATTCTTCTTAGTTGTTTCTTCATGAATAAGATCATTGTATCTTCCAGAAAAATTCTTGCATCTTGGTCACAAAGCTTCAAAGGTGATGATGGTTCCTTCTAGGTTGTGTTTCCTTAGTATTCAAGTCTTGAGTAATATTTCTTGTCTCACTTGTAGTACTTAGTGATGTCCAAGTTGAAGTACTTGATGAAACTAAAGTTGAAGTCATAGGTGATGTTGGAGTTGAAGTCATTGGTAATGTTGAAGTCCTTGCTCATGTTGAAGTCTTGTCCAACAAGTTGAAAAGGAAGAGGTGTAGATTCAAAACAAAAAGGTTGAGGAAAGAGCTTACAAGATTGTTTGTAAATAAGTTTTGGAACAAATACAACACCTATTTTCTAAGGGGTTTTGTCCAATCCTAGGGTTACAATCCTATAGGCAACACAATGCTCTAATACCATCTATAGAGGTACCAACCTGATAAGGTAGATATCCCTGTGTTTACAATGCTAGTCCCTGGATCAATAGCTAGCATCCACAGTTTAAGATGTAATATCAAGAAACAAAGGTCGTAATACAACTTTATAACCATGAATAAAATAATTCATTACATCTTACATAGCTCATTTGGCTATCTCATTACAATGCAGCCAAAATAAATAGATAGCATGGAGTCCTTCATCTTCAAAGTGCCATAGGCAATCATGTTGGTTGTAGACTTGTAATCCTATTCAACACACTTCACTAACATCAAACAAACCTGCAACATAATAAGTTATAGCCACAAGGGTCAATATATTTGAATTGTATTGCCAAGTGATACTATGGTAGAATAGTGGTATCTATCATCTATGTGCATTTGGCTAAGTGGAGCTTAGGCTTGATTTGCTCAAAATAGATTTTCCTTATCATTTGAAAACACTAAGTTTTTATTTGTCAAAATCACCCAAGGAACTACTAATAGACATTGGTGATCCTTCACCCTTGTTCAACCACAAGCTTTTAACTCAGAAACTGGGATGAGGATATCCTTGATAGCTTCCATGTCTTGATGCTCAAATTGTCCATTGTCGGGGACATGGCTAAGTACTTAGATTTTACTCTCTCGACAGGTGGTGCACTTTCCCCACAAGACTCGACATGCATAGAGACAAGATCTTTCAAAAGCCTTCCCTTAGACCAAAATGGACGCGCTCCAAACCTATCACCCCCTACCACCAACTGTCCATTTGGCTAAGTTATTGCAACCTATATGATCCAGGCAGAGCCCATATTGCCATGTGGCTGCACTAGAAGCTTCTCAACATTTGACATCTCAAATCTCTTTGTTCCTGGGTGGCTTTCCACAAGTGAGGTACACTAGGGTAGGCCATAAATATGGGGCCCTTACGTAACCACTCAACATAATCCATACAAGTCCCATTCCACCTAGGTGATTCATTCACATAGTTGTTTATTAAACAAAACACAAGTCATTGACTTAGAAATATTTCATAGCATGAATATAATCCACCCTTGTTTTCTACTATCTAAGCTAAGCATGATAGTAGTAGGTATCTTAACTTAGGAAAATTTTACTAAGGCATCATGTACTAGGATTTCCCAAGGCATAGCTTTTACTTAGGAAAATTCCATGCAAGTCCTACTCAAAATATCACCAATGCATAGTGAAAATAATGGGACAAAAGTACGAAGCACCACTTTCCTTTTTAGTAGAGAATATATATTCACTCCTTGATCTTGCAATTGTCACACTCTTCAAGTTTCACTACAATTCAATCAAGGCACAAATTCAATCTAGCATTCAAACAATTCACCACATAAAATAAAGAAAACAAAACAATGCATGCAAGCATGCAAAAGATTTTTTTATTGGAAAAGTGGTTTCTAGTAGGCTATAAACATTTTAAAACACATATTGGTCATTTATAAAAGTGGCAAGGTCATTTGAAAACAAGTTAGTGAAAATGGCCATTTAAATCATTTTTGTTTTGCTAGCAGTGATTTTAATCAAAGGAATAATTTCTAATGTTATCCAAAAAAATTTAAACACCAATATTAATGTTTATTGTCAAAGTGTTTTAAAAAAAAATATTTACAAAAGGTTTTACTCAAAAATCATTTTTAAATCAAGCACCATTTTTATTTAACTTGGAAAACCTTTTTTATTCAAAGGAATAATTTTCTAGGGATCATAAAATATATTTTTAAATTCAAAACTTAGTGTTTAGGGTCAGAGAGTTTAATTCAACCCATTTGCAAAAAGTTTTACTCAAAAACTATTTTTAAAACATAATCAATAATTTTATTCTACTAGAAATGTTTTTATTCAAGGAAAAATTCCTTAGTGTCACAAAATACACTTTTAAATCCACAAGTTGGTTTTTATGGTCACTAGGTTCAAAACAAACCATTTACAAAATATTTTACCGTAGAATCATTTTTAGAATAAATTTTATACACAAAATAAGCCTAAACATGTTTCTGCAAAAACAATCAATTTTATAGAATCAAAATACTAAAGTAAGGGCATGGTTGCAAAGTATTCTTTTTCTTGATTCCAATGATATAAAATTTGTAAATTTTGGACGTGTAGATATAAAGTTATGAATTTTTCAAATCTAAACATCTAATAGACAAGTTTCTGTTTTTAAAACCAAACACATGCCACGTGGTGTGTTCCTATTGGTCCATACCAATTCGTCTGGATCGAGCAGTGTGGTGCGTTGGATTAAAAGTAAATCGTGCGGCACAGATCAAACATAACGGTTCGTTTAAGTGGATCTATCTATGCCATACGATCGAGATCTAACGGCTGATGAGCGAGTGACCATTGCCTGGCAGCGCTGGCGACGGCGGCGCGGTGGGGACGCTCCACTAACGGCGCTCCGGCCAACCTAGGAAGCGAGAGAGAGGGGAAAGGGGCTTACTGGGTTCGCCATGGCGAGGGAATGCTCGAGGAGGTCGTCGTTGGTCGAGGGATGTTCGGACATGGAAGAAATTTCTTGCCGCAGTGGTGGCTGGTGATGGGCGTGCTCTGGCGTCGTCCTGGCGAGGTTACAAGGCGCGCTAGGACACGAAAATAGTGGCATTAGATGCGCACGGGAGAGGCGAGTACACGCGTGTGAAAGAGAGGGAGAGGGGAGGTCGGATTTTACCAGGGTAGCTCGTCGAAGAGGGGGCAGACGGCGGCGGTGCTCTGTCAAAGACGTTGCCGAGGCTACGGGGCACGTGCGAGCGAGAGGAAGGCACTGGCAGGTGCGTGAGGTGCTGGTGAGCAAGATTGTGTGAAGCAGGGACAGTGGGAAGGGTCGTGCTCGCTGGAATCGACCGGGGAAGGTCGTCGGGGTAGTGGGGTTCAGCGAGGAATCGAGGCAGCCTGGTGGCTTCGAGGAAATGAGGACTAAGGGGAATGAGAGAGAGGACGTGGGCTATTAAGTACGTGGGGTCACAGGAAGGAATAATGGCGGCATTGGCGCGAATTCACGCCGGCAATCAACGACAGTAAACGGCCGGGGAGGGGGCGTGGTCAGCGGGCCGGTGAGGACGATGAGCTGACAGGTGGGGTTGCATTGTCAGCGAGGGAGAAGGGGGTACATTTGGGGTCCGGTGGTCAGCGTCTGTGCGGGTGCGGGTACTGGTGAGAAAACGTTTCGCGTGCGGAAGGGAGATGGGCTGCGAGTTGGGCTTAGTTGGGCCAGGTTCTGGGCTGGGGTCTGTTTCATTTTTTCGTCTTCTGAATTCTTTTACTTTTTCTGATTTCATTTTCTGTTCTCATTTTAAACTTTTGATTCAAACTTCAATTTGAATACAAGTTTGAATCAAACTTTTTCAGTAAGTTTGTACTGTTTATTTATGTGTTTGAAATTCCATATATAGAATAATTCATAATATGATACAATATTTATTTGAAAAGGGTTTTGTCTTTATTTTCAAGTATTATTTAATATGATTCAAAAGCTTATTTATTCAATTTAGAAATTTGTCTTTATTTTAAATAATATTTAAATATGGTTCCAACTCATATTTTTAATTCAAATAATTTCTTTTATTCTTCTTAAGTTAATTGGATAGATTTTTAATCCACTTTGGCAAATTCCAATTTATTAATTATCTCATAATTTAATTAATCATTTACATTAGGGATTTTATCTTTATTCAAATATAATTAGAATATGGTTTAATCCCATATACTTTTATTTGATTATTCTTTATCCCTTTATTTTATTTGGATTTGAATTATCTTTGTTCCATTTTCTTATGGATGTTAATTCAAGTTTTAAATTGTCTTCTGAATAATTTCCTTGGGATTTATTTTTTAGTTTAGGTAAATTATCTTTATTTAAATAAAATTGGATATTGTTCAATCCTTATGATTTTATTTAAATAATATTTTACTCCTTTTTATTATTCAATAAACTTTCATTTGTTTATGGATTTGGCCAAGATTTAATTTGGCTTTTTAAATATTCCTTATTTATTTATTTCTTTATCTCATAAAATCCATATCTTTTTATTTATAGATCCAAAATTGGTGTTTCCAATTTGTATTATTTTATTTAATATTTGTTTATCCTTTTAAATATCTTTAGGATTATTTTTCTTACAATTTGGTATGGATTTTAGATAGGAGCTTTATTAGCTTTGAAATTTAATTTCTTTATCTTATTAAATTCATAAGATTTTATCCATGGCTCCCAATTAAGTGAAACCAATTTCTATGGTTTTATAATATTTTTTTATCATTTTTAATCATTTATAAATGTTTGTTTGCATGGACGAGTCTAAACATGTAACTTCAAGATCTATGGAAATTGCAGATAAATAAGAATAAGCATCCAAGTACTAAACAATCATAGGCATGTGCTCCATATATAGTCATGTGTGCTCGCAATGAGAAATTGCACAATATCTTTTGTCATGCCAACCTGTTGTAGTAGGGCCTCAAGGGAACTACTAGCAATGAAGGTGCTCCTTTTAATAGAGCACCGGAGCAAAGCATTAACACTCCATGAACACACATGATCCTCACATCACAGCCATCCCCTCTGGTTGTGCCAATTTCTGTCACTTCGGGGCCTTTGGATCCGAACAATGATATGTGTACACAACTTGCATATAAGATCACAAACAATACCATCATAATGATTCAATAATAAGTTCAGATCTGAGATCGTGGCACTCGGTCCCTAGTGACAAGCATTAAGCACAACAAGTTGGAACAAAGTCAAATAGCACTAATAGAGATACTAGGCACCATGTCATAACAATATTATTTGATTACATGATAGAACTCATCCAATCCCTACCATCCCCATGGCCTACTGCGGGAGATTACTCACTCATGGATGAAGGAAACATGGATGGTTGATGGAGAGGCATTGGTTATGACGATGGTGATGATCCTCTCCAAATTCCCCGTCCCGGCAGGGTGCGAGAATGGAGTTTCTGGTCCCGAATCGCGGTTTCTGGTGGTGGCGGTGCAGCAGAACTCTTTCTGGAAAAACGTCGAACCCCCCTCTGTTTTTAGGTCAAGAGGCATCTTATAGGCGAAGAGAGAAGCCGAGGGGGTTCCTGTGTTGGGAACATGCCCTAGAGGTAATCATGTATGATTATGTTTTCCCATTGTATTCATAAAGTTGTTAAGTTGTCCTTGTATGAGCCTCTGATGTGTATCATTGAATATGTGATTCCGTTGTGGAACTATGCATTCTTGTTGATCATACTAAATATCCTTGGTCAATGAGGTTGTGCTAGACACACAACTTAGACCAATGTGAAAGTCGGCTTGATGACTCGGTTCCACTTGTCATGGGCATGGTGATGCTATTCCGACTTACACAGATTCGGCTAAAGAGTTTAGCGAGTCAGATTGACCCATATTGAGGTACAACGAACAAGTTGTCATTTGTATATCTCAATCAATGTAATCCTTAGACATGAGGTTGTTGCCTAGTCCGAGTTGAGGATCACCGACTTAGGTTCTGTCAAACGTTGATCCGTAACTGGGCAGTTATAAAGGCATCGTTTGGGTCGACTGAGAATCAAGCTGCGTGATGTGAATAACCAAGATGGTATTTTGCCCCTCCACTCGGAGAGATATTTCTAGGCCCTCTCGGAAGATATGATTCGGAAAGCATGTCCATGCATGACTCGGTTATGTGTTAACCGAGGCGATCGACTAAGATTTAGTTGGATGAATCACTTATCTCGGATCGAGAAGAGAGTTGGACTATTTAAGGGATGACAAATATTTGCCTATAGTCCGACAAGGTATATCGTGAGGCAAAAGGGACTCGAACGCAAGTCTCATTGGAAAGTCAAGTCATCATGACTCTTTGGTCCTTGGGAGTCGGCACGTTCTGCTAGGAGTCGCTACCGACTGATCGATTGAGAGTCAGACTCCAATCATGTCCATGTTGCCAAGAGCCTGCGGGGTCACACACTTAAGAGCGGGAGCAGGTTCGGATTGGATCTGAAACGGAAATCTGATGGGGTTGGACCCGAGCCAGATTTGGACTGAGTCAGTGAGTCGGACTCACAGGGACTAATATTATATGGTCCACGTGAGTGGAGCCCACATTCACTCCCTATATATAGTGGAGCACAATAACCCAGAAGGGTTAATCGTTGATCGGTTAAGTCATTCCATGTGTTGGAAACCCTAGCTCCATAGCAGTCCTGTCGCCATATCGAACCTAGCAGTTCGCCGCCGGCGCTCCTCCTTGTACGTGTGGATACTAGAAGAGGTGTTGTACGATCAAAACCAGGACGATCAGATCGTGAGGACTGCACTGCATACAACAGACGTGCTTCATCAGTAATCCGCAACTGCGCGTCTAGTGGTAAACCTTGTGGCCTTCTACCTCAGCTAGATCTTGGGATCACCGTGTTAGAGGAAAAAGTTTTGTTTTATCTCTATGTGGCCCAACAATGGTATCAGAGCGATAGATTCTGGTTTTAAGCTCAAGATCTCGCATATATGATATGCGGTTGGCTGTAGATTGGATCTATGTGCTGTTTTGGTGGTCGATCTATGAGATAGATCGGTTTTATTCGAGGTTGATTGGATCAACTGTACTCTGGGAATGGTAGATTTGATTTCCGTGATCATACTGCTGAGGTCGTGGAACGACATACCCCTACCGGTGGGCTTCTGCCATCGGGGTAGACTGTGACACGTAAATCCAGAGGCGGTGATTGAAGATCAAAGAGTTTGATCGAATTGGAACAATGGTCGAAATCCATGTTCGGATCGTAGATGAGATCTACGTTTTTGGAAAAATCCATGTCCGGGACCGCCGGCTTCGCCCTGTCGTAGTGCCTTAGATGTCGTTGCGAGTTTCACAACACCGGTAGATAGCGTATTTATGCATAACTTGTTTTAAAGGAACTTGTGAATGGTATGGTTCATGTGCATGTGATGTATGTGTGTAATCCATATGTGATCTGCGAATCACGGTTTTGTCAGCCGGCTGGAGCCTAGGTGATGTGATTTTATTGTATAACGACCTGCGTGTCAGATTTTCCATGTAATTTACTTTACTAAGCTAGTGTAGCTGTATGGAGAACCCGGATGGCATGCAAGGCGATGTACATGTCGGCGACATGGAGTGAGACGACAAGTGACAAGAGTTGGCACGAGTCGGATTACAGACTTTGTGGAGATGGAGATCGCCATGAAGAGAGCCATACCATTTCACAGTATAATTGCTTTATTCTGTTTTATTCTTATGTGTCTGTTTTACCTCTATTAGATAGTCGGTAAAATTTAATCCATCAAAGAAGGTCTAGTCGGTTTTCCCGCCAGTGTTTGCACCATCACATTTTTGGTAGTGGGCTCATAAAATTGAGGTGCTGCCAATTCTTTTCGACTATGTGGGTTCGAGTCAGACTCTTCGTGCAAAAACACTTGGTAAGCTAGACGGTTCTATCACAACGGTTGTGGTGCTCGGGGAAAAGTCGGATGGGAGTCGGGGCATGTCATGTCTACCTAGATCACTTGGTGGCTAGAGGTGATGCTAAACCTCACTAGACGACTTGCTTATTTAGGATCCCGTATCAATAAGTAACCATCGGAGGGGTGTTGGTTATAGTGGGAGCATAAAATATTAAAGTGTTTAATATGCTTGCTCTTTTATGAATACATGTCTTAAGTGTTTTGAATATTTCTGTTGTAAATCATGGCACCAAGTAGCAGTCACTCTCAGATATCCGGTTTTGCGTTGAGAACCATTCTTGAGAAAGATAAACTAAACGACACTAACTTTACCAACTGGTATCAAAATCTGAGAATTTTCGCAAACAAGAAAAGAAGGACCATGTCCTAGACAACCCATTTCCAGATGAGCCGAATGATAATGCGACTATCGCTGCCACCAATTCCTACTGTCGGGCTAAGGATGAGTCCACAGATATTAGCTGTCTTATGCTTGCTCACATGGAACCGGACTTGCAAAAGCAGTTCGAGAATGTTGAGGCCTACGATATGATCGAAAGCCTCAAAAGTATGTTCCAGGCTCAGGCAAAGACTGAGAGGTATCAAGTCTCTCAGGCTTTTCTGATTTGCAAGCTTAAGGATGGTGATCCACTGAGTCCACATGTGATCAAAATGGTTGGTTACGTGCAGCCTCTGGAGAGGCTTGGCTACGGCATTAGCGAAGAGTTCGCTATGGATATAATTCTGAACTCTCTTCCTAGTGCGTATGGTCAGTTCATTTGAACTACCACATGCATGGTATGGATAAGAAGCTCACTGAATTACATGGGATGCTCAAGCAGGCAGAGGCGGATCTCAAGGAGGGCGCCAGTCAAGTGTTGATGGTGCAAAATAAGGCTCAGTTCAAGAAGAGTTCTTGGACTAAGAAGAAGGCTAAGTCGGGAGGAAAGCAGGCTCAGGACCCGGTCCCAAGATCTTCCTCAGGGACTAAGCCATCTCTTTCAGCCGGATCCACTTGCTTCTACTACAAGGCGGATTGCCACTAGAAGAGCAACTGCAGCAAGTATTTGGCTGATAAAGCCAAGAGTGGAGGTATGACATCCGAGTCAGGTACACTTGTTTGCAATGTTATAGACATATATCTTGCTGATGCACCTAATAGTTCTTGGGTATATGATACCGGATCAGTTATTCACATCTGCAACTCGTTGCAGGGACTGGTAAGAACTAGGAGCCTAGCAAGAGGCGAGGTTGATATTCGATTCGGTAACAAAGCAAGAGGTGCTGCATTGGAAGTCGACACTATGCAACTTCATTTAGCTTCCGGATTCATTATGGAACTGAATAATTGTTATTATGTTCTAGTGCTCCGTCGAAACATTATTTATGCTTCATCTTTGATGAGGCAAGGCTATGAGTCGAATATCAAGAATAATGGTTGTTCTTTATATTTGAATGATATGTTTCACGGCTTTGCACCCGTCTAGGACGAGTTATTTATTTTGAATCTTGATGGTGAGTCGTTTTATAACATAAATGTTAAAAGGTTGAAACCAAATGATCTGAATATGACTTACTTTTGGCACTGTCGGTTTGGTCATATAAGTTGGAAACGCATGAAGAAGATCCATGATGATGGACTCCTAACTTCGTTCGACTTGGAGTCGTTTGAGACATGTGAATCTTACCTACTCGGCAAAATGACCAAAACACCTTTTGCAAAGAGTTGTGAAAGGGCGTTCGACTTGTTGGGACTAGTACATAGTGATGTATGTGGACCAATGAGCACGCCAGCCAGAGGAGGTTATGAGTACTTAATTACCTTCACTAATGATTTGAGTAGGTATGGATATATCTACTTGATGAAACATAAGTCGGAAGCCTTTGAAAAGTTCAAAGAATTCCAGAATGAAGCACATAATCAGCTCGACAAGATAATAAAGTTTGTTCGGTCGGACCGAGGAGGCAAGTACATGAGCCATGAGTTTGATGACCATCTGAAAAGTTGTGGAATAGTTCCTCAACTTACTCCGCCAGGAACACTGCAAAGGAACGGTGTTTCGGAAAGGCGGAATCGAACCTTGTTGGACATGGTACGATCAATGATGAGTCGGACAGATCCGCCTTTATCATTTTGGGGTTATTGTCTAGAAACAGCATCGTTCACACTAAACAGAGTACCATCAAAATCAGTAGAGAAGACACCGCATGTGATGTGGACAGGTAAAAAGCCGAGTTTGTCTTTTCTTAAGATTTGGGGCTGTGAAGCATTTGTCAAGCGACTTCAGTCGGAAAAACTTACGGCCAAGTCGTATAAGTGTATTTTCATAGGGTATCCGAGGGAAACCTTGGGTTACTACTTCTATAACGGAGAAGAGGGCAAAGTGTTTGTCGCTCGGAACGGTGTCTTCCTTGAGAAAGAGTTTCTCGGTTGGGAAATAAGTGGGAGCACAGTGCAGCTCGAAGAAATTCGAGAGGAACCAGCTAGTAATGAGTCGGAAAAAACCTTGGAGGTTGAGTCGGTCGAGGTAGCTGAGCCGGCAGAAGCACCTGTACAACGAAGATCAGCGAGATTATGAAGTGTTCGTGATGTATTACTGTTAGACAATGATGAGCCGACAAATTATTCGGAAGGGATCGTTGGATCTGATTCTGAGTCATGGCTTGGAGCCATGAGATCCGAGTTAAAGTCCATGGATGAAAATCAAGTTTGGAACTTGGTTGATCTGCCAGACGGTGCAAGACCCGTCGAGTGCAAATGGGTCTTTAAGAAGAAAACTGATATGGATGGAAATGTTTCCGTCTATAAAGCACATCTTGTCGCGAAGGGGTTCCGACAAGTTCAAGGAGTTGATTACGACGAGACTTTCTCGTCCGTAGCGATGCTTAAATCAGTTCGGATCATGTTAGCTATAGCATCCTATTTCGACTATGAGATATGGCAGATGGATTTCAAAATGGCTTTCCTTAACGGAAATTTAACCGAGGACGTGTATATGATATAGCCCTAGGGTTTTGTTGATCCGGCTAATGCTGACAAAGTGTGCAAGCTTCAGAAATCCATTTATGGGTTGAAGCAAGCATCTCGAAGTTGGAATATTCATTTTGATGAGGTAGTCAAATCGTTTGGCTTCATCACGAGTGATCATGATTCTTGTTTATACAAGAAGTTTAGTGGGAGCAAAGTAAACTTTCTAATCTTATATGTAGATGACATATTATTGATTGGAAATGATGTCCAGATGTTGCAAGAAACCAAGGAATCATTCGAAAGGAGTTTCTCAATGAAAGACTTGGGTGAGGAAACATATATTCTCGGAATCCGGATCTATAGAGATAGATCAAGACGGCTCATTGGATTGAGTCAAAGTACTTATTTGGACAAAGTGATGAAGAAGTTCAACATGGAATCATCTAAGAAGGGGTTCTTACCGATGTCACATGGTGTAAAACTTAGCAAGACTCAGTGTCCTTTGACAACTGATGAGCGAAGTCGGATGAGTGCGATTTCGTATGCTTCTGTAGTCGGATCCATCATGTATGCCATGATTTGTACTAGACCGGATGTTTCCTATGCTCTTAGTGTTGTGAGCAGATACCAGGCTGATCATGGAGAAATCCACTGGACAGCGGCTAAAAATATCCTAAAGTACATGAGAAGGACTAAGGATATGTTTTTGGTTTATGGTGGTGAAGACGAACTCAGTGTAAAGGGTTACACGGATTCGAGTTATCTTACCGACTCTGATGATTCTCGTTCGCTATCCGGATACATGTTTATTATAAACAGAGGTTCTATGAGCTGGAAGAGTTCCAAGCAAGAGACTGTGTCTGCATCTACAACAGAGGCTGAGTATATTGCTGCCTCACAGGCAGCACAGGAAGCTGTTTGGATGAGGAATTTCCTAATGGATCTTGGTGTGGTTCAGGGCTCGTCCAATCCGTTAGACATGTATTGATAACAATGGTGTTATTGCACAAGCCAAGGAACCTAGACAACACCAGAAGAACAAGCACATACTCATGTGGTACCACCTGATTCGCCAGTTCGTGGATCGGGGTGATATCAAGTTATGCAAGGTACACACAGATGCAAATATTGTGGATCCATTGACAAAGTCGTTACCACAGACGAAGCATGAGGCGCACCTGAGAGCCATGGGCATTAGATGACTAGACATGTGATGTCGGAAGATTGACTCTAGTGCAAGTGGGAGACTGTTGGGAATATGCCCTAGAGGAAATCATGTATGATGATATTTCCCATTGTATTCATAAAGATATTAAGCAGTCCTTGTATAAACATCTGATGTGTATCATTGAATATGTGATTCGGTTGTGGAACTATGCATTCATGTTGTTTGTACTAAATATCCTTGGTCACTGAGGCTGTGCTGGACACACAACTTAGACCAATGTGAAAGTTGGCTTGATGACTCGGTTCCACTTGTCATGGGCATGTAGATGCTATTCCAACTTACACAGATTCGTCTAAAGAGTTTAGCGAGTCAGATTGACCCATATTGAGGTACAACGAACAAGTTATCATTTGTATATCTCAATCAATGTAATCCTTAGACCTGAGGTTATTGCATAGTCCGAGTTGAGGATCACCGACTTAGGTTATGTCAAACGTTGATCCGTAACTGGGCAGTTATAAAGGAAGAGTTCGGGTTGACTGAGAATCAAGTTGCGTGATGTGAATAACCATGATGGGATTTTTCCCCTCCACTCGGAACGATATTCTCTAGGCCCTCTGGGAAGATATGATTCAGAAAGCATGGCCATGCACGACTCGGTTACGTGTTAACCGAGGCGATCGACTAAGAGTTAGTTGGATGAATCACTTATCTCGGATCGAGAAGAGAGTCCGACTATTTAAGGGATGACAAATATTCGCCTATAGTCTAACAAGGTATATCGCGAGGCAAAAGGGACTCGGACGCAAGGTACATTGGAAAGGCAAGTCATCATGAATCTTTGGTACTTGGGAGTTGGCACGTTTTGCTAGGAGCCTCTACCGACTAATCGATTGAGAGTCGGACTCCAATCGTGTACAAGTTTCCAAGAGCCTGCGGGGTCACACACTTAAGAGCGGGAGCAGGTTCGGATTGGATCTGAACTAGAAATCTGATGGGGTTGGACCCGAGCCGGATTTGGACTGAGTTAGTGAGTCGGACTCACATGGACTAATATTATATGGCTTTAGTGAATGGCCACGTGAGTGGAGCCCACGTTCACTCCCTATATATAGTGGAGCACAGTAACCCAGAAGGGTTAATCGTTGATCGGTTAGGTCATTCGATGTGTTGGAAACCCTAGCTCCACAGCAGTCCTGTCGCCGTATCGAACCTAGCAGTTCGCCACCGCTGCTCCTCCTTGTACGTGTGGATACCAGCAGAGGTGATGTACGATCATCACCAGGATGATCAGATCGTGAGGACTACACTGCATACAACAGACGTGCTTCATCAGTAATCCACAACTAAGCATTTAGAGGTAAATCTCATGGCCTTCTACCCTAGCTAGGTCTTGGGATCACCGTGTTAGAGGAAAATTTTTGTTTTATCTCTACGTGGCCCAACAGCCTTTAGGTAGGAGACACTCCGGTGTGGCCAAGCACGCATGGCTGGAGGTGTGGGCCCCCAGGGCCCCGCCAATCTCGCTCTGCTCCGTGGATCTTCTGGTGAAATATAATTTTTGGCATATTTTCCGGGATTTTTCCTGATAGTTGATTTTCTGCACAAAAACTAGACACCAAGGTAATTCTGCTGAAAACAGCGTCAGTCCTATTAGTTTTATCCAAACCACACAAGTTTAGAGGAGAAACAATAGCAAAAGTGTTCGGGAAAACAGCGCCAGTCCTGTTCGGGACGTATCAACTCCCCCAAGCTTAGCTTATTGCTTGTCCTCAAGCAATTTAGTTGAAAACTGAGTGCAATAAAAGAACTTTCACGAACACATTTGCTTCATATGATGTATATATTCTTAGCACATGAGTAGATGCTTAAACCATTCATAATAAAGAGTATGCAACTAAGTGTACTCAATAGTCAATGCAAGCTATGAAGAGATTCCAACTCAATAATAATATGTAGCATCAAACATAAACATAAGCAACATTACAATGCTCATAAAAAGGTATGATAGAGTGGTATCTCGCTTGCCTTTGTTTGTAGAGCACAATATAAATGCCAAGGAACCTCTGAAGTTCAAATGAAGAATAGAAGTAAATATATCAGAGATACAAGCATCAAAGTAATGACATAATTAACCAAGTTTTGGAACAAGCACAAGAATGAAACCTACGCTCTCAACAAGTTGTTCATAGAATAAGTGGTGACTCAACAAGGAAGTAAAAAGGTTTTGAAAAGGTTGAAAGGCTTCCAAATGCTGAAAGTAAGGTACTCATTAGCTTTGAGCTCTCATTTACCCTATCATAAGCATCTTTATCATGTCCCTTGAGTGCGAGGGATGCTCCTCATGCTACTCAACTTTAGTTACCGGTAAGTTCTTCTCATCGTAAATACATGCGTATCATAGAGAACCGCCAACGGGGTACCCCTTGCACATGATACTGGATCTATCCCGTGATCAAAATGACAAGGCAAGCAGACAATGAGCATCTCAGCGATCTTTTTATTTGCTATTTGCATAGGTTTTTATTGAGGATGCTTCACAGATTGCTCATTATGGTTATGATGCAAGTTTCCACCATGATTAGGCATGGCTTAGGATAGAGGCCCAGGCGTTTCTCTAACGCATATATATAACTCCATGAACTCACAAGCTCCACTTTTATTTCACACCGGCGACATCCGCAAACAAAATAGCATGATATCAACTGGATATGTATCCATAAGTGTTGAAAGCGTTCCCCGTGACAGCACGGTTCTGCTAACTCCTAGCCTATAATTTGCAAGCATATAACTTTCATGGACAGTCACAATGGTACAGCTTTATTAAGTGCAAGGAATAAAGTGTGCCATCAAGTTCGTGACAGCTTTACTAACTAACTTTCTCAAAACAGACAAAAAATTTATTTAGAAGAAAACAAGGCATAATGAATATGCACGGAATAGCAAATGATGCTAGTAGGTAGGTATGGTGGACACTATTGGAGATATTGGTTTTGGGAAGTTGGATACATAAGTAGAGCTCGTACTTAGTGCAAGTGATGGCTAGCAATAGAGAGGGAGCCACAAACGAGAGAGCAATAACTGTCATAATCATGCTTGCAACAAAACATGACTAATTATGGCATGAAAGTGATACAAGAACTCTGAGGCAAAATGAATCATCGAGGCTTACTGACTATTGTTTAGTCATATGCATGTGTGAGCATGTGCCAACTCAATTCACATGAAACATTTAGAGGAGGATACCACAATATTATACCAACTTATGAATAGAACAATGCAAGCAACCATTCATATGACATGCTACAAATTATTAGCAAGCTGGAGCTAATCATAAGAGAGCAATAACTACTAAGCATCCATAAATAACATACACCTTACATGAATATACTAAGCATGATCACAATGATGAGTATATCTACAAAAATGAAAACAAAAAGAGTTTGTTACCAGCCTCTTACCACACCTCAAGTTGTCTTAATCTTCATTATTTCCCTTCACTTGTGTGACTTGAATAATAACATGAAATCAAACTCAACTGAGGACATCTGAACCCTGCAAAGAACTCACAAAACCAAAGAAGAAGAACAAATATTTTTGGTGTTTTCGAATTTTAAAAGTAGGCAAACAAAGTAAAAACAAACAAAGAAAAATCTTTTTGGATTTTTCTTTAAGGCAAACCAAAGCTAAAAAGAAAATAAAGAAACCAAAGAAACAACGAAAATATTTTTGGTATTTTTGAGTTTTGAGAAAGAAGAAACAAAAACCAAAAATAAAGTGAAACATGGATATACAAAGAATCGACGAAACATGATATATAGATGAGTGTGATGTCGGTATACCTCCCCCAAGCTTAGGCTTTTAGCCTAAGTGGGGCTTAATAGCGCGGGTAGTAACCCCAAGCTGGTGGGTCATCATAGGAATGCTCATAGTCAGGTGCTTGCGATGAAGAAGAAGACGCGCCCCCAATCATAGGAGGGTTGCTGGTATGAAGACTCCCCCATGTTGGAGGGCTGAACCGAATCATCTTCGGCATCCTCTCCAACATTCTCCTCTTGCTGGGAGAGCTCCGCCACGTAAGTGTCAAACTCCTCCTCCGTGAGCGACCATCCTTGCCTGTTATCAAAATTGAACAAAGCAGGTGCAGGCAAACCGACTACTTTCTCAGTCCTACCCCTCTCCAACCACGCTTGACAAAGGATAATTCATATGGTAAACTTCTCACAGTAGCCCATGAAGAAAAAAAATTATGCTGAACCATGGAATCAAGATCAAGTCTCTCTATGGGGAACCGATAATCCGAATGGTGAGACCCTAAACCATGGAAAGCTAGAAACCTAGAGGCAATGAGACCTCTACAAATTCCACCATTCTCGCGGTTAGTGGTAAGATGGTAAGCTATCAAAGCACCTAGGTTATAAGATCTATCCCTATTCAAAGCACCTGATATAAAAGCTAGATCAAATGAAGATAACTTTCTAGCGAGAACACACTTGGTAATGAATTAGGCAAAATATATAATGGATGGGAACTGAATGTTTTGATTTTTACCACTTTCCTTTGAGAAGTCGAAACCTTGGAAAATTTCAGCATATAAATCCATAAGTGGCTTAGGCCTCTCCTTGATCTTCTCACAAGATCCCCAATGAGGCACTCTAATTGTTGCACAGAAATCAGCAAACGGCAGGTCGACAGCTATATTGTAGATTTTATAATGGACCATGGGATTAGATGAGGACTGTCACATCCCAAAATTTTCCAAATTTTGAAATGTGAAAAATAAATAAACAAAATAAATAATTGTTGAAATTTAGGGTGAAAAGAAACTTTTTGATTCCAAATGGAAACATCAAAACTCATCTTGAACAAACTTTGAACAAATTTGAATCCAACAAATTTCAATCAAGTGAAATGCATTCATCAAAGAATGTATTTTGAAATTTAAACACTTGGAAAAGTTAAACCAAAACTCTAAAACCCTAATGGAATAAATCATTCCAAAGATCTCTCAAAGACTATGGATTTGATCCATATAAAATTTCAGAAACAAACATTTATAAATGATAAATAAGAATATTATAAAACCATAGAAATTGATTTCATTTAATTTGGAGCCATAGATAAAATCTTATGAAGATAATAAAGATAAAAGGAAATAATTCCCAAAGCTAATAAAGCTCCCATCAAAAATCCATACCAAGTTGTGAGTAAAATAATCCTAAAAGGATTTAAAAAGGTAAACAAATATTAAATAAAATTCTACAAATTGGAATCACCAAATTTGGATCGATAAATAAAAGATATGGATTTTATAAGACAAAGAAAGAAATAAATAAATAGGGAATAGTTAAAAGCCAAATTAAATCTTGGCCAAATCCATAAGCAAATTAAATAAAGATAATCCAAATAAAATAAAAGAATAAAGAATATTCAAATAAAATAATATGGCCTTAACCAAATTCTATTCCATTTGAATGAAGACAAAATCCCTTAGATAAATGATTAATTAAATCATGGGGAAATAATAAAGTGGAATTTCCCAAGGTGGATACAAAATTTATTTAATTAACTTAAATGGAATACAAGAATCGTTTAAAAAAATTATATGGAATTAAAACCTTATTTGATTTTTTGGAATAAAGACAATTTACCCAATTTAAATGATTAATAAATCATATTAGAAATATTTAAAATAATTCAAAGTGCATTATTTAACACCCTATTTTCATAAATAAAACCTACTGAAAAAGGTTTGGTGAAAATTAGAATTCAAATAAGGGTTTGAAAATATAATCAAAATTTTATTTGAATAAAAGACAAGTGCCCATTTTAAATAAAATATAAACCATAAAATAATTAATGAATTATTCTAAAATGGACTTTAAATACATAATTAATACAGTATTGAAACATACTGAATATTTGGAAAAGTTTTGAAAAAGGAATCTGAATTCAAATGGTAGTTTGAATTCAAAACAGAAAATCAAAATGGAAAAAAAATAAAAATAAAACAAAAGAAGAAAAAATAAAAGAAACCAGCCCAGCCTAGCTAGCCTATCTGGCCCAGCAACGCAGCCCACTTCCCCCTTCTCCCCGAAGCATTTTCTACTCAGACCCGCACCCACCAAGGCACTGACTTGCTGACACCACGCGCACCCTCTCTCAATCACTGACGACGTTGCCCCACCGCCAGGTCATCGTCTCCCTCACCCGCCCGCTGACCACGCCCCCCGGCCGTTTTTGCCGTTAACTCCCCGGCGTAAATTAGCGGTAATGGCTCAGTGATTAACGCTCGTGACCACGCTCGATTTAGCGCATGTCTCTCCTCTCCATTTCCCCTCACTCGCCCCTCCCTCTCTGCCTCCAGGCCGTTCGAATTGCTCTCTCAAACGCCCCTGCCCCGACAACCTTCCCCAGCCAATTCCGGCGAGCACGGACTTCCACTTACCTCCCAGACCCCGCAAGCTTGTTCCCCATCTCCCTACGCACCTACCCGTGCCTTCCTCTCTCTCGCGTGTGCCCTGTATCCTCGGCAATGACTTCAATCGAGCACAGCCATCGTCTGCCATTTCTCCGGTGAGCTCCACTTGTAAAAACCGACCCCTCCCCTCTTTCCCTCTTTCATGCGTGTGCACTCTCCACGGCCTTGTGCATCTAACAATGTTTCTATTTGGCTCTGGCATGCACCATAGTTTCGCCTCCGTCTTCGACAGAACGTGCCCGACACAGACACAAACTCCGGCGAGGAATCCCCTTCGATCATGTGCGCCCCTTCGCCAACCATGAGTACGTTGAGTATCAGCAACACACGGAGAGTCTGGTAAGATATTCCTCTTGCCCTGTAGCTTCATGTATCGCCGGTAGCATGACCGCCTGAAAGGCATAAGCCGCCGCAGCGCCCATCTCGTGGTCGATCACAATTGCTCGATTAGATAGATCTAAAGGATGCGATAGATTCACTTAGTGAAGGGGTACGAATCCATCTGAACCGTGCGATGCAACTTAGATCTAACGCCCTGTATTGCTCAATCCAGCCGAACCGGTACCAGCGAATGAAAACACGACGCGTGGCACTGACTTTATTTTAAAAACAGAAAATGTTCTATTAGACGGTTAGATTTGAAAATTTCATAACTTTAAATCTACACGTCCAATTTTTACAAACTTTATATCACTGGATTAAGATAAATGTGAACTTTCTAACCATGCACTTTGTTTAGTATTTTTGCTTCTGTAAAATTGATTTTTTTGCAGAAACTTGTCTAGGCCTATTTTGTGTATAAAATTTATTCTAAAAATTATTTAGGGGTAAAATCTTTTTTAAATGTATTGTTTTGAACCTACTCACCATAGAAACCAATTTTTGGATTTAAAAACATATTTTGTGAGGCTAAGGAATAAATCTTTGAATAAAAGCATTCCTAGTTAAATAAAAATGTTGTTTAGGTTTTAAAAATGCTTTTTGAGTAAAACCTTGGAAAATGATTGCATTTAAACTCTCTGACGCTAAACACCAAGTTTTAGGATTTAAAAACATATTTGGTGAACCCTATTAAATTATTACGTTGTTTAAAGGCATTTCCAACAAGATAAAATATGGCTTTGGTATAAAAATCATTTATAGTTAAAAACCTTTTGCAAATGGTTTTAATATTAAACACTTGGCCTTAAATCACTAACATTTGTGTTTAAAAATATATTTGTCAAACACTAGAAATTATTACTTTGAATAAATAATTTCTAACAAAACAAAAATGATTTAAAGTGGCCATTTTCACTAACTTAATATCAAATGTTTTTGCCACTTTTATAAATGACCAATAGGTGTTTTAAAATGTTTATAACCTATTAGAAACCACTTTTCCAAATAAAACAATCTTTGGCATGCTTGCATGCATTGCTTTGTTTTTATTATTTTATGTGTTGAATTGTTTGAATGCTAGATTGAATTTGTGCCTTGATTAAATTGTAGTGAAATTTGAAGAGTGTGACAATTGCAAGATCAAGGAGTGAATAAATATTCTCTACTAAAAAGGCAAGTGGTGATTCATACTTTTGTCCCATTATTTTCACTATGCATTAGTGATATTTCTAAGTAGGACTTGCATGGAATTTTCTAAGTGTTAACTATGCCATGGGAAATCCTAGTAGATGAAACCTTAGTAGAATTTTCCTAAGTTAAGATTCATACTACTATCATGCTTAGCCTAGCTAGTAGAAAACAAGGGTGGATTATATTCATGCTATGAAATATTTCTAAGTCAAAGACTTGTGTTTTGTTTAATAAAACAACTATGTGAATGAATCAGCTGGGTGGAGTGGGACTTGCATGGATGGATTTTTGTTGAATGGTTACCACGGCCCATTTTTCAATGGCCTACCCTGTGCATCTCACTTGTGGAATGCCACCCAGGAACAAAGTGATTTGAGATGTCAAATGTTGAGAAGCTTCAAGTGCAGCCACATGGCATTATGGGCTCTATAGGTTGCAATAACTTAGCCAATTGGACAGTTGGTGGTAGGGGGTGATAGGTTTGGAGCGCGTCCATTCTGGTCTAAGGGAAGGATTTTCAAAGATCTTGTCTCGATGCATGTCGAGTCTTGTGGGGAAAGGGCACCACCTCTCGAGAGATTAAAATTCAAGTACTTAGTCGTGTCCCCAGCAAAGGACAATTTGAGCATCAAGACATGGAAGCTATCAAGGATCTCCTCATCCCAATTTCTAAGTTAAAAACTTGTGGTTTAACAAGGGTTAAGGGATCACCAATGTCTATTGGTAGATGCCTTGGGTGATTTTGACAAACAAAAACTTAGTGTTTTCAAATGATAAGGAAAATCTATTTTGAGCAAAGCAAGCCTAAGCTCCACTTAGCCAAATGCATATAGATGATAGATACCACTATTCTACCATAATATCACTTGCCAATACAAATCAAATGTATTGACCCTTGTGGCTGTAATTATTATGTTGCAGGTTTGTTTGATGTTAGTGAAGTGTGTTGATTAGGATTACCAGTCTACAACCAACATGATTGAATGTGGCACTTTGAAGATGAAGGACTCCATGCTATATAGTTATTTCTGCTGCATTGTAATGATATAGCCAAATGAGCTATGTAAGATGTAATGAATTATTTTATTCCTAGTTATAAAGTTGTATTATGACCTTTGTTTCTTGATATTACATCTTAACTGTGGATGCTAGCTATTGATCTAGGGACTAGCATTGTAAACACAGGGATCTCTACCTTATTAAAGGTTGGGACCTCTTACAAATGGTATCAGAGCACTGTGTTTCCTGTAGGATTGTAACCCTAGGATTGGACAAAACCCCTTAGAAAAATAGGAGTTGTTTTTGTTCCAAAACTTACTTACAAACAATCTTGTAAACTCTTTCCTCAACCTTTTTGGTTTTGATTCTACATCTCTTCTATTTCAACTTCATGGACAAAACCTCAACATGACCAAAGACTTCAACATGAGCAAAGGACTTCACCAACTCAAATGACTTCAACTTCAACATTACCAATGACTTCAACTTTAGTTTCATCAAGGACTTCAACTTAGATATCACTAAGGACTACAAGTGAAACAAGAATAATACTCAATACTTGAAGTCTAAGGAAACACAACTTAGAAGGAACCATCATCACCTTTGATGTTTTGTGACCAAGATTCAAGAAATTTTTCCAAGGATACAATGATCTTGTTCAAGAAGAAACAACTAATAAGAATGGAATGATCTCAAGTGAACCATATAGTTGGACCACCATACTAATGATTAGTTTAAACACACCAACTTATGTGGTGTTACAAAAATATTTTTTTGCCTAAAAATGTCCTTGAACCTTGTTGTTTGAGTGGAATGTTTGATTGTGATTGCTTGCACAGTGATTTTGTGAATTGTGATGTGTGTGATTAGACTTCTTCCTTATAATTCTTTGCCTATTCTAATCCCAATCCAACCCAAACAGATGACTTATCTAAGAGACTCCAACATCAAGAATGGTGACACCAACAACCAAGAGATGTTTCTAGCAACTCAAGCCTAGTTGAATCAAGTGACAACTCAGGTTTTAGCCAACAACAATGAGTTAGACCCAACCATGCAAAAAAAATTGGAAACCCAATCCCAATTGTTGCAAAGGATGACCAATCAAATGATCAACATGATAAGCAACTCTTCCCAAGGAGATTGTGAAAACAATGATGTCAAGGATGATATTATAGAAGGAACTCAAGCTTGCAATATTTGTGGAGACATGGAACACACTTCTAAAGAGCATGTGGACCAATGTCCTAATTGTGAAGAGAAACACCCAACCCAACAATGCCCCACATCTCAAGTGACTTGTTTCCTATGTGAAGGAAATGATCATGTCCCTATTCAATGCCCCATCTATCCTATAGTTCAACAAATGAAGCAAGATGGAATGCATCAAATGTTTGGAAACCTCCATAAGGTAACAACTTCTACCAAGAAGGATGAAGGCAAAGTTAGAACCATGCCTCATAAAGCCAAATCCAAAGTGACCACAAAGTGTTGCTACTCTTGTGGATAAAAAGGTCATAACTCTAGTAACTGCCCCAAGAAGAGAGAAAGATTTCCCACCTTTGGGGTGAGATATGAAGAGCATGAACTAGAAGAACTCCTAGCTTTGGAGAGACCCAAGAAAAGGAAAAATGACATAAGCCGGTTGCAATGTTACAATTGCAAAGAGATGGGACACTATGCCATTGATTGCCCAGAAAATAAGAAGAAACAACAAGCAATGATACCAAAGGAAAAGCAGGATAATAGCCAAGTGATGTGTTTCAGATGCAAAGAGCTAGGCCATTATGCAAACAAGTGTCTAGAGAAGATACATCAAGATCCCAAGCAAGCCAAGATGTAATCTAGTTGAAAACCTTTTTAAGGGTGGTAGTACCCTAGTTGCCTTGAAGCCAACTTGTAACCTCTAGCCTTCCCAAATCTCAGGACGAGATTTCTTTTAAGGGTGGTAGCCTGTCACATCCCAAAATTTTCCAAACTTTGAAATGTGAAAAAAAATAAACAAAAAAAATAATTGTTGAAATTTAGGGTGAAAATAAACTTTTTGATTCCAAATGGAAACATCAAAACTCATATTGAACAAACTTTAAACAAATTTGAATCCAACAAATTTCAATCAAGTGAAATGAATTCATCAAAGAATGTGTTTTGAAATTTAAACACTTGGAAAAGTTAAACCAAAACTCTAAAACCCTAATGGAATAAATCATTCCAAAGATCTCTCAAAGACTCTGGATTTGATCCATATATAATTTCAGCAACAAACATTTATAAATGATAAATAAGAATATTATAAAACCATAGAAATTGATTTCATTTAATTTGGAGCCATAGATAAAATCTTATGAAGATTATAAAGATAAAAGGAAATAATTCCCAAAGCTAATAAAGCTCCCATCAAAAATCCATACCAAGTTGTGAGTAAAATAATCCTAAAAGGATTTAAAAAGGTAAACAAATATTAAATAAAATTCTACAAATTGGAATCACCAAATTTGTATCTATAAATAAAAGATATGGATTTTATAAGACAAAGAAAGAAAGAAATAAATTGGGAATATTTAAAAGCCAAATTAAATCTTGGCCAAATCCATAAGCAAATGAAATAAAGATAATCCAAATAAAATAAAAGAATAAAGAATATTCAAATAAAATAATATGGCCTTAACCAAATTCTATTCCATTTGAATAAACACAAAATCCCTTAGATAAATGATTAATTAAATCATGGGAAAATAATAAAGTGGAATTTCCCAAGGTGGATATAAAAGTTATTTAATTAACTTAAATGGAATAAAAGAATCATTTAAATAAAAATTTATATGGAATTAAAACCTTATTTGATTTTTTTTGGAATAAAGACAATTTACCCAATTTAAATGATTAATAAATCATATTAGAAATATTTAAAATAATTCAAAGTGCATTATTTAACACCCTATTTTAATAAATAAAACCTACTGAAAAAGGTTTGGTGAAAATTAGAATTCAAATAAGGGTTTGAAATTATAATCAAAATTTTATTTGAATAAAAGACAAGTGCCCATTTTAAATAAAATATAAACCATAAAAGAATAAAAGAATTATTCTAAAATGGACTTTAAATACATAATTAAAACAGTATTGAAACATACTGAATATTTGGAAAAGTTTTGAAAAAGGAATCCGAATTCAAATGGTAATTTGAATTCAAAATAGAAAATCAAAATGGAAAAAAAGAAAAAGAAAACAGAAAAAGAAAAAATAAAAGAAACCAGCCCAACCCAGCTAGCCTATCTGGCCCAGCAACGCATCCCACTTCCCCCTTCTCCCCAAGCGTTTTCTACTCAGATCCGCACCCACCCAGGCACTGACTTGCTGACCCCACGCGCACCCTCTCTCAATCACTGACGACGTTGCCCCACCACCAGGTCATCGTCGCCCTCACCCGTCCGCTGACAATGCCCCCCGGTCGTTTCTGCCGTTAACTCCCCGGCGTAAATTAGCGGTAATGGCTCAGTGATTAACGCTCGTGACCACGCTCGATTTAGTGCCTGTCTCTCCTCTCCAGTTCCCCTCACTCGCCCTCCCTCTCTGCCTCTAGGCCGTTCGAATTGCTCACTCAAACGCTTCTGCCCTGACAACCTTCCCTGCCCAATTACGGCGAGCACGGACTTCCCCTTACCTCCCAGACCCCACAAGCATGTTCCCCATCTCCCTACGCACTTTCCCGTGCCTTCATCTCTCTTGTGTGTGCCCTGTATCCTCGGCAACGACTTCAATCGAGCACCGCCGTCGTCTGCCATTTCTCCGGTGAGCTCCGCTAGTAAAAACCGACCTCCCCTCTTTCCCACTTTCACGCGCGTGCACTCGCCACGACCTTGCGCATCTAACAACATTTCTATTTGGCTCTGGCATGCACCATAGCTTCGCCTCCATCTTCGACAGAACATGCACAACGGAGTCACGAACTCCGGCGAGGAATCCCATTCGATCATGTGCGCCCCTTCACCAACCACGAGTACGTTGAGTATCAGCAACACACGACGAGTCTGGTAAGCTATTCCTCTCACCCTCTCGCTTCCTGTATCGCCGGCAACATCACTGCCCGAGCGCGCCGCCGCCAGCCACCGTCGCAGCGCCGCCCATCTGTGGTCATCACCGTTTCAGCCGTTCGATTTAGATCTAAAGGATGCGACAGATTCAATTAGTGAAGGGGTACAAATCCATCTGAACTGTGCGATGCAACTTAGATCTAATGCCCTGTATTGCTCGATCCAGCCGAACCGTTACCAGCGAATGAAAACACGACGCGTGTCACTGACTTTGTTTTAAAAACAGAAAATGTAATATTAGATGGTTAGATTTGAAAAATTCATAACTTTAAATCTACAGGTCCAATTTTTACAAACTTAAAAATCATTGGATTCAGAAAAATGTGAACTTTCCAACCATGCACTTTTTTTAGTATTTTTCTTCTGTAAAATTGATTGTTTTTGCAGAAACTTGTCTAGGCCTATTTTGTGTATGAAATTTATTCTAAAAATGATTTAGTGGAAAAATAGTTTGTAAATGGATTGTTTTGAACCTACTGACCATATAAACCAACTTTTGGATTTAAAAACATATTTTGTGAGGCTAAGGAATAAATCTTAGAATAAAAGCATTCCTAGTTAAATAAAAATGTTGTTTAGGTTTTAAACATGATTTTTGAGTAAAACCTTGGAAAATGATTGGATTTAAACTGTCTGACCCTAAACACCAAGTTTTAGGATTTAAAAATATATTTGGTGAACCCTATAAAATTATTACCTTGTTTAAAGGCATTTCCAACAAGATAAAATATGGCTTTGGTATAAAAATGGTTTATAGGTAAAAACCTTTTGCAAATGGTTTTAATATTAAACACTTGACCTTAAAACACAAACATTTGTGTTTAAAAATATATTTTTCAAACACTAGAAATTATTACTTTGAATAAATCATTTCTAACAAAACAAAAATGATTTAAAGTGGCCATTTTCACTAACTTAATATCAAATGGTTTTTGCCACTTTTATAAATGACCAGTAGGTGTTTTAAAATGTTTATAACCTATTATAAACCACTTTTCCAAATAAAACAATTTTTGGCATGCTTGCATGCATTTCTTTGTTTTTATTATTTTATGTGTTGAATTGTTTGAATGCTAGATTGAATTTGTGCCTTGATTGAATTGTAGTGAAATTTGAAGAGTGTGACAATTGCAAGATCAAGGAGTGAATCTATATTCTCTACTAAAAAGGCAAGTGGTGCTTCATACTTTTGTCCCATTATTTTCACTATGCATTAGTGATATTTCTAAGTAGGACTTGCATGGAATTTTCTAAGTGTTAACTATGCCATGGGAAATCCTAGTAGATGAAACCTTGGTAGAATTTTCCCTAAGTTAATATTCCTACTACTATCATGCTTAGCCTAGCTAGTAGAAAACAAGGGTGGATTATATTCATGCTATGAAATATTTCTAAGTCTTGTGTTTTGTTTAATAAAACAACTATGTGAATGAATCACCTGGGTGGAATGGGACTTGCATGGATGGATTTTTGTTGAGTGGTTACCAAGGCCCATTTTTCAATGGCCTACCCTGTGTATCTCACTTGTGGAATGCCACCCAGGAACAAAGAGATTTGAGATGTCAAATGTTGAGAAGCTTCAAGTGCAGCCACATGGCATTATGGGCTCTGCCTGGATCATATAGGTTGAAATAACTTAGCCAAATGTACAATTGGTGGTAGGGGGTGATAGGTTTGGAGCGCTTCCATTCTGGTCTAAGGGAAGGCTTCTGAAAGATCTTGTCTCGATGCATGTCGAGTCTTGTGGGGAAAGTGCACCACCCCTCAAGAGAGTAAAATCTAAGTACTTAGCCGTGTCCCCAGCAAAGGACAATTTGAGCATCAAGACATGGAAGCTATCAAGGATCTCCTCATCCCAATTTCTAAGTTAAAAACTTGTGGTTGAACAAGGGTTAAGGGATCACCAATGTCTATTGGTAGATGTCTTGGGTGATTTTGACAAACAAAAACTTAGTGTTTTCAAATGATAAGGAAAATCTATTTTGAGCAAAGCAATCCTAAGCTCCACTTAGCCAAATGCATATAGATGATAGATACCACTATTCTACCATAGTATCACTTGCCAATACAAATCAAATGTATTGACCTTTGTGGCTGTAACTTATTATGTTGCGGGTTTGTTTGATGTTAGAGAAGTGTGTTGATTAGGATTACAAGTCTACAACCAACATGATTGCGTGTGGCACTTTGAAGTTGAAGGACTGCATGCTATATAGTTATTTCTGTTGTATTTTCATGAGATAGACAAATGAGCTATGTAAGATGTAATGAATTATTTTATTCCTAGTTATAAAGCTGTATTATGACCTTTGTTTCTTGATATTACATCTTAACTGTGGATGCTAGCTATTGATCCAGGGACTAGCATTGTAAACACAGGGATCTCTACCTTATTAAAGGTTGGGACCTCTTACAAGGACCAAGTAAACCAGAAATCCTGCACCACAGCCATGGTTAGCTTAACATACTGATATGGTTCTTCTTCAACAAAGTGTTCCAACCCTGCATTAGTAATCATAGTCTGGAAATCCTGGAAACTTCCCGCTACTCTAATAAATTCAGGGCATGGATCAATGGAAGGGAATACTCCTTCCTCATGATGGACTTTCATTGGCTCAATTACCATCAAATCATATTGATTCAGTGGGTAAGCACTCATCTTCGTTTCTGAAATTTTTAGACAAACAAGAAACCAAGTGATTTCCAACTTGATAAATGATGTGAAACTACTATAGAAACTTGCTAGAGGGCTACACATGCATCAAAATGAAATTTATAAGCATAGAAAAAGCATGCAATCTCACACAACCTGACACCTATAGCAACAAAATACTCAAGATACAATCTACCAATCACAAATCTAATTGGACAAGCGGAGGAGGCACATACCAAGGAGCAATACCTCCAAAAATCAGCTGCAAAGATGTGCTGAGTAAGGAGATCGAAAATCGGGAGCAAGAATAGCAAGAACTCGAGCTTGAGAAAGTTTTTTGGTGTTTTTCGGGAGAGAGAAAGAAGGTGGCTAGGAGGAGACAACTTGGAGGGCCTCAGGTGGGTCCCACCCATGCCAGGCGCGCCCCTAGGGCTGGCCGTGCCACTAGGGGGTTTGATGGCCTGCCCCCCCCCCCCCCCCAGGCCCCTCCAGGTGTCCCTTTTCCCCTTTTTTCGAGGAAAAAATTAATATGAATTTTCTAGAATTTTTCAGGAAACTTTATTTTTGGCCAATTTTTAGAGTATTAAAATTGATTTTCTCGCAGAAACAATTTTTTAGAATGTCACATCCCGAAATTTTCCAAATTTTGAAATGTCCAAAATATATAAACAAAAGAAATGATTGTTGAAATTTAGGGTGAAAAGAAACTTTTTATTTCTAAAAGGAAACATCAAAAACCTAAAACCCTAAAGGAATAAATCATTTACAACTTCTCTAAAAGACTATGGATTTGATCCATATAAAAATTTGTCAACAAACATTTATAAATGATCAAGAATGATAAATTAGAATATTATAAAACCATAGAAGGAATTTGGAGTCATAGATAAAAACTTATGAATTTATTAAGATAGAAGGAATTAATTTCCAAAGCTAATAAAGCCCTATCTAAAATCCATGCCAAATCTTGAGTAAATAAATCCTAAAGGGATTTAAAAAGATAAACAAATGTTAAATAAAATTTAACAAATGGGAATCACCAATTTTGGATCTTTAAATAAGAAGATATGGATTTTATAAGGCAAAAGAAGAAATAAATAAATAAGGAATATTTAAAAGTCAAATTAAATCTTGGCCAAGAAAATGATATGAAAGATTATTGATTAATAAAAAATAAATAAAGGGTTATTTAAATAAAATCATAAGGATTTATTAATATCCAATTTTATTTTAATAAAGACAATTCCCAATTTAAATGAACATTAAATCATATTAAAGTATTTTAAAATTCAAAGTGAATTATTTTGCACTAAAGAATAATAAAACCTGATGAAGAGAGTTTGGAAAAAAATTAGAATTCAAATAGGGTTTGAAAAACATATTTAAAATTTTATTTGAAATAAAGACAAATTTCTTTTTAAATGAATAACAAACCATGAAGGAATAAAATTAATTATTCTAAAATGGACTTTAAAACCCATTTAAAACAGTATAGAAAACTACTGAAAAGTTTTGAATAGATTTGATAAATAAATTTGATTCAAATAAGAGTTTGAATTTGAAAACAGAAAATCAAAATAGAAAAAAAAAGGATCGGGAAGAAAAAAAGGGAAAAGAACCAACCCACTAACAAGGCCCAGTCCATCCCAACTCGCAGCCCAACTTTTCCCTCTCTCGCGAAGCGTTTTCCACTCAGCAGCAAACCCACACAGTCGCTGACGCCTAGCCCCCACACGCACTCCCTCTCTCTCTCGTTATCAGCGTGACCCCACCTGTCGGTTCTTCTTCTTCACCCGCGACGACCACTCCCCAGTTCATCTCTGCCGTTTCTGATGTTAATTCGCGGCTTGAAATTCGCATTGATATAGACATAATTCGCCCAGCCATCACGCAAGATAAAGATGCCTTCCTTCCCTCTCCATTTCCCCTCACTCTGCTCTTCCCCTCCACCACCAGGCTGCACAAATTTCTCTCGCAAACACCCTCTACTCCGACGAGCTCCTCCGACGATTCCGGCAAGGACAGTCACCCCCACGGGCCCTGCTTTGCACGAGCTTGACCAGCAGCATCTTGCGCATCTCCCAGTGCCACCCTCTTGGCCGCACGTGCCCCAGAGCGTCGACAAGGACAACCTCTGAACACCGCCGCCTCCTGCTTCAACTCCGGCGACGCCCCCAGTATCCTCTGACCTTCCCCTCTTCCTCTAGTCGATACGAGTGTGATCCCCGTCATCATACGCATCTAATGCCACCCTCTGTTTGTCTTAGCTCGCCCGCAATCTTTGCCTTCGTCAACACCTAAGCGTGCCCGACGCTGACACCGTCTCCGCTGAGCAATCGGCAACGCGTCCGTGCGCCCCTAGGCCAACAGAGGCAACATCGAGCATCAGCGCTTCACGGCGAGTCTGGTCAGCTTCTTCTCCCTCGCCCGCGCTTCCTGGTTCATCAGCAATGCCACCGCGAAAGCGCCGCCGCCGCGCAGCCGCCGCCAGCGCCGCCCATCTGTGGTCATTGTGTTTAGAACCATAGGATTTAGATCCAAGCGTCACGATAGAAACTTAAGCAAAGAGGTAAGATGGCTTCTGCACCATGCGACTAAGTAAGATTTGATGGCCTGTGTAGCTCGATCCGCCCGAAGCGGTATGGACCAATAAAATTAAGACGCGTGGCACTGACTTCGATTTAAAAACAGAATTAGATCTATTAGAGGATAGGATTTGTAAAATTCATAACTTTTAATCCACATGTCCAAATTTTACAAATTTTATATCACTGGATTCAGAAAAATGTGAAATTGCCAACCATGCACTTTCTTTAGTATTTTGGTTCTGTAAAATTGATTTTTTTTGTAGAAACTTGTTTAGGCCTATTTTGGATATAAAATTTATTCTAAAAATGATTTTAGGGTAAAATCTTTTGTAAATGGATTGTTTTGAACCTACTGACCATAGAAACCAACTTGTAGATCTAAAAGTATATTTGTGACACTTAGGAATTAAATCTTTGAATAAAAGCATTTCTAGCTAAATAAAAATATCGATCTAGATTTAAAAATGCTTTTTGACTAAAACCTTTGGAAAATGGTTTGATTAAACTTTCTGACCCTAAACACCAAGTTTTGGGATTTGAAAACATATTTGATGAACCTTAGTAAATCATTACTTTGTTAAAAGCATTTCTAGCAAATAAAATATTGCTTTGAATTAAAAATGGGAATTTGGATGAAACCTTTTGCAAATAGATTAATATTAAACACTTTGACCATAAACATTAACATTTGTGTTTAAAAATATATTTAGCTAACACTACAAATTATTACTTTGATTTAAATCATTTTAGCAAAACAAAAATGATTTAAATGGCCAATTTCACCAACTTGAATTTAAATGGTTTTACCACTTTTGTAAATGACCAATAGGAGCTTTAAAATGTTTATAGCCTACTAGAAACCACTTTTCCAAATAAAACAATCTTTTGCATGCTTGCATGCATTGCTTGATCTTATTGTTTTATGTGGTGAATTGTTTGAATGCTAGTTTGAATATGTGCTTGCTTGATTGAATTGTAGTGGAATTTGAAGAGTGTGATATTTGCAAGATCAAGGAGTGAACCAATATTCTTTACTAAAAAGGCAAGTGACACGATCATCCATGTCCTACTATTTTCACTACACTTAGTAGTATTTTTGTACTATGCATGATAGGTCTACTATGTTATTCTGCTATGCTATGTCCTATTAGGAAAATCCATCTTCCTTAGTGAAAACCTCATAGTTGTAGTATGATTAGCCATGCTATAGACTTGGGATGGAATACATGATACAATTATATGAAGTGTTGGAAAAATATATGTTTTGTATAATAAAACAAGTATTCAATGAACCACCTGGGTGGAATGAGGATACTCAATTTTGGACAAGGTGGCAACAAAGGGAACCATGTTTATATGGCTATCTTTTTGTATGTGCACTAGAAGAAAACCACCCAGGGACTTAGAGATTGAACATGTTTCTCGTACAGTGGCTTCCGTGTACAGCCACATGCTAAATGGGATCTGGCTTAGTCAACTACATAGTGGAAGACCCTTGCATTGGCATCTTCAGGTTAACTAGAATTATGTATTGGAAATATATCCTTACATTGGTGCCTGGTAGAAAATCTAGCATTGTGTATTGGGAGGACTTCTATGGAAAGACTTTGTCACATTCTCGATCTGCCGGTACTCCATTTGGTGTGTACTTATCCAGCGGCCATTGGTGGCATCAAGACGAGATTGTGTCATGTAGGTAAAGTGTACAACTTCTGCAGAAGATCAAATTCTAAGTACTTAGCCGTGTCCCCGGATATGGACAACTCTAAGCAACTAAGGCCTGAAGCTATGGAAGATCTCGACATTCGAATTTCTCAAAGTAAAACTTGATGGTGTCAACAAGGGATTATAAGCACTTGGAGTTTTCCAAGGAGTTCAGAAAGATTGTCAAAAGATCAAAACTATTTAGAAAATATAGGATAAAACCATATTGCTTTCTGCAAATGAGCCTAAAACCCTACTTAGCCAAATATGCATATATTGATAGGTTCCACTTATTTCTACATAGTAGTGAAACTTGCCAATACAATTTAAATGTATTGACCCTTGTAGCTACAACTTATTATGTTACAGGTTTGTTTGATGTTAGTGAAGTCTGTTGATTAGGATTACAAGTCTACAACCAACATGATTGCCTGTGGAACTTTGAAGATGAAGGACTCCATGCTATATAGATATTCTGTTGCATTCTAATGTGATAGCCAAATGAGCTATGTAAGATGTAATGTATTATTCTATTCCTGGTTATTAAGTTTTATTATGACCTTTGTTTCTTGATATTACATCTTAACTGTGGATGCTAGCTATTGATCCAAGGACTAGCATTGTAAACACAGGGATCTCTACATTATTAAAGGTTGGGACCTCTACAGATGGTATCAGAGCACTGTGTTTCCTGTAGGATTGTAACCCTGGATTGGACAAAACCCCTTAGAAAAATAGGAGTTGTATTTGTTCCAAAACTTATTTACAACCAATATTGTAAAATCTTTCCTCAACCTTTTTTGTTTTGATACTACATCTCTTCCTTTTTCAACTTGATGGACAAAGCCTTCACAATGAATAATGACTTCAACTTTAGTTTCACCAAGGACTTCAACTTAGACGTCACTAAGGACTACAAGTGAGAACCAAGAGAACATTAGATTGCCTACCATCTATCTAAGACATTGATATCATGTTAGTGTATGGATCATATTGACCTATGAGGTATGACTATACTAGGTTGATTGTTTCAAGAAAACTTGTTGTGTCCTTCAACTCATGAGTAAGATCATAGGTTGTTAAGTGAATAGTTGCTTGTTGATTGTTTGTTTGAACTTGATTGTTTTGGGTTGTGTGTTAGAACTTCTTTAGATCTATCTATCATTACTTATCCCTATCAAACCAACAGATGCCTCCCCTTCGTGCCAACCCCAACCAAAACAACAACAACCTCACTCCCGAGATGCAGCAATTGATGACATCTCAAGCTCAAATGATGCAAATGATGGCTCAGTTTATGCAAAATCAAAACAACAACAACAACAATAACAACAATCAGAATAATCCTCTAGCACTTGACATGCTCACCAGGTTTCTGAAACTAAGGCCTGCAAGGTTCTCTGGAATAACTGATCCAATGGTAGCCAATGACTGGTTACGTTCGGTGAACAGGGACTTATTGACTGTTGGCTGCACCGACGAGGAAAAAGTTAGGTTTGCAGCATATCTGCTTGAAGGGCCATCAACAACATGGTGGGACAACTTTCAGATCACCACTCCCCTTGAGGATGTGACTTGGGCTATTTTTGAGGATGGTTTCTGTACAGCTCACATCTCATCCGGAGTGAACTTGAAGAAAAAGGAGTTCCACAATTTGAAGCAGCATCACCTTAGTGTGGCTGAGTACATTGAAGAGTTCAACAATCTGGCACGCTATGCACCGGATGAAGTTGATACAGATGCTAAGAGGAAGGAGAAATTCCTCAAAGGACTTAATGATGAGTTGAACCTGCAGCTGTCTGTTGCCTATGTCCCAACTTATCAATCACTCTGTGACAAAGCCACCATCTTGGAAAACAATATGAATCAAGTTGAGAAAAGAAAGAGGAAGCATAACCTCAAGTATCACTCAGGATCATCACAAAAGAAGCATTCATTCAAAAATTCTGGACCACATCAGCATCACCACAACAACAATGGAAGTGATAATAATGGCAATGATACTGACAATGGAGATGACCTTGGTCAGAACCAACATCGCAATTCCAGGAAGAAAGACATTATCCAGTTGCAGTGCTATAATTGTAAGGAACTTGGACACTATGCATCAGACTGTCCTGAGAAGAAAAAGAAAAAGGATGCTAGAAACTCCAATGGAAATGACTCCAATGTGGCCCAGAAAGGACATGTGAACCACATCGACATGTATGGAACCCTTGCAGAATTGGATGGTGTGGATGATAGGAATTAGTTAACTCAGTTGAGTCAAATAAGGATTCCTTGTTTGGATATCAATTATTGAACCCATAGTCAAGTGAACCATCAATGTAACCCTACAAAATTTTAAGGGTGGTAGTACCCTAGTTATCTTCAAGCCAACTTGTAACCTCTAGCCTTCCCAAATCTCGGAATGAGATTTCTTTTAAGGGTGGTAGCCTGTCACATCCCAAAATTTTCCAAATTTTGAAATGTGAAAAAAAATAAACAAAAGAAATGATCGTTGAAATTTATGGTGAAAAGAAACTTTTTATTTCTAAAAGGAAACATCAAAAACCTAAAACCCTAAAGGAATAAATCATTTCCAAGATCTCTAAAATACTATGTATTTGATCCATACAAAAATTTGTCAACAAACATTTATAAATGATGAAGAATGATAAATAAGAATATTATAAAACCATAGAAATTGGTTTCACTCAATTTGGAGTCATAGATAAAAACTTATGAATTTATTAAGATAGAAGGAATTAATTTCCAAAGCTAATAAAGCCCTATCTAAAATCCATGCCAAATCTTGAGTAAATAAATCCTAAAGGGATTTAAAAAGATAAACAAATGTTAAATAAATTTTAACAAATGGGAATCACCAATTTTGGATCTTTAAATAAGAAGATATGGATTTTATAAGGCAAAAGTAGAAATAAATAAATAAATAAATAAGGAATATTTAAAAGTCAAATTAAATCTTGGCCAAGCAAATGATATGAAAGATTATTGATTAATAAAAAATAAATAAAGGATTATTTAAATAAAATCATATGGATTTATTAATATCCAATTTATTTAAATAAACACAATTCCCAATTTAAATGAACATTAAATCATATTAAAGTATTTTAAAATTCAAAGTGAATTATTTTGCACTAAAGAATAATAAAACCTGCTGAAGAGAGTTTGGAAAAAAATAGAATTCAAATAGAGTTTGAAAAACATATTTGAAATTTTATTTGAAATAAAGACAAATGTCTTTTTAAATGAATAACAAACCATGAAGGAATAAAATTAATTATTCTAAAATGGACTTTAAAACCCATTTAAAACAGTATAGAAAACTACTGAAAAGTTTTGAATAGATTTGATAAATAAATCTGATTCAAATAAGAGTTTGAATTTGAAAACAGAAAATCAAAATAGAAAAAGAAAAAGGATCAGGAAGAAAAAAAAGGGAAAAGAACCAACCCACTAACAAGGCCCAGTCCAGCCCAACTCGCAGCCCACCTTTTCCCTCTCTCGCGAAGCGTTTTCCCCTCAATGACAAACCACATGTAGTCACGCTTGGCCCCACGCCTCCCTCTCTCTTGTCGGCAAGATGACCCCACTTGCCAGTTCTTCTTCTTCACCCGCGACAACCACGCCCCAGTTCATCTCTTCCATTTCTGATGTTCATTCGCGGCTTGAAATTCGCATTGATACATGCATAATTCGCCCAGCCATCACGCAAGATAAAGACGCCTTCCTTCCCTCTCCATTTCCCCTCACTCTCCCCTTCCCCTCCGCCACCAGGCTGCACAAATTTCTCTCGCGAACACCCTCTCTGTCGTTCATCTCTGCCGTTTTATGTGGTGAATTGTTTGAATGCTATTTTGCATATGTGCTTGCTTGATTGAATTGTAGTGGAATTTGAAGAGTGTGATATTTGCAAGATCAAGGAGTGAACCAATATTCTTTACTAAAAAAGGCAAGTGACACTATCATTCATGTCCTACTATTTTCACTACACTTAGTAGTATTTTTGTAGTATGCATGATAGGGCTACTATGTTATTTTGCTATGCTATGTCCTATTAGGAAATCCATCTTCCTTAGTGAAAACCTCATAGTTGTAGTATGCTTAGACATGCTATAGACTTGGGATGGAATACATGATACGATTATATGAAGTGTTGGAAAAATATATGTTTTATATAATAAAACAAGTACTCAATGAACCACCTGGGTGGAATGAGGATACTCAATTTTGTACAAGGTGGCAACAAAGGGAACCATGTTTATATGGCTATCTTTTTGTATGTGCACTAGAAGAAAACCACCCAGGGACTTAGAGATTGAACATGTTTCTCGTACAGTGGCTTCCGTGTATAACCACATGCTAAATGGGCTCTGGCTTAGTCAACTACATAGTGGAAGACCCTTGCATTGGCATCTTCAGGTTAACTAGAATTGTGTATTGGAAATATATCCTTACATTGGTGCCTGGTAGACAAGCTAGAATTGTGTATTGGGAGGACTTCTATGGAAAGACTTTGTCACATTCTCGATCTGTCGGTACTCCATTTGGTGTGTACTTATCCAGTGGCCACTGGTGGCATCAAGACGAGATTGTGTCATGTGGGTAAAGTGTACAACTTCTGCAGAAGATCAAATTCTAAGTACTTAGCCGTGTCCCCGGCTATGGACAACTCTGAGCAACTAAGGCCTAAAGCTATGGAAGATCTCGACATTCCAATTTCTCAAAGTAAAACTTGATGGTGTCAACAAGGGATTAGAAGCACTTGGAGTTTTCCAAGGAGTTTAGAAAGATTGTCAAAATATCAAAACTATTTTGAAAAGATAGGATAAAACCATATTGCTTTCTGCAAATGAGCCTAAAACCCTACTTAGCCAAATATGCATATATTGATATGTTCCACTTATTTCTACATAGTAGTGAAACTTGCCAATACAATTCAAATGTATTGACCCTTGTAGCTGCAACTTATTATGTTGCAGGTTTGTTTGATGTTAGTAAAGTGTGTTGATTAGGATTACAAGTCTACAACCAACATGATTGCCTGTGGCACTTTGAAGATGAAGGACTCCATGCTATAGAGATATTCTGCTGCATTGTAATGTGATAGCCAAATTAGCTATGTAAGATGTAATGTATTATTCTATTCCTGGTTATTAAGTTATATTATGACCTTTGTTTCTTGATATTACATCTTAACTATGGATGCTAGCTATTGATCCAGGGACTAGCATTGTAAACACAGGGATCTCTACCTTATTAAAGGTTGGGACCTCTACATATAAGAAGCAAAAGCAAACCAAAACCAAAACTATAGAAGTTCTAAGACACTCCAACAAGCAAACAACTTGCAAAACTAAAGCTAACAAGAGAAAGAGCAAATACTAGGAAGGAGAAAAGTAAAAGTGAGCAAGTATAACCACTGTGAAAACATTGTTTTGTTCATTAAAATCCTTTTGTTAACAAGGTTGATCATGTCTTGTTACCAAAACAATCTTATATGAAACAAAACTTTGCATTCCACAAAGTGATTATGTTACCTCGAACTTGATGGCAATGGTCCCAATCATAATAGTTTCAAAATTTTCTTGTGGAATGGGACAATATATTTCTCTAACCTTGATGCTCTCAATATTTTCAATGGAGTTAAGGAAATAGCTTTTAGCAACCTTCTTGGGGAAATAGACAGTATGCTCTTTGTCATTAATATTGAAAGTTACTTTCCCTTGATTACAATTGATGACAACACTTGTAGTACTAAGAAAAGGTCTCCCAAGAATAATATGCATATTATCATCTTTAGGCATTTCAAGCACAACAAAATCAGTTAAAACCAAGCAATTATGAGCCACTTGAACAGGAACATCCTCACATATACCAACAGGAATAGTAGTTGATGTAGGGTTCGCAACATAGAAAACAAATTTTTTCCTATGATGGGAACAACTATGTACCAAGATCTATCTACTAGATACAAGCAACGGGTGGATATACATCCATAGAATACATACCCTCGAAGACCGAATAACGTTAACGAGGTTGTACTCGTTGATGATGTAGTCAAACGCTTGCCGATCTCAAGATCGTGATGAAGTCCATCTGGTCCAGCCGATCCAGCACCATCAAGTCCAGCACCGCAAAGCAGTGGAGCATCCATGATCGCACACACCTCCGGGTACCCTGAGAACCTTCGCGCCCTCGCTCCAGCGAAGCAGCGGAAGCAACAAATCCTTTCAGAAAAAGCCACTGGGAACATGTATCTCGCTGATCCGAGACCATGGGGAAATTCTAAAGGCGCAGAGAGAGATCCTTCACGAGGAGGTGTCCTTTGAGAGGAGGAGAGGGAGGCCTTTTATAGGGAGAGGCGGAGCACCCAAGGGGCATGGCGCCCAGCCCATGGTGGCTTCCTCCACCTCTTCCACATTCATGTGGGTGGAGCTCCCACTCAAAATGAAAAGCCTCCACTCACATAAACATGCCTCCACTCAAAAAATCCACTCACATGCATTAAATTTCCACCAAATTTAATGCAAGCTCTCATTTAAATAAAAATATTTTATTTATTTATTCAGAATTTTGTTAATTACTCTAATTAAAAAACATTCACATAAAACCCCTTATAACATTTCAATTTCACATGCAAAACCAGTTTCAGAAATTTCAACCGAAACAGTTTCGGTGTCTAGTGAAATAAATTCCTGTGCTTTCTTTTTCTTTCTCTGGCATATCATTTGATCTGAATGGTGTCGGTATCCCTTAAGTGTGTCACCCTACGGTTTGCGAATAATGTAGACATGATCGAGACCCCTCTCCGATCAATAAGCAGCGGGACCTGGAGATCCGTACTGACTCCCACACATTCAACAATGACTTATGTGATCGTGTGAACCTTATACGCATGTAACTCAATCCCTTTGTCTCGCAATATATTACATGTCCGAGATTCGATCATCGGTATCTCCATACCTAGTTTGATCTCGTTATGGACATGTCCTATTTTCTCGTTCCCGTGATATAACATTCTAGTGATCAAATCACTTGCTTGCAAGCTAACTAATGTGATATCACCGAGAGGGTCCAGAGTATATCTCTTCGTCATCAGGATGGACAAATTCCACTCTTGATCCATGAGCCTCAACATAAAACCTTCGTAGCACTGAACCCATCTTTATAGTCACCATGTTACGGTGTGACGTTTGATGTTATCAAGATACTCTTCCGGTGTTAGTGATTGACATGATCTCATGGTCTAAGGACTAAGATTACTTTGTATGATGTTATAGCAATATAAACACAATGACCTTGATCATAATGCTATACTTCGGATGAATGTTCATCACACCATTCCAAAAATGTTGTGACCTCCTTATTAACAACATCCAATGTCCATGATCAGGAAACCTTTGATCATCTTGTTAATCAACGAGCTAGTTTGTAAGAGAGGCATAACTGGGAACTTCTTTTTTGTTTATTAAACACACATGTATTAACATTTCCGTATTAATACAATTATAGTATGCAAAATAAACATTTATCATAAATAAGGAATACGATAATAACCACTTTATTATTGCCTCTCGGACATATTCACTTTAGTCTCCCACTTGCACTAGAGACAATAATCTAGTTTAGAAACTTTGCGTATTAAACACCTATGGCTTTCTGGTGTTCCATATACGCGATTGCATGTCCTTGCGTCTTCACGCATCACTCGTTCTCCAATGATATGACATTGTATAAATTTGGTCATTTGGTAAGACCTTTAGTTCCTTGGGGTTAAATCATGCCGATACTATTGTCGTATAATATATCTTTAGTGCTAGCCCATTGAGAACCACATCTTAGTTTCATAACAAACTATTTGACACAAATTCCCTCCTTTGCTGCTACTATAGCAGTCATATACTCAGCCTTTTGTTGTAGTATCCTTCACAATGTCTTCATTCAACACTACTAGGAAATACCCTACTAGTGAGGTACTAGGGGTGCCTCACTAGTAAGGCGCCACTAATAAATTTTACTAGTGGCGCGGTGCCTCACTTATATTATATACCAGTGGCGCACTTGGTGATGCCTCGCTTATAATAGACAGACCACTAGTAACAATTACTAGCAACATTGCACCCTAAACTAAAAACAATTTAAATACAAAAAGAAACACCCTAAACTGAAAAACAATTTAAATACAATAAATGAAATGGAATCATAATCTATAATTTTTTATTACAGTAAGAATATTACAATGTCTTTACAAGGATCCAATAAAAATAAAATTACTAAAAATAAAAGAAAAGCCTAAAACTAGTCTTCTAGTAATCTTTTCTTCCTTTTCTTCACTTTATTGCTGCAAAATGGAACGAAAATAAAAGAAAACAAAGAAACATGGTCAGATCCTAGATGTATTAGAGATATTCTTCTACTCCCTCCAGTTCATAATATAAGACGTTTTAAGTTTTTCCGACAACACCCAAAATTGCACATATGTACAGAAATACCCCCTGAAATTGTTCAGTTTATCAACTCATAGAAAATAAACCTGAACAAAACATACTCCATACTCCTCACATTCAGAACCATACTCCAGGAGTACTCCTCAACCAATCAAGCCAAGTAGACGGAAACTTGGATAAAATGATTACAGAGCTATGCAACATTCAGAAAAAGAATACTTGAGTCCTAGATATAGCCAATACGCCACACGTAATTTAGAACTAACCATACAACAGACTCGCGTAATGAAAGAGCGATTTCATCACTATTCTGAAAAAGGCAACACATTGGCATTAATAATTATGTCCTTATGGTAAGTTCATAAAATAATTTTAAGTCCAGAGCATTGCTAGCGTAATGAAAGAACCATTAGATCACTTGCAGTGCTGTCTTGGTCCATTAGCATTGCGAAAAATAGAGGGGCTTTCCGTTCTTAAATAAAAAGATACAATTATGTTGAATCCAAGCTAATAGGTATCAATGTGTTAGACTCTAAAGATTCCTTTTTGAAATAAACAAACTATAACTAGTAGGCATGAGCTAGCACAACTTTTTTATCATTCGATTGTAAAAGCAGTGCGTAAGACAATAAACTCCCAAAAATAGTTGAGAGCAAACTCAAAATGCTCAGGAATCGACCAACCTAGCACGAGTTAGCTCAAAACAGGGGAAGCTACATCCATACCTGACAATCCAATTAATTGGGACGGCAATATAAATCATTTTTAGTGAAAATTTACAACGGCAAATGTCAAACACCAGTTTCGATATCTTATGATGATGCTCTCTGCATATTACTTCCATATTTACCTTCCAACATAAATATGTGTGTAGAATATGTCTTCAGATGATGTGTCTTTGTGGGAGAAATATATGAAGAATCGCTTGTTATCGTACTTGCTCACCCAAAAATGACACCTAGAAACATAAGAACAAATCAGCAGAACTATGCTAGTTGTGGGGAAGTCTTGCACATGGATACGGATATAAACTCCTGATATGCGATGCTCTTTATCAAATAAAAATGGAACATCTACCAAACTAGAATCCATCCATTGCATGCATAGATGAGCTTTCCCAAGTTTATTGGGTTAATAAATAAGAGGCCAACAAAGGAAAAGACAAAAACAGATACAGATCTACATGACAATGGATTTGATATTCTAATATAAATCACAATGATTCAGTTCCATGTACATTTAGCTTTAACTAAAGGGTATCGGCAAGAAAAAGAATAGGGCCAACAGAACATGGTGTGGAGGGATCAATTGACAAAATAGAAGAACCTGGTCTCCACCTCAACAAAACAACATCTGCGGTTCTTGGAGAGCCACGAGCCACCCCCATGATTCAATCCAACATACACACAGTTCCCCCATTTCAGTATGTCGTCCTGTCTATATCCCCGCTTGATTTGGATGTGCAAGATCGATCTAGGATTTGCAACCTCGAGTTCGTGTCAGATCCGCGGATGTCCCAAAACAATTAATTCTACGGAGGATTGGCGGAAGTTGAGGGCGGATCTGGACATACCTTTGACGAATTCCTCTAGGTCGGTGGCGGGGAGGGCCATGAGCGAAGGGGGTCAGAAGCCGGAGCCATGATTCGCTAGCTCGTCTCTATGAGCGAAGCGCTCAAGGTCCAGCAGATTGGAGGGGAATAGGAAAAGAAGAGGCTTGAAACTGTGAAGAGGAAGAGAGGAGATAGGTAGTTTTTAATGGACGAGCAGTCAGTGGCTTGAAGCTGTCAAGAGGAATAGAGGAGACAGGTAGGAGGACGGCGGCCATGGCACGGCGGATGTGATCTGCGATCGGCAATGTGGACTGTCGAGACGAAGGCGATGGGAGCCGGTCACAGCCTACCACCCTGAGACGGGATCTACTGTACCACCATTCTGTTGGGAGCCAGGCACTCTAGAAACCCCTTATCGGTCGAACCAGAAAAAGGCAGATAAGGGTCAAGTTTGAACTCGTTTTTTTAATAGACGGTGGACATAACAGAAATCACAAACTCGAACTATAAATACATGATTTTTGAACATTCGCGGGAGGTTTTAAATATCTATACATACTACGTTATGATCATAGATACAAAACGTAAAATGAAAACTAAATACTCGGGATCTTCTGCCGCTGCCGCTAAACCCTAGCCTGGACACAAAATAGGGCTCACCGGAGCCTCATGGAGCGACGGCGACGCTTTCGACGGCGGCTTCAAAGGTTGTCGTCGTCGGAGGGAGCTAAGGCAGAGGTCGGAGAGGCCGGAGGTGTCGGAGCAGAGGTCGGCGTACTTGTCGTACTGTACCGCCCGCTCGAGGTCCCACTCCAACTTCTTGGTGCGGGCTTCACGATCGCGGGCGAGCTCCTGCTCGTAGAAGATGGCGTCGATGTCCTTGTCGCGGCGAGCTCGGCGTACATCGTCCTGGGCGTTAGCGACGTTGCACTGCGCGACTACCTCCATCTAGTGCTCGAAGGAGGCGTCATCAGCGTAGTACGTGCTGGTGTCGACGCACCCGACCGGCGTCGGGATCTCCTCCTCCACCTCCTCTTTCCCTCCCTGTTCGGCAGTGGCATAGGACCTCACGGTCCGCGCGAGCTACTCTCCCCACCTACGACGGTCGAACTCCTCTGTCTCGCAACGGAGGAGCTTGCACAGCACCGGACACGTGCAAATGGTGTAGTGTAGTGCGGCGCGCTTGCGCGCCCCGTCGGGGTGAATGCAATGACGATGCTCCTCCTCTGAGTCAGAACCGAGGTCGCGACCACGGCCGAGTGACATGGACAGTGCAGAACGGCCGAAATGGTCGTCCCGCATGCTGCGATGGCCTCCCCGGCAGCACATCATGGCCGTGCGGTGGCGGATCTAAGGACGGCGACTAATTGCTCGCCGGTGTGCGGTGATTTGGGCGGTGGAGCGAGGCGGAGCGTGACGGAGGAGTGGATGGGGCGATGGTGGATAGCTAGGTCGAGATCCACAAACGACCCTGGAAACCATATATTTATAGGTCGAGGGGGTGGATTTCTTGCCCCCGTAAAAAAATCTGGGTCAGGCGTGGTATGTGGTTTTTATTCGGGCCAAAAAGTCATCCCAACACTTGTACCCGTCGAAATTATATGGGTCAGGCCATTTTGTAGTGTCTGCTAAAGATGATCTAAGAGACTAGGGAATGTGGGGCAGGCATGACGCCACACCCACGAGGGACAATGCCGTGAAAGATTAAAATTGTGGCCGGAGATTATTGTTGTTGGAAATTACGGTAGAAGAAAACAGTAGTACTATTTGCATATAAAAAATGGATCGGATACACAACACAATTTCATATACGTAGTCGGTTTCTTCATCTCGCGCTCACAACGCACCCCCGCCCCTGCAACAAGACCTTCATAGACATATACTCCAACCATAACTAAGAGTGTAGGGAGAACCTTCACTTACATATACTTCAACCAAAATAAGTATAACAAGAAATAATATGGATGAAACCATGCAAGGAACAAGCTAGGACTAGGAATTGGAGTAGATCTAGAAGTAGGAAAAGAGGGTTCACTTACATATGTATCGACCAAAGTGAGTTGCACAAGCTAGAATGGTGAAAATGGAAAAAAGAATAAGGTGAGAAGAAAGCCCTCCATGATCAGATCAACTTTTTGGCGGAGCATCAAAAGGAGGGGAAATGGGATGATACACCGCTTCATGCATGTGCTTAAAAGTGCTGCCAAGTTAGTTGTGGCGCACCATATAATGGTGTCTCACTAGTAATCATATACTAGTGAGGCACCAGTATGCGGTGCGCCACTACTAAACTACAACCTATCACGAGCCGGGCACCCCCACTTATAAGTGGCGCACCGTATGCTGGTGCCTCATTAGTATTAGACATACTAGTGAGGCATCCTTATGTGGTGCGCCACTTATAAGTGGGGAAACCAAATATAGGTTGTACAACATATATAAGTGGCGCACCGAATTACGTGTAGGCCACTAGTATTGTAATACTAGTGGGGCACCTTTAAGGGGTGCATCACTAGTATATATAAGTGGCGTATCGTTTTAGCCGTGGGCCACTAGTAGTGAGTTTATCTATAAGCATTTTCCTAGTAGTGCAAATCCATCATGGAATCTCTTTTCTATTATATTGTGCCACCCATAGTTTAAATTGAGATAAACTTAATTTGTATCTTGTGACAAAACTAGTATCATTTTTCAATGAACTATTTGTCTCTTATACAAATATAATATATTCTTAATTCTTTCAAAGATTATAAGAATATCCTGTAGAAGTCCCAACCTGATAAGATAGAGATCCCTGTGTTTACAATGCTAGTCCCTGGATCGAATAGCTAGCATCCACAATTTAAGATGTAATATCAATAAACAAAGGTCATATTACAACTTATAACGAGGAATAAAATAATTCATTACATCTTACATAGCTCATTTGGTTATCTTATTACGATGCAGCAGATATAACTATATATCATGGGGTCCTTCATCTTCATATGTCATAGGAAATCATGTTGGCTGTAGACTTGTAATCCCTACTCAACAAACTTCACTAACATCAAACAAACCTGCAACATAATAAGTTACATCCACAAGGGTCAACACATTTGAATTGTATTGACAAGTGATTTTATATTGACATGGAGAATCTATCATCTACATGAATATTTGGCTAAGTGGAGTTTTGGATTGCCTTTGCATAAAACAAGTTTTCCTTATCCTTTGAAAATAGTTTTTCTCTTTGACAAAACCTTTCATCACACAATGGCACACTGGGTACCCTCCAGGTGCTTCCCTTGTTTACCCAACAAGTTTTAACTTAGAGAAATTGGGATGAGGAGATCCTTGATTGCTTCAATGCCTTTGATGCTCAAATTGTCCATTGCCGGGGACACAACTAAGTATTTAGGTTTTACCCTCTCGAGAGGTGGTGCACTTTCCCCACAAGACTCGACATGCATCGAGACGAGACTTTTCAGAAACAATCCCTCAGATCAGCACATACGCGTTCCATCCTATCATCACTACCACCTTCTGTCTGCCTGTCTGAGTTCTTGCAACCTATGTAGTCAAGGTAGAGCCCATATGCCATGTGGATGCACTGGAAGCTTCTCAACACAAAACATCTCAAATATCTTTGTTCCTGGGTGGCCATCCACAAGTGTGATACACAAGCACTACTAGAGAAAAGCCTATGCGAGGCGCACCTAAAAGCTTATGCGAGGCGCATATCATATGCGCCTCTAGCTTCAAGCCTCGGGTATTTTTTATGCGAGGCGCATATGATATGCGCCTCCTATACTTCACATATGCGAAACGCATATCGATATGCGCCTCACATATGTGAAGTATAGGAGGCGCATATCATATGCGCCTCGCATATGTTTTACAATGCGCCTCGTATATTTATAGTATATGCGCCTCCTATAGTATCCTATATGCGCCTCCGGTAATATTTTCAAAATTCAAGTTTTATAGACCATTATAAATAATAATATACAGATATTCAAATATACAATATAGTCCAGAATACAGTATAAAGAGCACATAATTTTTCAGAAACTTGCAATTTGCCAAAGCATAATAGAACCAACATGAATACAATACATTACACATCAATCATGACATACAAGTTCATACATCAAGTGTTTGTGCCACAAGTTCACACCTCCGAGTACAAGTTCACAATCACATTACACCTCCGACTACAAGTTCACAATCACATTACAACTCCAACGATGTAGCTCTACCTAGATGAAGTAGAACACATAACCTACCATGAAGAGCAACAAGGTGGTGATCACGAGGAAGTTCCTCCACTTCTTCCTTCCATGCCTCCTCCACTTCTCTTCCGCCACCTCTCTAGGATCATAGCCTTGGTAGTTGTTGCCCGAGAAGTTGTTGACTTGCTTCTGGCAGTCTTTCCACTTCTCGTACACACCTGGAACCCGACCGATGTACACGACATAACACTTCCTCGCCATCTCCTACACATAATAAAGATGATATTACTTATGTCAGTGGAAAGCAATAGCTAGCAGTTCACAAGATAGAATCATGCATATATATGGGTGCAACAAAATGTAAGAAATCACGTTCTAATCATCGGCATTTCGAAGAAAGACCAAAAAAAAGCAAACCAAGAATGACTTGGATTAGTACCTCATACTTAGGTTGGGCACGGAAATAATAATGCTCGTTGTTCGATCTTGTGCGTCAAGTATAATATATATGCCCAAATTAAGGAAATTCTTGTGTGTCAGATGATATTGGCAAGATTCAGGAAATTCTTGAAACTTTTCGGCACTCACAAGATTGCAAGAACAATTACAGTTCCATGCTTTTTCAATTAATAACCTACACACTTAATAATCTGCATATGCATCAATTAGCAATCTACAAAAGTGAGAAAGAGAGAGGGGAGAAGGAGCTGATGAGATGGCTACATGAGAAATACTACAGCTTTGGTTTTTTATGTATCAACGCAGTCCAGCAAACTATAGATGGAATCAGATCTGCTTTGTGTCACAGAATTATCATCCGTCAGCAACAACGAATACTTATTGTGACAAGATCAAAATCCGGCACTTGAATAACAACAAATAGAAGTGGACCTCACCCCAAAAACAAAACACTAGAACGCCACAGCCGTAGCTCAGAAACCGAGCTGGAGCTCACCCCAAGACGCGGATGAGGACCTCGATCGATGCGCGCCGACAATCGGCGCATCTCGGAGGCCAGGCACGTGGTCCGCGGAACCAGCAGCAGAAGATCCTTTTCACTATCTGCAAGAACAGGCAGGAGCATTAGGAAGTTGTTAAAAATCTGAGATCCGGACGGGGAGAGGAGATGGGATCGAGACCGACGGCGGCTAGGGCGTCGTGGAGGAGGTCCCCTAGCGGTCGGCCGCTGCTTCTACTGCTTGGTCCGTCGACCAAGGCTGGTGTATCGAGGTAGGGAGGGAGGCGGAGGAGGGGCACCGGGGGCGCAGGTCAACGAGAGGCGCGCATGACGGTGGGTGGGGGTTGATCTGCCGCGGGACGAAGCTCGAGCCGCTCCGTACTTGGCGGAGGGTGGAGGCGGCGTTGTGGGGGTGGTGGGCGGCGAGGCTGGGATGCCGGCGGGAAGCAGAACGGAGCGGCGGCGGCGGTGAGGCAGAATCGATGGGAGAGAGATGTGAGGAGATGAGATACAGAGGGGATCGAAGGCTATGCCTCAGCTCAGAGTGCGTCTTGTTGGGGGAGAGTGCGTCTTGTGTTTTTCGCGAGGCGTGGTTCATTTTGGGTCGTGGGATGAGTAGGACGTGTACGGTTGGGATCGTGGTCCGCTGGAAAAAAGTGGTGCCAGGTTATGCGAGGCGCATATTGCACCTATAATTCAAACTATAGGAGGCGCATATAGCAATATGCGCCTCGCATATGCGGCCACCTACCAACGCCCGGGCCCGTAGGAGTTACTTGAGGCGCATATGACCATATGCACCTCGCATATTATCAAATATAAGAGGCGCATATAACCATATGCGCCTCGCATATTCGTGCACCTACCAACACGCGGGCCCACACAGATTATGCGAGGCGTATTCTGTCCATATGCGCCTCGCCTATCTGATATATAGGAGGCGCATATGACTAGAATGAGCCTCGCATAATATGGAGCTGCTAGATTTAGTCCGTACATGGATTATAGGAGGCGCATTCTTATCATATGCGCCTCGCCTATTTTTATACTAGAGGCGCATGGAGAAGGAGTGTGCCTCGCCTATTTTATAGGAGGCGCATATGGTCTAAATGTGCCTCGCATAAGCATGTCTCCTATAGCCTTTTCTCTAGTAGTGAAGGTGAACCATAGAAATGGGCCTTGTGTAATATAAAATCCTAAAAATACTAAGCTTGGATCATCAAACACTAATCATCAAATTTAGGGTTAACAAAAACTTTTCTAATTAAAAAAATTATGAATGCATGCATATGTGTATGCATTGATTTTTAAAACCACCTTGTTTGTTTGTTTCATTGCTTGTGAAATGTTTCTTAGGTGAAATAAACATCATCCAAAACATTTCCCACCCTTTTCCTAAAGACAAGTAAATCAAAACAAATATATTAAAGGAATGGTCATTTTGACCAATTTAACTCCCATGCCTACTTTGGCTGTCTCAAACTTTCAGAACCTAACAGAAACTTTTCTGGATCTTTGCACCCCTTGAATGTACTCCTAACAAAGTATCAAGGCCCACTTTATGATCATCCAGAAAATTTCAAATGCATAATTTAAATGGCAATTCAAAATTGAATCCTTATCATATGGGAAGATCCCGCTTTTTCAAAAAACCACTCAAACAAGCTCCATTTTCAAAACCCAAGCATCTACAGACTCACCAGCACCAATCTAGCAAACCCACCAAAAATCATTTCAAAATTCAAAACTTGAGTTCATGCGACAATTTCATCAAATAGGTTGCAGACACAAATCAAATAAACATCAAACACTATAGTGTGTAGTAAAATTGGCCTAACTTGTTTCCTATTTAGCTCACAACCAGCTCAGTAGATCATCTAGCAAGGTTAACCAAGAACTAGCACCACTGTGAGCTTGCCATTGCCATCAATGGTGAACAGCCGAGCACACCCTTGCCACCCCATTGTCGACAACATGCTAGGAGGAGACACAAGCCTAGCCAGCATGTTTGGGAGGCAGCCCACCGTCCACCGCCACTCACTGTCCCAGCCGCGAGCGTTGCCAAGCCCTGGACCACACGCACGGACCGCGCCCAGAGACCATGCCGGCGTGCGCGAGCACCACCCTCGACCGAAGCCCATACCGTCGCGCCCTGCCGCGTGCATACACAATCCCCACCGACCAGAGACCGCAGACATCCCGTTAACGCCCGTGACGCACAATCACCGCTCACCGTCGAAGACGCCGCCTCTGCCGCGCAGAGCGTCGCATGTTCCAGACCAAGCCATACCGCCCCACGCCTCTAAACCATGTCGTTGAGCATCTCCAGGAGACACCGCATCGTCCCCTACCGTCGCCCATGCAAATAGCCGCCTCTAACATCGCCCCCGACGAGCTCACCGTGCGCCCCGTCGGTCCCCTCGCTCGACTATAAATAGAGGCCACACCCGCACGATTTCTTCACACCATCTCACTCCCCTCTCCTCACTGATCGTGCCACACCATTCTCAGAGCAAGGCGAGCACCACCACGTCGTTATTTCACCAGAGCCCGCCGCCTCTAGAGAAGAAGGGATCCATCGATTTCGTCCACCCCAGGAGCTGCCGCGACCACCCCTGAGTTCACCGTCGTCGACTTCGTCGTTCGCCCGCCTCGCCGACCCTTTCCAGCACCCCGGTGAGCCCCCAACACCCCTCACTGGCCACGCTAGGTTTCGTTCTCACCGGCGTTGTCTCGCGTCGACGATGACTCCCCGCCGTTGGATTAGAACTAGATCGAACGACCCACAACGCCCCATACCGCTTCGCCCCTCCCCATGTCACTGACGAGTGGGGACACCCACTTAAGTAGCCCACGGGAGCACTGCGCTTAGCAGGCCGGCCCAGTAACTTTTCCCGCGCAGCCCAGTTATTCAAATTAAACCTTTTTCTTTTTAATTCAAACATACTTCTGTATCCATTTTCAGAAATCAACCCAGGTCGATTCAGTGCACCAATTTGAATGAAACCAATTTTGTTGGAAAGTACTGTGAATGCTGAATCCAAGCCCGTTGGATTCAAGTCGTTTGGATCTATAGATCACCCATGGTAAAAATAACAAGGCAGTAGCTTTTCTGCATTCAAACATTTTTCAAATTTAAACCATGATAGCTTTTGAATTAATTCCAACTCTCAAAAATTACATTTAACCATACCTTTCAGAATATATAAAAATATATAGGTTTACCTTCAGAAATAATGTTCAAGTAATAAAAGAATGCCCCATAGGCATTTCTAGCCATTTTAATTAATTAAAATAAAAGGGTAAAACCTTATTAAATTGTGGCACCACTTTAAATCACTTTCCCATGGACTAAAATATGTGGTGATGACATGTGTCAACATGATCCCATGTTTGGTTTGGAGAATATTAAATCTTAAGTAGTTTTTCAATGAGTAGAAATTACTTTTCTAAAAAATAAAAAGAATTAAACCAAGCCTTAATCTTGTAATGTTAGGGATGATGTTAGATCATCTATATGACCCTTGTGTGTGATGATTCCAAGTAGCTAAGTTTTGTTCGGTGATTGTGTACCTCGTATTTATTCATAGAAGCTAGTACCGACCAAGGATACGAGGAGGAAGGAGGATTCTACGAAGAAGAAGCCGAGGAGAACTTCAACCACTGCTCTGCACATGGCAAGCTCATACTGATAGTGATGCAAGTGAACTCTTGCAGGATACCCTACTGATGCCACAAACCACTACTTGATACTATGCCTACTATATGCCTTAAGCATATGTGATCATACCCACTTGATTAAACCAATCCTAGTTTTACTTGCAAGCTTCTTACTTTATTCCTTTATCAAATCTCTTACTTAGAGTTTACTTAAGAGTCTGGAAGATACTAGAAAGATATGTGAAGGTTGCATAAAGAGCATAAAATTTGGCCTAAGTTAGAAACCTTGATATCATCCTAAGATATAAGGTGTACTTAGTTGAAACTCCCCTAGTCTACCACCCCTCATTAGTGCTTACCCTCACCCGTAGATGCTAGTGCTAAGCATAAAACTTGATCAACTTTAGATGGGAATACTTGGTGAAATGTTTTGGACATATGTTTCCAAACACTTGATGATTTTGGTGATGAAAATGTTGAGGCATGAGCCTTAGCCCTTTTATAAAACTGATGGTTGTCTGGATGCGATACCATTCCAATTTTATCGTACAACCACACTACCCGAAGATTGGGTAGGGCTTGACTAGAAATTTATGTACCTTAGTATTAGTTCCCTCACGACCAAGGTCTGAGCTGAGGCTACCTTGTGAAGATTGTCCACCTGTGCAGTACCCAAGATGACAGTTGGTCATGGTTGGGAGGACAAACTCACAGGAGAGGTGCTTATACTAGGGCGTGTAATTGAAAGGTTAGGATTGATTATCCGCATACTGAGTATGGTGACTTCAGGATTTGTTCCTGACGGATGTATCGAATGTTGTGGTGAAAGTGTACAATCTCTGCAGAGTGTTAAACTATTGGAATAGCCGCGTCCGCGGTTATGGACAGTTGGAGTGGCCATACTGTTCCCCCGTCAGACTTTTCAAAAATGACTTGTGAAATGAATTGAGACTTTGACTTGACCACAACAGAGTTGTGACATGAGTTACAAGATCCCCCTTAGGAGTTATAAAATTGTGACTAGCTTTGGAACTTAGTAGAGATAAATCTGGCTTTTGCAAAATAACCCTAGAGCCTAGTGTCCTATTATCCAAAAAAAACCTTACCTGTTAGTATTAGTTTGCGAGTACTTAAAAAGTACTCATGGCTTTGTCCCTGGCTATTCCCATGGCCAGACTATGAAGAGGAGTACCTGGAGGATGGACCCTAGGAAGGTTACGACAACTAGGATCATCTCCCATCGTCAGCATTGCATGTGACCCCGAAGATGGAGTTTCGCCTAAGCTACCGTTATTATTACGTATTACGCTGCTTGAAGTTGTATTAAGAACTGGATCATGAGATCCCTATTTGTGTAAGAACTTATGTACCGTTTGTAATGGATGATGTATTATGGTATCCAATTCTGTTATGTCTCGCAAAAATGGTAATCTTGGGATTGCGATGTATGGCATAACAGGCATCCAGGATTAAAAATCCGGGTGTTGACAAGTTGGTATCAGAGCCATCCTGACCATAGGAGACCCTAGTTAGACTGGACGTTTGAACCAAAAACTTAGTTTCAAAACCAAAGAAAACAAATATTTACAAAAACTTATTCTCATTCTTATCTCTTTGATTCTTTCATAAAAATTCATATTCCTCAAAAACTCTTGCAAAATACATAAAATTTTGACACACTTGATCACTCTGCTAACCTACTCACCCTCTATTCTTATAGATGGACGTGAAGTACAACAAGTTTTACCAACTTGGGAATGGAGGAGACCTTATCTTTGAGAGGGATTTGGACTAGCTTTCGGAACTTCTGGAGCGTCCGCACCCCGAGTTCTTCGAAGCTCAGCTCAATGATCAAGGAGGAGAAGATCTGCAGTGGCTAATTGTTGCAAGTCTCCGAGGAAAGATTGAACCTCCCACTGCGGAGGGAATTCAGTTTACCTTGAGGGAAAACAACTGGCTCGATGGACTTGCCAGAGCAATGCAGGAAGCTCTTTCCCGTCTGTGTGGGCAGAGCATCAATCAGATCAAGGGTACTCGCTTTGAGTTTTGCCCAAGGCGTGATGCAAATGGACAACCACTGGAAGCCCCATACCACCCCGAGCTGAAAACTCAATTGGACCACCTTAGCTTCATGATGTACGATCATCAGCAGGAGTTGGACAACTGCCATGACTACTCACACCACAAGTCCGCCATCATCAAGACGAAGGATCAGACCATTGCCATGCTAGCAAGGGATCGCAAGTCTCGACGCCGTCAGATCGACAAGAAGGAGCGCATCATTGCCCGTCTTCGCCACCGCATCTCATCCTTGGAGGAGACCATCCACGAGAGAGACATGCAGTTGGAGGAAAGGGAGAATGCCGGAGAGGATCTTCGTGGAGACCCTTACTCCTATCTCAGCATGACGATGATTTTCTAGAGGATCAGGCCATGGACTTCTTCACCGATGAGGATGATTTCTCCTTCATCGATGATGAGGAAGATGACGAAGCCACAGATTCCGAGGAGTAGTAGCACTTGAGCACTATCGTAGTGTGTAGTATTCGGTCCCACTGTATCATAGTTCTCAGAATGGTTCTTAAAACCATCTGCTTTTCTTTGTTGTGGTGTGTGTTGTATCGGGTGATATGAATGAATGACTGAAAAAGCAAGTTGCTAGAAAATCTGAGTCAAACTTTAATTTTTTTTCAAAGACCCAAAACTTTAGAAATTTCCCTCTTTTCTCATGATCTATCTAAATCATCAGATGCCACGCGGAGGAAGTGGTTCATCCCCGGACCCGATGTTGCAGATTCTGCAAATGTTAACTTCTGACCGCGAAGCTGAAAGAGCGGAACGTCAAGCCAACCTAGCCACCCTTCAGCAGATAGCCCAGCTTGCCCACAACAACCAAGGCCACGAAAATCAGGACAACCATGGATCTAAGCTCAAGAATTTACAGAATACCATCCCACCTATTTTCACTAAGTCGGAAGAACCCCTAGACGCTGATCATTGGCTGCAAACCATGGAAAATAACCTAGAAGTCGCCGGAGTGGAAGCCAACGAGAAAGTTCTATTTGCCACCCACTATCTAGCCGGAGATTCCAGAGCATGGTGGAACAGTGTTCGTGCAATGATCGGAGGCCAGATGATGACCTGGGAGGAATTCAAGGTCAAGTTCAGCAGAACCCATGTACCACCGGGTTTGATCAAGAGGATGAGAGACGAGTTCAGAGAGCTGAAGCAAGGAAGGATGACTGTAGTGGAATACCGTGACAAATTTTTGTCATTAGCTAGGTATGCCCCGGATGAGATCGACACGGAAGCCAAGAAGAAAGAGAGGTTCCTGAATGGTCTGCATGATGAGATGCAGACAGTGTTAGCCAATATCCCCTTTGCGAATATTGAAGCCCTTGTCGACTCTGCTATCCAGATGGAAGGAAAGATCAACCAAGCCAATGAGAACCGCAAGCGTCGTATGATGCACCAGCCAGGAACCCATCAGACCCCAAAGTATCGTCCTAACCCATCTCCCGGATTTGCCCCAAGAACTAACCGACCCCCGATGAACCGTCCGACCTATCCTAAGCGTGGAAACCCTAGACTCGGAGGAAATCCCAACAACCCCGGCAACTCTAGCAATTTCACTCGTGCCCCACCCAAGTTCAACACCAACAATGCTGCCACCAACCCCAACACTGCCCCGAGGAACGGAAGCAATGCTGTGCCTGTAGCAGCAAAGGACAAGTCGCAAGTGACCTGTTATGACTGTGGAAATAAGGGTCACTACACCAACGAGTGCCCCAACAAGAAGAATGCCTCAAAACCCAATCCTAATGTCCCAGCTCAGCAGCAGCGTCATGTTGAGCCAGGAAGAAGGTTTGCCCCAGGGAATTCGCTCAACCGCAACGGCCGTCTTTTTCTCATGCATCTTTGAAGAAGCTCGAGCGTAAGCGTCGTCTTTGGGTATGTTTTCTGTTAATTCAGTACTTGCAAGAGTGTTGTTTGACTCTGGTGCCTCGCATTCATTTGTCACCGAAGAATTTGCCTGCACTAGTAAAATTCAACCAACCAAACTGAAGCATGTTATGATTGTTCAAATTCCCGGATCAACCACCAAGGCTAGGCAAATTTGCAAAGCCCAGGAATTAAGATGGGTCCTTTATAGAATTAAGAAGAAGTATTATCAAGGCCTTAAGGTTTGGATTGAAACCAATTTGGACAGGAGATAGCTGATTAGAATGTTATCCCTCTTTTTTGAGGTGGAATATGTTTGTAAATATTCTTTTGTAACTCTCTATAATATATAAAAAAATTGCAGTGGGGTTTTTTGCCCTACTGTTTTACCCTCAAAATTTTTTTTTGCAAAGCCGTCCCTATCCGAATCCATGGCATAGATTTTTATGCTAATCTGATAGTACTCGAAACTAAAGGTTTGGAAGTATTACTAGGAATGGATTGGATGTCCAAACATAAAGGATTGATTGACTGTGCCAAGAAAGCCATCACCATGACCAGTACAGCCGGGATATCAGTCGAACATATATCTGAAACCTTACCACGTCAATTCAAGTGCAACAAGAGCATAGCCCAACCTACCATTGACCAAGTCCGGATAGTCTGTGAATACCCCGATGTATTTCCAGATGTTTTGCCCGGTATGCCCCCAGATCGAGATATCGAGTTTATCATTGAACTAATCCCTGGAACGGGACCTATAGCCCAGAGACCCTATAGTATGAACCGTCGAGCTCATGAGCAGAATCAAGCAACTGGATTCTATGTTGGAAATCGGATTGATTCAACCAAGTGCGTCACCTTGGAGATCACCTGTCTTGTTTGTGGACAAGAAGGATGGAGGTAACCGTTTGTGTACAGATTATCGGAAATTGAATGATGTCACCATCAAGAACAAGTACCCCTTGCCCAAAATAGAAGATTTGTTTGATCAGTTGACCGGTGCCAAAGTGTTTTGTAAGATTGATCTTAGAACTGGTTATCATCAACTCAAGATTCGTGCAGAGGATATTCCAAAGACTGCGTTTACCACCAGATATGGACTATATGAGTATACAGTCATGTCTTTTGGATTAACCAATGCCCCCGCTTATTTCATGAACCTCATGAATAAGATTTTTATGGACTTCCTGGATAAGTTTGTCGTTGTTTCAATCGATGACATTCTGATTTATTCCAAATCAGAAGAAGAACATGAGCTACACCTAAGGACCATTCTTGGAACCCTTAGAGAGCATCAGTTGTATGCCAAGTTTAGCAAATGTGAATTCTGGTTATAGGAGGTAGGATTCCTCGGTCACATTGTATCAGCCGGAGTAATTGCCGTTGACCCCGCCAAAGTGAAAGATGTAGAAGATTGGCAAGCCCCAACCACTCAAACCCAAGTTCGTGCATTTCTCGGATTGGCGGGATATTACTGCAAATTCGTAGAAGGATTCTCGAGTATCGCCAGACCCATGACCCAATTTCTTAAGAAGGACAAGAAGTTTGAATGGACCGACAAGTGCAAAGCGAGTTTTCAAGAACTCAAGAGGAGATTGATTTCAGCCCCAATCCTGATCATGCCAGATATCACGAAGCCCTTCGATGTGTATTGTGACGCATCCAAGATCGATCTCGGATGTGTGCTAATGCAAGAAGGAAAAGTTATATCTTATCTATCTCAACAATTGAAACAACATGAGCAAAACTACCCAACCCATGACCTCGAACTCGTAGCCGTAGTTCTAGCCCTGAAGACATGGAGACATTACCTGATGGGAAATCGTTGTGAGATTTATTCGGATCACAAGAGTCTAAAGTATATATTCACTCAGAAGGAGCTGAATATGCGGCAGAGAAGATGGATTGAGCTAATCAAGGATTACGATTTGGACATTCACTATCACCCTGGTAAAGCCAATGTGGTAGCCGATGCCCTTAGCAGATTGCCGTGCCGCTTGAACTCCATGATTCTGAAGGAGCAACCAAGTTTGCACAAAGAGATGGAAGATTTTTGGATAGAATTAGTAAGTGAAGGATTTTTAGCTAGCATAGAACTTCAACCCACTTTGATCAGTCAGATTAAAGAGGCGCAGAAGGGAAATGCCAGTATCTACGGAATCAAGCGTCGTATCGGTACAGGCAAAGTACCCGGATTCACCGAGGACGAAGAAGGAGTGTTGTGGTACAAAGGACGCCTTTGTGTACCAGCAGATTCTGAGTTGAAAGAAGTTATTTTGAAGGAGGATCATGATACTCTTTATTCTATCCATCCCGGAGGAACTAAGATGTATCAAGATTTAAAGGAGCAATTTTGGTGGCATAAGATGAAGAGAGAAATCGGAAGCTATATCGCCAAGTGTGAAATTTGTCAGCGAGTCAAGGCAGGACATCAAAGGCCCGCTGGATTGTTGCAACCCTTGCAGATTCCGGAATGGAAATGGGATTCTGTAGGAATAAACTTTATCACTGGACTACCTACTTCTAGTAGGGGAAATGACTCTATCTGGGTCATAGTGGACAGATTGTCCAAAGTCGCCCATTTCTTGCCCGTCAAAACCACATATCAGAGTTCGAAACTAGCAGAGTTGTACATCGCTAGAATCATTAGTTTGCACGGAGACCCCAAGAACATAGTATCGGATCGAGGAACTCAGTTTACCTCGAGATTCTGGAAGAAAGTCCAAGAAGGTTTAGGAACCCGTCTAGATTTCAGCACCGCGTATCACCCTCAGACCGATGGGCAAACGGAGCGAGTAAACCAAATACTCGAAGATATGATGAGAGCATGTGTTTTAGAATATTGATCCAAGTGGGAAGACTGTCTGCTGTTTGCAGAATTTTCCTACAACAACAGTTACCAAGCCAGTTTACAAATGGCCCCATTTGAATTCATGTACGGAAGAAAGTGTCACACCCCTTTGAACTGGTCGGAAGTAGGAGAGAGTCAGATCTTCGGACCCGACATCCTACGAGAAGCAGAAGAGAAAGTTCACAAGATTCGTGAGCACCTCAAGACCGCCCAATCCCGACAGAAGAGTTACGCCGACAAGAGATGTCGAGACCTCTCTTTCAACATAGGAGATTTTCTTTATCTGAAAGTGTCGCCATTGAAGGGAATGCAGCGTTTCCAACTCAAAGGAAAATTAGCCCCCAGATACATCGGACCTTTCAAAATTCTGAACCGTCGAGGAGAAGTGTCGTATCAATTGGAATTACCTGAAGAGATGTCCGCCGTGCACAATGTGTTCGATATCTCGTTACTTCGCAAGTGTCTCGAAGTCCCCGAGAAGACCGAAGTATTCAAGAATATCGACCATCGGACCATAGAGATCAACGATGAACAGACCTATCCTGAAGTACCCATCTGTATCTTGGAAGAAACTTTTCGAACTACCTGAACCCGAAGCATCAAGTTTCTCAAGATTTAGTGGAGCAACCACACAGAAGAGGAAGCTACCTAGGAACGCGAAGATCACATCAGGGTGGATTTTCCCGATCTCTTCAAGTCCTAGGTAATCTTTTCGTCCTTTTTCAAATCTCGGGACGTGATTTTGTTTAAGGGGGGAAGGTTTGTAACATCCTAAAAATACTAAGCTTGGATCATCAAACACTAATCATCAAATTTAGGGTTAACAAAAACTTTTCTAATTAAAAAAATTATGAATGCATGCATATGTGTATGCATTGATTTTTAAAACCACCTTGTTTGTTTGTTTCATTGCTTGTGAAATGTTTCTTAGGTGAAATAAACATCATCCAAAACATTTCCCACCCTTTTCCTAAAGACAAGTAAATCAAAACAAATATATTAAAGGAATGGTCATTTTGACCAATTTAACTCCCATGCCTACTTTGGCTGTCTCAAACTTTCAGAACCTAACAGAAACTTTTCTGGATCTTTGTACCCCTTGAATGTACTCCTAACAAAGTATCAAGGCCCACTTTGTGATCATCCAGAAACTTTCAAATGCATAGTTTAAATGGCAATTCAAAATTGAATCCTTATCATATGGGAAGATCCCGCTTTTTCAAAAACCCACTCAAACAAGCTCCATTTTCAAAACCCAAGCATCTGCAGACTCACCAGCACCAATCTAGCAAACCCACCAAAAATCATTTCAAAATTCAAAACTTGAGTTCATGCGGCCATTTCATCAAACAGGTTGCAGACACAAATCAAACAAACATCAAACACTATAGTGTGCAGTAAAATTGGCCTAACTTGTTCCCTATTTAGCTCACAACCAGCTCAGTAGATCATCTAGCAAGATTAACCAAGCACTAGCACCACTGTGAGCTTGCCATTGCCATCAATGGTGAACAACCGAGCACACCCTTGCCACCCCATTGTCGACAGCAAGCTAGGAGGAGACACAAGCCTAGCCAGCATGTCTGGGAGGCAGCCCACCGTCCACCGCCACTCACTGTCCCAGCCGCGAGCGTTGCCAAGCCCTGGACCACACGCACAGACCGTGCCCAGAATGCCAGAGACCATGCCGAGCGTGCGCCAGAGCACCACCCTCGACCGAAGCCCACAGACCGCGCGCCGCCCTCGCCGCGTGCATACACAATCCCCACCGACCCAGGAGACCGCCAGACATCCCCGTTCGCCGCCCCGTGACGCACAGCCACCGCTCGCCGTCGAAGACGCCGCCTCTGCCGCGCAGAGCGTCGCATGTTCCAGACCAAGCCGCACCGCCCCACGCCTCTAAACCATGTCGTTGAGCATCACCAGGAGACACCGCACCGTCCCCTACCGTCGCCCATGCCAATAGCCGCCTGTAACATCGCCCCCGACGAGCTCACCGTGCGCCCCGTTGGTCCCCTCGCTCGACTATAAATAGAGGCCACACCCGCACGATTTCTTCACACCATCTCACTCCCCTCTCCTCACTGATCATGCCACACCATTCTCAGAGCAAGGCGAGCACCACCGCGTCGGAATTTCACCGGAGCCCGCCGCCTCTGGAGAAGAAGGGAGCCATCGATTTTGTCCACCCCAGGAGCTGCCACGACCACCCCTGAGTTCGCCGTCGTCGACTTCGTCGTTCGCCCGCCTCGCCGACCCTCGCCAGCACCCCGGTGAGCCCCCAACACCCCTCACTGGCCGCGCTAGGTTTCGTTCTCGCCGGCGTTGTCTCGCATCGACGATGACTCCCCGCCGTTGGATTAGAACTAGATCGAACGACCCACAACGCCCCATACCGCTTCGCCCCTCCCCGTGTCACTGACGAGTGGGGACACCCACTTAAGCAGCCCGCGGGAGCACTGCGCTTAGCAGGCCGGCCCAGTAACTTTTCCCGCCCAGCCCAGTTATTCAAATTAAACCTTTTTATTTTTAATTCAAACATACTTCTGTACCCATTTTCAAAAATCAACCCAGGTCGATTTAGTGCACCGATTTGAATGAAACCAATTTTGTTGGAAAGGTCTGTGAATGCTGAATCCAAGACCGTTGGATTCAAGTCATTTGGATCTATAGATCACCCATGGTAAAAATAACAAGGCAGAAGTTTTTCTGCATTCAATTTTTTTTCAAATATAAACCATGATAGCTTTTGAATTAATTCCAACTCTCAAAAATCACATTTAACCATACCTTTCAGAATATATAAAAATATATAGGTTTAACTGCAGAAATAATGTTCAAGTAATAAAAGAATGCCCCATAGGCATTTCTAGCCATTTTAATTAATTAAAATAAAAGGGTAAAACCTTATTAAATTGTGACACCACTTTAAATCACTTTCCCATGGACTAAAATATGTGGTGATGACATGTGTCAACATGATCCCATGTTTGGTTTGGAGAATATTAAATCTTAAGTAGTTTTTCAATGAGTAGAAATTACTTTTCTAAAAAATAAAAAGAATTAAACCAAGCCTTAATCTTGTAATGTTAGGGATGATGTTAGATCATCTATAGGACCCTTGTGTGTGATGATTGCAAGTAGCTAAGTATTGTTTGGTGATTGTGTACCTCGTATTTATTCATAGACGCTAGTACCGACCAAGGATACGAGGAGGAAGGAGGATTCTACGAAGAAGAAGCCGAGGAGAACTTCAACCACTGCTCTGCACAAGGCAAGCTCATGCTGATAGTGATGCAAGTTAACTCTTGCAGGATACCCTACTGATGCCACAAACCACTACTTGATACTACTCCTACTATATGCCTTAAGCATATGTGATCATACCCACTTGATTAAACCAATCCTAGTTTTACTTGCAAGCTTCTTACTTTATTCCTTTATCAAAGCTCTTACTTAGAGTTTACTTAAGAGTCTGGTAGATACTAGAAAGATATGTGAAGGTTGCATAAAGAGCATAAAATTTGGCCTAAGTTAGAAACCTTGATATCATCCTAAGATATAAGGTGTACTTAGTTGAAACTCCCCTAGTCTACCCCCCTCATTAGTGCTTACCCTCACCCGTAGATGCCAGTACTAAGCATAAAACTTGATCAACTTTAGATGGGAATACTTGGTGAAAATGGTTATGAAAACCTTGGAATGATGGATCATTCTATTGAAATGTTTTGGACATGTGTTTCCAAACACTTTATGATTTTGGTGATGAAAATGTTGAGGCATGAGCCTTAGCCCTTTTATAAAACCGATGGTTGTCTGGATGCGATACCATTCCAATTTTATCGTACAACCACAATACCCGAAGATTGGGTAGGGCTTGAATGGAAACTTATGTACCTTAGTATTAGTTCCCTCACGGCCAAGGTCTGAGCTGAGGCTACCTTGTGAAGATTGTCCACCTGTGCAGTACCCAAGATGACAGTTGGTCATGGTTAGGAGGCCAAACTCACAGGAGAGGTGCTTATACTAGGGCGTGTAATTGAAAGGTTAGGATTGATTATCCATATCGAGTATGGTGACTTGAGGATTTGTTCTGACGAATGTATCGAATGTTGTGGTGAGTGTACAATCTCTGCAGTGTTAAACTATTGAATAGCGCGTCATGATTATGGACAGTTGAGCCATCTTGTTCCCCCGTCAGACTTTTCAAAAATGACTTGTGAAATGAATTGAGACTTTGACTTGACCACAACAGAGTTGTGACATGAGTTACAAGATCCCCCTTAGGAGTTATAAAATTGTGACTAGCTTTGGAACTTAGTAGAGATAAATCTGGCTTTTGCAAAACAACCCTAGAGCTTAGTGTCCTATTATCCAAAAAACCCTTACCTGTTAGTATTAGTTTGCGAGTACTTAAAAAGTACTCATGGCTTTGTCCCTGGCTATTCCCATGGCCAGACTATGAAGAGGAGTACCTGGAGGATGGACCCCAGGAAGGTTACGACAACTAGGATCATCTCCCATCGTCAGCATTGCCTGTGACCCCAAAGATGGAGTTTCGCCTACGCTACCGTTATTATTACGTATTCCGCTGCTTGAAGTTGTATTAAGAACTGGATCATGAGATCCCTATTTGTGTAAGAACTTATGTACCGTTTGTAATGGATGATGTATTATGGTATCCAATTCTGTTATGTCTCGCAAAAATGGTAATCCCGGGATTGCGATGTATGGCATAACAGGCATCCAGGATTAAAAATCCGGGTGTTGACTAGTTGGTATCAGAGCCATCCTGACCATAGGAGACCCTAGTTAGACTGGACGTTTGAACCAAAAACTTAGTTTCAAAACCAAAGAAAACAAATATTTACAAAAACATATTATCTTTCTTATCTCTTTGATTCTTTCATAAAAATTCATATTCCTCAAAAACTCTTGCAAAATACATAAAATTTTGACACACTTGATCACGCTGCTAACCTACTCACCCTCTATTCTTATAGATGGACGTGAAGTACAACAAGTTTTACCAACTTGGGAATGGAGGAGACCTTATCTTTGAGAGGGATTTGGACCAGCTTTCGGAACTTCTGGAGCATGCGCACCCCGAGTTCTTCGGAGCTCAGCTCAATGATGAAGGAGGAGAAGATCCGCAGTGGCTAATTGTTGCAAGTCTCCGAGGAAAGATTGAACCTCCCACTGCGGAGGGAATTCAGTTTACCTTGAGGGAAAACAACTAGCTCGATGGACTTGCTAGAGCAATACGGGAAGCTCTTTCCCGTCTGTGTGGGAAGAGCATCAATCAGATCAAGGGTACTCGCTTTGAGTTTTGCCCAAGGCGTGATGCAAATGGACGACCACTGGAAGCCCCATACCACCCCGAGCTGAAAACTCAATTGGACCACCTTAGCTTCATGATGTACGATCGTCAGCAGGAGTTGGACAACTGCCGTGACTACTCCCACCACAAGTCCGCCATCATCAAGACGAAGGATCAGACCATCGCCATGCTAGCAAGGGATCACAAGTCTCGCCGCCGTCAGATCGACAAGAAGGAGCGCATCATTGCCCGTCTTCGCCACCGCATCTCATCTTGGGAGGAGACCATCCACGAGAGAGACATGCAGTTGGAGGAAAGGGAGAATGCCGGAGAGGATCTTCGTGGAGACCCTTACTCCTATCTCAGTGATGACGATGATTTTCTGGAGGATCAGGCCATGGACTTCTTCACCGATGAGAATGATTTCGCCTTCATCGATGATGAGGAAGATGACGAAGCCACAGATTCCGAGGAGTAGTAGCACTTGAGCACAATCGTAGTGTGTAGTATTCGGTCCCACTGTATCGTAGTTCTCAGAATGGTTCTTAAAACCATCTGCTTTTCTTTGTTGTGGTGTGTGTTGTATCGGGTGATATGAATGAATGACTGAAAAAGCAAGTTGCTAGAAAATCTGAGTCAAACTTTAATTTTTTTCAAAGACCCAAAACTTTAGAAATTTCCCTCTTTTCTCATGATCTATCTAAATCATCAGATGCCACGCGGAGGAAGTGGTTCATCCCCGGACCCGATGTTGCAGATTCTGCAAATGTTAACCGACATGAAGCTGAAAGAGCGGAACGTCAAGCCAACCTAGCCACCCTTCAGCAGATAGCCCATCTTGCCCACAACAACCAAGGCCACAAAAATCAGGACAACCATGGATCTAAGCTCAAGAATTTACAGAATACCAACCCACCTATTTTCACTAAGTCGGAAGAACCCCTAGACGCCGATGATTGGCTACAAACCATGGAAAATAACCTAGAAGTCGCCGGAGTGGAAGCCAACGAGAAAGTTCTGTTTGCCACCCACTATCTAGCCGAAGATGCCAGAGCATGGTGGAACAGTGTTCGTGCAATGACCGGAGGCCAGATGATGACCTGGGAGGAATTCAAGGTCAAGTTTAGCAGAACCCATGTACCACCGGGTTTGATCAAGAGGATGAGAGACGAGTTCAGAGAGTTGAAGAAAGGAAGGATGACTGTAGTGGAATACCGTGACAAATTTTGTCATTAGCTAGGTATGCCCCGGATGAGATCGACACGGAAGCCAAGAAGAAAGAGACGTTCCTGAATGGTCTGCATGATGAGATGCAGACAGTGTTAGTTGATATCCCCTTTGCGGATATTGAAGCCCTTGTCGACTCTGCTATCCAGATGGAAGGAAAGATTAACCAAGCCAATGAGAACCGCAAGCGTCGTATGATGCACCAGCCAGGAACCCATCAGACCCCAAATTATCGTCCTAACCCATCTCCCGGATTTGCCCCAAGAACTAACCGACCCCCGATGAACCGTCCGACCTATCCCAACCGTGGAAACCCTAGACCCGGAGGAAATCCCAACAACCCCGGCAACTCTAGCAATTTCAATCGTGCCCCACCCAAGTTCAACACCAACAATGCTGCCACCAACCCCAACACTGCCCCGAGGAACGGAAGCAATGCTGTACTGTGCAGCAAGGACAAGTCGAATCGACTGTTATGACTGTGGAAATAAGGGTCACTACTCCAACGAGTGCCCCAACAAGAAGAATGCCTCAACACCCAATCCTAATGTCCCAGCTCAGCAGCAGCGTCATGTTCAGCCAGGAAGAAGATTTGCCCCAGGGAATTCGCTCAATCGCAACGGCCGTCTTTTTCTCATGCATGCTGAAGAAGCTCGAGAGCGCCTTTGGGTATGTTTTCTGTTAATTCAGTACTTGCAAGAGTGTTGTTTGACTCTGGTGCCTCACATTCATTTGTCACCGAAGAATTTGCCTACACTAGTAAAATTCAACCAACCAAACTGAAGCATGTTATGATTGTTCAAATTCCCGGATCAACCACCAAGGCTAGGCAAATTTGCAAAGCCGTCCCTATCCGAATCCATGGCATAGATTTTTATGCTAATCTGATAGTACTCGGAACTAAAGGTTTGGAAGTATTACTAGGAATGGATTGGATGTCCAAACATAAAGGATTGATTGACTGTGCCAAGAAAGCCATCACCATGACCAGTACAGCCGGAATATCAGTCGAACATATATCTGAAACCTTACCCCGTCAATTCAAGTGCAACAAGAGCATAGCCCAACCTACCATTGACCAAGTCCGGATAATCTGTGAATACCCCGATGTATTTCCAGATGTTTTGCCCGGTATGCCCCCAGATCGGGATATCGAGTTTATCATTGAACTAATCCCCGGAACAGGACCTATAGCCTAGAGACCCTATAGTATGAACCCGTCAGAGCTCGCAGAACTGAAGAAGCAACTGGATTCTATGTTGGAAATCGGATTGATTCAACCAAGTGCGTCACCTTAGAGATCACCTGTCTTGTTTGTGGACAAGAGGGATGGAGGTAACCGTTTGTGTACGGATTATCGGAAATTGAATGATGTCACCATCAAGAAAATGTACCCCTTGCCCAAAATAGAAGATTTGTTTGATCAGTTGACCGGTGCCAAAGTGTTTTCTAAGATTGATCTTAGAACTGGTTATCATCAACTCAAGATTCGTGCAGAGGATATTCCAAAGACTGCGTTTACCACCAGATATGGACTATACGAGTATACAGTCATGTCTTTTGGATTAACCAATGCCCCCGCTTATTTCATGAACCTCATGAATAAGATTTTTATGGACTTCCTGGATAAGTTTGTCGTTGTTTTCATCGATGACATTCTGATTTATTCCAAATCAGAAGAAGAACATGAGCTACACCTAAGGACCATTCTTGGAACCCTTAGAGAGCATCAGTTGTATGCCAAGTTTAGCAAATGTGAATTCTGGTTACAGGAGGTAGGATTCCTCGGTCACATTGTATCAGTCGGAGGAATTGCCGTTGACCCTGCCAAAGTGAAAGATGTAGAAGATTGGCAAGCCCCAACCACTCAAACCCAAGTTCGTGCATTTCTCGGATTGGCAGGATATTACTGCAAATTCGTAGAAGGATTCTCGAGTATCGCCAGACCCATGACCCAATTTCTTAAGAAGGACAAGAAGTTTGAATGGACCGACAAGTGCAAAGCGAGTTTTCAAGAACTCAAGAGGAGATTGATTTCAGCCCCAATCCTGATCATGCCAGATATCACCAATCCCTTCGATGTGTATTGTGACGCATCCAAGATCGGTCTCGGATGTGTGCTAATGCAAGAAGGCAAACTTATATCTTATCTATCTCGACAATTGAAACAACATGAGCAAAACTAGCCAACCCATGACCTCGAACTCGTAGCCGTAGTTCTAGCCCTGAAGACATGGAGACATTACCTGATGGGAAATCGTTGTGAGATTTATTCAGATCACAAGAGTCTAAAGTATATATTCACTCAGAAGGAGCTGAATATGCGGCTGAGAAGATGGATGAGCTAATCAAGGATTACGATTTGGACATTCACTATCACCCTGGTAAAGCCAATGTGGTAGCCGATGCCCTTAGCAGATTGCCGTGCCGCTTGAACTCCATGATTCTGACGGAGCAACCAAGTTTGCACAAAGAGATGGAAGATTTTCGGATAGAATTAGTAAGTGAAGGATTTTTGGCTAGCATAGAACTTCAACCCACTTTGATCAGTCAGATTAAAGAGGCGCAGAAGGGAAATGCCAGTATCGACGGAATCAAGCGTCGTATCGGTACAGGCAAAGTACCCGGATTCACCGAGGACTAAGAAGGAGTGTTGTGGTACAAAGGACGCCTTTGTGTACCAGCAGATTCTGAGTTGAAAGAAGTTATTTTGAAGGAGGCTCATGATACTCTTTATTCTATCCATCCTGGAGGAACTAAGATGTATCAAGATTTAAAGGAGCAATTTTGGTGGCATAAGATGAAGAGAGAAATCGGAAGCTATATCGCCAAGTGTGACATTTGTCAGATAGTCAAGGCAGGACATCAAAGGCCCGCTGGATTGTTGCAACCCTTGCAGATTCCGGAATGGAAATGGGATTCTGTAGGAATAGACTTTATCACTGGACTACCAACTTCTAGTAGGGGAAATGACTCTATCTGGGTCATAGTGGACAGATTGTCCAAAGTCGCCCATTTCTTGCCCGTCAAAACCACATATCAGAGTTCGAAACTAGCAAAGTTGTACATCGCTAGAATCGTTAGTTTGCACGGAGTCCCCAAGAACATAGTATCGGATCGAGGAACTCAGTTTACCTCGAGATTCTGGAAGAAAGTCCAAGAAGGTTTAGGAACCCGTCTAGATTTCAGCACCGCGTATCACCCTCAGACCGATGGACAAACGGATCGAGTAAACCAAATACTCGAAGATATGATGAGAGCATGTGTTTTAGAATATGGATCCAAGTGGGAAGACTGTCTGCCGTTTGCAGAATTTTCCTACAACAACAGTTACCAAGCCAGTTTGCAAATGGCCCCATTTGAATTCATGTACGGAAGAAAGTGTCGCACCCCTTTGAACTGGTCGGAAGTAGGAGAGAGTCAGATCTTCGGACCTGACATCCTACGAGAAGCAGAAGAGAAAGTTCACAAGATTCGTGAGCACCTCAAGACCTCCCAATCCCGACAGAAGAGTTACGCCGACAAGAGACGTCGAGACCTCTCTTTCAACATAGGAGATTTTCTTTATCTGAAAGTGTCGCCATTGAAGGGAATGCAGCGTTTCCATCTCAAAGGAAAATTAGCCCCCAGATACATCGGACCTTTCAAAATTCTGAACCGTCGAGGAGAAGTGTCGTATCAATTGGAATTACCTGAAGAGATGTCCGCCGTGCACAATGTGTTCGATATCTCGTTACTTCGCAAGTGTCTCGAAGTCCCCGAGAAGACCGAAGTATTCAAGAATATCGACCATCGGACCATAGAGATCAACAATGAACAGACCTATCCCGAAGTACCCATCTGTATCTTGGAAGAAACTTTTCGAACTACCCGAACCCGAAGCATCAAGTTTCTCAAGATTTAGTGGAGCAACCACACAGAAGAGGAAGCTACCTAGGAACGCGAAGATCACATCAGGGTGGAGTTTCCCGATCTCTTCAAGTCCTAGGTAATCTTTTCGTCCTTTTTCAAATCTCGGGACGTGATTTTGTTTAAGGGGGGAAGGTTTGTAACATCCTAAAAATACTAAGCTTGGATCATCAAACACTAATCATCAAATTTAGGGTTAACAAAAACTTTTCTAATTAAAAAAATTATGAATGCATGCATATGTGTATGCATTGATTTTTAATTATTTTAAAACCACCTTGTTTGTTTGTTTCATTGCTTGTGAAATGTTTCTTAGGTGAAATAAACATCATCCAAAACATTTCCCACCCTTTTCCTAAAGACAAGTAAATCAAAACAAATATATTAAAGGAATGGTCATTTTGACCAATTTAACTCCCATGCCTACTTTGGCTGTCTCAAACTTTCAGAACCTAACAGAAACTTTTCTGGATCTTTGCACCCCTTGAATGTACTCCTAACAAAGTATCAAGGCCCACTTTGTGATCATCCAGAAACTTTCAAATGCATAGTTTATATGGCAATTCAAAATTGTATCCTTATCATATGGGAAGATCCCGCTTTTTCAAAAAACCACTCAAACAAGCTCCATTTTCAAAACCCAAGCATCTGCAGACTCACCAGCACCAATCTAGCAAACCCACCAAAAATCATTTCAAAATTCAAAACTTGAGTTCATGCGGCCATTTCATCAAATAGGTTGCAGACACAAATCAAACAAACATCAAACACTATAGTGTGCAGTAAAATTGGCCTAACTTGTTCCCTATTTAGCTCACAACCAGCTCAGTAGATCATCTAGCAAGGTTAACCAAGCACTAGCACCACTGTGAGCTTGCCATTGCCATCAATGGTGAACAGCCGAGCACACCCTTGCCACCCCATTGTCGACAGCAATCTAGGAGGAGACACAAGCCTAGCCAGCATGTCTAGGAGGCAGCCCACCGTCCACCGCCACTCACTGTCCCAGCCGCGAGCGTTGCCAAGCCCTGGACCACACGCACGGACCGTGCCCAGACCGCCAGAGAGCATGACGAGCTTGCGCCAGAGCACCACCCTCGACCGAAGCCCACGGACCACGCGCCGCCCTCGCCGCGTGCATCCACAATCCCCACCGACCCAGGAGACCGCCAGACATCCCCGTTCGCCGCCCCGTTACGCACAGCCACCGCTCATCGTCGAAGACGCCGCCTCTGCCGCGCAGAGCATCGCATGTTCCAGACCAAGCCACACCGCCCCACGCCTCTAAACCATGTCGTTGAGCATCACCAGGAGACACTGCACCGTCCCCTACCGTCGCCCATGCCAATAGCCGCCTGTAACATTGCCCCCGACGAGCTCACCGTGCGCCCCGTCGGTTCCCTCGCTCGACTATAAATAGAGGCCACACCCACACGATTTCTTCACACCATCTCACTCCCCTCTCCTCACTGATCGTGCCACACCATTCTCAGAGCAAGGCGAGCACCACCGCGTCGGAATTTCACCGAAGCCCGCCGCCTCTGGAGAAGAAGGGAGCCATCGATTTTGTCCACCCCAGGAGCTGCCGCGACCACCCCTGAGTTCGCCGTCGTCGACTTCGTCGTTCGCCCTCCTCGCCGACCCTCGCCAGCACCCCGGTGAGCCCCCAACACCCCTCACTGGCCGCGCTAGGTTTCGTTCTCGCCAGCGTTGTCTCGCGTCGACGATGACTCCCTGCCGTTGGATTAGAACTAGATCGAACGACCCACAACGCCCCATACCGCTTCGCCCCTCCCCGTGTCACTGACGAGTGGGGACACCCACTTAAGCAGCCCGCGGGAGCACTGCGCTTAGCAGGCCGGCCCAGTAACTTTTCCCGCCCAGCCCAGTTATTCAAATTAAACCTTTTTCTTTTTAATTCAAACATACTTCTGTACCCATTTTCAAAAATCAACCCAGGTCGATTCAGTGCACCAATTTGAATGAAACCAATTTTGTTGGAAAGGTCTGTGAATGCTGAATCCAAGACCATTGGATTCAAGTCATTTGGATCTATAGATCACCCATGGTAAAAATAACAAGGCAGAAGTTTTTCTGCATTCAAATTTTTTTCAAATATAAACCATGATAGCTTTTGAATTAATTCCAACTCTCAAAAATCACATTTAACCATACCTTTCAGAATATATAAAAATATATAGGTTTAACTGCAGAAATAATGTTCAAGTAATAAAAGAATGCCCCATAGGCATTTCTAGCCATTTTAATTAATTAAAATAAAAGGGTAAAACCTTATTAAATTGTGACACCACTTTAAATCACTTTCCCATGGACTAAAATATGTGGTGATGACATGTGTCAACATGATCCCATGTTTGGTTTGGAGAATATTAAATCTTAAGTAGTTTTTCAATGAGTAGAAATTACTTTTCTAAAAAATAAAAAGAATTAAACCAAGCCTTAATCTTGTAATGTTAGGGATGATGTTAGATCATCTATAGGACCCTTGTGTGTGATGATTGCAAGTAGCTAAGTATTGTTTGGTGATTGTGTACCTCGTATTTATTCATAGACGCTAGTACCGACCAAGGATACGAGGAGGAAGGAGGATTCTACGAAGAAGAAGCCGAGGAGAACTTCAACCCTTTGCTACGCACAAGGCAAGCTCATGCTGATAGTGATGCAAGTTAACTCTTGCAGGATACCCTACTGATGCCACAAACCACTACTTGATACTACTCCTACTATATGCCTTAAGCATATGTGATCATACCCACTTGATTAAACCAATCCTAGTTGTACTTGCAAGCTTCTTGCTTTATTCCTTTATCAAAGCTCTTACTTAGAGTTTACTTAAGAGTCTGGTAGATACTAGAAAGATATGTGAAGGTTGCATAAAGAGCATAAAATTTGGCCTAAGTTAGAAACCTTGATATCATCCTAAGATATAAGGTGTACTTAGTTGAAACTCCCCTAGTCTACCCCCCTCATTAGTGCTTACCCTCACCCGTAGATGCCAGTGCTAAGCATAAAACTTGATCAACTTTAGATGGGAATACTTGGTGAAAATGGTTATGAAAACCTTGGAATGATGGATCATTCTATTGAAATGTTTTGGACATGTGTTTCCAAACACTTTATGATTTTGGTGATGAAAATGTTGAGGCATGAGCCTTAGCCCTTTTATAAAACCGATGGTTGTCTGGATGCGATACCATTCCAATTTTATCGTACAACCACAATAACTGAAGATTGGGTAGGGCTTGAATGGAAACTTATGTACCTTAGTATTAGTTCCCTCACGGCCAAGGTCTGAGCTGAGGCTACCTTGTGAAGATTGTCCACCTGTGCAGTACCCAAGATGACAGTTGGTCATGGTTAGGAGGCCAAACTCACAGGAGAGGTGCTTATACTAGGGCGTGTAATTGAAAGGTTAGGATTGATTATCCGCATACTGAGTATGGTGACTTCAGGATTTGGTCCTGACGAATGTATAGAATGTTGTGGTGAGAGTGTACAATCTCTGCAGAGTGTTAAACTATTTGAATAGCGTCATGATTATGGACATTGAGGGCCATACTGTTCCCCCGTCAGACTTTTCAAAAATGACTTGTGAAATGAATTGAGACTTTGACTTGACCACAACAGAGTTGTGACATGAGTTACAAGATCCCCCTTAGGAGTTATAAAATTGTGACTAGCTTTGGAACTTAGTAGAGATAAATCTGGCTTTTGCAAAACAACCCTAGAGCCTAGTGTCCTATTATCCAAAAAACCCTTACCTGTTAGTATTAGTTTGCGAGTACTTAAAAAGTACTCATGGCTTTGTCCCTGGCTATTCCCATGGCCAGACTATGAAGAGGAGTACCTGGAGGATGGACCCCAGGAAGGTTACGACAACTAGAATCATCTCCCATCGTCAGCATTGCCTGTGACCCCGAAGATGGAGTTTCGCCTACGCTACCGTTATTATTATGTATTCCGCTGCTTGAAGTTGTATTAAGAACTGGATCATGGATCCCTATTTGTTTAAGAACTTATGTACCGTTTGTAATGGATGATGTATTATGGTATCCAATTCTGTTATGTCTCGCAAAAATGATAATCCTGGGATTGCGATGTATGGCATAACAGGCATCCAGGATTAAAAATCCGGGTGTTGACATTTAACCACTCAACACAAATCCATCCAAGCAATTTCCATTCCACCCTGGTGTTTCATTCACTTAGTTCTTTATTAATCAAAAACATAGCAATTTACTTTGCATAATAACATAACATGAATATTGCACCCTTATAATCTAATAGCTAGGCTAAGCATACCAGCATAACTTGTCTCTTGTCTTCAGAAGAATCCTACCAAGATATATTCTATAGGATCTACTATAGCATAGCAATATATAAAAATATAGTCCTATCATGCATACTACAAAAACATCACTAATGCAAAATTGAAAAGATAGGACTTTTGATGATCAAAGTATCACTTGCCTTTTTAGTAGATAAACTAGGTACTCTCCTTGATCTTGCAATTGTCACACTCTTCAAAGTTCACTATAATTCAATCAAGCAAGGCACGCATTCAAAACTAGCATTCAAAAAATTCACCACATAAAATAATGAAAACAAAGCAATGCATGCAAGCATGCAAAAGATTATTTTATTGAAAATGTGGTTTATAACAAGGTTCTAAACATTTCAAAACACTTACTGATCATTTATAAAAGTGGCAAACCATTTCAAACCAAGTTAGTGAAAATGTCCCTTTTAAATCATTTTTGTTTTGCTACAAATTGTTTTATTCAAAGTAATAATTCCTTGTGTTAGCCAAATTTATATTTTAAATCTAAATGTTAGTGTTTATGGTCAGAGGGTTCAAAACAAATCCATTTGCAAAAGGATTTACTCAAAAATCATTTTTAGAATATTTTTTATATTCAAAATACTCCTACAAATGTTTCTCCAAAAACACCTAATCTTTCAGAAGAAAAATATTAAACTAAGTCGATAGTTTAAAATTTTACATTTTTCTGAATCCATTGATATAAAATTTGCAATTTTTGGACATACAGATCAAAAGTTATAGATTTTACAAGTTTAAACATTCCATAGAAAAAATTCTGTTTTTAAATCCACAGCCTGGCTACGTGTCATGTTCTTATTGGCCCATACCGATTCGTGTGGATGGAGCTACGCGGACCGAAGGATCTAAATAAAATCGCATGGTGCAGATCACACGATACCGCTTTGCTACATGTTCTATCCTATCCACCAGATCTGCATCTAAAGGTCCAAAGCAGCTAACCACTAACTGGCGGCGCTGGCTTGACGACGCACGGCGGCGGCACTCTGGTGGCGGTGGTCCGGCGAAAATAGGAAGCAAGGAAGAGGAAGGAGGGGCTCACCGGGTTCGCAAATTCGTGGTGATGCTCATGGTCGTCGTGGGAAGGCCAGGGGCGCATGGGGTCTGCCTGAATTGCTCGCTAGAGCTAGCGATAGCATCGAGTGCATCTGTCATCATCGGGGCGACGCTACTAGGCACGAGAAAGCAAAGTAAAGATGGCGTTAGAAGCGCAAGAGAGAGGCGAGTGTGAGAGGGTCAACGAGATGGAGAGGCGCGGTCAGGGATTACCAGGAGAAGTCGCCAGATTTGAGGTAGAGGACGATGGCGAGTAGGCGTGGTTGTTGCCGAGCTTCTGGGGCACGCGCGAGCAAGCGGAGTACGGAAGTAGGTGCGCAAGGTGTTGCCGAGCAAGATCGTGGAAGCCAGGGGGTAGGGGAGGGTTGAGCTCGCCGGAATTGGTGCTGCCGTTCATCGGTGATAGCGGCGGGGCAAGCAAAAATCAGCGCAACCTAGTGGCTCTCTTGCAGCGGTGTCTGAGGGGAAAGAGAGAGGAGAGGGAGGCGCTTAATAGGGCGTGGTCGCCAGGAGAATGAATTGCGGCATTAACGTGAATTTAAGCGGATTAAAACCACGCAGAAACAACGAGGAGGAATTTGGGGGCGGGGTCATCGCGGGTAAGGACGACGAGACAGCGTGGCAGTGGGTCCGATGCGTCAGTGGGGGTGCGGGTGCGGGTGAAAGTGAGAAAAGATCTCGGGGATGGGGAGAGAGTGGCTCGGGTGGGCTGGTTTTGGGCCTGCTGGGCTGGGGTGTTGGGTAGGGTTAGCTGGGTTGGATCTTTTCCATTTTTTTCTTCTGATTCCTTTTCTTTTTCCATTTCTGATTTCTGTTTTAATTCAAATAAATTGATTCAATCTTCAATTTGAATTCAAATATTTGCCAAACCTTTTCAGTAGGTTTATGCTATTTAATAGTGTGTTTATATAGTCCACTTTGGAATAATCCAAATAATCTTCTTGTGATTTAATATTTATTTAAATTAGGCATTTTGTCTTTATTCAAATAAAATTAAATATGGTTCAAACATATATAATTTTATTCAAATAACATTTTATTCCTTTATATTATTTAGTAAACTTTTATTCCATTTTATTATGGATTTAATTCAAGATTTAAATTGGCTTTGTAATTATTTTTTATTTATTTAATTATTTCTTTCTTTATCTTATAAAATTCATATCTTTTTATTTATAGTTCCAAAGTTGGTGATTCCAATTTTTATAGCTTTATTTAATATTTGTTTATCCTTTTAAATCCCTTTATTTTGCCCACAATTTGGTATTGATTTTTGTTAGGAGCTTTATTAGCCTTGGAAATTATTTCCTTTTATCTTATTAAATTCATAAGTTTTTATCCTTGGCTCCAAATTTAGTGAATCCAATTCCCAAGGTTTTACAATATTTTTTTTACCATTTTTTTAATTTATAAATGTTTGTTGCTAAATTTTTATATGGATCAAAGCCATAGTATTGGGGTGATCTTGAAAATGATTTTCTTTCATTATGGTTTAGAGTTTTGGTTTACTTTTACAAGTGTTTTAAATTCAAGATATTTTCCATGCATGAATGCATTTGATCTTTGAAATATTTGTTTGTTGTTTTCTTATTCAAATTTTGTTCAAGTAGGGTTTTGACGTTTCCATTTAGAAGCAAAAAGTTTCTTTTCACCCTATATTTCAACATTTGTTTCTTTTGTTTATTTATTTTTCACATTTCAAAATTTGGAAATTTTTGGGATTTTGGGATGTCACATCCCAAAAATTTCCAAATTTTGAAATGTGAAAAATAAATAAACAATATAAATAATTGTTGAAATTTAGGGTGAAAAGAAACTTTTTCGTTCTAAATGGAAACATCAAAACCCTACTTGAACAAAATTTGAAAAAGTAAAAAACAAACAAATATTTAAAAGACCAAATGCATTCATGCATGGAGAGAATCTTGAATTTAAACACTTGGAAAAGTTAAACCAAAACCCCCCCGAGCCAGAGCTTGATTCATTCTTATTTCTTGGGGCCACAAACTAGTTTGAGGTTTTATTTACTATCCTGTACTTATGCCATGCTTTACTGCTTTATTACGATTGTGCGAGGAGCACACTGTACTGTTTAGGATCGTGACCCGTTTTCGCGGTATCGACAAGCCCGAGTTTTCGGGTTCCCAGTCGTTTACAGCCGGCCCCACAAACCTTGAGTCTGTCTCGGAGCCGGCCAGTTTCGTTGCGGGTGTACTCCAAGGGGTGGCCCCCTGAAATATTTCGGAATCCTGTGATTGCTTTGTCGTGAAAGCCTCGTTGGGTTTTGATTTGGTTTTTCCGAGGTTGATCGAGTGTGTGTTGCTATTTGTGCACCCCGGCCGGGTAAAACTTTCTGAAAGCCGTGTCCGCGGTTATGGACGACTTGGAGCACAGTATCTCGATCATAGACAACTATAACTAAAGTAGTGCTATAAATTTGACTTTATCATGACTAGTAATCAGCTTCACTATAATGGAATGGCTAAATAAAACTGCCAACAATTGCTTGTTTGGGTTGTCACTTGCGACCACTGTAATTGACTAGTAAGTATTGTAACTACAACGGAATGGCTAAATAAAAGTTCCAACAACTGCTGGGTTTTGGGATATCTCATGCTATTTGTATCTGACTAGTAAGTGTCGCAACTACAACGGAATGGTTAACTAAAACTGACCACTGTCTATTTTATCAGGATGACTATCGATACCTGACTAGTAACTGCTGCAACGATAACCGAATAAATAAACTAACCAGCTGTGAGTTCCTCGGTTGACTTCCTCGTTTGGTCTCGAGGGGGAAATATCAGGATGGGTTTGTTTGGTGGTAGTATCAGGTTGGTTCCGAATAGGTCTTTCTTACCCCTCTCTGATAGCCGTCAGTTATATCGAGTCTCTATAGGTTGTTAAGTGCATGCTGCGCTGCCGCTGCAGTCCACCATACCTATGTAGGCGAGGACCGCCGAATTCTAGTCTCGCCGTGTACTGGCCTCAGTACTGACGCTCCTCTTTTTCCTTTGCCCTTTGTCGGCACCCCTTTTGTTTAAGCAGGTTTTGAGATCGACGTCGTTAGCAGGGTTACCCTTCCGGCTTGGCCTGGGCAGGGTTATGGACGCCATTGGTTATTCTGCAGGGCTCTTAGCCCCATTTGCATCTTGTCCGTTGTCGGACGCTCTGTCATTTTCAAGGTGATTTGGATCTTTGTATATTATATCTGTATTCTTGACTCATTGAGTCGCTGTTGTATATATATTTGTTCTGTGGGTCCCATCGAGGACTGTTGTGTAATGTTATTACTTCGTTTTCCACCCGCACGAAAGTGCCTGGTGGGCACCTTTGAATCGTTTCTATGCGGGTTTGGCGGGTTTCGCTAAAACTTGCATAGGGTCGATTCTGAGGGTGTTACAGAGTGGTATCAGAGCTCAGCAGTTGCGATACCCCACAAGTCCAGCCTGTAGGATAACCTAGCTAACGGCCGAAGTAGAGTGTCAAAACTATTTTTGGAAAAATCGGTTGGATAGTTCTGATTATGTCTTATTTTACTCCTTACCCTCTGCTATTCTCCTCTTATCTCGACGTGTTTTGAATCTGCTCTCTTATCTTTTCTTCGAGTCCAGGAATTCTCGTGGTGGGGTTTTCCGTCGTACCTTCAGGGTTTCGCTTCCTCCTTTGGTAACGGTGTTGCTACTTCTGGTCTTCATGCTATCCGAGGAATCCTTCGTCTGGTGAACTTCTATTTGTTCCTTCTCGTGCCTTCTGGTGTTATCCGACGCGACGACATCATCTACGCTAGATCCGATCTGATCACCCTTTGTTCCTGAACCTTGTTGTTGAGATCTTCAGTCTAGATTCTAAGGGTTGGTTGCATAATTTATCTGTTCGTGTACAGAGTAATGCTTTGAGTGTGAGATGGAGTAGCTACCATACCACTACTCTTATCATTCGCTCTTGTACATTGAATTGGCGAAATAATGTAATTTTACTCCTTCCACGGAAGTTAGGGGTGGCTTTATTTGTTGATGCCTCTACCTTCGATCTTTTGTTTCCGGAGTGTTCTATCGACGATCACGGACAACGACCTCTTGTTAGTGGTGTCGTGAGGATCTACACGAAGCGAGAAGATGCAGATCACCGACCTTCTTTCCGGTACCATGAGGCGGATCTCGAGGGCGAGATCCATTGTTAGTGGTGTCGAATTGTGGCATCCCGCAAAACCACTACTAGAAAATTGCGTTGTTTTTGTGCATTGCATCATCATGACCGCATGCTCATGTCATCATGCCACATTGCATTTGAGCATCGCCATCATCTTGCATTTGCTTGCATAAAACTATTTGCGGAAAACCTGTTCTTGTTTTCTAAACGCCCCGTCTTTGTTCAAACACAAAACCCGGGTCTCCGAATTATTTTGTTTTGTCTGCTATCGGTTTGCAAAAGTCTGTTTGAAATAAATAAATTATTTAATTATTTTAGTGGGGGGAGCCAAACCGGGCCGATCTGACCCAGTTGGCCACCCCCAGTACAAACCAATCGGTCCACCTAAACTAAACCCAATTCCCACCCAATCCTAGTCTACCCACCAATCCCCTCCCTCCACCTCACCTTTCCCTCCACCTCATCTAACCCGCTGCCACCTCATCAATCCTCTCTCTCTCACCCCCTCCCTCTCTCACCCACAGCCTCCCTACCCCTCTCCCTTCCAACCGAGCCCCACCTGCTGCACCGGCCCCACCCACAGCCCCTCTCTCTCTTTTCCCCTGGCCCCACTCCCTCCCTGTCCACAAACCGCTCCCTTGGTCCCACCACCTGGCCCACCCCCTGGCCCCGCGTGGCCCGCTCCCCACCTGTCCCGCTCCTCTCTCTCTCCTTTCCTCTCTCACCCGACGACCCCGCGCCCTCCTTCCCCGTCGCAGGCCACCCTCTCCCCTCCTCTAGCTCGCCGCCACGCCCCCCCATCCTCCCGCCGCCCTTCCTCTACACCGCTTTTCCCCACCCCGTCCCCACGGTGCCGGCCGCCTCCGCCGCCGGCGCGCCTCCCCGTCAATCTCCTCGCCGCGCCCCGGCCATCTTCCGGCTCGTCGCCACCGCGGCCTCCACCCGCCGGCGCCGCCAGCAGCCTCCACCCCCGCTCTCCCCGTCGCCTCCCCCGACGCGCAGCCCTCACCTTGCCGGCGTCGGTGCCTCCTCTCCCTCCTAGCCTTGATCCTCGCCTCGCCGCCCGCCGTTCGCCGCTCCTCCGCGCGGCCCCCCTCCGCGAGCTTCCGCCGCCGCCACCTCCTCCGGCGTCGCCTGCTGCCATGAGGCCCTCCTCGCCACGCCAGGCCGCCGGCCTCAGTCCTCGGCGACGCCATGGCCAGCCCGCTCGAGCGCCGCCTCGGGTCCCCTCCGCCCCTCTCTGCCCCGACCGACCTCTCCCCGCGTCCTACCGCCCCAGCCGACCTCGCCTGGCTCGGTCCCTGCGTTCGTTGCCTGTTCAGCCTCAAGTCTCACGCGCCAGCATGAGCACACATCTTCACCAAGGCCATGTCGTGTGTCGACAATCAGCAAACCCCAAGTTCACCCCTCGCCAAGATCTTTATCGAAACCCCGAGGACTCCGCCGCGGTACCCGGTGATCTCCTACATGGACCTAAGACAGAACCCGAAGACCTTCCCGAACCCTCGAGGCCTTCCACCCGGAGCGACGAGTTCTTCTTCCCGGAACGCCAAGACTAGCTACCCGAAAATCACGGACCCAGAGAACCCCCGGACGACGAGCTCTCCTACCTGGACCCGAAGACCACATGTGCGACAGGCACTTCCTCGAGGATGCGAAGTCGAGAACCCGACGCCAAGATCGCCCCGAAGGCCGAACCCCGTGGACCGACATGATCTCCTTCACGGATACGATAAGTACTCCTTCCCGGATGCGATGCTCGAGAACACGGACGGTAAGAACACCGACGCAGAACGCCAAGTTCTTCACCTCGAACGCCAAGATCGACCCGACACAAGGACACGACAAGATCTTCGCGACGACAAGATCGACACCGACCAGGGCGAGCCCGACGCGCCCTGACGCCACGACAAGCACTCCACCGCGGACCGCCAAGCTCGTCCTCTTGTATCCGATCCCGGAGTCCGAGAACGATCCCGTCCAACCCTGAACCCTGAGATCGAACCCCGAACCCCGGAACCCCAAGATCTTCCGAACCCTAATGTGTGACCCCTTTTTCTCGAGCCCTATTTTATAAATGTAATAACAACTTGTTGCATATTAATTGCCATACTTGCATGCATATTTGTGTGGTTTGGGGGCCTTATGCCGATTCACCTTATAATTAAATATGGGGCCCATATGCGGGCAAATCCAGTCTTATATTGGCCTCATTTAAATTTGTGAAGCGAACCGGTAACTTATCTTGCCCTGCTATTACAACATTTAAATTGCGGGGTAGTTAAATAACTTGAACCGTTTAAATAATTGTCGGGACCCCGGTTCCGCTTAGTATGACCTAATTGCATCGCATCTTTGCCATGTCATGCATCATACATGCATCATGCCCGATCTTTTGCCGTAGTATTAAATATTGCATCCGGTGTTTCTTCTAGTGTTTTGCTTCTTCGCGGATAAGGCCGTTGAGTTGATGTGAGCTTCGACCCGATCTTTGGTTGAACTTTCGACAATGTTTTCAGGCGAGCATCTTCCCCTTTCTACCTATCTTACTTTTATAGTATTTATTCCCTCCTGTTGATCTATTGCTATCTGTGTTGTGTTTCTCTAGTTTCCATACCCGTGATTCCCTTGCAGCCTTATATTGCCTTGGACACCTCCTATTACCGTTGTTTGGTAGATAGTTGGACCTGCGCGTCGTAGTCGCTTGCTCAAGTGCTGTCGCGTGTCATCAAGTACCACAGTTGTTGGAGCATTGCCGCATGTTTAATGTTGGAGATGAGCATGGCCTTATTTATCCCTCACTTTAATTACCGTTTAACAACTAAAATTGAAGTAGGTAAGCAGAGGCACAGGTGGGCAATAGATGTTATTTGGTTGTTAACCGTCCACTTATGTCCCGTAGGACCCCGAGTACTTGATACCTGTTCCTTGAATATTCGCGCTATCCACATCCGGGAGGATTATGGGACCCCCCTAAGCCAGAGCTTGATTCATTCTTATTTCTTGGGGCCACAAACTAGTTTGAGGTTTTATTTACTATCCTATACCTATGCCATGCTTTACTGCTTTATTACGGTTGTGCGAGGAGCACACTGTACTGTTTAGGATCGTGACCCATTTTCGCGGTATCGACACCCCGAGTTTTTGGGTTCCCAGTCGTTTACAGCCGGCCCCACAAACCTTGAGTCCGTCTCGGAGCCGGCCAGTTTCGTTGCGGGTGTACTCCAAGGGGTGGCCCCCTGAAATATTTCTGAATCCTGTGATTGCTTTGTCGTGAAAGCCTCGTTGGGTTTTGATTTGGTTTTTCCGAGGTTGATCGAGTGTGTGTTGCTATTTGTGCACCCCGGCCGGGTAAAACTTTCTGAAAGCCGTGTCCGCGGTTATGGACGACTTGGAGCACAGTATCTCGATCATAGACAACTATAACTAAAGTAGTGCTATAAATTTGACTTTATCATGACTAGTAATCAGCTTCACTATAATGGAATGGCTAAATAAAACTGCCAACAATTGCTTGTTTGGGTTGTCACTTGCGACCACTGTAATTGACTAGTAAGTATTGTAACTACAACGGAATGGCTAAATAAAAGTTCCAACAACTGCTGGGTTTTGGGATATCTCATGCTATTTGTATCTGACTAGTAAGTGTCGCAACTACAACGGAATGGTTAACTAAAACTGACCACTGTCTATTTTATCAGGATGACTATCGATACCTGACTAGTAACTGCTGCAACGATAACCGAATAAATAAAACTGCCAACTGTGTGAGTTCCTCGGTTGACTTCCTCGTTTGGTCTCGAGGGGGAAATATCAGGATGGGTTTGTTTGGTGGTAGTATCAGGTTGGTTCCGAATAGGTCTTTCTTACCCCTCTCTGATAGCCGTCAGTTATATCGAGTCTCTATAGGTTGTTAAGTGCATGCTGCGCTGCCGCTGCAGTCCACCATACCTATGTAGGCGAGGACCGCCGAATTCTAGTCTCGCTGTCTTGGCCTCGATCGACGCCTCTTTTTCCTTTGCCCTTTGTCGGCACCCCTTTTGTTTAAGCAGGTTTTGAGATCGACGTCGTTAGCAGGGTTACCCTTCCGGCTTGGCCTGGGCAGGGTTATGGACACCATTGGTTATTCTGCAGGGCTCTTAGCCCCATTTGCGTCTTGTCCGTAGTCGGACGCTCTGTCATTTTCAAGGTGATTTGGATCTTTGTATATTATATCTGTATTCTTGAATCATTGAGTCGCTGTTGTATATATATTTGTTCTGTGGGTCCCATCGAGGACTGTTGTGTAATGTTATTACTTCGTTTTCCACCCGCACGAAAGTGCCTGGTGGGCACCTTTGAATCGTTTCTATGCGGGTTTGGCGGGTTTCGCTAAAACTTGCATAGGGTCGATTCTGAGGGTGTTACAGAGTGGTATCAGAGCTCAGCAGTTGCGATACCCCACAAGTCCAGCCTGTAGGATAACCTAGCTAACGGCCGAAGTAGAGTGTCAAAACTATTTTTTGGAAAAATCGGTTGGATAGTTCTGATTAGGTCTGATTTTACTCCTTACCCTCTGCTATTCTCCTCTTATCTCGACGTGTTTTGAATCTGCTCTCTTATCTTTTCTTCGAGTCCAGGAATTCTCGTGGTGGGGTTTTCCGTCGTACCTTCAGGGTTTCGCTTGCTCCTTTGGTAACGGTGTTGCTACTTCTGGTCTTCATGCTATCCGAGGAATCCTTCGTCTGGTGAACTTCTATTTGTTCCTTCTCGTGCCTTCTGGTGTTATCCGACGCGACGACATCATCTACGCTAGATCCGATGCAGAGTCTGCATCACCCCTTTGTTCCTGAACCTTGTTGTTGAGATCTTCAGTCTAGATTCTAAGGGTTGGTTGCATAATTTATCTGTTCGTGTACAGAGTAATGCTTTGAGTGTGAGATGGAGTAGCTACCATACCACTACTCTTATCATTCGCTCTTGTACATTGAATTGGCGAAATAATGTAATTTTACTCCTTCCACGGAAGTTAGGGGTGGCTTTATTTGTTGATGCCTCTACCTTCGACCTTTTGTTTCCGGAGTGTTCTATCGACGATCACGGACAAAGACCTCTTGTTAGTGGTGTCGCGAGGATCTACACGAAGCGAGAAGATGCAGATCACCGACCTTCTTTCCGGTACCATGAGGCGGATCTCGAGGGCGAGATCCATTGTTAGTGGTGTCGAATTGTGGCATCCCGCAAAAACACTACTAGAAAATAGCGTTGTTTTTGTGCATTGCATCATCATGACCGCATGCTCATGTCATCATGCCACATTGCATTTGAGCATCGCCATCATCTTGCATTTGCTTGCATAAAACTATTTGCAGAAAACCTGTTCTTGTTTTCTAAACGCCCCGTCTTTGTTCAAACACAAAACCCGGGTCTCCGGATTATTTTGTTTTGTCTGCTATCGGTTTGCAAAAGTCTGTTTGAAATAAATAAATTATTTAATTATTTTAGTGGGGGCAGCCAAACCGGGCCGATCTGACCCAGTTGGCCACCCCCAGTACAAACCAATCGGTCCACCTAAACTAAACCCAATTCCCACCCAATCCTAGTCTACCCACCAATCCCCTCCCTCCACCTCACCTTTCCCTCCACCTCATCTAACCCGCTGCCACCTCATCAATCCTCTCTCTCTCACCCCTCCCTCTCTCACCCACAGCCTCCCTACCCCTCTCCCTTCCAACCGAGCCCCACCTGCTGCACCGTCCCACCCGCAGCCCCTCTCTCTCTTTTCCCCCTGGCCCCACTCCCTCCCTGTCCACAAACCGCTCCCTTGGTCCCACCACCTGGCCCACCCCCTGCCCCGCTCTCTCTCTCCTTTCCTCTCTCACCCGACGACCCCGCTCCCTCCTTCCCCGTCGCAGGCCACCCTCTCCCCTCCTCTAGCTCGCCGCCACGCCCCCATCCTCCCGCCGCCCTTCCTCTGCACCGCTTTTCCCCACCCCGTCCCCACGGCGCCGCCTTCACACAAGGCCTCCCCACAATCTCCTCGCCAGGCTTCGCCATCTTCTGGCTCGTTGCCACCGCGGCCTCCACCCGCCGGCGCCGCCAACAGCCTCCACCCCCGCTCTCCCCGTCGCCTCCCCCGACGCGCGGCCCTCACCTTGCCGGCGCCGGTGCCCCCTCTCCCTCCTAGCCTTGATCCTCGCCTCGCCATTGCTCATTCGCCCTTCACATGCCCCTCCATGACTTCCGCCGCCACCTCCTCCGGCGTCGCACCGCTCGCCCGCGAGGCCCCCCCTCCTCGCCGCGCCCGTGGCCGCCGGCCTCAGGTCCTCCGGCGACGCCCGCGGCCAGCCCGCTCGAGCGCCGCCTCGGGTCCCCTCCGCCCCTCTCTGCCCCGACCGACCTCTCTGCCCCAGCGGCGCCCGCCCGCCCTGACCCAGCTCGGGCCCTCCAGCGCTTGTACTGTTTAGGCCGTTTGGCCTCAAGTTCATCGCGAGCACACATCTTCACCAAGGCCATGTCGTGTGTCGACAATCAGCAAACCCCAAGTTCACCCCTCGCCAAGATCTTTATCGAAACCCCGAGGACTCCACCGCGGTACCCGGTGATCTCCTACATGGACCTAAGACAGAACCCGAAGACCTTCCCAAACCCTCGAGGCCTTCCACCCGGAGCGACGAGTTCTTCTTCCCAGAACGCCAAGACTAGCTACCCGAAAATCACGGACCCAGAGAACCCCCGGACGACGAGCTCTCCTACCTGGACCCGAAGACCACATGTGCGACAGGCACTTCCTCGAGGATGCGAAGTCGAGAACCCGACGCCAAGATCGCCCCGAAGGCCGAACCCCGTGGACCGACATGATCTCCTTCACGGATACGACAAGTACTCCTTCCTGGATGCGATGCTCGAGAACACGGACAGTAAGAACACCGACGCAGAACGCCAAGTTCTTCACCTCGAACGCCAAGATCGACCTGACACAAGGACACAACAAGATCTTCGCGACGACAAGATCGACACCGACCAGGGCGAGCCCGACGCGCCCCGACGCCACGACAAGCACTCCACCGCGGACCGCCAAGCTCGTCCTCTTGTATCCGATCCCGGAGTCCGAGAACGATCCCGTCCAACCCTGAACCCTGAGATCGAACCCCGAACCCCGGAACCCCAAGATCTTCCGAACCCTAATGTGTGACCCCTTTTTCTCGAGCCCTATTTTATAAATGTAATAACAACTTGTTGCATATTAATTGCCATACTTGCATGCATATTTGTGTGGTTTGGGGGCCTTATGCCGATTCACCTTATAATTAAATATGGGGCCCATATGCGGGCAAATCCAGTCTTATATTGGCCTCATTTAAATTTGTGAAGCGAACCGGTAACTTATCTTGCCCTGCTATTACAACATTTAAATTGCGGGGTAGTTAAATAACTTGAACCGTTTAAATAATTATCGGGACCCCGGTTCCGCTTAATATGACCTAATTGCATCGCATCTTTGCCATGTCATGCATCATACATGCATCATGCCCGATCTTTTGCCGTAGTATTAAATATTGCATCCGGTGTTTCTTCTAGTGTTTTGCTTCTTCGCGGATAAGGCCGTTGAGTTGATGTGAGCTTCGACCCGATCTTCGGTTGAACCTTCGACAATGTTTTCAGGCGAGCATCTTCCCCTTTCTACCTATCTTACTTTTATAGTATTTATTCCCTCCTGTTGATCTATTGCTATCTGTGTTGCGTTGCTCTAGTTTCCGTACCCGTGATTCCCTTGCAGCCTTATATTGCCTTGGACACCTCATATTACCGTTGTTTGGTAGATAGTTGGACCTGCGCGTCGTAGTCGCTTGCTCAAGTGCTGTCGCGTGTCATCAAGTACCACAGTTGTTGGAGCATTGCCGCATGTTTAATGTTGGAGATGAGCATGGCCTTATTTATCCCTCACTTTAATTACTGTTTAACAACTAAAATTGAAGTAGGTAAGAAGAGGCACAGGTGGGCAATAGATGTTATTTGGTTGTTAACCGTCCACTTGTGTCCCGTAGGACCCCGAGTACTTGATACCTGTTCCTTGAATATTCGCGCTATCCACATCCGGGAGGATTATGGGACCCCCCTGAGCCAGAGCTTGATTCATTCTTATTTCTTGGGGCCACAAACTAGTTTGAGGTTTTATTTACTATCCTGTACCTATGCCATGCTTTACTGCTTTATTACGATTGTGCGAGGAGCACACTGTACTGTTTAGGATCGTGACCCGTTTTCACGGTATCGACACCCCGAGTTTTCGGGTTCCCAGTCGTTTATAGCCGGCCCCACAAACCTTGAGTCCGTCTCGGAGCCGGCCAGTTTCGTTGCGGGTGTACTCCAAGGGGTGGCCCCCTGAAATATTTCTGAATCCTGTGATTGCTTTGTCGTGAAAGCCTCGTTGGGTTTTGATTTGGTTTTTCCGAGGTTGATCGAGTGTGTGTTGCTATTTGTGCACCCCGGCCGGGTAAAACTTTCTGAAAGCCGTGTCATGTTATGGACGACTTGGAGCACAGTATCTCGATCATAGACAACTATAACTAAAGTAGTGCTATAAATTTGACTTTATCATGACTAGTAATCAGCTTCACTATAATGGAATGGCTAAATAAAACTGCCAACAATTGTTTGTTTGGGTTGTCACTTGCGACCACTGTAATTGACTAGTAAGTATTGTAACTACAACGGAATGGCTAAATAAAAGTACCAACAACTGCTGGGTTTTGGGATATCTCATGCTATTTGTATCAGACTAGTAAGTGTCGCAACTACAACGGAATGGTTAACTAAAACTGACCACTGTCTATTTTATCAGGATGACTATCGATACCTGACTAGTAACTGCTGCAACGATAACCGAATAAATAAAACTGCCAACTGTGTGAGTTCCTCGGTTGACTTCCTCGTTTGGTCTCGAGGGGGAAATATCAGGATGGGTTTGTTTGGTGGTAGTATCAGGTTGGTTCCGAATAGGTCTTTCTTACCCCTCTCTGATAGCCGTCAGTTATATCGAGTCTCTATAGGTTGTTAAGTGCATCTTGCGCTGCTGCGATCCACCATACCTATGTAGGCGAGGACCGCCAATTCTAGTCTCGCTGTCTTGGCCTCGCATCGATCGACGCTCCTCTTTTTTCCTTTGCCCTTTGTCGGCACCCCTTTTGTTTAATCAGGTTTTGAGATCGACGTCGTTAGCAGGGTTACCCTTCCGGCTTGGCCTGGGCAGGGTTATGGACGCCATTGGTTATTCTGCAGGGCTCTTAGCCCCATTTGCATCTTGTCCGTAGTCGGACGCTCTGTCATTTTCAAGGTGATTTGGATCTTTGTATATCATATCTGTATTCTTGACTCATTGAGTCGCTGTTGTATATATATCTGTTCTGTGGGTCCCATCGAGGACTGTTGTGTAATGTTATTACTTCGTTTTCCACCCGCACGAAAGTGCCTGGTGGGCACCTTTGAATCGTTTCTATGCGGGTTTGGCGGGTTTCGCTAAAACTTGCATAGGGTCAATTCTGAGGGTGTTACATAAATCATAAGGGATTATTTGGATTACTCCAAGTTGGATTAGATAACACCCTATTAAACAAAATAAAAACCTACTGAAAGTTTAGAAAATGTTTGAAATCAAATGAGTGTTTGAATCATTTGAATAAAATGAAAACAGGAAATAGAAATGGAAAAAGAAATCAAAAGAACAAAAATAAGAAAACGACCCAGCCCAGCGAACTAGCCCAACTACAGCCCACCTGGCTGTCATCCCTCTCCCCTGGGATTTTCTCACCTTGTAACCCCACCCCTCTCCGATTGTGACTAATCGCCAAGTCATCATCGTCTCCACCCGCGCTGACCCGTTCCCCTCTCCCCCGGCCGTTTCCTGCTATGATTTCTTGGCTTGAATTCGTGTTAATGCCGCCAGTAATTCCTCCCCGCGATCACGCTCGTTTAATCGCCCCTCTCTCCTCTCTCTTTCCCCCAGTCACCACCCCACGAGAGCCGCTAGGCTGCACTAATTCTTTGCTCAAACCCCCACTGCTCCGACGAGCTTCCATGCTAATTCCGGCCAGCCCTGACCTCCCCCTACTCTCTAGTGCACACTGGCTTGCTCGCCTTCGACATACGCACCTGCCAGTAGCCTCCACTTGCTCGCGTGCGCCCTAGAAGCTTGGCAACGACGATGTCTGAGCGCCACCGTCTCCTGCCTCGACTCCGATAACCTCTCCTGGGTAATCTCTGACCGCCCCTTTACCTGTAGTTGACACTCTCGCACTCTCCTCTTCCTTGCATCTAATGCCGTCCTCCTCTTGTCTTCGCGTGCCTCGTAGCGTCGCCTCCGTCAACGATCGTGCGTGCCCGACGTCAGGAGCATCTTCGGTGAGCAATTCCTGTCGTCCCCATGCACCCCTTCTCCCATGAAGACAACCTTGAGCTTCACTGCGACCCTGCGAACCTAGTGAGCCACCTCATCCTATCAGTTTCTTCATGTATTCGCCGGAACACCACTGCTTGAGCGCCGCTGCCGCGCATCCTTCGCCAGCGCCGCCAGTCCTTGGTCAGTGTGATGTGAACCGTCAGATTTAGATCCAAAGGACACGATAGATTCATTTAGCAAAGAGGTACGCATTGATCTATGCCGTGCGATCTCATTTAAATCCAAAAGCCCATGTTTCTCGATCCATACGAATTGGTACCAGCCAGTAGGAAACAACCACGTGGCCAGACTCTAGTTTTAAAAACAGAATTTGATCTATTAGATGATTGATTTTGTAAAACTTATAACTTTTGTTTTGCACGTCCAAAAATTACAAATTTTATATCAATGGATTCAGAAAAAATGTAAAATTTGCAACTATTGCCTTAGTTTAGTATTTTGCTTCTGAAAAATTAGGTGTTTTTGCATGATCATTATTAGGACTATTTTGGATATAAAAATTGTTTTTAAAATGATTTTTGGGTGAAACCTTTTGCAAATGGTTTGTTTTTAACCCTCTAAGCATAAACACAAACTTTTGGATCTGAAAATATATTTCGATAACGCTCGGAAATATTCCTTTGAATAAAAGCATTTCTAGCAAAACAAAAATGATTTAAAAGGAGTTATTTTCACTAACTTGTTTTCAAATGATTTTCCACTTTATAAATGACCAGTAGGTGTTTTGAAATGTTTAAAGACTTATTATAAACCATTTTTTCCAACTAAAACAATCTTTTGCATGCATTTCTTTGTTTTTATCATTTTATGTGGTGAATTGTATGAGTGCTAGTTTTGAATATGTGTTTGCTTGATTGAATTGTAGTGAACTTTGAAGAGTGTGACAATTGCAAGATCAAGGAGTGTATCTAGTTTCTCTAATAAAAAGGCAAGTGGTGCTTCATATATTTTGTCCTATTATTTTGACTATGCATTAGAAATATTTTGAGTAGGACTTGCATGGAATTTTCTAAGTATAAGCTATGCCATGGGAAATCCTATATGTTGCCTTAGTATAAGAGGTGTGATTCCATAGACCCCCAACTCTGAAAAGTTGTAAATATCCGAAATGGTAGAATTTCCCCTGTGCGAATTAGAGGAGGGCGCATGAGGGTAGACCACCTATGGGTTCAAAAGCAATGTCGACGCACACATGCAAGTGTTGTATTCGATTTGGACACTTATGTTTCCATGTCACATGCATAAAATACCTGATAACTGACATGCTTCGGTCCCATACGGTCTTGGTGGGCATTACATACATTGTCTAAATTTTATGAATCCTGATCCGACCCCCAGACGCGAAGAGGTACCGGTTGATCCAAGCCATCAATCTAATTTGTCTCCTTATTTTCATTCCTTTGGGGGTCTATTGAATCAGAAGCCTTAGTAGAATGATCCTAAGTTAGGAAACTTGCCATGTTATCATGCTTAGCTTAGCTAGTAGAAAACAAGGGTGGATTATTCATGCTATGAAATATTTCTAAGTCTATGACTTGTGTTTTTGCTTAATAAAACAACTATGTGAATGAATCACCTGGGTGGAATGGAAATAATGGTTTGTGTTGAGTGGTTACCCAGGGCCCATATCTATGGCCTACCCTGTGTATCACACTTGTGGAAAGCCACCCTGGAACAAAGAGATTTGAGATGTTAAGTGTTGAGAAGCTTCTAGTGCAGCCACATGGCATATGGGCTCTGCCTTGATCATATAGGTTGCAATAACTTAGCCAGAAGGACAGAAGGTGGTAGGGGTGATAGGTTGGAACGCGTTCATTTGGTCTAAGGGAAGGCTTCTGAAAGATCTCGCCTCGATGCATGTCGAGTCTTATGGGGAAAGTGCACCACCTCTCGAGAGAGTAAAATCTAAGTACTTAGACGTGTCCTCGGCAATGGACAATTTGAGCATCAAGACATTGAAGCTATCAAGGATCTCCTCATCCCAATTTCTAAGTTAAAAACTTGTTGTTGAACAAGGGTAAAAGTTCAATTTCTATTGGTAGTTCCTTGGGTGATTTTGACAAAAAAAACTTAGTGTTTTCAACTATTAGGGAAAACCTTATTTTGATAAAAGCAAGCCTAAGCTCCACTTAGCCAAAAGCATATAGATGATAGATACCACTATTCTACCATAATATCACTTGCCGATACAATTCAAATGTATTAACCCTTGTGGCTGTAACTTATTATGTTGCAGGTTTTTTTGATGTTAGTGAAGTTTGTTGAGTTGGGATTACAAGTCTACAACAAAAATCATTGTCTGTGGCATATGAAGATGAAGGGATCCATGCTACTTAGTTATATCTGCTGCATTGTTATGAGATAGCCATATGAGCTATGTAAGATGTAATGAAATATTTTGTTCCTGGTTATAAAATTGTAATATGACCTTGTTTCTTGATATTACATCTTAAACTGGGGATGCTAGCTATTCGATCCAGGAACTAGCATTGTAAACATAGGGATCTCTACCTTATCAGGTTGGGACCTCTACAGATGGTATCAGAGCACCGTGTTGCCTGTAGAATTGTAACCCTATGATTGGACAAAACCCCTTATAAAAATAGGAGTTGTAGTTGTTCAAACTTATTTACAAACAATCTTGTAAAACTCTTTCCTCAACATTTTGATTTAATTCTACATCTCTCCCTTTTCAACTTGTTGGACAAAAACTTCAATATGAGCAAGGACTTCAACATCACCAATGACATAAACTTTAGTTTCACCAAGGACTTCAAACTTGGACATCACTAAGGACTTCAAGCGAGACAAGAAATATTACTCAAGACTTGGAGACTAAGGAAATACAACTTAGGAGAAACCATTATCACCTTTGAAGATTTGTGACCAGGATGCAAGAATTTCTTCTAAGGATACCATGATCTTTTTCAGGAAGAAACTACTAAGAAGAATGGAATGACCTCAAGTGAACTCTATAGTTGGACCACCATAATAGTATTTTAGTTTAGATCTATTTATTGATCACACCAACTTATGTATTGTAGCAAAAATATTTTTTTGTCTAAAAATATGCTTGAATCTTGTTGTTTGAGTGCAATGCATGATTGTGATTGCTTGCACCTTGCTTGTGTGAATTGTAGTGTGTGTGAGTACAATTCCTCTCTAGAAATCTTTTGCATAATCTAACCCCAATCCAACTCAAACAGATGACTTCTCCAAGAGACGCCAACATCAAGGATGGTGACAACAATAACCAAGAGATACACATGAGAGAACAACTGCTAGCAACCCAAGCTAAGTTGAATCAAGTGACAAGTCAGCTTTTAGGCAACAACATTGAGTTAGACCCAGCCATGCTAAAGTTTTTGGAATCCCAATCTCAATTGTTGCAAAGGATGACCAGTCAGATGTTCAACATGAGGAGCAACCTTCCCCAAGGAGATTGTGACAACAATGATATCAAGGATGATATTATAAAAAGAACTCAAGCTTTCAAAATATGTGGAGACATAGGACACACTTATAAAGATCACATGGACCAATGTCCTAATTGTGAAGAGAAACATCCAACTAAACAATGCCCCACATCTCAAGTTACATGTTTCCTATGTGAAGGAAATGATCATAAACGTACCCAATGTCCCATCTATCCTATAGTTCAACAGATGAAACAAGATGGAATGCATCAAGTGTTTGGAAACCTCCATGAAGGAACAACTTCCACAAATAATGATGGAGACAAAGTCAAATCTCAGTATGCACCTCTATACATTGTAACCCACCATGGTGGACAATAGAGGAAACATGGATGTTATCCTAGGAACCGTTCTAAGAACCGAGAAAGTTTTTCCACCTTTATGGTGAGATATGAAGAGCATGAACTAAGAGCCCTCCTAGCTTTGGAGAAACCCAAAAAGAAGAAGGATATTAGACAAGTGATGTGCCACAAATGCAAAGAGCTAGGCCATTATACATCACATTGTCCAGAAAAGGAGAAAGACAAGACAAGCAAACCTATGAGGGACATCAACCTTGTCACATGTTTCAATTGTGGAAACAAAGGACACTATGCAAACAACTGTTTAGAGAAGTTACATCAAGAAATGTTGGGGATATGCTATATGGGTATCCTCATAGCATGTCTCCTATCCGGATAACTCGGGTGGCCCACAGTTGGTAGCATGGCCCATAGCCTGCTGGGCGGCCCAGTTAGATGGATCCAGAAGGGAGGCCCATGCCGGATAAAGGAAGGCCACAGTTATAGTCACCGACCTACCCGGAGCCTTGGAGTGCAAGATACACAAGACTAGTAATAAACAGTGTAGGACTCTGTGACCTGTCCGGCTAGAACTTTTCCCTGTAACCCTAGGACCTGGCGACTATATAAGTCGGGCCTATGGGAGCCTTTAGGGCACGATAACTTACAACCTCGCACAGCGAACCTATCTCTGTAACTCGGCGTATTGCCCTTATAGTGATTTATAGCAGGAGTAGGATTCCACCATCGTTGTGGGATCTGAATCTGGGTAAGCTGTGTTACCTCGATCCCGTCAACCGTCCGCCTTCCCCCACGTCTCGAAGCACGCACTGTGAGGACCCCTCCATGGCGTACTCATCGGCAATACCACGACAAGAAACCAAGTAAGACAAGATGTAATCTACTTGAAAATCTTTTAAGGGTGGTAGTACCCTAGTTGTCTTGAAGACAACTTGTAACCTCTAGCCTTCCCGAATCTCGGGACGATATTCCTTTTAAGGGTGGTAGTCTGTCACATCCCAAAATTTTCCAAATTTTGAAATGTGAAAAATAAATAAACAAAAGAAACAAATGTTGAAATTTTGGGTGAAAAGAAACTTTTTGCTTCTAAATGGAAACATCAAAACCCTACTTGAACAAAATTTGAATAAGAAAACAACAAACAAATATTTCAAAGATCAAATGCATTCATGCATGGAGAGAATCTTGAATTTAAACACTTGGAAAAGTTAAACCAAAACCCTAAGTCTTAATGAAAGAAAATCATTTCCAAGATCACCCAAACACTATGACTTTGATCCATATGAAAATTTGGCAACAAACATTTCTAAATGATAAAAAATGGTAAGCAAAAATATTATAAAAACATGTAAATTGGTTTCACTCAATTTGGAGCCATGGATAAAAACATATGAATTTAATAAGATAAAAGGAAATAAATTCCAAAGCTAATAAAGCTCCTAAATAAATTCAATACCAAATTGTGAGCAAAGTAATCCTAAAAGGATTTAAAAATATAAAAAAATATTAAATAAAACTATACAAATTGGAATCACCAATTTTGGAACTATAAATGAAAAGATATGAATTTTATAAGACAAAGAAAGAAATAAATAAATAAGGAATATTTAAAAATCAAATTAAATCTTGGCCAAATCCATAAGAAAATGGAATAAAGATAATCCAAATAAAAATAAAGGAATAAAGATCATTTAAATAAAGTTATATGGGCCTTTAACCATATTCAATTATATTTGAATGAAGACAAAATTCCTAATATAAATGATTAATTAAATCGTAAGAAAAATAAACTAAAATTGCAAAAGTGGATTAAAAGACATCTAATTAACTTAAAAAGAATAAAAGAATATTTTAATAAAACTATATAGGATTAACCATATTAAATTTTATTTGAATAAAGACAAAAGGACTAATTTAATTAAATAATAAATCATAAGGGATTATTTGGATCACTCCAAGTTGGATTAAATAACACCCTATTAAACATAATAAAAACCAACTGAAAGTTTATAAAAGGTTTGAAATCAAATGAGTGTTTGAATCATTTGAATAAAATGAAAACAGGAAATAGAAATGGAAAAATAAAAGGAAATCAAAAGAAAAAATAAGAAAATGACCCAGACCAGCGAACTAGCTTAACCCCTGGCCCAACTACAGCCCACCAGGCTCTCACCCTTCTCCCCCTAGGCTTTTCTGACCGTGCGTAACCCCCACCCCCTCTCACTTACCGCGTGATCCCACTTCCAAGTCATCATCGTCTCCACCCGCACTGACCCGTTCCCTGCGATGATTTCTCGGCTTGAATTCGTGTTAATGTTGCCAGTAATTCCTCCCCGCGATCACGCTCATTTAATCGCCCTATCTCCTCTCTCTTTTCCCCTAGTCACCACCCCACGAGAGCCCCTAGGCTGCGCTAATTCTTCGCTCGAACCCCCACTGCTCCAGCGAGCCTCCGCGCCAATTTCGGCCAGCCCCGACCTCCCCCTACTCCCTAGTGCACACTTGCTTGCTCGCCTTTGACATACACACCTGCAAGTAGCCTCCACTTGCTCGCGCGCGCCCTAGAAGCTTGGCAACGACGACGACTGAGCACCACCGTCTCCTGCCTCGATTCGAGCGACCTCTCCTGGTAATATCTGACCGCCCCTTTACCTTTAGTGGACACTCTCGCACTCTCCTCTTCCTTGCGCATCTAACGACATCCTCCTCTTGTCTTCGCGTGCCTCGTAGCGTCGGCTCCGTCAATGACCCTGCGTGCCCAATGCCAGGAGCAACTCCGGTGAGCAATTCCCGTCGTCCCCGTGTGCCCCTTCGCCCACGAAGACAACCTTAAGCTTCACTGTGACCCTGTGAACCTAGTGAGCCACCTCATCCTCTCCCTTGCTTCCTGTATTTGCCGGAACGCAACTTCCTGAGCGTCGCAAGGCCAGGTCCTTGGTTAGTGTCTTGTGGCAGTCAAGATTTTACATCCAAAGGATACAATAGATTCATTTAGCGAAGAGGTACGCATCGATTTGTGCCATGCGATCTCCTTTAAATCCAACAGCCCACATTTCTCGATCCAGACAAAGCGATACCAGCCAGTAGGAAACGTCCACGTGGCCAGACTCTAGTTTTAAAAACAGAATTTGATCTATTAGATGATTGATTTTGTAAAATTCATAACTTTTGTTATGCACGTCCAAAAATTACAAATTTTATATCAATGGATTCATAAAAATCTAAACTTTGCAACTATGGCCTTATTTTAGTATTTTGCTTCTGAAAATTAGGTGTTTGTGCAGAAACATTATTAGGACTATTTTGGATATAAAAATTGTTTTAAAAATGATTTTTGGCTGAAACCTTTTGAAAATGGTTTGTTTTGAACCCTTTGACCATAAACACAAACTTTTTTATTTAAAAATATATTTTGATAATACTATGAAATATTCCTTTGAATAAAATCATTTCTAGCAAAACAAAAATGATTTAAAAGGAGTTATTTTCACTAACTAGTTTTCAAATGATTTTCCACTTTATAAATGACCAGTAGGTGTTTTGAAATGTTTAAAGCCTTAGTATAAACCATTTTTCCAAATAAAAGAATCTTTTGTATGCTTGCATGCATTTCTTTATTTTTATCATTTTATGTGGTGAATTGTATGAGTGCTAGTTTTGAATATGTCTTTGCTTGATTGAATTGTAGTGAACTTTGAAGAGTGTGACAATTGCAAGATCAAGGAGTGTATCTAGTTTCTCTACTAAAAATTCAAGTGCCGCTTCATATATTTTGTCGTATTATTTTGACTATGCATTAGCAATATTTTGAGTAGGACTTGCATGGAATTTTCCAAGTATAAGCTATGCCATGGGAAATCCTATATGTTGCCTTAGTAGAATTATCCTAAGTTAGGAAACTTGCCATGTTATCATGCTTAGCTTAGCTAGTAGAAAACAAGGGTGGATTATTCATGCTATGAAATATTTCTAAGTCCATGACATGTTTTTGCCTAATAAAACAACTATGTGAATGAATCACCTGGGTGGAATGGAAATAATGGTTTGTGTTGAGTGGTTACCCAGGGCCCATATCTATGGCCTACCCTATGTATCACACTTGTGGAAAGCGACCCAGCAACAAAGAGATTTGTGATGTTAAGTGTTGAGAAGCTTATAGTGCAGCCACATGACATATGGGCTCTGCCTTGATCATATAGGTTGCAATAACTTAGCCAGATGGACAAAAGGTGGTAGGGGTGATAGGTTGGAATGCGTCCATTTGGTGTAAGGGAAGGCTTCTGAAAGATATCGTCTCGATGCATGTCGAGTCTTGTGGGGAAAGTGCACCACCTCTCGAGAGAGTAAGATCTAAGTACTTAGCCGTGTCCCCGACAATGGACAATTTGAGCATCAAGACATTGAAACTATCAAGGATCTCCTCATCCCAATTTCTAAGTTAAAAACTTGTGGTTGAGCAAGGGTAAAGGTTCACCAATTTCTATTAGTACTTCCTTGGGTGATTTTGACAAACAAAAACTTAGTGTTTTCAACTATTCGGGAAAACCTTATTTTGAGCAAAGCAAGCCTAAGCTCCACTTATCCAAATGCATATATATGATAGATACCACTATTCTAGCATAGTATCACTTGCCAATACAATTCAGATGTGTTGACCCTTGTGGCTGTAACTTATTATGTTGCAGGTTTGTTTGATGTTAGTGAAGTTTGTTGAGTAGGGATTACAAGTCTACAACCAACATGATTTCACGTGGAATATGAAGATGAAGGGCTCCATGCTACTTAGTTATATCTGCTGCATTGTAATGAGATAGCCATATGAGCTATGTAAGATGTAATGAAATATTTTTTCCTGGTTATAAATTTGTAATATGACCTTGTTTCTTGATATTACATCTTAAACTATGGATGCAAGCTATTCGATACAAGGACTAGCATTGTAAACACAGGGATCTCTACCTTATCAGGTTGGGACCTCTACATCCTTACTATCGTCCAATGATCATTTTATGATTCATTCTGGTATATGGTCATAACACTTAGAGCATAGGACATATCTGGATGTGTACATATCATGGTATGATTGATCAAAACATTCTTGTGATTTCACTCATCAAGTGTCAAAGCACTTGAATGTTGTTTCACTTATGAAGTGTCGATACACTTGAATCTTGATTCAATTCTTTTCCATGCGACAAGAAACTTTTCTTGTTGTTTCTATATTGAACTCCTTCAATATCTCATATATGTACGTCTGGCACAACCATATTAGCGTCACAGTCTATCCATGTAGACATTCATGCTAAATATTCGGGTCTTTCCTAAGTATTTCATCGAAATGAAATTCTTAACCTTCGTCAATAAAAGTTACATTATTTCCATTCAACAAGATGTCCTCTAGATAATGTATAAGAAATATGTCTCAGTGCTCCCACTTAATTTCTTGCAAATGCAAGCATATTCATCATCTCCAGATGAAAACTCCTTCAATAGTTTCATCACGGTGAAAATTCCAACTCCGCGATGCTTACTTCAACCATTGAAGTTTGCATGCCCTTCTTAGCATCCTTTTAATTTAACAAAACCCTTTGGACCGTGTCTTGTACATGTCCTAGGTAACCATTCTATTAGAAGAACTTGTTTTGTTTATTCAGCTACCATATACCAAAATTATATGTAGCGGTTTCTACATTAATCCATCCAGACTAAATATCGCTATGAAAGATCAAATCTTTACATAGTCAACTCCTTGAACATTGTCGTAAAATATTTACGACATGGCGACTATTTCATAGATGTGAAACATCCATGTCTGTTTCTTTATAGATCCAAATACGACCGATAGGTTTTTACACCTTTCTGGAGGGTCTTCCAAGTTCAAAAAACTTGATTTCTCGTGTATGGAACTATCACGGATTGTATGGCTTCAATACATTTAATGGGGTCAGGGCCCATCATCGGTTCTTTGCATGTAGTCGGTTCATCATTGTCAAACAACAATGATTTACTCTCAAATCTCAACATTTGATTGTTTATCCGACCTACTTGGTTCAATAGGAACTTAGACCTCCGTGACCGCAACCTTTGAGGCACCACTACAAGGAATTTGTTGATACATGACCCTCCATTTTTGTCACTGAATCGTCATTGTCTATAATATATGACGATCTTATGACGAAAATCAGATCGTCAAAAACTAAGCGTCAGTAATTGCACACAGCGACATTTTCCACGAAATCGTCATAACCGTCTATGACGATATTGGATTGTCATAACCGTTATGACGATCCGATATCGTCACGGGCAAACTGGCATGGCCAGGTCAGATCCTACGTGGCCAGTCCGACGTGGCACGAAATCAGCCCAGTCCACGTCTGTTATTTATATGGGCCAAGCCCAACAAATCAGCCCAACATGTTTTCTTATCAATTCTGGTATGTTACATGGGCCAAGCACAAGATGTTAGTCTTTTATTTTATTTTTATTTTCCAAATTTTAATTCTTTTTATATTCTACCTTTTATTTCAGCTGGTCCCACAAGTCTGGTTCCATTTCCGTACACTTCCCACTTAGGTTTTAATTTCCCACAATTGGACAGTAATTAAATAATAAATCATTTAAATCAGAACTGAGTACACAAAATTCTTTTGATCACAGTCTATTACAATGTTTCCATGGTTGTAATCACATATATACATTAGTAAACACAAGCTATCTAAATACAACACTAAATGAACTTCTCAAAACTGACTCAAAGCTGCAACTAAATCTAGTCCAGAATGTAAACCCACGACCATATCCCTACAACAGGCAACATCCAACATTAGTCGACGTATGGAGAGACTCATGACTTCCCACTAGTGAAACTGATTAAAAATCTAGACTTGTCTACATCATCGGGATGTCTTCTCAAGCTCCAGGTCCCTTCTTGCTCCAGGTCCCTTCTTGCTCCAGGTCCCTTATTGCTACTGCATCATCAGGATGTCTTCTCTACACCAACACCATGGCAACCTGCGGACTGCTCCCAGCATGCGCCGTTCCCTCCAGCTGCTGCATCATAAAGGATAGCCCATCAAGCAGTTCAACAAGATAAAGGACATCAAGTAGTTCATCACAATTATCCTTGTCTCATGAAATAGTTTTATTCAGAGTTTCCCCAAACACATCATACTACAAACTACAAGACATGACTTCAAGAACTGAAGTATTACACATATCAGCTTACAATGCCACGATGATTAGAGTTAACAATAGTACATAAGTAACAACAAGGACATCACTCACTTGCTGGGAAGACAAGGGTAACAACGTTGAAGAAGAACAGTCCCAGACGGCCCCCTGTGTTGAAAAGATGAACTCGTCATCGTGCTACTCGGCTGGAGGAAGCATATCATGTTACATCAACAGAGATTATTAACATCAGATATAAAAGAAAAGAAAAACCTATTCAAGTTCATTAAGGACACCACACAAATACAACACAAGCTACTGTAGCTCATAAATTCTACTAGACTTAAACTATAGGGGCAACATGGTTCTTCAATGATACACTTATTAGTTCCGGTCCTTCCTAAACCCCTCCCTACAACAACATAAATATAACTATCTTACTATCAGCAACATGTTGTAGCCTGCTTTCAGTTGTAAGCTTCTGATGATATACTTCATGAACCACAGAAATGCAGCACATGGATAAGTATTCCACTAGAGGGTAAAACTAGATAAATCATATATGCTTCCCGAACCCCTCCCTAATGTTGTCACTTCCACACATACAAGCATGCATAGATGTTTAACTAATAGCAAAGACAAGTAGGAAATTATCTTTACAGCACACGTGAATGAAATCAAGCAGCAGACTTTAGAGAAACGAGCTTAGAGGGGGCAACACATGAAGATGGAGCGCCACTGGACCTCGGTTGAGGTGTTGCGTAGCTTGTGGTTCTTTGTCCAGGGAAGGGTATGTTGATGGCGACAGAAGCAGTTGTGGCTTGGTGCCACCACCGCAATGATCGACGATGGCATGCAGCAAAGACAAATCAAGCCAAATGCAGACCACAGTTACAATAGGAGAAGCTTTCTCCATGGGATCTGTCCAAGAGAATAGAAATCAAATTGATAAATTCATGAACAAAGAAACCAAGAGAATAGAATAGAAATCAAAGCAGGAGAATAATCAGTGATTTGTAGCAGTGCCTCATCAAGCATGAGTTGTACATAAAATGGTAATCAACATACATATGAAGCAAATTTGCATGCCATGCATAGATAAATATAGGTAGTACACAAGCCAAGAAATCAAGCTTAGCCATATGACTCATATGTGGTCATGCACTTTGTGTTTATTTGACATGAAGTTCCAAGTGATCACTACACTAAACTTCACTAAAAATGAAGCATCAGCATAATAAACTCGACAGGAAATAAAGCTCAGGTGAACACCGCATGATGATAAGTGATAAGAGCATATTAAAAAGCTAGCATTGTAGAGAAAGAGTTTGAGTGACAGATTTAAATGATATAGAGCTATGTAGTGTAAGATTCAGTTAAAAGAGAATCTACTGTAAGCATGAAAGGTTCTTCAGTTCAACTTAAAAGCTAGGTGGATGAATATTTATACAAATGTCACAGCCAACAACCATAATAACCTAATTTCTACCATAGTTCTCAAAGGTTTTTAGCCACAGACATCTACATTGCCTACAACCACGGGCACTGATAGCTTCAATATGTTAGCAGATTGAAACAAAAACTACTAGTAGTATGAACAAACAAAAATTAAGCTTTGCACTATCACCGTACAAATTGATTGCATTATAAATTTTACTTCTACAAGCAATGACATTTTAGAAAACCACTAACTATGGAATCTAGATCGTCCATGTTATCCATCCACAGAAAGTAATGACTAAAAAATATAAACAGTTTATGAAAGAGAGCACATCAACAAGTCAATAAAAAGAACAAAAGATTTAACCTACAGAATGAAGCAGCACAACAGAAACCTAAGTTGTACACAACTTCGACTGTCTTAGGCACCATATGAACAACTAGATAAAACATGAGAGAGTCCTAGCTTGAGGACATAGCAAGATGAAAAATGGATCGCGCTTGTAGAATCATGTGGACACGGATGCATTCTAGTGCACTGCTACTGCTACTAGAGGAAGTGCTGCTATATAATATATCTCCAATGACTATCAACAATATGAGAATACAACTAATCCAATACATAGTACTGCTAGTCAACATAAAATTTCCATTAGCTGCAGGGGAACAAATGACAGATGAATGAGATTAGAATTCCAGCAGCAATCTTCAGGTATATTCATCTAACATAGGTAAAGGGGCAGAAGAATGCAAGGTACATGCATGTTTAAAGAAACAAACGTGGAAGCTTTACCTGTTTAAAGTGTTCTTTGACAACTTGAAAATCTACTTGGCAGTGAAATACCAGATTCAATTACCATTTCCCCCTCATCGATGGATATAACCGCATTTGCACATATCTGAACAAAGCCAAGTTCCAAAATCAATTCAGTTTCACTAAATCTAATGGGAAACACTCTAAATGCACTACTTAAGCTCTGCTATTACCGTGACATGGGTTATTATGTCTCATAGAGTAAATACCAGCAACATCTGAGAAGACACAATCGCTTTCTTGCTTATTAATCATTATACAATCATGTTTTTTATGACAAGAACTAGTAGAATTAAGGCACAAATGATATTATAAGCGTAAAAATTAACAGCAGCAAAAAGAGAGTGGGACAGACCAAGGACATCCGCAACAAGCTAAAATCTTGTCAGCAATAGTGAGCATACATGCAATTATTATCATCAACTTCAACAGTTAAAATCTGGTAATGAGTATACAGGAAATTATTATCGTAATGTACAGTTCTAATCAATTTCTACTTCTAATGTATAGTTCTAATCCAATCTTATGCTATGGAAATTTCTAATACTGCTTTGCTACTAATTAGTCAACTAATCTACAAGTAAATGTATATCTAGTAGTTCAATCGCATGCTACTGATCGACTATTTTGAATCTGGGAAAGTGGAGGGATCAGAGAGAGGGGAGGAGGCACTTACTCGCTGGTGATGAAGCTGATGAACTCGGAGACGCACTCCTGGATGGACTCACGCAGACTCCTCGACGACATGTCCTCACCTCACGCAGTCGCCCCGACAGCGAGATCCAGGCCACTGGCGCGCGCCGACCGCCTCCATCCCAGCGTCACACACGAGAGGCTCCCAGAAACTTGCAAACACGGGCCAGATGCGTAAGCCGTTAGGACACAGAGGTGGGGAAAGAGCTTGACCACCGCCAGACCGCGTCACCGACCACCGCCAAACTTGACAAGGGTGCCCGCCGATGCCACCGCCAGACTTGAAGAGAGGTTGTGGTGCTGGGGGAGTGAGGGGAGCGAGCGGAGATCAGCCAGATGGGATCGGGAGTGATGGGGGTGGGGGTGGGGGTGGCGGCGGATATAGGAGGGAGTGGCCTATGCGGCGTTGTAGGGGAGACGACACTGTGGTGTCGGGGATCGGGAAGGTTTCCGGGGGGCTGCGAGATGAGTCCGTCGCCGTCTGCCTCGTCCATCATTCGACTCGTCGTCGGTGGATCTCGCTGGAGGGGGTGTGGATCTCGTTGGAGAATGAGGGAAGCGGCTAGAGCGAGCGGGGAAGAGGATCCCGAACAGAGGACGGCGGCGGCGCACGCGAATCTTGCTGGAGAAGGAAGGGAGAGGTGTTCGCTGGAGAAGGAAGGGAGAGGGCGGCGACGTTAGCTCACTTTTGTGTGGCGGCGGGTGGTAGGATTACGGTTGGGGAGCCGATAAAGGAGGGCAGAGGGGTTCACTGGGAGGGGGACATGGCGGTTTTGGCTGGCACGCGTGCGATGGTGAAATATTCGGTGTCTGCGCACATGAATAGGATGGGTACCTTGCCATGTTATCTATCCGTGTCAAGTTCCCACGGATTAACATCTTGTCCGTCCATCCTATACACATCCAATGGCCCATCTTTCTATCCTCCACATTTAGACCTTTCTAGCTATTATGACGATTTCACCGAAAAAAATTACGACGTTTTGAGCAAAATCGTCACAGTTTATTGAGGTTTTGGCCCTCCCAAGCATCTTGAGACCATCCGGTGTGGAATCTTCATAAATCTAAGACAATTTTGTAGATGGTCACTACCAAAACGTCACAAGTTAACAAATTTCTTGTAGTGCACGTGAGCCATGACCATTGTGGCTGCCTCCGGAACATTTTCCGGCGCTGCACAACTCAGCACATATAGCTAAGGTTTGTTAAAATTATTAAAGTTCTAGTGTTCTCCCACTTTTTGTGAAAAATTCCATTTTCAAGAAACTTCATGTTTCAAGCGACAAAACCTTTTGTCCTTGGTGTTATGGAGGAATACCCAATGGTTATTCGAAATAACCTACAAAGACATGCTCATCCGACTTTGGTTGTAAACATCTTACTTATGCTTAGCATACCAAAATTTAAGAAAGTACAACTTGGGTTTTATCCCAAACCATAACTTACATGGTGTCATTTCAACGGATCAAGATGGAGCTCTTTTCAGTGTAAAAACGGTAGTCTCTAAAGCTTTAATCTGTTAAAACATAATGCCAGTTTTATAAATAACACCTTTGATACAACCATGTCAAACAAGGTTTCATTACAAATCTCAAACACTCCATATTCCTATGGTGTTTTGATAAACTTGTGTAACATCCCAAAAAAATTAAAAAATGATTATCAAATTCCAATCACCAAAATTAGGGTTAACAAAAACTTTTGTTAATCAAATCAATATGAATGCATGTGTGTATGTGATGATTGTATGAATGCCTGAATGGACTTGTGTGATTGATCTAAATAGCAAGGAATGGTTGAAAGGTGAAAACAACATCATATAAATAATTTCCAAGAAAAAAATAAATCAAGAGAAATTCAAAAAAACAAATCAAATAAGCAAATGGTCATGTTTACCAATCTTGCTCACTAGACCAGTTTGAGTGTTTGTAGTCGAAGATTACAAACAGAATTTTTTTATTTATTTTCACCCCTTGCTAGACCAAGTAAAAGTGAATCAAAGCCCACCTTTAAAACTCACAGAAACATTTGGCAACTTGATTCAAATGACAATTCAAAATTGAATCTAGTTCATATGAGAAGATCAATCATTTTTCAAAGACCAACCAAACCAGTACCCCTGGACCTTTCGAACTAACCAGCGACTACTGAGTATGTAACTAGTACACCCACAAAGTTTGAATCAAAAATTCAAACTTGAATCTCTTTCAGCCATTTCATCAAACATCTTGCAGACACAAAACAAACAAACATCAAACACTATAGTGAGCAGTGATTTTGGCCTAACTTGTTCCTCTGTGGTTCACAACAAGCTATTAGTAGATCATCTAGCCCAATTAACAAGATCTGGCACCACTGTGAGCTTGCCATTGCCATCAATGGTGACCATGCCGATCTCACCTTGCCACCCCTCAGTCGACAGCAAGCTAGAAGCTTCTTTAGCCTCACCAACCTTGTCTAGGACACTCACCACCGTCCATCACCACCCCCTGTCCGATGCCAAAGTGTCAACACCCAGATTTTTAATCCCAGATGCCTGTTATGCCATACATCACAATCCCATGATTAACATTTTTGTGAGACATAACAAATTGGATATCACAGTACATCATCCATTACAAACCATACATATGGTCTTACAACAAGTAAAGGATCTCATGATCTAGTCTTAATACAATCGTAGCAGCGGAATAACATAATAATAATGATAGCATAGGCGAGACTCCATCTTCATGGTCATAGGCAATGCTGATGATGGGAGATGATCCTAGTTGTCGTAACCTTCCTGCTGTCCGTTCTCCTGATAGTCCTCTTCATAGTCTGGCCACGGGAATAGCCAGGGAAAAAGCCATGAGTACTCTTTAAGTACTCGCAAACTAATACTAACAAGTGAATTGGTTTTGAATAGGAAGTACTAGGCTCTAGGTTGTTTTACAAAAAGCCAGATTCACCTCTACTGAGTTCAGTAGAAAAGAAAGCTAGTTGAAAGTTTTATAACACCTAAGTGGGAACTTGAATTTCATATCACAACTTAGTTGTGGTCAAGTCAATTCATGAATTATTTCACAAGTCATTTTAAAAACATCTGACAACGGAATAGTATGGCCACTCCAACTGTCCATAACCACGGACGCGGCTATTTGAATAGCTTGACACTCTACAGAGGTGGTACACTTTCACCACAACATTCGATACATCCGCCAGGAACAATCCTGAATTCACCATACTCAGTATGCGGATAATCAATCCTAACCTTTCAATTACACGCCCTAGTATAGGCACCTCTCTTGTGAGTTTGGCCTCCCAACCATGACCAAATGTCATCTTGGGAACTGCACAGGTGGACAATCTTCACAAGGTAGCCTCAGCTCAAACCTTGGCCGCAAAGGAAAACATACTAAGGTATATAAACTTCCAGTCAAGCCCTACCCAAATTTTGGGTATTGTGATTGTACGGTAAAATTGGAATGGTATTGCATCCACACAACCATCAGTTTTATAAAGGGCTAAGGCTCATGCCTCAACAATTTCGTCATCAAAATCATCTGGTGTTCAAGAACACATGGCAAATCATTTCAGTAGAATGACTCATCATTCTAAGGTTTTCATAACCATTTTCACAAAGTATTCCCATCTAAAGTGATCATGTTTTATGCTTAGCACTAGCATATACAAGTGGGGGTAAACACTAATGAGGGGGGGGGGGGGTAATCAAGTGTGAATTAGCTAAGTTCAATCTCATACCTCAGGATGACATCAAGATTTATCTAACTTAGGTCAAGTTTCATGTTCTTTATGCTACCTTTAAATAATCTTTCTAAGCTCTATAAGTCACTAAGTAATTCTAAAAGAAAGCTTTGATAAATAATAAAATAACTAAGCTTGCAAATAAAACTAGGATTGGGTATAATCACATATGCTTAAGGCATCTAGTTTGCAATGTTGTCAAGCAAGGGTTAACTTGCAAATTCAATAGCTTGCAAGGTTTAGCTTGCTCAGTTAATAGCTTGCATGGTTAACAAACTTGCAAGTGGTAGCTTGCCTTGTGCAGAGAATTGGTTGAAGTTCTCCTTGGCTTCTTCCTCGTAGTATTCTCCTTCCTCCTCGTATCCTTGGTCGGTACTAGCATCTATAAATAAATATGATGTGCAAATCACCAAACAATACTTAATTACTTCTATTTATCACACCAGGGTTTTCACTAGATGATCTATCATCATCACAAACATTACAATCACCAAAGCACTTGTCTTATTTATTTTATTTTGGAAAAGTAATTTATACTCATTTAAAAACTACTTAAGATTTAATATTCTCCAACTCAAACATGGGATCATGTTGACACATGTCATCACCACATATTTCAGTACTTGGGAATGTGATTTAAAGTGGTGTCACAATTTAACAAGGTTTAACCTTTTTTATTTGAATTAAATAAAGTGACTAGAATGTCCTATGAGGCATTCTTTTACTACTTGTCCATTATTTCTGTAAGTAAACCTAGAGATTTTTATATATTCATAAAGGTCTTGTTAAATGTGATTTTTGAGAGTTGGAATCAACTCAAAAGATTTTTTGGTTGGATTTTGAAAAATGTTTGAATGCAAAAAAGCTTCTGCCTTGTTATTTTTTACCATGGGTGATCTGCCATTACAAATGTTTTATATCCAACGGGCTTGGATTAAGAATTCCAGTACCTTGCTAACAAAATTGGTTTCATGCAATTTGGTTTAGTGAATTTCTTTGGATTGATTTTTGAATCTAGGTACAGAACTAGGTTTGAAACTAAATTGGAAAATATAAATTCAAACTAACTGGGTTGCGCGGGATGTTTAATGGGCCGTCCCATGGTGCACAGCGCACATGCGGGTGGGTTTAAGTGAATGACCCCACCAATCAGCAAGACAGGGGGTGCGAAGCGGTACGAGGTGATCTAGGCCGTGTGATCAAACTCTAATCGAACGACTAGGACCTATCGTCTCCGTCGGGCAATGCCGGCGAGACAAAATCCTAGCATGGCCAGTGGGGGTCTACAGGGGCTCATCGGGGCTCAGGCGATGGTCGGCGATGGGGGAGAACGACGAAGTCGACGACGGCGATCCTCCTAGTTCCAGCGGCTTCTCCTGGGGCGGCTCCAATCGCTGGCTCCTTTCTTCCTCCTCCGTGGCAGACTCCGGCCAAATTCCGGCGATGTGCTGCTCGCCTTGCTCCAGGGGTGAGGTGGGGTGATTTCGAGAGAGATAGGAGTGTGTTGGTGTGAAGAAGTTGAGCGGGGGTGGCCTCTATTTATAGTGCCAGAAGGGGACCGAAGGGCACGAGTGGAGCTCGTCGACACATCGAGCTACTGGCATGGGCGAAGGTAGGGGACGGTGTTGTGTTCCCTGGCGAAGATCAATGGCATGGTTACGCAACGTGGGGCGGTGCGAGACGGTCGGAACATGTCGATGCTCTAGGCGGTTCCGACGAAAGTTTTAATGGCGCGAAGAGGCTACAGGTCACGCGACGACAAACAGGCATGTCTGGGGTGTTCCTGGGGCGGTGGTGATCAAGCTTGCACGCGACGAGGGCGGCGCGCGGTCTATGGGCGTGTGTCGCGTGCGGCGCGCTGGCGCGCTCTCGGCACGCTCGCAGAGAGGCTAGGCATGCTTGGGCTAAGTGGTCCAGGGGCTGGCTGCGCTTTGGAATCAGACAGGGGGTGGCGGTGGACAGTGGTGAGTCTCCCATACAAGGTTGGCGAGGCTAGAGAAGATTCTAGCTTGCTGTCGACTGAGGCGTGGCAAGGTGAGCTCGGCATGGTCACCATTGATGGCAATGGAAAGCTCACAGTGGTGCTAGATCTTGTTAATTGGGCTAGATGATCTACTAATAGCTTGTTGTGAACCACAGAGGGAACAAGTTAGGCCAAAATCACTGCTCACTATAGTGTTTGATGTTTGTTTGTTTTGTGTCTGCAAGGTGTTTGATGAAATGGCCGAAAGAGATTCAAATTTGAAATTTTGATTCAAACTTTGTGGGTTTACTAGTTACATACTCAGTAGTATCTGGTTAGTTGGAAAGGTCAAGGGGTACTGGTTTGGTTGGTTTTTCAAAAATCGGTGATCTTTTCATATGAACCAGATTCAATTTTGAATTGTCATTTGAAGCAAGTTGCCAAATGTTTCTGTGAGTTTGAAAGGTGGGCTTTGATTCACTTTTAATTGGTCTAGCAAGGGGTGAAAATAAATAGAATTGTTTCTATTTGAAATCTTGGACTAGAAACACTCAAAGTGGTCTAGTGAGCAAGATTGGCAAAAATGACCATTTGCTTATTTGATTTTTTTTTGAATTTCTTTTGATTTGTTTTTGCTTGGAAATGATTAAGATTATGTTGTTTTCACCTTTCAACCTTTCCTTCCTATTTAGATCAATCACACAAGTCCATTCATGCATTCATACAATCATCACATACACACATGCATTCATATTGATTTGATTAACAAAAGTTTTTGTTAACCCTAATTTTGGTGATTGGAATTTGATAATCATTGTTTAAAATTTTGGGATGTTAAAAACCTTCCCTCCTTAAACAAAATCTCATCCCGAGATTTGAGAAAGAAGAAAGAAGAAAACTAGGATTTAAAAAGATCGGGAAACTCCATCTTGATGTAATCTTCTCGTTCCCAGGTAGCTTCTTCTTTAGTGTGGTTACTCCACTGAATCTTGAGAAACTTGATGCTTTGGGTCCTGGTGGTCCTGAAAGCTTCCTCCAAAATACGGATGGGTACTTCAGGATACGTCAGGTCAACGTTAATCTCTATGGTGCGGTGATCAATGTTCTTGAAAACTTCAGTCTTCTCCGGGACTTCAAGGCATTTGCGAAGCAACGATATATGGAACACATTATGCACGGCTGACATCTCCTCTAGCAGTTCCAGTTGATACGATACTTCTCCTCGTTGATTCAGAATCTTGAAGGGTCCGATATATCTGGGAGCTAACTTTCCTTTGAGCTGGAAATGCTGCATTCCTTTCAAAGGCGACACTTTGAGATACACAAAATCCCTGATATTGAAAGCGAGTTCGCGACATCTCTCCTATGACACTTCCTTCCATACATGAATTCAAATGGGCGGTCTTGAGGTGCTCACGAATCTTGTGAACTTTCTCTTCTGCTTCTCGTAGGATGTCGGGTCCGAAAATCTGACTCTCTCCTACTTTTGACCAATTCAAAGGGGTACGACACTTCCTTCCATACATGAATTCAAATGGGTCCATTTGCAAACTAGCTTGATAACTGTTGTTGTATGAAAATTATGTGAACGGCACACAGTCTTCCCATTTAAATCCATACTCTAACACATAGGATCTCAACATATCTTCGAGTATTTGATTTACTCGCTCCGTTTGTTTATCGGTCTGAGGTTGATACGCTGTGCTGAAATCTAGTCGGGTTCCTAATCCTTCTTGGATTTTGTTCCAAAAGCTCGAGGTAAACTGAGTTCCTCAATCCGACACGATGTTCTTGGGGACTCCGTGCAAACTGACGATTCTAGCGATATACAACTCCGCTAGCTTTGAACTCTGGTAGGTGGTCTTGACGGGTAAGAAATGGGCTACCTTGGACAATCTGTCAACTATGACCCAAGTAGAGTCATTTCCCTTACTAGAAGTAGGCAATCCGGTGATAAAGTCCATTCCAACTGAATCCCACTTCCATTCTGAACTCTGCAGTGGTTGCAACAGTCCACCGGGTCTCTGATGTCTCGCCTTGACTCTCTGACAAATGTCGCACTTAGCGATATAGCTTCCTATTTCTCTCTTCATCTTATGCCACCAAAATTGTTCCTTCAAATCCTGATACATCTTCGTTCCTCCAGGGTGGATAGAATAAAGATTATCATGGGATTCCTTCAAAATAGCCTCCTTCAACTCCGAATTTGCTGGTACACAAAGGCGTCCTTTGTACCACAAAACTCCTTCTTCATCTTCAGTGAATTCGGGTACCTTTCCTGTACCGATACGACGTTTCATTCTGTCAATACTAGCATTTCCTTTCTGCGCCTCCTTGATCTGACTGACCAAAGTGGGTTGAAGTTATATGCTAGCCAAAAATCCTCCACTTACTAGTTCCATTATGAAATCTTCCATCTCCTTGTGCAAACATGGTTGCTCCTTCAGAATCATGGAGTTCAAGCGGCACGGCAATCTGCTAAGGGTATCTGCTACCAGATTGGCTTTACCAGGGCGATAGTGAATGTCCATATCATAGTATTTGATTATCTCTATCCATCTTCTCTGCCTCATATCAACTCCTTCTGAGTGAATATATACTTCAGGCTCTTGTGATCTGAATAAATCTCACAACGGTTTCCCATTAGATAATGCCTCCATGTCTTCAGGGCTAGAACTATGGCTGCTAGTTCAAGATCATGGGTTGGATAATTCTGTTCATGCTACTTCAGTTGTCGGTACATATAAGTTATTACTTTGCCTTCTTGCACTAGAACACATCCAAGACCGATATTGGATGCTTCACAATACACGTCAAAGGGCTTGGTAATATCCGGCATGATCAAGATTGGGGCTAAAATCAATATCCTCTTGAGTTCTTGAAAACTCGCTTCACATTTGTCTGTCCATTCAAACTTCTTATCCTTCTTCAACAACTGGGTCATGGGTATTGCGATACTCGAGAATCCTTCTATGAACTTGGGGGTAATATCCCGCTAATCTGAGAAATGCACGAACTTGGGTTTGGGTGGTTGTGGCTTGCCAATCTTCAAGATCCTTCACCTTTGCAGGATCAACGGCAATTCCTCTGGTTGATACTATATGTCCGAGAAATCCTACCTCCTGCAACCAGAATTCACATTTGCTAAACTTGGCATACAACTGATGCTCCCTAAGGGTTCGAAGGATGGTCCTCAGGTGCAGCTCATGTTCTTCTTCCGATTTAGAACATATCAGAATGTCATCGATGAAAACAATGACAAACTTATCCAGGAAGTCCATAAAAATCTTATTCATGTGGTTCATGAAATAAGAGGGGGCATTGGTCAATCCAAAGACATGCCAGTATACTCATACAATCCATATCTGGTGGTAAAGGCAGTCTTTGGAATATCCTCTGCGCGAATCTTGAGTTGATGATAACTGTTGGGGATATGCTATATGGGTATCCTCATAGCATGTCTCCTATCCGGATAATCCGGGTGGCCCACAGTTGGTATCATGGCCCATGGCCTGCTGGGTGGCCCAGTTAGATGGATCTAGAAGGGAGGACCATGCCGGATAAAGGAAGGCTACGGTTGGAGTCACCGACGTACCCGGAGCCTTGGAGTGCAAGATACACAAGACTAGTAATAGACGGTGTAGGACTCTGTGACCTGTCCGGCTAGGACATTTCCCTATAACCCTAGGACTTGGCGACTATATAAGTCGGGCCTATGGGAGCCTTTAGGGCACGATAACTTACAATCTCAGACGTTCATAGACAACTTCAGACAATCTCGCACAGTGAACCAATCCCTGTAACTCGGCGTATTGCCCTTATAGTGATTTATAGCAGGAGTAGGACTCCGCCACTATCGTGGGATCTGAACCTGGGTAAGCTGTGTTACCTCGTACCTGTCAACCGTCCGCCTTCCCCCACGTCTCTAAACACGCACTGTGAGGACCCCTCCATGGTGTACTCGTCGGCAATACCACAACAGTTGGTGCCCACCGTGGGGAAGAGGCGCTTCAGGCTCTTCAGCGGGCGAGGACCAAGATCTTCACGGGAATCGGCGAGACCGTAGCCATCGGTCGCGTTCTCTTCTCCGGTAGTGTTCCGATCGTCCCTCCTGACGAGTTCTGGATCCCGGCGAAGACGAACCCTACACAGTGTTCGATCGTTCCTATCGGAGACATCCACCTCTTCATTGGCGAAACCGTCTCGGGCACTAGTTGCCTGGGAGTCGGAGGAGCATCAAGGCCCGCACGGACCGCCTACGGGCAGGATACGTTTGTGGAAGGATCGATGTCAGATCTCTCTTTGGAGTTTGCCAGCAAAGATCGGAAAAATTAAAGGCCCACCCAAACCGCCCCTGTGCAGGATATAAAGGTGGAGGATTGCTGCAAATCCGCCGGCTTTGCCCGTGCGTCTGGACAGCAGAGATCCAAATTCGTCGGAGTGGTTACCATCTTCGATCTGGCGCGTTGCATTCAGAGAGAGGGCGAAAACCCCCGCGATTACCTTGCCAAGTGGATCAGTATACGAGATGATCTGGCCCACTACCCCGATGATAATGCTATGTATCACTTCATGGAAGGACTGGACCGTGGCACGCTTCTCCGACATTCTCTAAGACGGCAGCAGGCAACAAGACGCCTTACCCTTGAAGAGATGGTGCGCACTGTCAACAACTACGCGGAGGATGACGCAACAGCCTAGAAAGCGCTTGCGCTCATTGACGGAGATCCTCCGATTCAGCCACCGCCACCACCGCCTCCGGCCGCCATCGTCGCAGTTGCGCCGCCACCTCCAGTCATCGTCGCTGCTGTTGCACCTCCACTGCCCGTCATCGAGGAAGTCCTGGCACCCTCCGACTCTGTTATTGATGCGCTTTATGCTGACTTCAGTGCAGATTCAGAGAAGTTAGATTTTAGTCCAGAAGAGCTAGACTCTGCCATGCAGGAGATGGAGGAGGAGTATACGCGCGACGAGCAAGCCAACAATGCCGTCACGTCTCGAGTGGTGTTCGTCACCATTGGGACGACGATGGATGAAGATCAACCCGGACGAGCTCCGCCTACAGTGCTGGAGAAGGGGAAGGGGCCACTTATTGCTGCTTACGATGATCGCGCAAAGGTCATGCCTCCTCCGCCTAACCCAGTGCAGCAGCCGCAGGAACTCGGCACCGGCGCGAGCAACAACAACACCGCAAACTTGCCACCTCCGGCATCTACGTCTGTAGCAGCCCAAGTTACTCTAGCTGATAGAGTGATGTACGGCAATCTCCTCATCGAGCCACTGACCGTTGCTCATATCCGAAACGTGACCCAGCTTGACGAGAAGCACCAGCAGCTGTTGGAGGAAGCGCAGGCCATCGTGGAGCAAGGCGCTAAGCTAGATCGAGATCTGGTCAACGCGCAGAAGTCCATAGAGAAAGCTAGAGCAATGGAGGCTGAGTACAAGACTTTGTTGCAGTAGCAGAAGGCCAAGAAAGCTCCAGCTCGCGTCATCAACGATCCTGGTGTACGGTGCAACCTAGGATGGGCTCCCTCGAAGCCGGCACAAGCCAAGCCATACATTGACAGTGAAGGCAAGCAGGTGATGCCCACTCCACTCCTTAACCTCACCGTCGCCAAGACCCTTCTGGAGCAGGATAGATCGCCCGAGGCAGTAGAACATGTCTATGACCTAGTGGCCAAGGCGGTGAAGCAGCAGGTAAAGGCCACCTCTTAGTGGCCAAGGGACAGATCTCCTCTTGATGTCGGGTCCTAGACGGGTTCATCAGAACAAAGACGGAGGGATGCGCGCAATAGGAAGGATGCTATCCCCATATCCTCCGACCACGGAAAAAAGGCCCGACCTCGTCGCCCATCGCCACCGCCTCGGTCCACCCGACATCGTGAAGATTACTAGGCTCACCATCATACGGATATGCCCCCACCAAAGCAGTGCGGCATCGTCATCCACGACAACACGGAGCAGACCCATCATGACGGAGAGCGCAAAGGACACAAGAGCAGGTCACACCATGACACTCCGCGTCCTACAAGCATCCGTGACAGGCGTGAGGCATCATAGGAGGGTAACAACAAGAAAGCTAACCCACCGCCACCTCCTCCTCCGTCACCGCCAAGTAGTCACCATGGCGGAGGAGGCCCGCATCGTTCACACAGCCCATCCCCTGTTGATAAGAAGAAGAACCCAGAGTCGTACGATGCACGTTCGCAGATCGATAAGATCCACGAGGCCTGGGAAGGACCATACATGGGACCACGTTGCTTTGGACCTGCAATACGGTCCGCAACTTACCCCAAAGGTTTCCGGATTGACAAGACCATCAAGCCCTATGACGGAACCGCCAAGCCAGCCACATGGTTGCAGGACTACGGAAATGCGGTGGAGATTGCCGAAGGCAACCCCAACATCACCGTCAAGTACCTCCCGTTAATGTTGGTGGGCACTGCCCGTCAATGGATCGACGACTTGCCAGAGAAATCTATATACAACTGGTTGGACATGCAAGAAGCGTTCACCAAGAACTTTGAGGGTACATGCAAGCGTCCCTGCACTATGGGCGATCTACAGCGGTGCGTGCAAGAGAAAGACGAGACATCTCGTGCCTACCTCTCCCGCTGGCTGGACATGAAGAATTCTTGCGCAGGAGTGCACGCTCAGACCTCCATGGCCGCCTTCATCGATGGGTTGGAAAGGGGCACGTTGCTCCGACATAAGCTGAAGCGCTTGCAGGACAATCACCAACTTGACTTGAATCAGATGATCCAGTTGGCCAGTGAGTTCGCAGCTGCCGACGACGATGCTCGCGGCTCCTTCCCGGCAACGGCCGTTCCAACTCAAGCTCGGAGGAATAGCAGTACAAAGCGGAAAATCGCTCCAGAAGAAAAGCAATCTACCTACATGGTCGCTATGACTTTTGCAGGACAAGGTGATGGCGGACAACATGGCCGAGGAAGGGGAGCTGGTCGTGGGCAGCAATGAGGAAGTGAAACTACCTCGGCGCTGCTACGCGTTCCCCAAACCTACGAGGAGTACCATGATATGCCGTGCCTCGTACACCTCGACGTTAACGGCAAGGCCACCCATACCAATCGACACTGCAAGTTCGTCAACGACCTCAAGGAAGACCCAGAGTCCGGCTACAAGCAAAGTCGGAAGAACAGACCGCGAGGAAAGGGCAAGGGGAAGAAGAAGGAGGAGGAGTCCAAGGATTCAAGTGACATGGACGAGGACGTTGACCCCAAGCATGCCGCCAAGAGCGACGACAAGGGCAAGAACCCCTTCGCGAAGAAGGCGCCAGTCTACCACACTTTCCTTGGCACCCCCACCGTCTGACAACAGAAGACCTCTCTGAGGATCCTGATGGCTACTCTCCCCCTAGTTCCCCGGTACCTGCGCTGGTCGGAGGTTCCAATTACTTGGGACAGGACGGACCACCCAGACCTTATACCTATGGAGAACCAGTACGCCATGGTCATCAACCCCTTGATTGACGACGTGGAGTTCACCAAGTGTATGGTGGATAGTGGAAGCAGCATCAACATCATGTACCTGGATACACTGCAGAAGATGAACTTGACGGAGGCAAACCTAAGGCGGACCAAAACCATCTTCCATGGCGTAGTTCCTGGTCGGGAGGCTCGGTACCTTGGGTGCATTACACTTTAGGTTGCCTTTGGCGATGTTAACAATTACCGCCAGGAGCGCATGACCTTCGAGGTGGTCCCTTTCAAGAGCGTGTACCACGTCATATTCGGCCATGACATATTCCACACGTTCATGGCCAAGCCATGCTTCGTCTACAACAAACTCAAGATACCCGGACCAAATGGTGTCATCACCGTATCCGGAATCTTTACCAAGGCAAGGGACTGTGAGATTAATGAAGTAGCCGTTGTAGAAGCTGTCCTCTACAGTGAAGAATTCAAAGAGATCCAAAGAAAGGTCGATGACTCAGAGATGCCCGCGTCGAAGAAGCAGATCTCCGACTCCGCTACTGCTTTCAAGGCCGCCATCGAGACCAAGCCGGTGGAACTTGTGGTAGGCGATGCCTCCAAGGTCACCGCCATTGGGATGAACCTGGATCCCAAATAGGAAAGCGCTCTTGTTGAGTTCCTCCGTGAGAATAAGGACATCTTTGCCTGGCAACCTGCCGACATGAAAGGTGTACCTAGGGAACTTACCGAGCACAATTTAAACATTGATCCAAAATCCAAACCAGTGTAACAACCTCCACGACGCTTTGGAGATGAGAAGAGACGTGCCATTGGCAAAGAGATAGCTAGGTTACTTAAGGCTAGATTTTCCGAGAAGTCCTTCACACCCAATGGGTGGCCAATCTTGTACTTGTCCCCAATAAGGGAACCAATGAATTAAGAATGTGTGTTGATTACACCGGCTTGAACAAAGCATGTCCCAAAGATCCGTTTGCTTTGCCTCGGATTGACCAAGTCATTGACTCGACGGATGGCTTGGAACTTTTGTGTTTTCTCGATGCATACTCAGGATACCGCCAGATCAAGATGAGGAAGTGGGACCAATTGGCCACTTCGTTCACTACTCCATACGGCACGTTTTGCTATGTTACGATGCCCTTTGGTCTGAAAAACGCAGGTGCTACGGACCAGCGAACAATGCAGCGTTGCCTTCACGACCAAATTGGTCGGAACGTTCACGCCTATGTGGATGATATCGCGGTGATGTCCAAAACGTCAAACGACTTAATCTTCGACTTAAAAGAAACCTTTGATAATCTCCGGAAATACAACATGATGCTTAACCCTAAGAAGTGCGTCTTCGGGGTTCCTGCCGGCAAATTGTTAGGTTTCATCGTTTACCATCGCGGAATCGAGGTCAACCCGTAGAAAATCAAGTCGATCTTAAACATAAACCGTCCGACATGCCTAAAGGACATTCAACGACTAACAGGTTGTGTTGCAGCAGTTAGTCGGTTCATTAGCCGACTTGGAGAGAAGGCTCTACCGCTGTACAAGTTGCTGAAGAAGGCAGACAAATTCACATGGACGGACGAGGCAGATGCAGCATTGAAGCATCTCAAGGAGATTCTTTCCTCAGCGGCTATGCTTGCAGTGCCCGAGCCTGGTGAGACCCTGTTAATCTACATGGCGGCAACCAGCCGGGTAATCAGCATCGTCGTCGTGGTAGAGCGGAAGGAACCAGGCTATGATCATGGAGTTCAACGACCAGTTTACTGTGTGAGCGAAGTCTTGACGGAGTCCAAGCAGCGTTACCCGCACTACCAGAAGATAGCTTATGGAGTATTCCTTGCTTCTCGGAAGCTGAGGCACTACTTTCAGGAGCACCCAATCACAGTGGTGAGCAAGACTCCACTGTCCGACATAATCAACAACAACGACGCTACAGGAAGGGTCGCGAAGTGGGTCATTGAACTTTATGCCTTCAAGATCACTTACAAGTGACGCGACGCTATCAAGTCACAAGACTTGGCGGATTTTGTTGCAGATTGGACGGAGATGCCAGATGCTACTCCGTTGCCAGAACCAGAGTACTGGGTGATGCACTTTGACGGATCAAAGCTGCTCAACGGCTCGGGGGCTAGTGTATTGCTACAGTCACCAACAGGAGACAAGCTACACTACGTTCTGGAGATCCACTTCGAGGCTACAAACAACATGGCGGAGTATGAAACACTCATTCACGGACTGCGTGTAGCCAAGGATATTGGCATCAAGCGCATAGTTTGCTGTGGAGATTCCGACTTGGTTGCCCAGCAGGTGGCTGGCACCTAGAATGCGTGGAACCCTATGATGGCGGCATATCGAGACGAAGTGGACGAGATAGCTAAGAGCTTCTTGGGCTACGAAGACAAGTATGTGCCTACGGAGAAAAATGAGGCGGCTGATCTGCTTTCTAAGCTTGGATCAAGGCACAAGAAAATTCCGCCAGGAGTTTTCCTAGAGCACCTGCGCACACCATCTGTGAAGGGAGCCGACATCGACAACCTGGATAGAGCTGACTCTTTCGTCAACATGGTGACCAAGGTCCCTCCGGCTTGGAAAAAACCGTTTATGGAATATCTCGAACACGGAACTTTGCCCGACGACGAGGTCGAAAGACGGCAAATAGTATGACAATCAAAGGGTTATACCATAATCAATGGGCAACTCTACAAAAGGAGCACTACTGGTGTATACCTAAAGTGTGTTTCCCAGCTAGAAGGTATGGAAATCCTTCGCGAAATCCATCTCGGAGATTGCGGGCATCACGCCGCTCCTCGATCGTTGGTCGAAAAAGCCTTCTAGCAAGGATTATACTGGCTGACCGCAAAGGCGGACGCCGCCAAGTTGGTTGAGACATGCATGGGATGCCAGTATTATGCCCGACAACCACATGTTCCTGCTGAAGAATTGCGAACAATACCAATAACTTGGACGTTTGCAGTCTGGGGGCTAGACATGGTGGGACCGTTACAGACGGCACCTTGTGGGTTTACGCATCTGCTTGTAGCAGTTGATAAATTCACTAAATGGATAGAAGCTAAACCCATTAGAAAGATTGATGGGGCAACTACCCTCAGGTTTGTCCGGGATCTAGTGGTGAGATTTGGTCTCCCACATAGCATTATCACCGACAACGGCAGCAATTTGAGCGAGCCAATGGATTAATTCTACAGGGAATCAAGCCACTTCTTGAGGCACCGCTACATAGAGCAGCTGGACCCTGGGCAGAAGAATTGCCATCTGTGTTGTGGAGTTTATGAACTACACCCAACAGATCCACCGGCTACACCCCTTGCTTAATAGTATATGGAGAAGAAGCCATCCTACCTTCCGACATCCTTCACGATGCACCAAGAGTTGCCGCCTACGACGAAGATGACGCTGAAGAATCCAGACGCCTAGATGTGGACCTTCTCGAGGAGGAGCAAATTTTGGCATGCCAAAGATCCACCATCTACCAGCAGAAGCTACACAGCTACCATAGTCGCCGCGTTCGGCATCGCTCGTTTAAAGAGGGGGATTTGGTGCTTCGACTTAAGCAGAAGAAGTCACACAAATTATCCCTGCCATGGGAAGGACCATTCATCATAAGCAAGGCGCTACTCAATGGGTCTTACTACCTCGTTGACAATCGTGAACTGAAGGATAGACCCAACAAGGATCATAAGCGTAAGCGACGTGACCCGGATGATGACTACCCGGAGCTTGATCGGCCATGGAACATAGCATAGCTACGTCCTTTTTACACTTAGCATTTTTATCTAATTGTGTACCTCTTATATGATCAATGAAATAAAGCTCTCTGGTTCACTCATATTTCTGAGTCTTTTACCTCCTTTAGTATTCATTTTTGGACCATGTAAAACCTTTATGCACAAGCTTTGCGATTGCACTTGTGAAAATTCTGCCTACCGGTGTTAGTTTAAGTTTTCTGGTCTACACGTTCTTTGTCGTTTTTATGTGGATTCTGGAGTAGTGACTTTTGGCACTTATTGTTGGCGATTTTGTGCTTAGGTTATTGACGGTGCCATTGGGCATCATCACCCGAGTGCATGGTTCCGACAACGAGTCTTCCGACTCACGAAAGGTCAAGCATAAGAACCAAAGTAATGGATAAGCTAGCACTTGCTTAAAAATATATATATGTTGGAAACTAGTTCTTGAGCAGCAGGAAATAACAACCATTGTTTTCCGCCTTAAGTTACATAAACAAGTTTTATCCGCATATGCACCAAAGGTGAAACAAATATTACAAAGTTGTTCTTCATTCCTTTGGCGCAGGTGACTTGGAAGCAGCGTCATCACCAGCCGGAGAACCACCCTCGAAGTCGGCGCTGTGGAGGGACTCAGAGGAACCTTGGTTGCCGTTGTCGATGGTGTTCATTGGCACAAAGACGTTGACGTCTACCAACTCGGCAACTCTGGTGTCATAGCCCGTGAGCGACGACAAGATGGATTCATGGTTAATCTCTTTGCCATCATCGTCTACGTCGGGAATGCCAGAGGTCACCGTGTCGATGTCGGCATCTTTGTAGTGTGCCTTCACCATTGACAGCGCCATCCTTGCGCCAGCCCGTGCACATGAAGCTTTCCAGCTTGTGAAACGCTCGGGGGGCTCGGTGCAGAAACTCCGAGTACTTCACCACAGAGTCCGATGCCTTGATATTTATCTGGAGGGGCTTGGCGATCTCCTTGGCTTGCATGATGGCGGTGTTGATGAAGTTGCCCGCAGAAACCATGCATTCCTTGACTGGAAGAAGCGACCGGGTTAAACCCATAGGATCTGAAAATCCGACAAGGAACACATGAGTTCAACAATTCAGAGTACCCAGACTACAAAAATCCAAGACGGAGAAAACTTACTGAAAATGCTGGCCTCAACTTGCCAGAGGGTGTCCGCCAAGGATTCTTTCTCTTGTTGGAGGAGCTTATACGCCTCGCTGTGGCATTGATTCTTCTCATCGGCAGCTTACTTCTGATCTTTTAAGATCGCAATCTCCTCCTTCAAGCGATTGATTTCCTCGGTGGCGGAGTCCTGCAGGGCCTTCATCGACTCCTCATGCATTTTCAGCATGTCCTTCCTCTCCTGGTTAAGAATTTTGTTCTCGCTATCCAGCTCTTGAATGTGCTTGGATTGCTCGACAATATTCTTGGCCTTGGAGATGGTTTCTGCATGTCGGATAAAGAAAAGTACAAAGTGAGTACTCGGAGAAATGGGCACAAAACCAAGTCGGAATGCAAAAAAGAAAACAAATGCTTGCTCTTGGTGATCTATTCCTTCAAGAAGGCGGTTTTACCCTTTTAAGCTTCCAAATATGCGCGCAACTTCTAGTACTTGTCATTGACCATGCCCCTCCGATCACTCCCGTTCTGTGGAAAAAAGGTCAAAGTTAAAATGTTGTTTGGTCTGCTTGGAGCATCTAGCCGGAAATTTTCCACCTAGATGCTCGGGGACTACAGCGAAAGTTTTTGACTTAGCATTATGCTTAGCTTTTCTTTAAGCATCTAGTCGGAACTAATTCATTTTTCGATTAGAGGCTTGGGGGATACAATATAAAGTTTTTAACTCGGATATATGCTTAGATTTTCTTTAAGCATCTAGTCGGAACTAATTCAGTTACAGCTAGAGGCTTGGGGGCTACAGTATGGAAATTTATAAACACTGCATATGCTACTCTTAAAGCATCTAGCCGGAATAATTCATTCCACCTACATGCTTGGGGGCTACAGTGAGAGGTTTTCTAACTTAGTCATTCTTAGAGCATATAGATGCAAAACCTATGGTTTTCCGTCTACATCCTCGGGAGCTACAGTGGGATACTCATATGAAATGCAAAAGGCAAATAAAACTTACGAGTGCAATGATCTTGAGGTTTGTAGCACTCTCGGCCAGCAGCTTGCCAAAGGATTCGCTGTTTCCTTGCAAGATTTCTGCTTGTCGGTGGAGCTCCTCTAGACCGCATGTCGGAGATGTCGGTGCCGCACCAGGGACCAAAGCAGAGCTACCCGGTGTAAGTACCGGATAGACTATCTTTGGATAGGCTATGGATTTCTTGGGTGCGGGGGCGCCGCCAACGACAGAGGTACCTGCTTCCACCACCACCTTACCACCACCGTTGGCATCCTTAGCCGGAGCTTCAGCCATTTGGTGGGCGACACTCTCCTGCGCCGCCTGCTCGCCGACGACAGCAACCTCGGTAGAGGCACCTGAGTCCACTTCCATGGCGGAAGGGCCAGATGCCTCATTAGCTTGTGAGCTTGTCGGGGCAAACGAAGGCTTGACGGAGGGAGTGGTAGGGGCGATGGCGGGAGATGCGTCGTGATGCAGCATGTCCTTGATGGTTCTAGAAGCCCCCAATTTGGAGGTCTTCTTGAGGCTGGTCGTGGCTTTCTTCCTGAAACGTGCAAAATGCATAAGTACAGGAGCAAGACAGATAAATAGACAATTTTGGAGGAAGACAAGCTTACACAAGTGGGGGTGCTTTGGCAAAGGGGATCCCGGTAACTTTTCTCTTTTCCGCCTCCAGGGAGGCGGTAGTCTTCTTGGAGGCTCCACCCTCCGTCTTCTTCTTCTTGCCTCTGTCAGCAACGTCAGAGGTGGAGCTCTTCCGCTTTCGCGCCAACGGAGCATCGTTGTCGGACACGACCGTGACTTCCTTCATCTTTGGATCGTAGATTTGGGTAGCTAGGTTATCCTCCTCTAGATCGCTAAGCTGTTAAGTGAAAAGTCACCGTGTTAGATGAGATGATATTTGCAAGACGGAAGAACTGGAGTATATGTCATACACGGAAAATAAACACCTACCTTTGGGCACTTGCCGTCTACGAACATGTCATAGGTGATGGTGAAGCCACGCTTCTTGTCCTTCACCTTCACGATGTGCTTAAGGCGGAGCTTGACCGATTCGCTCAAGAAGTTGTCCACGGAGATGCGGAGGCTATCCCTTCTATCGCTGGTATACTCGTGCATGAGCTTTGCGCGGTGCTGCGGAGGTTCGATTCGCCTGATGAACCAGCACATGGCTAGGTCCAAGCCGGTCAAACCCCTCTTTACGAACCATTCTATCCGCCTTATGGCGCGGGAAGCATCAAGGTCGGAGGGAAGGGAGGCCTAGGATCTCCATGACGAGGCTTCAGCGGCTCGGCCAGCCGAGGGAATGTCTGGGCCATAGAAGTATGTCCATTGCCAATTTTTGCAGGACTCGTGGCCGACGATTTCGGGGAACCGCCGGCCAGGTCGGATCTTGAAGCTTATGGTGCCACGGTTCCTAAGTTCTTCCTTACTAGCTCCGGCTTCACGTTTGACGGTGAAGAAGTACACGAAGAGGTCTAGCCTAGGCTTTATCCCTAAGTAACCCTCGCCAAGCACCGCATAGTTGCTAAGCTCTAAGATACTGTTGGGAGAAAGATTCTGGGGCTGGACCCTATAGTGGTTTAAGACGGAGAGGAAGAAGTTGGAGATGGGCAGGGAGACGCCGCGTACCAGTTGGGATTTGAGGTACACTTTTTCTCTGGCTTGGGGAGAAGGTGTCACCTCTCCGGCCAGCGCTGCCCGCCAGGCGAGCCCCTCCGTCACTGGTAGGTATCCCGGCGATCAGCTCTTGGATGTCACGGTTGGTGATATCTGAGCCACGCCAGTCGCCCTTGTGTGAGTCTAGCTCCTCCTCCAACGGCTCCAGCGCCGCCATATTGTGGTCGCCGCCGGTGGACTCAATCACCGCTGATGCGGGGATGACCAGGCCCTCTGGGCACGACGATAGAGCTCGCCGGCTTTGCCGCGGCTTCGCTCGACGCCGCCATGGAAGGAGAGGTGATGCTCCTGGCCATGGGGAGAATTTGGATGTGACTGGTGTGGATTGAGGCTAGGGTTTTTTGCGAGTTTGGCGCGGAGAGCTCGAGGAGTCACACGCTGGAGGGAGAAGACGACGCGAGGAGAGAATGAGGTAAAAGGTAGAAATTCCGCCACAGTTACTATTTATCATCTCCAGCGTCAAGATTCGTGCAGCTTGATCAGACAGTTGCCGCATAGACGACGTGTTCGCGAACATGCGTGGAAATTTCACCACGTCTCCAACCGTCGCCACCAATGGTTCGTATCGCTCGCGCGGGAAAATAGGACATGATTGCGTTCTCTACATGTGTGAGTTGCGAGGCGTCACTGACCTAAGCCTATGTCGTCCTGGCTGACATAGGCAGATGAGCCGTCACATTAGAAGATTCCGGCATGGACGGATCCAGTCCGGCTATGAAAGAGTACGATGGAAGATTCAGCATTTCTCTGACTTACGTGTTGAAGACGGATAAAACCTTGCAGGGTTCTTTGGGAGGACTACAAGATATTGATTGACGATTTGCCAACATTCATCTAGACGGAGCATTCCACACGAAGAGGCAAGACGGTGCAAGATCTCGGAGTTCTCCGGGGGCTACTGTTGGGGATATGCTATATGTGTATCCTCATAGCATGTCTCCTATCTGGATAATCTGGGTGGCCCACAGTTGGTAGCATGGTCCATGGCCTGCTGGGCGGCCCAGTTAGATTGATCTAGAAGGAAGGCCCATGCCGTATAAAGGAAGGCTACGGTTGGAGTCACCGACGTACTCGGAGCCCTGGAGTGCAAGATACACAAGACTAGTAATAGACGGTGTAGGACTCTGTGACCTGTCCGGCTAGGACTTTTCCCTATAACCCTAGGACCTGGTGACTATATAAGTCGGGCCTATGGGAGCCTTTAGGGCACGATAACTTACAATCCTAGACGTTCATAGACAACTTCAGACAATCTCGCATAGCGAACCAATCCCTGTAACTCGGCGTATTGCCCTTATAGTCACTAGTGGAAACAAGGTCTTTTGTTGATCCCGAAAAGGGGCTTTAACACCGGTTCTTATACGAACCGGTGTTAAAGGGAGGGCCGTACCAGCGTGGCCCCTGCGGCATTAAAGGAGCCCCCCCTTTAACACCGGTTCGTGCCACGAACCGGTGTTAAAGGTCCCAACACTGGTGGCCCGCGCACCCCCCCCCTTTAACACCGGTTCGTGGCATGAACCGGTGTTAAAGGGGGGGGCTATATAAGACACCACCCCAGCCCACACACACCCCACTCTTCCATTCTTTCACATTTTGGAGCCTAGCAAGAGGGTGTGAAGAGTGCTAGTTTGTGTTTTTTTCATATGCACTAGAGGTGTTGATTGAAATACCGAGAGCTCAAAATAAGCTTTCTTGTTGCTCTTTCCGTCTCGGTCGAGGTCGGCAACTATAGTTTCATGTGTCATTGATGTACTATATATATAAATGGTCATCTCCCTATTATTTTTTGATATATACTACATATTAATGCAGATGAATCGGCAATGGATGTACGGTGACCGCCGCACTTCCGAGTACATTACGGGCCTCCAAAATTTCATCGTTGTGGCTAATGCAAACCGTGGTCACAATGGTTTTATGTGTTGTCCGTGTGTTCCTTTGTCGAACAAGAAAGACTACTCAAATACCAGAACCATTCACGCCCACCTGCTTCGATCCGGTTTCATGCCCAGCTATAATTGTTGGACCAAGCACGGAGAAAAAGGGGTTGTGATGGAAGACAACGAAGAAGAAGAGGATGATGAAAACTATCATAATATGTATCCTGAATATGATGATAATGCAACGGTAGATAATGAAGATCAAGAGGGAGCAGATGGGCCCGCTGATGACGATCTTAGTCGGGCCATTCTTGATGCAAAGGAAGAATGTGAAACTGAAAAGGAGAAGGAGAAGCTGGAGCAGATGTTAAAGGATCACAAAACATTGTTGTATCCAACTTGCGAAGATGGCCACAAAAAGCTAGGTGCCACCTGGATTTGCTGCAATGGAAGGCAGAGAATGGTGTGGACGACGCATTTTCAAAGTTGTTGGTAAAAATGAAGAATCTTCTTCCAAGAAATAATGAGTTGCTGACGGTACATACCAAGCAAAGAAGGTTGTGCGCCCTCTAGGATTAGGCGTGCGAAGATACATGCCTGCATTAATGATTGCATCCTTTACGCGGTGAGAAGTACGAGAATTTGGATGCATGCGGTATGCCTTTGCCTGCGGTATAAGATCGACGAGACGATCTGGCGATGTTGAGGGCGAGGCCCCTAGGAAGAAGGTTCCGCCAAGGTTATGTGGTATGCTCCTATAATACCACGGTTAAACGTCTCTTGAAATAAAGAGCATGCCAAGTTATTGCGATGGCACATGGAAGACCGTAAGAAAGACGCGATGTTGAGACACCCGCTGATGGGTCACAGTGGAGAAAAGTCGGCGAGAGTACCGGACTTCTGCGTGGCGCAAGGAACTTAAGGTTTGGTCTAAGTCAGACGGCATGAATCCTTTTGGTGAGCAGAGCTGCGATCCACACAGCACTGTGACCCTATGTATCTATAACCTTCCTCCTTGGTTGTGTATGAAGAGGAAGTTCATTATGATGCAGTGCTCATCCAAGGCCGAGGCAACCCGGCAACAGCGACATTGATGTGTACCTAAGGCCATTAGTTGAAGAACTTTTTACCACTGTGGGCCAAACTAGGTGTACTTATGTGGGATGAGCACAAAGGGGCCATTTGACCTCTGAGCATTGCTTTTCGTAACCATCAATGATTGGCCTGCTCTTAGTAACATTTCAGGGCGGACAAAAAGGGATACAATGCATGCACACTGTTTAGATGATCTGAAAGTGTATATTTGGATAAATGTAAGAAGGTTGTGTACCTAGGGTATCGCCGATTTCTTAGAACTGCATCCGAAGAAAGAAAGGCAAGCATTTCAAACGTCTGGCAGAACCCCGGAGGAAGCCTGTCCTCCGTACCGGTGAGGAGGTATTTGGTATGGTCAAGGACCTCGAAGTAATCTTTGGAAAAGGTTTTGGCAGTCTATCTGTTCCGAATGACGATGCCGGACACACGCCCATGTGGAAGAAGCAATCTATATTTTGGGACCTACCCTATTGGAAAGTCTTAGAGGTCCGCTCTTCAATCGACGTGATGCACGTGACGAAGAATGTTTGCGTGAACCTGCTAGGCTTTCTAGGAGTGTATGGGAAGACAAAAGATACACCGGAAGCACGACAGGACCAGCAACGTCTGAAGGCCCCTGAAGAGCCTATGCATCCTGAGAACGAGAAGGGTAAACGATGCCACTTAACTCCTGCCAGCTACGCTCTTACCAAAGCAGAAGGAAATCTTTTTGAATGTCCGAAAGCAGTATCAAGGTCCCGTCGGCTTCCGTCGAATATAAAGGGAATAATAAATATGGCAGAAAAAATTCCAAAACCTGAAGTCTCATGACGCCACGTGATTATGACACAATTGCTTCCGATTGCATTGAGGGGCTTCTACGAAAATGTTCAGTACCCATTGTGAAGCTATGTGCATTCCTCAATGCAATATCTCGAAGGTAATCGATCCAAAAGCCTACCAGGTTACAAGCAGATGTGGCCCAATGTCTTGTCGACTTTGAGTTGGTGTTCCCACCATCCTTCTTCAATATTATGACGCATCTCCTGGTTCACCTAGTAGAAGAGATTGCCATTCTCGGTCCTGTATTTCTACACAATATGTTCCCCTTTGAGAGGTACATGGGAGTCTTAAAGAAATATGTTCATAACCGTGCTAGGCCAGAAGGAAGCATCTCCAAGGGCTATGTACAGAGGAGGTCATTGAGTTCTATGTTGATTTTATTCCTGACCTTAAGGCGATTGGTGTTCTAGAATCACGACATGAGGGAGCTGCGTGGAAAAGGCACCCTAGGATGTAAAGCAATGATATGTAGGGACGGGCATTCTCTCAATCAAGCACACTACACGGTTTTACAAAGATCTATCTTGGTTGCCCGTATATCAATGAACACAAGAATTTAATCGCCTCAAACACCAGGCGATCGATGAATGGATTATAAGTGAACACATGGCGAGTTTTGGCGGCTGGCTGCAAAGACTTCTCACGAATAACACCACTGTTGGGGATCAGCTGTACTTGTTGGCCAGGACACCGTCTTCGACTGTATGTACTATCCAAAGGTGCGAGATAAATGGGAATACATTTTACGATAGGCCAAGATAAAAGAGCACCAACAAAGCGGTGGTGTCCGCCCGATGCAAGAAGACAATGGGCAAAAGACCACGTATTATGGGTTCATAGAGGAGATATGGGAACTTGACTATGGACCTAATTTTAAGGTCCCCTTGTTTGATGCAAATGGGTCAAGCTAACAGGAGGAGGGTTGAGGTAGACAAGAATGCGGAATGACAACGGTTGATCTCAACAATCTTATGAAGAACTTAGACAAACCATTCGTCCTAGCCAATGATGTGGCTCAGGTTTTCTATGTGAAGGACATGTCCTCCAGACCAAAAAAAAGAAAAAATATGCAAACGAATACATCATATGATGAGCCAAAGCGTCACATAGTTCTTTCAGAGAAAAGAAACATCGTGGGAATCGAGGACAAGACAGACATGTCAGAAGATTATAATAAGTTTGATGAAATTCCGCCCTTCACGGTGAAAAGCCCAAGCATTCCGTTAAGTAAAGAAGATGCTCCATGGTTACGTGCAAGCGATCATAAGGAAGGGCATATGCCAAGAAGTTCATGCTCATATTATGTAACTCTAGTTCATGTTTTTAATATTAATACATGTCTTGAGTGTTAGTCATGTTTTGTGGATGGACCGGGACTATGAGAAGAAGTTGTCCCGATTCGTACTTACCATTAAGATCTGATCTCCAAACGCGCGTGGTCACATATTAGGGAGTGCCTCTATGACCAGTTTCTTGGAGATGCCGGAGGACTAGGCTCCGTCGGCAGCTCCACAAACTGGTCGTAGTGGTGTCCCTGCTCTCGAAAACCATCTTGCAGCTTTGTAACTTCTCTAACTAGATCAATACACCAGGAAGCTAACTAATTTCACATATTAGGGAGTGCCTCTATGACCAGTTTCTCGGAGATGCCGGAGGACTGGGCTCCGTCGGCATCTCCCTGAAACTGGCCGTAGTGGTGTCCCTGCCTCAAACTGGCTGGAGGACTGGACTCACAAGGATGCCTATTTATAGTACAAGCAGCTCGACATAGTGTTGACACTTACAAAATAATGTCGACACTCACCCCTATTAGTAGTGCTGACTCGTGTTTTGTGCCGGATGGTGTCTACAACCGGGACTAAAGGTTCATCTTTACTCCCGGTTGGTGACACCATCCGGGACAAGGTACACGCCGCACGACATAATGTCGACATGCACTCACCCCTATTATTAGTGCTGACTCGTGTTTTGTCCCGGTTGGTGTCTCCAACCGGGACTAAAGGTTCATCTTTAGTCCCGGTTGGTGTCTCCAACCGGGACTAAAGGTTCATCCCGCCATTTTTTCCCGCCATTTTTTTTCCGCCATTTTTATTCCCTTGATTCTTCCCTCCAGTTCTTCCCGCTAGTTCACTATATATATATGTAAGTGGTTGGCCTCCATTGTCATTGCACATCTCTAGACTCATATCTGCAACCTCATCACTCTTTCCCATGGCTTCCACCATAGCACTAACCCCCAGGGAGGCGGAGGCGCTTTGCGCCTCGAACTACCCCCTTGAACTCTGTGTCCCCGTCGGCTGGATCTGGCGTCGGGCGTGCAGTTCCTCCTGGCCCTCTAGGTGTGGCGCGCCGGATGGCCATCACGAACCACTACTACTTCGAGCTCACACCGGAGCAGCGGAGGAATCCCAGATGGCATCCCGACTATTTCCCTACTTGGGAAGCCTTCTTCGTGGATCGGCATGAGAGGACGCTCGCCAGGCACGAGGAGGACGGCCCACCTCCTCCTAACTTCAACGAGGCCGGCCGTCGGCTATGGTGGCGCGGTCGGACTCTCCAGAGCGTCATGGCCTATGACACTGCCGCCGACTCTAACCCCCGTCTGCGCTACCCTCAAGTCCAGCCCACGCGCTACCCTCAAGTCTAGCCCACGCATTCTCCAGAGGTTCAATTCTGGCGACAGCGACAGCGATGATGACGGCGCGGCGAGTACGACGACTACAGTGGCGAGTATTACAGGTGTAGGCAGGAGCATGACTGAATCACTCCAACATTCCGAAACAAGTTCGGCCGATTGTTACTTAATCTGGCCATGTATCTTAATTTTCAGTTCTTTTATGTATCTTAATTTTCAGTTCCAGTTCGGCTTTATGTAACTGTCTCAAAATGACCTATCTCATTCGAGGTTTCTTGGCTTTCGGGTCAAATGACCAATGTTATGGCTAGAATCAAGGCATAGTTTGCAAGAGGAGTTTTCCTTTTTATCACACCAAAAAGGCATTTTCCATTTTCCGAGCATAAAAAACGGACGGTTTTGTGAAGCAACCACCAAAAGGCTAATTCAAAAAACCACCAACACATTTTTAGGTTCACAATATGCTATTTTATCAAAAAACAATGCAAGTTGAGCGAGGCTTGGTGAGATACAAAAGATGTGACATTTAAATATCCAATCAATTCAAAAATGTTAATACAAAAGATGCGGCATTAAAATATGATTTGATCTAATAAAAATCATTTTTTAGATGCTTAATATTTCTTATGTTCAAAGTTTTAGGATTTAACAATTTATTTTTGTTTGAATTGAATAATCAAAATTTATATGTAAGTGTTTTAATTATTTTAAAAAATTTCATGTGAAGTAAATATAAAATGATTTACATGAATGGATAGATATTATTTTTCTGAAAATTATGATATATTATTCATATTTTTCTGAGTTGAAATGAAAAAGATATGAATTTTCTAAATTCATATCATATTTTTTGAATTAAAAAAGCCCCTTTAATGCATGAATAATGTTTCTTTAACACCGGTTCCGCATAGAACCGTGTTAAAGGGGGGCATTTATTTCGCTTCTCACAAGATACCTCTTTAACACCGGTTTGTGGCAGGAACCGGTGTTAAAGGAAATATCATCTTTAACACCGGTTCCTGCCACGAACCGGTGTTAAAGGGGGGTAATAAATACGCGCGCAAACGAATTCCCCCCCCTTTAACACCGGTTCCTGCCACGAACCGGTGTTAAAGGGGGGGTATTAAATGCGCCCCTTCGCTCCTTTCTTCCCCCCATAGCCAGATCGCGCCACCGCCGCCAGAGCCCTCGCCGCCGCCGCCGCCGCCACCACGGCGCCCGCCATCACTGCAGCACGCCACCGGCCGACCGCCACGCCACCGCGCGTGCCACAAGCCGGCGACACCGCCATCACTACACAGCGCCGCAGACGACGCCGGCGCCGTGGTGAGCTAGCGGACCGCCTCGCTTTCCTCCTTCTGTTTGCCGCGGCGCCCTTTGCAGGCTGCGCTCTGCCACGTCGCCGGCCGCCTCTGTCCGGCCGCCGTTGCAGCCTCTGTCGGGTGGGTGCGCACGCCGCCGCAGCACCGAGCGGTTCGGGTGGGTGCGCACGACGAGGTTCGTGGTCGCGGTTCGGGTGGAGAGCGGCGGTTCGTGGGCGCGGTTCGGGTGGAGAGCGGCGGTTAGAACGCGGACAGGACGGCCTCCTCGATCCCGGCGGCGCACGTCCGGGGGCGACCGAGCTCCACGTCGTCGGCCATGCTCCGCTGCGACGACGAGCGCGTACCGCCGCTGGCGGCGGTTGGAGCAGAAGTAGGCGACGAGGGAGAGAACGACGAGCGCGGCCATGGAGGCGCCGATCAGCACGCTGTCCCTGGACATGGTCGCAGCTAGCCAAGGTCCTGGTCGCAGCTAGCAAAGCATCAAGGAATACTGCCAAGGAATTAGCCTTACTCGCAAGGATTAACGCGGTTATTAATGGCGACGAACAAAGCATCAACAGCGTCTTACTTTTACAGTTTCTGGTCAAATTCCTTGCTTGTTGCGTGAACGGTTCCTCATGAGATAACTTATGTTCCTAGGACCTTTCTCTCAATTTTTGTACGACGACTTTTTCACTAGCTTTAGATTTGACAAATCAAAATGAGCACACAGATTATGTGCAGTAAAGCCGCCAAATAATGCTCCATAGTTAATGATGGAGGAACATGATTCTACATGACAAATCAAAATGAGCACATTAAGGTTATGAAAGAGTTACCGAGAAAGATTCAAGTTAATTTACCTACGTCCTAAGTTAATTAAGGTTATGAACATCGTCCGTTTCAGGTAGGCCGCATCACGCTACCTCGCGCTCCCTAGGTCGCTCTCTAATGCCGCCAGCCTCCGGTCAGCCACTTTAGCTAGCCCCTCTCATATGTATCCGGGATTTCTCCGAATTAGGGTTTGGACCCCTCGGAACTCGTTTAAAATGATCAAGCATCCTTAGGGTTTTAATTTCATTTGTGTATTTTTGTATGAATAATATGTATATTTGTGTATGAATCCAAGTCCACTTGAATGTTTACACTCTTACTCTAGATAATATTATTGTTTTAGAAACTATGGATCCACTTAGTAGAAACCTTGAAGAAGAAGAAATAATGGAGAACATTATTGATGAGGACACCTCACAATATCTGAACTTGGAGGGACATGATGACGACAGCTCAAGTACTAGTCATGGAGAAGATGAAGACTCCGGTGAACGCAATTTAATGGTTACAAAGTCCGGCGAGGTATATGCATTGATTAAGCCTCTGCTGACTTCCACAAACAATCTTCTTCTACATGTATTAATTAACGCTTCTTTATTCTTTTAGCCCTCTGGATCGACCAGCCAGCAACCATCTTCTTCTACGAAAAAGAGCAAGCGAGGCGCGAGCCAGCGGTTGAAAGATCGTGCAAAGTTCACGATCGAAGCAGTCCGTGTTGATGGCAGGCCGATGGAGCCCAAGAAGGCCGCAGACAAATTTGTACGTCAGGCTGGAGTTCTTGTTAGGGACCAAATCCCAATCACAATTGAAAATTGGAATAAGCCAAAGAAGGGCGACGGTACCTTTGTCGATGACAGATCCAAAGAAACGCTTTGGAATTCGTTGTTGGTAAATTTCACCCTTCCGCTAGAGGAGGATGAAAACAACCCGGTTATAAAGGAAAAGGTCAAAGAGTGGACTCTAAAGAAGATGGCCGAGGCTTTCCGCAACTGGAAGGCAAAATTGAACAAATTTATCAAATCTGGCGAGATACCAAATTTCGAAGACGCATATTATGCGAAGATAAGACCTCACTGGCCCGAATTTGAGACATATAAAAAAAGTGCTATAGCTAAAAAGATGTCAGAAACCAATACGCTTAATGCCCTGAAGAAGGAATATCACCAGAGGACGGGGCCAGGTGGCTACATATCTCAGAGGCCTAAGTGGGAGGAAGCTGAGAAGGCCTCACAGAGAGGGATCACACCTGCAGATGGGTGGGACCTACGTGCAAAGACTTGGTTCTACGAAATCGGGGCAAGGTTGGACCCAGAAACAGGAGTGTGTATCTTTCCAACCATCCTTGCCAAACCCGTCACTGAACTCATCACGGCATACGAGGAAACATCCGCCAGGACCTTCCATCCCGACAGAGAGAATGACCAGCTCACACGCGCCATCGGTAAAAAAGAACACCCTGGACATGCACGAGGCACAGGGGGTATGACGTGGAAGGATGGGTTTGCCGACTGGAGCGACTCTTACAGATGGCGCGGCAGAAAAGAAAAAGAGCGTACAGAGCGGATGACACAGATAGAACATGCACTTGTGGCGCTGCAGGCGCAAGTGAATGCACAACAGAGCCATCAAGCTACCGGCCCATCTCAGCGGCATGAAGAGCCTGCATTGGAAGCTGCCCGCGGCCCAGACTCTTACCGGAAAAGCAGTGTGGCTTCCACGGAGAATGTGCATCCCACGCTTGAAATGACGGGTCCTCGATACCCCGTGGATGAGATCACGGAGAGCGAACACGCTGAGCTGCATGTGAGATTAATGGGCTTATCCATTAAGGTGGCTGTCGGCTATGCCTTACCTCCTGTAGCTGGTGGAACTTACCACTGCCGACCGATTCCAGATGGCTATGCTATTGTCGGGGTGGATGAGGTTGTGAAGGAATATGAGGAAGCACAGCTTGACCATGCTACAGGTGAAGGGGAAACTCAACTCAAATTTGCAGTGAAAACAACCATTCTTTGGAAGAAGGAACACATTGTGCTTCCAAATTGGAGGTCACTGGCACCCCCGCCGTCTCCGCAGCGTCAGCCATCTCCGTGACAGCCATCTCCTGCCTGGCAGCCATCTCTCGGCTGCAGCCATCTCTCCTGCGGCAACCATCTCCGGCCCGTCAGCAATCTCCGGTGTTTCATACATCTCCTCGGCGTAAGAGGAAGAGCACCGCCACGGATCATCAAGATCTTGCCACAAAGAAATCCGCAGGAAACCGTACGCCAAAGAGTTCAAAAAACTACGTCCCGCAGCCTTCCGCCAAGCCATTGCCGGTTTTACCGTGGAATCGCAGCGACGAGGAGACCAATAGGATCTCGGAAGAACAGCTCAAGAAATTCTTTGCACCTAGACGGGCCGAGCCAAAGGAGAAAATATATCCGGCGGTGGTGGAGAAGTTTTACAATAATCTTTTGAAACCTGAAACCCCACTTGTGCCGGACTACGAGCGCCAGATTTTGAAGGCGGATGCAAGGCGCCGTAGGGAGACTGAAAGTAGCAGTCGTGAGGCACCCCAGAAAACAGTTCCCATGCTCGGAGAGCAGGAAAACCAATCATGTGCCCCGCTCCAAATGTTCAACACACGAGACGCTCCTCCCGTAAATGATTACGAGGCAGAGCTACAAAGAAAGGCCAATGAGATGGGGATGACTTACATTGCATACTTGAACGTCATGGGAGACAACTTGCCCAAATGCGATGCCAACCCCATACAGCCATGGAAGTATGGGAAGAATCTCGTCAAGAAAGAGGAGCTCAAGAATCTACCAACAAAGATGCGAAAATTGCACAAGTGGTACCTTCATTTCTGCAAGACGAGAAAGGTAGAATGGATCACGGCGCATATAAGAGATCAGATTTTCTTGTGCGGAGACGACGCAATCGACTTCAACATTCAAGACTTGCATTTTCTATTCAATCAGAAGGAACTCGACAAATCTGCCATCAGCCTTTATTGTGTGGAAGTACTATTTCTGTAATTTTTATCTCATCTCATTCACTTCATTAATTGCATGTATATATATATGCTCACCATATATGTATATACTATTATGCAGGAAAAAGGTTATGGAATGCATGAAAGGAGGCCCTTTTGACATTGGGTTCGTTGACCCAAATAGAGTTCATGAAGAAGTGGTAAGAGACAAACCCGGGCAAACAGAAGATTACTTGCTAAAGTCTTTACTGAGACAACAAACCAAAAGGGAAATACTATTGCCTTACAACTTCTCGTGAGTACTGTTACCCTCTCTCTTGTACACATTCTGTTTCGGCTTACTCGATGTTAAGTGTAATTGATGATGAGTTATGCGTGCGTAGGTTCCACTTTATTCTGCTAGTCATTCAACCCGACTCAGGAAAAGTCCTTGTCATGGACTCGTTACGAAAAGAAAAAGAGCTATGGGCAGACTTTAGAGAGATGCTCCAGAGGTAATTTCAATCATATTATCGCACTAGATCGGCAACTTTCGTGACAATAAGTAATTAATTACTCCTTTATCCATTTTCTTTGTCGGACAGGGTTTGGAAAATGTTCACGGGCAGGGCCGTGGGTGAATGGTCAGAAGAACTAAAATTTGTAGACCAAAATGTAAGTAATACTAGCTAGCTTCCAATTCCATTATATCATGCTTTATTGATTATTATTTTGATTGAACTCTCTATTCTCGTAAAGTGCGTGCATCAGGGACACGGCAATAACTTATGTGGGTACTATGTTTGCGAATTCATTCAAGAACACGATATGTCGACAGGCCAAGCCGCACTAGAACAACTTAGAGTAAGTAAACAAAGTCCACAACATTATTTTATTACCATCAATTGTGTTGAGTTTTATTCTTATATATATATTGGCCCATTCTTCATATATATTCAGATCGAACGGATCGGGACCAACTCCTACCATTTGAACGCATACGAGCCATTCAAGAGGAATTGGCGGGTTCATACTTGATGAGGTCGTCACGGGCGGAGACCTCTTTAGATCTCCACCACACTGACCGCTGCCGATGTATGTGCCGATGACGATGGATGTGCCGATGACGATGTATGTGCCGATGACGATGTTTGTGTATAATAATAGTTGCTTAATTATTCATGTACTCGTATGTACCGATGACGATTTATAAGTATACCGCTCCCGATCGATTCCCCCTCGCTCCCCTCCCAGAAATCGCCCGAGCAGGCGAGGCAGAAATGCGCTGGCGAAGATTTAGGCCGTTTTCCTGCAGCGAGTTCTCGCCGCAGCAACCGTTCAAATCTGCAGCAACAACTAACACGGTTCCAGAATCTGAACCGGTGTTAACGGCTGCGGCAGACGTCGCCACCCTTTAACACCGGTTCGTATAAGAGCCGGTGTTAAAGGGGCCCCCCCTCTAACACCGAACCCTCAACAGCGGTTGGGGAACCGCTGTTAGAGGGCCCTCCCAACCGGAGTTAAAGGGGGGGGGGGGCTCTGCACTAGTGAGTGAATTATAGCAGGAGTAGGATTCCGCCACCGTCGTGGGATCTGAACCTGGGTAAGCTGTGTTACCTCGTACCCGTCAACCATCCGCCTTCGCCCACGTCTCTAAGCACGCACTGTGAGGACCCCTCCATGGCGTACTCGCCGGCAATACCACGACAATAACCAGTTCTAAGATCAATCTTAGAAAACACTTAGGCACCAGTCAACTGGTCAAATAGGTATTCTATCTTTGGCAATGGGTACTTGTTCTTGATGGTGACATCATTCAACTTACGATAATCCGTACACAAACTGTTACCTCCATCTTTCTTATCCACAAATAAAACATGTGATCTCCATGGCGAATCACTTGGTTGGATCAATACTATCTCCATCATAGCATCCAGTTGCTTCTTCAGCTCCAATAGTTCAGATGGGTTCATGCTATACGGTCTTTGGGCTATGGGTCCAGTTCCAGGGATTAGTTCAATGATAAACTCGATATCCCGATCTGGGGGCATACCGGGCAAAACATATGGAAATACATCGGGGTATTCACAGACTACTCTGACTTGGTCAATGGTTGCTTGGTCTAGACTCTTATTGCACTTGAATTGATGGGGCAAGGTTTTAGATACATTCTTGACTGATATTCCGGCTGTACTGGTCATGGTTATGGCTTTCTTGGCGCAGTTGATTAATCCTTTATGTTTCGACATCCAATCTGTTCCTAGTACTACTTACAAACCTTTAGTTCCGAGTACTATTAGATTAGCATAAAAATCTATGCCATGGATTTGGATAGGTACGGCCTTGCAAATTTGTCTAGCTTTGGTGGTTGAACCAGGTATTTGGACGGATTGAATCTTACTAGTGCATGCAAATTCTTCAGTAAAAAACGAGTGCGATGGTCCAGAATCAAACAACAGTCTTGCAAGTACTAAGTTAACAAAAAACATACCCAGCATGACATCTGTCGCTTCTTGGGCTTCTTCAGCATGCATGAGAAAGAGACGGCCGTTGCGGTTGAGCAAATTCCCTGGGGCATAAATTCTTCCAGGCTGAAAACGACGCTGCTTCTGAGCTGTGACATTTGCATTGAGAGATGCAACAATATTCTTGGGGCACTCATTGGAATAGTGACCCTTGGTTCCACATTCATAACAAGTCACCTGAGACTTGTCCTTTGCTGCAACACGCACCGCATTGCTTCTAGTCCTCGGGGCAGTGTTGGTGTTAGTGGCGACATTGTTGTTGTTGAACTTGGGAGGTGCATGGTTGAAATTGCTGGGGTTGCTGGGGTTGTTGTGATTTCCTCCGGGCCTTGGGTTTCCACGGTTGGGATAGATCGGACGGTTCATCGGGGGTCTGTTTGTAAGGGTCCCAACCTTTAAATAAGGTAGAGTCCCCTGTGTTTACAATGCTAGTCCCTGGATCAATAGCTAGAATCCACAGTTAAGATGTAATATCAGGAAACAAAGGTCACAATATAATTCTATAACCAGGATTGACATAATTTTATTACATCTTACATAGCTCATTTGGCTATTACATTACATTGCAGCGGAATAACTATAATCATGGGGTCCTTCATCTTCAAAGTGCCACAGGCAAACATGTTGGTTATAGGCTTTGTAATCCTAATCAATCAATCTTCACTAAAATCAATCAAACCTGCAACATTATAAGTTACAGCCACAAGGGTCAATACATTTGAATTGTATTGGCAAGTTTCACTACTAAGTTGAATATAAGTGGATCCTATCATTTCATGCATTTTGGCTAAGTAGAGTTTTAAGGCTCATTTGCAGAAAGCAATACTTTATCTTATCTTTTCCAAATGGTTTTGTTCCTTTGTCAAATATTTTCTGTTCTCCTTGGAATCCACCAAGTGTCTTTGTCAAAAACTCTTGAGATCCTTGGTACCCCCAAGTACTTCAAGTTTTTATCAAAATCTCTTGAGATCCTTGGTAACCCCAAGTGCATCAAGTTTTCATCAAAATCTCTTGAGCTCCTTGGCACCCCCAAGTGCATCAAGTCTTTTGTTTTCACTTAGAAAGTTTTCTTTTAGAAATTGGAATGTCGAGATTTCCCATAGCTTCAAGCTTTAGTTGCTCAGTATTGTCCATAACCGGGGACACGGCTAAGTACTTAGATTTTATTATCTTCTGCAGAAGTAGTACACTTTACCCACATGTCACAATCCCATCTTGTTGCCACCAGTGGCCACTGGATTAGTACTCACCAAGATGGAGTACTGGCAGATTGAGAATGTGACGAGGTCTTTCCAGAGGGTCCTCCCATACACCATTGCTAGCTTGTCTTCAGTACCCATGTAGGATTCCAGGTCCTCATTTTCAGTAACCTGAAGACAATGCATGGGTCTTCCCAATGTAGTTGACTAAGCTAGAGCCATAAATAGCATGTGGTTGCACACGAAAGCCACAATTGGAGAAACATGTTCAATCTCTAAGTTTCCTGGGTGGTTTTCCTTTGGAGCACAACACAAAGAGATTGCCATAGACATGGTTCCTTTTGTTGCCACCTTCTCCAAAACTCAAAGTCCTTGTCCACCCAGGTGGTTCATTGAGTCCTTGTTTTATTATGTAAAATCACAAGTCCTTTTCTCAACTTCATAAAATCTCAACATGTATCTCTTTTCAAAATATAGCATGGCTAAGCATGTAACAACTACATTGTTTTCACTAAGGAATGTATAGGGTATCCTATTAGGATTTAACATAGCATAAGTATAGAAATTCTTTTCATGCATGTTTCAAAATCCACTAAGTATAATGAAAATAGTAGGACTTTAGATGATAGTGTAACTTGTCTTTCTTTTGGTAGGGAATGTTGGTTCACTCTTTGATCTTGCTAGTCTCACACTTTTCTATCTTCACTACAATCAATCAAGCAAACACAATATCAACTAGTATTCCAAACCAATAATCAATCAAACAATTCACACACATAAAACAATGGGATCTAAGTTATGCATGCAAGCATGCAAGAGGTAGTTTTATTTGCAAAGATGGTTTCTACTAGGCCCTAATCTTTGTAAAGTCCAAAGTGGTCATTTTCCAAAGTGGCAAAGTCATTTGCAAAAGGGTTTCATCTATAAACCATTTTTAAATCCTTTCATTATTTTATGTGGTGGAAAATATTTTTATCAAAGCAACAACTTTAAGTTTTTCACCAAATAAGTTGTTGTTTCTCAAAAATTGGTGTTTAGGGTCAGTTGGTTTGATCCAAATCATTTTCCCAAAGTTTTTACCCCAAAAATATTTTCATAGTAAAATCAATATTTTTATTTGGCTAGAAATGGACTAATTAAAGTGTTCATCCCTAATCTTCACAAAATCCATTTTTAAATCCATGGGTTGATTCCTAGGGTCAGTAAGTTCACAACAAACGAATTTGCAAAGGTTTCAACCTCAAAAACATTTTTGAGTAATTTTTCTAATCTCAAAAAACATTCAAATGTTTCTGCAAAAACAAATAAACTAACAGAAACTTTTTACTAAACAAAATCCATGGTTGGCTAGGGCTTGTTCCACTGATTCTATTGATATAAAGTTTGTAATTTTTGGACGTGTGGATCAAAAGTTACAAGGGTTTCAATTTTGCAACTCAAATCTGTTTTCAAATTATGTTTTAAATAAAAACTGGCCACGCGTCGCGTTTTGATTGGACGGTACCGGTTCGAGTGGATCGTGCTCTGCGGTTCGTTGGATCTAAGAAGATCGCACGGCTCAGGGTAGCTCATACCGCTTCGCTCAGTTCTAATCTTAGCCATGTGATATCGATCTAACGGCTACTATCTAATTGCCACTAACTGGCGGCGCTCGACGGCTGCACGCGGCGGCGACGGTCAGGCGACGGGGAAACTGGCGATGCAGGAAGCTAGAAGGGAGGGGAGTATGCTCACCGTGATCGCAGAAGCCTGGGGAAGCTCAACGTGGAGTCGTCTTGGCAAGGGGCGCACGAGGACAGGAGGAATCGCTCACCGGAGTTGGGTCTGGCGACGGTTGCACGCGGTCGTGGTCGGAGGTGACGCTGTGGTTCGCCCCGAAGCAAAACGAAGATGCGGTTAGAAGCGCAAGATCAAGGCGAAGCTGTGTGCGTGAAGGAAAGGGCGCGGGGTGGTCTGTGCTTACCAGGGGACTTCGCCGGAGAGGGGCAGACACGGCGGCGCGGTCAGTGGTTGTCGAAGGCGACGCTTAGGGGCGCCCGCGGTTGAACGGAAGGCACTGTGAGATGCGCAAGGATCTGAGGAAAGTGTCCGTGTCCCTGGGGAGCCTAGTGGTGACGTGGGGTTGCCGAAATCCTCGCCGGAGCGTCGTCGGACAGTGGAAGTGTTTGAGCGAAATTCGACAGTCTGGGGGAGTGTTAGAGTGAGGCGACTGGGGGAAATCGAAGAGGAGATGCTGGCGCTTAAGAATGAGAGATTGTTGAGCGGAATCACTGCAGCAATTAAGTGAATTTACTCGGGGTTTTATTGACAGAGAACGGCAGCGAGGTTTGGGGAGAAGAGGTCGCGGTGGGTGAGGAAGAAGGCTCGGGAGTGGGGCCGTTTCGTTAGTGTAGTGAGAGAGGGAATAAGGGGCCACCAGTCAGTTGCTCTGCGGGTCAGTTAATAGGTGGAAAACGTTTCGCAGAGGAGAGTGGGAGTGGGCTGGTACTGGGCTTAGTGGGCTTGTCGACTGGGTTGTGTCTGATTCTTATTTTTTTTCTTCCTGAAAGTTTTATCTTTTTCCAAATCTATTTTGTGTTTTGAATTTACAAACAACATTTCAATCCTTCAAATTATTTCAAACATTCACCAAACATTGCAATTGATCTTGGTTCTGTTTAACAACATAAACCAAGGTCCTAAAATAATAATATTTTTATTTTAGGGTCCATTATTAATTAAATAAATAGACCTTGTTTAATAAATCAAGAATAGAATTTGTTTTATTTAAATCTCCATTTGAAATTATTTTCAAAACCAAATCGGTTTTATTTTGAAAATAAAGAATACTTGGAAAACTTGTTTTAAAACAAATAAATAAGTTTTTGATGTTATTTATTTTTAATAAACTTGGATATTAAATCCTTATTATTTTATTTGAGTAAACCATTACTGTTTTTATCAGATAGGAATATTTTTATTTCAAAGGCTTGCCCAAGGTTTATTTTGGTTCCATAAAATAATCCTTATTTATAAAACTATCTTTTCCTTTGAAAACCAAATCTTTTATTTTAAAGATCCAAAATAGTAATTCCAAATATTTTTATTTTCCTTTTATTAAATGTTTATCTTTATAAATTCCTTTAGGATTTATTTGATCCAAATTGGTTTGAAGGTTTCCAATTGAATTCAAAAAGTTTCTTCTCACCCTGAAAATCAACAAAGTTTTATTTTATTCATTTATTTTTCACATTACAAGATTTGGAAAATCTTGGGATGTGACAGGCTACCCCCCTTAAAATAAATCTCGTCCCGAGATTTGAGAAGGCTAGGGTTACAAATAGGCTCAAAACATCTAGGGTACTACCACCCTTAAAATAAAAATAAAAATTTCAAACAAAAATTTCATATTAGCCTTCTTGGGATCCTGGGGAAACTTCTCTGGGCAACATCTGCATTATGTCCTTTGTTTCCACACTTGACTCATGGGCCAAGGTTGAGATCCTTCATAGGCTTGTTCAACTTGTTCTTCATCTTTTCTGGACAATTGCTTGCATAATGTCCTGGGTTTTTGCAATTGAAACAGTGGACATCTTTGAGTTCTTTACGTGTCTCTTGTGGACAAGTTGCTACATAATGGCCTAGCTCTTTGCAGTTGTTGCACATTACTTGGCCAATCTCCTTATTCTTCTGGTTCTCTGGGCATTCACTGGAATAGTGTCCCATTTCTTTACATTTATGACATTGCACATGGCTTTTGTCCTTCTTTTGCTTTTTGGGTTTCTCCAAAGCTAGGAGTGCATCCAGTTCATGTTGTTCATATGTTATCTGGTAGGTAGGAATGTCTACATGTTTCCTGGGCCTTCTATTGCTCTTTGGATAATTTTTCTTTGGTCCTTTGGATTGGGTTGTTTTGTTTGGAGGTATAAGTGGACCTTTTCCTTTTTCATCAACCTTCTTGGTAGACTTGGATCCTTCTGAAAGATTTGCAATCATTTGTTGCACTCCACCTTGTTTCCTTTGTTCAACAATGGAATAGATGGGGCATTGGATAGGAACATGGTTGTTTCCTTCACATAGGTAGCAAGTAGCTTGAGAGGTGGGACATTGTCCAACAGGATGTTTCTCTTCACAGTTGGGGCATTGATCTCCATGCTCCTTGGAAGTATGATCCTTGTCTCCACAAATAATGCAAGCTGGGGCTCCATCTAGAATAACATTTCTGTCATCCCTGTTGTCACAAACTCTTTTGGAATAGCTTTCTTCCATTTTGATCATTTGATCAGTCACCTTAAGCATCAGTTGGCCTTGTGTTTCCAAAAATCCTTGCAGGGTTGGATCTTCTCCACTAGTGTTGGCTATGAATTGAGCTGTCACTTGGTTCAACTGGTTCTGGGTTGCTATGAGCTCTTTGATGCTGTCCTCTTGGTTGGTGTTGGTGTCATCAACCTTGATGTTGGAGTCTCCCGGAGTAGTCATCTGTTTGGTTTGAAGTGATATTAGAATAAGCAAAAGATTTCTAGGTAAGGATTCTAATCACACACATCACAATTCACACAAGCAATGTGCATGCAATCACAAGCCAAACTTTTCACTCAAACAAAGTTCAAGCACATACTTAGGCAACAAAATATTTTTGTTCCATCACATAAATTGATGAGCTTGTCTTAACTAAAATATGGTGGTCCATCTATATGGTTCACTTGTGATCTTTCCATCCTTCTTGGTTGATTCTTTTTGCATGAGATCATGGTTTCCTTGAGAAAACTCTTGGTTACAATACTTCAAGTGATGTGGGCTCCTTCTAACTTTTGCATTCCCTTAGTCTCTAAATCTTGAGCAAGATTTCCTTGTCTCACTTGTAGTCCTTAGTGGTATCCAAGTTGGAAGTCCTTGGTGATTATGCTGAAGATGTTGAAGTCATTAGAGTTGAAGATGTTGAAGTCATTAGAGTTGAAGATGTTGAAGAAGTCCTTTGCACATGGTGTAGTCCTTGGCCATGGGTAGGTTTTTCCATCAAGTTGAAAACAGATGAGATGTAGAATCAAAATCAAAGTTGTTGAGGAAAGAGTTTACAAGTTTGTTTTGTAAATAAGTTTTTGGAACAAGAACAACTCCTATTTTTCTAAGGGGTTTTGTCCAATCATAGGGTTACAAATCCTACAGGCAACACAATGCTCTGATACCATCTGTAAGGGTCCCAACCTTTAAATAAGGTAGAGTCCCCTGTGTTTACAATGCTAGTCCCTGGATCAATAGCTAGCATCCACAGTTAAGATGTAATATCAGGAAACAAAGGTCACAATATAACTCTATAACCAGGATTAACATAATTTTATTACATCTTACATAGCTCATTTGGCTATTACATTACATTGCGGCGGAATAACTATAATCATGGGGTCCTTCATCTTCAAAGTGCCACAGGCAAACATGTTGGTTGTAGGCTTTGTAATCCTAATCAATCAATCTTCACTAAAATCAATCAAACCTGCAACATTACAAGTTACAACCACAAGGGTCAATACATTTGAATTGTATTGGCAAGTTTCACTACTAAGTTGAATATAAGTGGATCCTATCATTACATGCATTTTGGCTAAGTAGAGTTTTAAGGCTCATTTGCAGAAAGCAATACTTTATCTTATCTTTTCCAAATGGTTTTGTTCCTTTGTCAAATATTTTCTGTTCTCCTTGGAATCCACCAAGTGTCTTTGTCAAAAACTCTTGAGATCCTTGGTGCCCCCAAGTACTTCAAGTTTTTATCAAAATCTCTTGAGCTCCTTGGTAACCCCAAGTGCATCAAGTTTTCATCAAAATCTCTTGAGCTCCTTGGCACCCCCAAGTGCATCAAGTCTTTTGTTTTCACTTAGAAAGTTTTCTTTTAGAAATTGGAATGTCGAGATTTCCCATAGCTTCAAGCTTTAGTTGCTCAGTATTGTCCATAACCGGGACACGGCTAAGTACTTAGATTTTATTATCTTCTGCAGAAGTAGTACACTTTACCCACATGTCACAATCCCATCTTGTTGCCACCAGTGGCCACTGGATTAGTACTCACCAAGATGGAGTACTGGCAGATTGAGAATGTGACGAAGTCTTTCCAGAGGTTCCTCCCATACACCATTGCTAGCTTGTCTTCAGTACCCATGTAGGATTCCAGGTCCTCATTTTCAGTAACCTGAAGACAATGCATGGGTCTTCCCAATGTAGTTGACTAAGCCAGAGCCATAAATAGCATGTGGTTGCACACGAAAGCCACAATTGGAGAAACATGTTCAATCTCTAAGTTTCCTGGGTGGTTTTCCTTTGGAGCACAACACAAAGAGATTGCCATAGACATGGTTCCTTTTGTTTCCACCTTCTCCAAAACTCAAAGTCCTTGTCCACACAGGTGGTTCATTGAGTCCTTGTTTTATTTTGTAAAATCACAAGTCCTTTTCTCAACTTCATAAAATCTTAACATGTATCTCTTTTCAAAATATAGCATGGCTAAGCATGTAACAACTACATTGTTTTCACTAAGGAATGTATAGGGTATCCTATTAGGATTTAGCATAGCATAAGTATAGAAATTCTTTTCATGCATGTTTCAAAATCCACTAAGTATAATGAAAATAGTAGGACTTTAAATGATAGTGTAACTTGCCTTTCTTTTGGTAGGGAATGTTGGTTCACTCCTTGATCTTGCTAGTCTCACACTTTTCTATCTTCACTACAATCAATCAAGCAAACACAATATCAACTAGTATTCCAAACCAATAATCAATCAAACAATTCACACACATAAAACAATGGGATCTAAGTTATGCATGCAAGCATGCAAGAGGTAGTTTTATTTGCAAAGATGGTTTCTACTAGGCTCTAATCGTTGTAAAGTCCAAAGTGGTAATTTTCCAAAGTGGCAAAGTCATTTGCAAAAGGGTTTTATCTATAAACCATTTTAAAATCCTTTCATTATTTTATGTGGTGGAAAATATTTTTATCAAAGCAACAACTTTAAGTTTTTCACCAAATAAGTTGTTGTTTCTCAAAACTTGGTGTTTAGGGTCAGTAGGTTTGATCCAAATCATTTTCCCAAAGTTTTTACCCCAAAAACATTTTCATAGTAAAATCAATATTTTTATTTGGCTAGAAATGAACTAATTCAAGTGTTCATCCCTAATCTTCACAAAATCCATTTTTAAATCCATGGGTTGATTCCTAGGGTCAGTAAGTTCACAACAAACCAATTTGCAAAGGTTTCAACCTCAAAAACATTTTTGAGTAATTTTTCTAATCTAAACAAGCATACAAATGTTTCTGCAAAAACAAACAAACTAACAGAAACTGTTTACTAAAAAAATCCATGGTTGGCTAGGGCTTGTTCCACTGATTCCATTGATATAAAGTTTGTAATTTTTGGACGTGTGGATCAAAAGTTAGAAGGGTTTCAATTTTGCAACTCAAATCTGTTTTCAAATTATGTTTTAAATAAAAACTGGCCACGCGTCGCGTTTTGATTGGACGGTACCGGTTCGAGTGGATCGTGCTCTGCGGTTCGTTGGATCTAAGCAGATCGCACGGCTCAGGCTATCTCATACCGCTTCGCTCAGTTCTAATCTTAGCCATGCGATATCGATCTAACGGCTACTATCTAATTGCCACTAACTGGCGGCGCTCGACGGCGACGGTCAGGTGACGGGGAAACTGGCGATGCCGGAAGCTAGAAGGGAGGGGAGTATGCTCACCGTGATCGGAGAAGCCTGGGGAAGCTCAACGTGGAGTCGTCTTGGCAAGGGGCGCACGAGGACAGGAGGAATCGCTCACCGGAGTTGGGTGCAGCGGCGATTACGCGTGATCGTGGTCGGAGGTGACGCTGTGGTTCGCCCCGAAGCAAAACGAAGATGCGGTTAGAAGCGCAAGATCAAGGCGAAGCTGTGTGCGTGAAGGAAAGGGCGCGGGGTGTCAGGTTACGGCGACTTCGCCGGAGAGGCGAACACGGGCCGCTGATCGATGGTTGTCGAAGGCGACGCTTAGGGGCGCCCGCGGTTGAACGGAAGGCACTGTGAGATGCGCAAGGATCCGAGGAAAGTCTCCGTGTGCCTGGGGAGGCAAGTGGTGACGTGGGGTTGCCGGAATCCTCGCCGGAGCGTCGTCGGACAGTGGCGGTGTTTGAGCGAAATTCGACAGCCTGGGGGCGTGTTAGAGTGAGGCGACTGGGGGAAATCGAAGAGGAGATGCTGGCGCTTAAGAATGCGAGATGGTTGAACGGAATCACTGCAGCAATTAAGTTAACTTACTCGGGGTTTTATTGACAGAGAACGACAGCGAGGTTTGGGGAGAAGAGGTCGCGGCGGGTGAGGAAGAAGGCTCGGAGTGGGCCGTTTAAATCGATGGAGTGAGAGAGGGAATAAGGGGCCACCAGTCAGTTGCTCTGCGGGTCAGTTAATAGGTGGAAAACGTTTCGTAGAGGAGAGTGGGAGTGGGCTGGTACTGGGCTTAGTGGGCTTGTCAACTGGGCTGTGTCTGATTATTATTATTTTTCTTCCTGAAAGTTTTATCTTTTTCCAAATCTATTTTTTGTTTTGAATTTCCAAACAACATTTCAATCCTTCAAATTATTTCAAACATTCACCAAACATTGCAATTGATCTTGGTTCTGTTTAACAGCATAAACCAAGGTCCTAAAATAATAATATTTTTATTTTAGGGTCCATTATTAATTAAATAAATAGACCTTGTTTAATAACTCAAGAATATAATTTGTTTTATTTAAATCTCCATTTGAAATTATTTTCAAAACCAAATCATTAGGTTTTATTTTGAAAATAAAGAATACTTGGAAAACTTGTTTTAAAACAAATAAATAAGTTTTTGATGTTAAAACCTTTTATTTTTAATAAACTTGGATATTAAATCCTTATTATTTTATTTGAGTAAACCTTTACTGTTTTTATCAGATAGGAATATTTTTATTTCAAAGGCTTGGCCAAGGTTTATTTTGGTTCCATAAAATAATCCTTATTTATAAAACTATCTTTTCCTTTGAAAACCAAATCTTTTATTTTAAAGATCCAAAATAGTAATTCCAAATATTTTTATTTTCCTTTTATTAAATGTTTATCTTTATAAATTCCTTTAGGATTTATTTGAGCCAAATTGATTTGAAGGTTTCCAATTGAATTCAAAAAGTTTCTTCTCACCCTGAAAATCAACAAAGTTTTATTTTATTCATTTATTTTTCACATTACAAGATTTGGAAAATCTTGGGATGTGACACTGTTGGTCCTTGGGGCAAATCCTGGAGATGGGTTGGGGCGATACTTTGGTGTATGGTGGGTTCCCGGTTGATGCATCATTCTACGCTTGCGGTTCTCATTAGCTTGGTTGATATTGCCTTCCATCTGAATGGCAGAGTCCACTAAGGCTTCAATATCAGCAAATGGATATTGACTAAGACTGTCTGCATCTCATCATGCAGACCATTCAGGAATCTCTCCTTCTTCTTAGCTTCGGTATATATCTCATCAGGTGCATACCTAGCCAATGACAAAAATTGGTCACGGTACTCAACTACGATCATCCTTCCTTGCTTTAGTTCCCTGAATTCATCTCTCATCCTCTTGATCAAACCCGATGGCACATGGGTTCTGCTGAACTTGATTTTGAACTCTTCCCAAGTCATCATTTGACCTCCATTCATGGCACGAACGCTGTTCCACCATGTTGTTGCATCTCTGGCCAGATAGTGGGTTTGCAAACAGTACCTTCTCGTTGGCTTCCATTCCTGCAACCTCTAAGTTGTTCTCCATGGTTTGCAGCCAATCATTGGCATATAGGGGCTCTTCAGACTTAGTGAAAATGGGTGGATTGATGTTCTAAAAGTTCTTGAGATTTGATCCATGGTTGTCCTGATTTCCATGGCCTTGGTTGTTGTTGTTGGCCATCTGTGCTATGTGCTGAAGGGTTGCTAAGTTATCTTGATGTTCGGCTCTTTTAGCTTCGCGGTCAGAAACCAACATTTGCAAGATTTGCAACATCGGGTCACGGGATGAAGTGCTTCCTCCACGAGGCATCTGAAGATTGAGATAGATCATGAGAAAAGAGGGGAAATTTCTAAGGTTCAGGGGTTTTCTTTTGTTTTTGAAAAGTTTTGAAGTTTGACTCAGATTTTTCTAGGAACTTGCTTTTCATTCATTCATAGAACACAATACAAACACACACCACAACAAAGAAAACATATGGTTTTAAGAACCATTCTGGGAAGCTACGACACAGTGGGACCGAATACAACATTCCTAACGCTAGTGCTCAAGTGGTACTATTCCTCGGAATCGGTGGCTTCATCCTCATCATCATCATCATCAATGAAGGCGAAGTCATCCTCATCGGTGAAGAAGTCCATGGCCTGATCCTCCAGAAAGTCATCATCATCACTAAGATAGGAGTAGGGGTCTCCACGAAGGTCTTCCCTTGCATTCTCCCTCTCCTCAAGCCGCATGTCTCTCTCATGGATGGTCTCCTCCAAATCCGTGATCTGGTGGCGAAGACGGGCAATGATGCGCTCCTTCTTGTCAAGCTGACGGCGACGAGACTGGCAATCCCTCACTAGCATGGCAATAGTCCGATCCTTCTTGGCAGCAATGGCATACTTGTGGTTGGCGTAGGCGCGGGCATTGTCCAACTCCTTCTGCCGGTCATACATCATGAAACTGAGGTGGTCCAGTTGAGTCTTCAGCTCATGGTGATATGGGGCCTCCAGTGGCTGTCCCATAACATCACGCCTTAGATAGAACTCAAAGCGGGTACCCTTGATCTGATTGATACTCTGCCCACGCAGATGGGCAAGAGCTTATTGCATGGCCCTGGCAAGTCCATCGAGCCAGTTGTTTTCTCTCAAGGTGAACTGAATTTCCTGTGAGGTGGGGGCTTCAATCTTTCCTCGGAGACATTCAACGACCAACCATTGCAATTCTTCTCCTTCCTGATCATTGAGCTGAGCTCCGATGAACTCGGGGTGTGGACGCTCCAACATCTTTGAGAGCTGGTCCAAGTCACGCTCAAAGATGAGGTCTCGTCCATTCCCCAACTAATAGAACTTGCTATACTTCACGTCCATCTATTATGAATAAGTTAGTAGAGTGATCAAGTGTGTCAAATTTTATGTATGTTTGCAAGAATTTTTGAGGAACATGAATTTTTATGAAAGAGTCTAAGTGGTAAGAATGAGAATAAGTTTTCATAAATACTCACTTCCTTTGGTTTTGAAACTAAGTTTTTGATTCAAACGTCCATTCTAAACTAGGGTCTCCTATGGTCAGGATGGATCTTATACCAACTTGTCAACACCTGGATTTTTAATCCCAAATGCCTGTTATGCCATACATCGCAATCCCAGGATTACCATTTTTACGAGACATAATAGATTGGATATCATAGTACATCATCCATTACAAACCATACATATGGTATTACAACAAGTAAAGGATCTCATGATCCATTCTTAATACAATCATATCAGCGGAATAACGTAATAATAATGATAGCGTAGGCGAGACTCCATCTTCATGGTCACAGGCAATGCTGACGATGGGAGATGATCCTAGTTGTGGTAACCTTCCTGGTGTCCGTCCTCCTGATAGTCCTCTTAATAGTCTAGCCACGGGAATAGCCAGGGACAAAGCCATGAGTACTCTTTAAGTACTCACAAACTAATACTAACAAGTGAATTGGTTTTGAATAGGAAGTACTAGGCTCTAGGTTGTTTTGCAAAAGGCCAGATATACCTCTACTGAGTTCAGAAGCAAAGAAAGCTAGTTTAAAGTTTTAAAAAACCTAAGTGGGAACTTGAATTTCATATCACAACTCTGTTGTGGTCAAATCAAGTCATGAATCATTTCACAAGTCATTTTGAAAACATCTGACGACGGAACAGTATGGTCACTCCAACTGTCCATAACTGCGGACGCGGCTATTCTAATAGTTTGACACTCTATAGAGGTGGTACACTTTCACCACAACATTCGATACATCCGTCAGGAACAACCCTGAATTCACCATACTCAGTATGCGGATAATCAATCCTAACCTTTCAATTACACGCCCTAGTATAGGCACCTCTCCTGTGAGTTTGGCCTCCCAACCAGGACCAAATGTCATCTTGGGAACTGCACAGGTGGACAATCTTCACAAGGTAGCCTCATCTCAAACCTTGGCTGCAAAGGAAACCATTCTAAGGTATATAAACTTCCAGTCAAGCCCTACCCAAATTTCGGGTATTGTGGTTGTACGGTAAAATTGGAATGGTATCGCATCCAGACAACCATCAGTTTTATAAAGGGCTAAGGCTCATGCCTCAACAATTTACAAGTGGGGATAAACACTAATGAGGGGGGGGGGTAATCAAGTGTGAATTAGCTAAGTTCAATCTCATGCCTCAGGATGACATCAAGATTTATCTAAATTAGGTCAAGTTTTATGCTCTTTATGCTACCTTTAAATAATCTTTATATGCTCTATAACTCACTAAGTAATTCTAAAAGAAATCTTTGATAAAGAAATAAAATAACTAAGCTTGCAAATAAAACTAGGATTGGGTATAATCAAAGGGGTATAATCACATATGCTTAAGGCATCTAGTTTGCAACAGGAGAAGTTGGAGGCCAGAACGACGACAGATGTCGCCAGGCTGCCCCCGCAATACTCCGACGAGGAAACCGCCGGCTCCCTCTCTCTACCGGCCTGCCGCCCACCGCCAAGCCCGCCGAACCCGCCGCGCCCCGCTCCCACACCCGCACCCGCGCCCGCTCCCTTGCCGCCGCGCCCCGCGCGCCTCCCGAGCTCGACCGCGAGGCTACCCGCCGCCACCTCCCACGCCCGCGCCTGCCGCCAGCACCACCGCATTAGGATTAGTGTATATAGTTTAGGATTAGGATTAGTGTATATAGTGTATGTATATAGTGTATGTAGTTTAGGATTAGTTTATTATTTCTAGGGTATGATATTTATAATATCGTAAGTTATATTTATAATAGGGTTTTTTATTGTAATATAATAGTGTAATATAGTATTTTTATTGTAAGACCCTCTTTGTAACCGGAGTTAGGGTTAGGGTGTTGGTTCTTGGTGGTGATCGGAGATAGGGTTAGGGTGGTGGTTCTCGCGGGAAGCCGCTTAGTCGCCCGCCTCTCCCGCAGCCACCATCACCGGCCACCGCAACCACACCTCCGGGTTTAGGGTTTATTTGTTAAGTTCAAATAAATATTGTGTGCATTTTGCAGGAACTATGGATCCACCTAGTCCAATCCGCAGAGACCTAGATTCGGAACACTTTCTCGAGGATATGATTCAAGATGCCGATGAGGGATCTCCCTCGAGGTATCTGAACTCATCCAGTGAGGGAGAGGAGACCAACAGACAAGAGGAAGAAGCCCATGGACGCATAACACAGACCAACGAGGTATATATATATGATGTCCGATGATCGTCACTAGATGTACCTAATTGTATATATATTATGTTGACGAATGTTTCTTCTCTTAGGCCTCTACATCGAGCAAGAAAACCAAGCGCGGCCTAGCCAAAAAGTTGGCTCAGGGTACTGTTTATGAAATTACAGAGGTCTCAGGAGAGGGCAAACCATTGGAACCGAAGAAAACAAGACAAATATTTGTACAACAATGCGGAGTTGTTGCTAGAGATCGCACCCCGATCACTGTTCGAGAGTGGAATAAGCCCAAAGAGGCGGAATGGAGTGATTTGTATATCGACGATAGGTTCAAAGAGCAACTATTTACTGACCTCATGGCACATTTCAAGCTACCAGAATGTGACACTGATGACGAGACGGATGAAATGAGAAAGAAAGTCAAGCAGTTTGCACTGAAGAAGATGGATGAACTATTCAAGAACTGGAAGAAATCATTATGGCAACAGTATCAGAAGGACAAGAAAACTCCATTATTCGAAGGCTATCTAGCGAAGCAGCAGCCTTACTGGGATGCATTTGTGATGTATAGGAAGTCAGGAGTTGAAGAGAAAAAGTCTGAAAAAACAAGATAAATGCTGCGAAGAAGAAATATCACCATAACATGGGGCCAGGGGGATACGCGGCTGACATGCCTAAGTGGGATGCAAAAGAGAAAGAGCTTCATGATAAAGGGATCATTCCAGAACCAATTCGCAAATCATGGGATTTGAGGGCAAGAAATTGGTTCCTTGGGCATGGGAGTACATATGAAGAACTTACAGGGGACCTTGTTTGCAGTGACGAGATAAAGGTACCCAGGAGTGCATGGATAAAAGTGGTGAAAGATATTAAAGATGGAATAAAACTGTTTCATCCCGATAGAGAGAATGACTTGCTGACCTTGGTCCTCAGGATTCGCGAACATACAGGATGAGTCCGCGGCCTTTACGGGAGTTTCACATGGGAGACTGGGTTTCCTAAGGACCAAGGTACCTATAGAAGCCGAGCAAGAGCAAAGTAGCAACAGAAGGAGGAGGAGGCAGACAAGTTCAACCAGGGCTAGCAAGACTTGACAAGCAGCAGCATCAAATCGACGAACTTAGAGGAATAGCGTGCTTGCAAGATCCTCCACTCGATATTACTACCAACCCATCTCAGCGGAGAAGCAGCGTGGCTGAATCGGAGGTCCCGTCTAACGATGCATCCTATACAGGTGGTGGTCTCGGCTACCCCGTGGATGGAATTAAGGAGCATATACCTTGTGAGCTCCATAATAAATTGAAGAACGTATCTGTGAAGGTGCGGTCGGATCGGCTTTGCCTTGTTCGCCTGAGATTCCACCTGGCTATGCTAAAGTCGGGGTGGATCAAATCGTAAAGGAGTGGGATTCAATGGAGCTTGACATCCCTGGACCTGAAGGTGAGATCACACTCGGAGAAGTACTTGGTGGGATCATTCTATGAGACAAGAACAACATACGGTTTCCAGGCTCGGCCCCAAGGATAACACTACCAACTCCGAGTCGTCGCATGTCTCCTTCACCTCCACCTCCACCTCCATCACCACCTCCAAGAAGCCCACCCCATGATGACTACGACCACGACATCCCGAGTCCATCTCGATCTCTGCTGCAGGCTCAGTAGTCTTCGCCGCCCGCTAAGGACAATAAGCGGAAGCATGCTCTAAAGGACGCGGCAGCCCAAAACGGAAAATGTCGCCCCTCCCAACAGTTCCTCATAAGAATATTCCCATCAGACCTTACGATCGTACTGATGCGGAATCTGCAGTGATAGCAAAGGCCGAAGTGGCAGCACATTTTGAGAAGAAGAAACCCAAGCCCGCTCCGGTATACACTGAGAAGCAAAAGTCATATGCACTTGATTTTCTGAACACTAAATCGCAATATGAGTTGCACCATAAGCCAGATGACTATCTACGCACACTTCAGAAAGAAGTGGCGAAGAGCAAATCAAGTGCAAGTGGTAAAGAATCAGCAAGCACAGGTGCAAGCGGGACCAAACCTGCGATCAGTAAAAAAATCAAACGTTCCCCTTCTCGGACAACAGGCCAAACAAACGATCGCACCCTTAAAGGTTTTTCAGAAAACGTTCCTCTTCTCGCACAACAGCCATTAGATATGTCAGTAGCTGTGGAGTTGGCGGCCAGCATGAAAATTAGTCTTGATGAACTGCTAGGCCCCCAACTCGACCTTCTACCCAATATGACAATAGCCCCTAGATATGTAGAAGGTGAGGATTTGGTCAGTAAAGAGAGGCTGAAAGAACTGCCAACACAAATGCGGAATCTCCATCAATGGTACTTGGCAGTCATAAAGCAGGGGAGAATAATGATCGTACCCAATGTCCCACGTGAGTACTTCTTCATACCCAAAGAGGTCCATATTGAGTTTCCAGAACTGTTCCAGTTATACCATCTCGACGCCCTAGACAAATCCATCCTCAACTGTTATTGTCTGTAAGTTGTTGAATTCATTGTCTACACGTTTAGTTTTTCAGTTGTTCAGTTTAGAACATGTAATTATCCTTCTTATGCAGAATGAAGATGCTAGAATATAAAATAAAAAGAATCTATAATATTGGGTTCATTGACCCAGATAAAGTGCATATAAACAAGCTAACGAAAAACCCAGAGGAGACGGAGGAAAACATTCTAAGGTTTCTATTGGAGCAAAATTTCTCTGACCACATATTGTTTCCTTACAACTTTAGGTGAGGGTCTTACTCTGTTGTACACATTCACTTTTGATTAGTCGATGCTAATAAGTGTAACTGATGAGTTACTGATGTATATATAAATGTTTGCTACTTCCACTGGGTTCTGCTAGACATTCAACATGATAAGGGTAGAGTTGATGTCATGGACTCATCAAAGAGACACCTGGAAGATTTCCGCAGCATGCAGGACATGCTCCAGAAGTAAGTTTCGCGCTATATCGGTCTCTTTCGTTGATTTCCCAAGATATCAGGTAATGAATAACTCATTCATTCATTTTCTTTGTCGGACAGGGTTTGGATCCAGTTCAAGCGCGAGGTTACGGGTATATTTAGTGAGAAGATGACGTTTAAGGCGGTCCGGTAAGTAGCACTTGATATGTTCGCGCATCTCTTTACTTCTAATTTCAATACAATAATGATGCTAGATTATTATTTTGATTGAATTCTATTATCGTAAAGTGCGCGAGGCAGCCACAGGGGTCGAATCTATGTGGATTCTATGTATGCGAGTTCATTCGCACGTTTACCACCGAACACAATGATTATAGAGTCGACGTAAGCAATGCATTCACACCATCATTTTATTGCTATCACCTTTTGTTATCATGATTGATATTCATAATGATCTACTTTTTCTTATATATAGTTCGAGAGAATGCGGGATAAACTACTACCAGAGGAACACGTACTAGCAATTGCGGAGGAGCTGGCGGGATTTATTTTCAAAGAGATTATAGACGATGCCGGAGAATTTAGTGTGAATAGGCGCTACTGATCTCCATGTAATCGAACAGACGTGCTCTAGTCCCAGTATTTTGTGATCTCCATGTAACTATGTAAATTGTATATATTTGTATGTTCGATTTCGTAATATAAGTTATCTTATATATATGCACGAACGAACGTGTACGATATGTCGTGGCGTACAAATATTCAAGAACCATTTTGAAATGAAAAATAAATAAATAAAACAATACAAAATGAATTCTCCGCCGCGGCAGAGAAAGGGAACAAAATGCTGCCGCGGCAGAGAAATCACTAGTCCGTAATGCTCTGCCGCTGCAGAGAAAAGGCGCAAAATGCTGCCGCGGCAGAGACCCACTAGTCCCGGTCCATAACACCAATCGGGACTAGTGGGGGTGCACCCTGAGCATGTAGGGGCAGCCACGTGGACACCCACTAGTCCCGACTGGTAACTTGGCCGGGACTAGTGTAGGGCCTCTAGTTCCGCTTGATTAGTCCCGGTTCAATAACGGGGACTAAAGGCCCTTACGACCCAGGAGTAGCGGCCCTGTTTCCACTAGTGATGTATCGTAGTTTCCTAGAATGGTTCTTAAAACCATCTTTTTTCTTTGTTGTGGTGTGTGTTTGTATTGTGTGCTATGAATGAATGAATGAAATGCAAGTTTCTAGAAAAATCTGAGTCAAACTTCAAAACTTTTCAAAAACAAAAGAAAACCCCTAAACCTTAGAAATTTCCCCTCTTTTCTCATGATCTATCTCAATCTTCAGATGCCTCGTGGAGTAAGCACTTCATCCCCTGACCCGATGTTGCAAATCTTGCAAATGTTGGTTTCTGACCGCGAAGCTGAAAGAGCCGAACGTCAAGCCAACTTAGCCACCCTTCAGCACATAGCTCAGATGGACAACACCAACAACCAAGGCCATGGAAATCAGGACAACCATGGATCAAAGCTCAAGAACTTTCAGAACACCAATCCATCCATTTTCACTAAGTCTGAAGAGCCCCTAGATGCTGCTGATTGGCTGCAAACCATGGAGAACAACTTAGAGGTTGCAGGAGTGGAAGCCAACGAGAAGGTACTGTTTGCCACCCACTATCTGGCCGGAGATGCAAGAGCATGGTGGACCAGCGTTCGTGCCATGAATGGAGGTCAAATAATGACTTGGGAAGAGTTCAAAATCAAGTTCAGCAGAACCCATGTGCCACCGGGTTTGATCAAGAGGATGAGAGATCAATTCAGGTCACTAAAGCAAGGAAGGATGACCGTAGTTGAGTACCATGACAAATTTTTGTCATTAGCTAGGTATGCACCTGATGAGATAGATACCGAAGCTAATAAGAAGGAGATATTCCTGAATGGTGTGCATGATGAGAAGCAGACAATGTTAGTCAATATCCCATTTGTTGATATTGAAGCCTTAGTGGACTCTACCATTCAGATGGAAGGAAAGATCAACCAAGCTAATGAGAACCGCAAGCGTACAATGATGCATCAACCGGGAACCCACCATACACCAAAGTATCGCCCCAACCCATCTCCAAGATTTGCCCCAAGGAACAACATACCCCCGTTGAACCGTCCGACCTATCCCAACCGTGGAAACCCAAGGCCCGGAGGAAATCACAACAACCCCGGCAACCCCGGCAATTTCAACCGTGCACCGCCCAAGTTCAACAACAACAATGTCGCCACCAACACCAACACTGCCCCGAGGACTCACTGCTAGGAAAAGGCCTATCAGTGGCGCATCATTTTGGGACTTCTGTGGCGCATATGGGATACACCACTGTTATCTAGCCACTAAAGTGTAGTTCTGTGGCGCATATTGAAATGCGCCACAGAAGTCTCAAAAACTTATGTGGCGCATATTGCTAATATGCGCCACAGAAGTCCCGAACCAGATCTTAAACTTCTATGGCACATATTGCCAATATGCGCCACATATTTTTTTCAAATTTCAGACAAAAACCGGCTAGGTGGGTGGTGGAGGGTGGAGGAGGGTCGCTAGAGTAGGAGGCCGCTAGTGTAGGAGGAGTACGAGGAGTAGGAGGAAGGGTTGCCAGACTAGGAGGCCACTGATGTAGGTGGAGTAGGAGGGGAGGGGTCGTCGGAGTAGGAGGAGAAGGAGGCCGTCGGTGGAAGAGGAGGAGTAGGAGGAGTAGGAGGAGGCGGTGGAGGAGGTGTCACCGGAGGTGGTGGAGGCCAAGGCCGAAGTAGGAGGAGGAGTTGGCCGGAGAGTGGAGAAGGTGGAGAGAAGAAGGGGAGGAAGAGGAGGACAGAAGAAGGGGAGGAAGAGTATGAGAGGAATAAGGGGAGGAAGAGAAGGAGAGGAAGAAGGGGAGGAAGAGAAGAAGGAGAGGAAAAAGGGGATGAAGAGAAGAAGTGGAGGAGAGGAGTAAAGGGGAGAAGGATAAAAGAGAGGGGGAGGGCACTAGAGAAATTCAAAATTCGAATCCCAACACTTATGTGGCCCCCATGTGAGAAATGCGCCACATAAGTTTGTCCCCCTTTTTTATTTATTATAGGAAAAAATATTCTTTCTTCCATAACTTTTTACTCTTTTCGAATTCCGGCGACTAAAATCGACTAGGAAATTTTGAGACGATCATTTTGATATATTAAACTTTTTTTCCCGACATCATATGCAAAAGTTATGGCCGTTTTATTGTCTCATGACCTTTTTTTGCAAAATACATCGAAATGCATTTTTTCCAATTTTCCCTACAACTATACCCCGAAATACAACTGCATCTCAAATTTTTATCATTTTCGTTTATTTTGTACAAAAGTTAAAAGGCGTTCCACAGGGGGGGATTTGGTTTTCCTTATTATGTGGCGCATATCTATATATGCACCACATAAGTTGGAACTTCTGTGGCGCATATATAGGTATACGCCACAAAACTTTGGTCAAGTGAATACTGTGGTGGGTCCTACCCTCACTTTCTGTGGCGCATATGTCCATATGCGCCACAGAAGTTTCCAACATCTTTGGCGCATCTGTCCAAATGCGGCGCATTTTTCCTATATGCGCCACAGAAGTGTGAAGATTTCTGTGGCGCATTGTCTGAAATGCGCCACTGGACAACTTCTGTGGCGCATGGTCAGAACCATGCACCACAGAAGGTCTGTCTATCTATAGCCGGTTTCCTAGTAGTGACTGGAAGCAGTGCGGTGCCCATTGCAGCAAAGGACAAGTCTCAGGTGACTTGTTATGAATGTGGAACCAAGGGTCACTATTCCAATGAGTGCCCCAAGAATATTGCCGTAGCTCCCAATGCAAATGCCCTAGCTCAGCAGCATCATCATGTTCAGCCTGGAAGAAGGTTTGCCCTAGGGAATTAGCTCAACCGCAACGGCCGTCTCTTTCTCATGCATGGTGGAGAAGTCCAAGAAGTGCCAGATGTCGTGTTGGGTATGTTTTCTGTTAACTCAGTACTTTCAAGAGTGTTGTTTGATTCTAGAGAATCGCACTCGTTTGTTACTGAAGAATTTGCATGCACTAGTAAGATTCAACCCACCAAATTGAAGCATGTTATGATAGTTCAAATACCTGGTTCAACCACCAAAGCTAGACAAATTTGCAAGGCCGTACCCATCCGAATCCATGGCATAGATTTTTATGCTAATCTAATAGTACTCGGAACTAGAGGTTTGGAAGTAGTACTAGGAATGGATTGGATTCAAAACATAAAGGATTAATCGACTGTGCCAAGAAATCCATAACCATGACCAGTACAGCTAGAATATCAGTCGAGAATGTATCTAAAACCATGCCCCGTCAATTCAAGTGCAACAAGAGTCTAGCCCAACCAACCATTGACCAGGTCAGAGTAGTTTGTGAATACCCCGATGTATTTCCAGATGTTTTGCCTGATATGCCCCCAGATCGAGATATCAAGTTTATCATTGAATTAATACCTGGAGCTGGACCCATAGCCTAGAGACCGTATAACATGAACCCGTCTGAACTAGTGGAGCTGAAGAAGCATCTAGATGCTATGCTGGAGATAGGATTGATCCAACTAATTGCTTCGCCATGGAGATCACCTATTTTGTTTGTGGACAAGAAAGATGGAGGTAACCATTTGTGTACAGATTATCGAAAGTTGAATGATGTCACCATCAAGAACAAGTACTCGTTGCCAAAGATAGAAGACCTATTTGACCAGTTGACTAGTGCCAAAGTGTTTTCTAAGATTGATCTTAGAACTAGCTATCATCAACTCAAGATTCGTGCAGAGGATATTCCAAAGACTGCCTTTACCACCAGATATGGACTATATGAGTATACTTTCATGTCTTTTGGATTAACCAATGCCCCTGCTTATTTCATGAACCTCATGAATAATATTTTTATGGACTTCCTGGATAAGTTTGTCGTTGTTTCCATCGATGACATTCTAATCTATTCCAAATTGGAAGAAGAACATGAGCTACACCTGAGGACCATCCTTGGAATCCTTAGGGAGCATCAATTGTATGCCAAGTTTAGCAAATATGAATTCTAGTTGCAGGAGGTAGGATTTCTCAGACGTATAGTATCAACCGGAGGAATTTCCGTTGACCCTGCAAAGGTGAAGGATGTTGAAGATTGGCAAGCCCCAACCACCCAAACCCAAGTTCGTGCATTTCTCGGATTAGCGAGATATTACCGCAAGTTCGTATAAGGATTCTCGAGTATCACAAGACCCATGACCCAATTGTTGAAGAAGGATAAAATGTTCGAATGGACAGACAAATGTGAAGCGAGTTTTCAGGATCTCAAGAGGAGAATGATTTCAGCCCCAATCTTGATCATGCGGGATATTACAAAGCCCTTTGATGTGTATTGTGACGCATCCAAGATCGGTCTCAGATGTGTGCTAATGCAAGAAGGCAAAGTAATATCTTATCTATCCCAACAATGAAGCAGCATGAACAGAATTGTCCAACCCATGATCTTGAACTATCAGCCGTAGTTCTAGCCCTGAAGACATGGAGGAATTATCTGATAGGAAACCATTGTGAGATTTATTCGGATCACAAGGGCCTGAAGTATATATTCAGTCAGAAGGAGCTGAATATGAGGTAGATAAGATGGATAGAGCTAATCAAATACTATGATCTGGACATTCACTATCACCCCGGTAAAGCCAATGTGGCTCAGATGCCCTTAGCAGATTGTCATGCCGCTTGAACTCCATGATTCTGAAGGAGCAACCAAGTTTGCACAAGGAGATGGAAGATTTCAGAATGGAACTAGTAAGTGAAGGATTTTTGGCTAGCATAGAAATTCAACCCACTTTGATCAGTCAAACCAAGGAGGCGCAGAAAGGAAATGCTAGTATCGACGAAATTAAACGTTGTATCAGTACAGGAAAGGTAACCGGATTCACTGAAGGTGAAGAAGGAGTTTTGTGGGAAAAAGGACGTCTCTGTGTGCCAGCAGATTCGGAGTTGAAGGATGCTATTTTGAAGGAAGCCCATGATACTCTTTATTTTATCCACCCCAGAGGAACGAAGATGTATCAGGATTTGAAGGAACAATTTTGGTGGTATAAGATGAAGAGAGAAATTGGAAGATTTATCACCAAGTGCGACATTTGTCAAAGAGTCAAGGCGGGACATCAGACACCCGCAGGACTGTTACAACCACTGCAGATTCCAGAATGGAATTGGGATTCAGTTGGAATGGACTTTATCACCGAATTCCCTACTTCTAGTAGGGGAAATTACTCTATTTGGGTCATCGTTGACATATTGGCCAAGGTAGCCAATTTATCACCCATCAAGACCACCTACCAGAGTTCAAAGCTAGTGGAGTTATATATCGCTAGAATCATCAATTTGCATGGAGCCCCCAAAAACATCGTATCGGATCGAGGGACTCCGTTTACCTCGAGATTCTGGAAGAAAGTCCAAGAAGGATTAGGAGTCCGACTAGATTTCTGCACAGAGTATCACCCTCAGACCGATGGACAAACGAAGCGAGTAAATCAAATACTCGAAGATATGTTGAGAGACTGTGTGTTAGAATATGGATCTAAATGGGAAGATTGTCTGCCGTTCACAGAATTTTCATACAACAACAGTTATCAAGCTAGTTTTAAAATGGCCCCATTTGAATTCATGTATGGAAGGAAGTGTCGTACCCCTTTGAATTGGTCAGAAGTAGGAGAGAGTCAGATTTTCGGACCCGACATCCTACGAGAAGCAGAAGAGAAAGTTCACAAGATTCATGAGCACCTCAAGACCGCCTAATCTAGACAGAAGAGTTATGCTGACAAGACAAGTTGCAACCTCGCTTTCAGTATCGGAGATTTTTTGTATCTCAAAGTGTCGCCTTTGAAAGGAATGCAACGTTTCTAGCTCAAAGGAAAGTTAGCCCCCAGATATATCAGACCCTTCAAGATTCTGAATCGTCGAGGAGAAGTATCGTATCAACTGGAACTGCCAGAGGAGATGTCAGCCGTGCATAATGTGTTCCATATATCATTGCTTCCCAAATGCCTTGAAGTCCCGGAGAAGACTGAAGTTTTCAAGAACATTGATCACCACACCATAGAGATCAATGATGACCTGACATATCCCGAAGTACCCATCCGTATTTTTGAGAAAGCTTTCAGGACCACCAGGACCCGAAGCATCAAGGTTCCCAAGATTCAGTGGAGTAACCACACTGAAGAAGAAGCTGTCTGGGAACGACAAGACTACGTCAAGACGGAGTATCCTGATGTTTTTAAATCCTAGTTTTCTTCTTTCTTCTTTCTCAAATATCGGGACGAGATTTTGTTTAAGGAGGGAAGGTTTGTAGCATCCCAAAAAATTTAAACAATGATTATCAAATTCCAATCACCAAAATTAGGGTTAACAATAACTTTTGTTAATCAAATCAATATGAATGCATGTGTGTATGTGATGATTGTATGAATGGACTTGTGTGATTGATCTAAATAGCAAGGAATGGTTGAAAGGTGAAAACAACATCATCTAGATCATTTCCAAGAAAAAACAAATCAAGAGAAATTCAAAAAACAAATCAAATAAGCAAATGGTCATTTTTGCCAATCTTGCTCACTAGACCACTTTGAGTGTTTCTAGTCCAAGATTTCAAACAAAAACAATTCTATTTCTTTTCACGCCATGATAGACCAATTAAAAGTGAATCAAATCCCACCTTTCAAACTCACAGAAACGTTTGGCAACTTGATTCAAATGACAATTTAAAATTGAACCTGGTTCATATGAGAAGATCACCCATTTTTCAAAAACCAACCAAACCTGTACCCCTTGAACTTTCCAACTAACCATAGACTACTGAGTGTGTAACTAGTACACCCACAAACTTTGAATCAAAAATTCAAATTTGAATCTCTTTCGGCCATTTCATCAAACACCTTCCAGACACAAAACAAAGAAACATCAAACACTATAGTGAGCAGTGATTTTGGCCTAACTTGTTCCCTCTATGGTTCACAACAAGCTATTAGTAGATCATCTAGCCCAATTAACAAGCTCTAGCACCACTGTGAGCTTGTCATTGCCATCAATGGTGACCATGCTGAGCTCACCTTGCCACCCCTCAGTCGACAGCAAGCTAGAAGATTCTCTAGCCTCACCAATGTCACATTCCAAGATTTTCCAAATCTTGTAATGTGAAAATAAATGAATGAAATAAAACTTTGTTTAATTTTCAGGGCCAGAAGAAACTTTTTGAATTTAATTGGAAACTTCAAACCAATTTGGATCAAATAAATCCTAAAGGGATTTATAAAGATAAACATTTATTAAAGGAAATTAAAATGTTTTGGAATTACTATTTTGGATCTTTTAATAAAAGATTTGGTTTTCAAAAGAAAAGGTGGATTTATAAATAAAGATTATTTATAAAGCCAAATTAAACCTTGGCCAAGCTTTGAATTAAATGTTTTGTTTTGAATAAAAATAGTAAAGGTTTATTTAAATAAAATAATATCCAAATTTTATTTAAATAAAATGTTTTACCATTTTAATTAAAACATCAAAACTTATTAAATTATTTTAAATAAGTTTTCTAAGTATTTTATTTTCTTAATTAAAACCTACTGAAGTGTTTTGGTTTTATTTTCGATTTCAAAATAAATATTTTAATAAAACAAATCCTATTTGATTTAATGATAAAGGTCTATTGTATTTAATTATTAATGGACCCTAAAATAAAAGGTTATTTTGTTTTAAACAAGTTTCCAAGTATTCTTTATTTTCAAATAAAACCTACTGATTTGGTTTTGAAAATATTTGGATTTCAAATGGAGATTTTATTAAATAAATCAAACCCTATTTGATTAAATAAATAAAGGTCCATTTTATTTAAATAATAAATGGATCCTAAAAAGAATAAAAATATTATTTTATTTTGGATTTTGGTTTATGTTACTGAACAGAACCAAATTCAAAGCTGCAATGTGTGGTGAAAGTTTGAATGGATTTGAACATTGTTTGGTTGTTTGAAATTTCAAAACATAATTGGAAAATAGAAAAGGAAAAAGGATTCAGACAGAAAAAAATAGAGCAACCCAACCATCTAGCCCAACTCAGCCCAACAGCCCAGCAGCCCAGCTCCTTCCCCCCCCGAACCATTTTTCTTCACCGCAGAGGCAACCCGCTAAGTCACTGGCTGGTGGACCTTATTCCCTCTCTCTCTATCTCACTGACAAAGAGGACCCACAGCCACGTTGGCGTCGTCTTCAAACCGCGCGACCAATTCTTTCCCCTCACTCCGGCCGTTTCCAGCGTCGATTGCTCGTGTTCAATTCGCCTAAATGACGCACTAATTCTGCCCAGTGATGATGCTCGTAAAATCGCCTCCCTCCCCTCTCCCTTTCCTTCCAGTCATCACACCACCGGAGCCCCAGGGTGTCCACAATTTTTGCTCGAAGCCTCACTGCCACCGACGAGTTCCCTGTCAAATTCCGGCGAGCCCTGACCCTCTCCTACCTCCTAGCTCACACCAGCTTGATCCCCATCATCTCACGCACCTGCCCATGGCCTCCGTTCGCCCACGCATGCCCCACAGCCTCGCCTCCGTCTTCGTCTGAGCGCCACCGACGGCTAGGTCAACTCCGACGAGCTCCTCTGGTAATCCCTGACCGCCCCCTCCTCTCTAGTTGACACTATCATACTCTCCTTCCCCGTACGTGTCTAACGCTCCCTCTGTTATGCACCGGCGTGCCTTGTAGCCTTGTTCCCGACAACGACCGAGCGTGCCTGACGGAAGCAGGGACTCCGGCGAGAAATTGTCGTCACCTCTGTGCTCCCCTTGGCCAGCCAAAGCAACAACGAGAATCAGTGCTTCATTGCGAACCTGGTGAGAAACTTCACTCTTTCCCTCACGTCCTAGTTCACCGGCCACAGCTGTCACCCGTCGAGATGCCACCATTGAGCACCGCCAGCTTCTGGTCGAGGCACTGAGAGCCGTCCGATCTTGATCCGGTGGATAGGATAGAAAGTAGAGCGAAGCGGTAAGAGCACGCCTGAGCCGCGCGATATCAATTAAATCCAACAGCCTGCGTCGCCTGATCCGCGCGAACCGTTTCCGACGAATCAGAATGTGCCGCGTGTCACTGGATGATTTAGAATAGAGTTTGAAATCAATTTAGATGCCATTTTGAAACCCTTGTAACTTTCAAACCACACGTGCAAATTTTACAAATTTTATATCAATGGATTCAGTGGAACAAGCCCTAGCCAACCATGCCCTTTGTTTAGCAAAAAGCTTCTGGAAAAATGGTTGTTTTTGCAGAAACAATTGTATGCTTGTTAAGGATGTGAAAATTGTTTAAAAATGAATTTGGGGATGAAATCTTGGGAAAATGGTGTATTTTGAACCTACTAACATTGGGAACCACTTTGTGGATTCAAAAATGAATTTGGTGAAACAAAATAATGATTCTTTGATTTAAAACCATTTCTAGTCAAATAGAAATGTGGTTTATTTATTAAAAATGGTTTTGGAAGAAAACCTTTGGAATTTTTTTTGTTTTAAACTCACTGACCCCAAACCCCAAGTTTTGTGATTTGAAAACATATTTGGTGAACCCTATAGGTTAACGCCTTAGTAAAAATATTTCTACACCACATAAAATGACACCTAGTTTTGAAAATGGTTTATGAAGTGAGACCTTTTGCAAATGACTTTGCCACTTTATAAAATGACCATTAGGTGTTTTTAAATGTTCATGACCCATTAGGAACCACTTTTTCAAACAAAACAAAGCTTGGCATGCTTACATGCATTACTTTGACTTTATGATTTTGTGTGTTGTTTTGTTTTATTATTTTATGTGTTGTTTTGCTTGATTGGTAGATTGAGTTTGTGCCTTGCTTGATTGATTTGTAGTGACTTGAAGAGTGTTATTGTTGCAAGGACAAGGAGTGAACCCATACTCTACCAAAAGGCAAGTGATGCTTCATACTTTTTGTCCCATTACTTTCACTATGCACTAGTGATTTTCTCTAAGTAAAACTTGCATGGATTTTGCTAAGTATAAACCTTGCTATAGTAAAACCTAGTAGATGAAACCTTAGTGGAAATCTTCCTAAGTTAAGATTCCTATTACTATCAAGCTTAGCCTAGCTAATAGAAAACATGGGTGGAATATATATTCACACTATGGAAAAATTTCTAAGTCTGAGGACTTGTGTTTTGTTTAATAAAACAACTAAGTTAATGAATCACCTGGGTGGAATGGTAATTGCTTGGTGGTTTTTGGTTGAGTGGTTCACAAGGCCCATGTTTATGGTTTACCTTGTGTATCTCACTTGTGGATGGCCACCCAGGAACAAAGAGATTTGAGATGTCAAATGTTGAGAAGCTTCAAGTGCAACCACTTGGCAATATGGGCTCTGCCATGATCATATAGGTTGCAAGAACTTAGCCATATGGACAGAGGGTGGTAGTGTTTGATAGGTTGGAACGCGTCCATTTTGGTCTAAGGGAAAGCTTCTGAAAGATCTTGTCTTGGGAAACCAAGTCTTGTGGGGAAAGTGCACCACCTCTGCAGAGTGTAAAATCTAAGTACTTAGCCATGTCCCTAGTAAAGGACAATTTGAGCATCAAGACATGGAAGCAATCAAGAATCTCATCATTCAAATTTCTAAGTTAAAATCTTGTGGTTTGAACAAGGGTTGTTTGAAATCTTCAATCTTTGATTGAGAGAAGCTTTGGAAAAGATTTTGTCAAAACAAAAACTTAGTATTTTCAAAATGTTAAGGAAAATCTATTTTGAGCAATGCAAGCCTTAACTCCACTTAGCCAAATGCATATATAAGATAGACTCCACTATACTACCATAGTATCACTTGCCAATACAATTGAAATGTATTGACCCTTTGTGGCTGTAACTTGTATGTTGCAGGTTTGATTGATTTTAGTGAAGATTGATTGATTAGGATTACAAAGTCTACAACCAACATCTGCCTGTGGCACTTTGAAGATGAAGGACCCATGACTATAGTTATTCCGCTGCAATGTAATGTAATAGCCAAATGAGCTATGTATGATGTAATAAAATTATGTTATTCCTGGTTATAAAGTTATATTATGACCTTTGTTTCTTGATATTACATCTAACCTGTGGATGCTAGCTATTGATCTAGGGACTAGCATTGTAAACACAGGGGGCTCTATCTTATTAAAGATTGGACCCTTACAGATGGTATCAGAGCATTGTGTTGCCTGTAGGATTTGCAAACCTAGGATTGGACAAAAACCCTTAGAAGAATAGGAGTTATATTTTGATCCAAATTTTTTAAGGGTGGTAGTAGCCTAGTTGTTTTGAGCCTACTTGTAACCCCTAGCCTCCCCAAATCTCGGGACGAGATTTATTTTAAGGGTGGTAGCCTGTCACATCCCAAGATTTTCCAAATCTTGTAATGTGAAAATAAATGAATAAAATAAAACTTTGTTGATTTTCAGGGTGAGAAGAAACTTTTTGAATCCATTTGGATACTTTCAAACCAATTTGGATCAAATAAATCCTAAAGGGATTTAAAAAGATAAACATTTAATAAAGAAAATATTTGAATATTTAGACTTACTATTTTGGATCTTTTAAATAAAAGGTTTTGGCTTTCAAAAGAAAAGTGGATTTATAAATAAAGATTATTTTACAGAGCCAAATTAAACCTTGGCCAAGTATTTAAAATAAAATGTTTTGTTTTGATTAAAAATAGTAAAGGTTTATTTAAATAAAATAATAAGGAATTAATATCCAAATTTTATTTAAATAAAAGGTTTTACCATTTTAATTAAAACATCAAAACTTATTAAATTATTTTAAATAAGTTTTCTAAGTATTTTATTTTCTTAATTAAAACCTACTGAAGTGTTTTGGTTTTATTTTAGATTTCAAAATAAATATTTTAATAAAACAAATCCTATTTGATTTAATAATGAAGGTCTATTGTATTTAATTATTAATGGACCCTAAAATAAAAGGTTTTTTGTTTTAAACAAGTTTCCAAGTATTCTTTATTTCCAAATAAAACCTACTGATTTGGTTTTGAAAATATTTGGATTTCAAATGGAGATTTTATTAATTAAATCAAACCCTATTTTACTAAATAACTAAAGGTCCATTTTATTTAATTAATGAATGGATCCTAAAATGAATTAAAATATTATTTTATTTTGGAATTTTGGTATTTGTTACTGAACAGAACCAAGTTCAAAAGTTGTGAAGTGTGGTGTTTGTTTGAATTTATTTGGTTGATTGGATGGTTTGTTTGAATTTCAAATCAGTAAAAAGAAATAGATAGGATAAATCAATCAGACAAAAAAAAATATGAAACGGCCCAGCCCAACTATCCTAGCCCAGCAGCCCAGCTCCTCTTTCCACCCCGAATCGTTTTCTTTCACCCAGCAACTCACCCACTGAGCGACTGACTACTGGCCACCACCTCCACTCCCTTTCTTTCACTGCCAAGCAGACCCCACCCCTCTAGCTCATCGTCTTCAACCCACGACCTGTTCTTCCACCCCCTCTCTCCCGTTTCTGCGTTGAATTCGCGGGCTTAATTCTCGTTTAATGGCGCAATAACTCCGCCCTGCGACCATGCAAGATAAAGCGTATTCCCCTCCTCTCCACTTCCCCTCTCTCGCCCGGCTCCCTCGGCCACCAGGCTGCTCGGAATTCTTCCCGAACCACCACAGACTCCGGCGAACTCCCGTTTAAAATCCGGCCACCACCACCAGCCCCACTGCTTCCAGAGCACACTGGCTTGCTCGCCATCATCTCTTGCACCTGCCAGTGCTTTCCTCTCGCTCGCGCGTGCTCTGCAGCGACGACTGCATCCTCGACTGAACAACGCCGCCGTCAGCTCTAACTCCAGCGAGTACCCCAGGTAGTTTCCGTCCGCCCCTTTCCCTCTCGTTCATGCACGCATCTTCGCCAGGACTGTGCGCATCTGACCCTGTCTTCCGTTTGCCCTAGTACGCTCTGTAGCCTCGTCCTCGACGATGCCTGAGCAAGCCCGATGCCGACGACGTCTCCGACGAGCAATCGCCGCCGTTCCCGTGCGCCCCCTACCCAACGACAAGCACCTTGAGCATCAGAGCGTCACCGCGATCACTGTAAGCACCCTCACCTCCTCCCTCGCTTCCTAAATCGCCGCATCACGTCGGCCATCAAGTCGCCGCCGCTGCCAAATGGTCAAAACAATAGGGTCCATTGGATCTCGATCTGACGGATAAGATTAGAAATAAGCGAAGAGGTAAGTAGCCTCTGCGCGCCGTGCGATATCACTTAATCCAACGGCATGTGTCGCTTGATCCACGCGAAACGTTTTCGACGAATAGGAAACAGACACGTGTCCCAGAGTTGGTTTTAAAAACAGAATTTGATCAATTAGACTTGTGATTTTGTAAATTGCACAACTTTTAAAAATCACGTCCAAATTTTACAAACTTTATACCATTGGAATCAGTGGAACAAACCCTAGCCAACCATGCCTTTGGTTTAGCAAATAGTATCTGTTAGAGTGTTTGTTTTTGCAGAAACATATGTATGCTTGTTAAGGATGTGAAAATTGTTTAAAAATGAATTTGGGGATAAAATCTTTGGCAAATGGTGTGATTTGAACCTACTGACCATAAGAATCACTTTGTGAATCCAAAAATGTATTTTGTGAAACAAAAGAAGGATTCTTTGACTTAAAACCATTTCTAGTCAAATAGAAATGTGGTTTATTTATTAAAATTGGTTTTGGAACAAAACCTTTGGAAAATGTTTTGTTTTAAACTCTTTGACCCTAAACAACAAGTTTTGTGGGTTGAAAACATATTTGGTGAACCATGGAGATTAATGCCTTGGTAAAAAAATATTTCTACACCACATAAAATGATACTTTGTTTTGAAAATATATTTTGAAGTAAAACCTTTTGCAAATGACTTTGCCACTTTACAAAATGACCATTAGGTGTTTTCAAATGTTCATGACCCATTAGTAACCACTTTTTCAAACAAAACAAAGTTTGGCATGCTTGCATGCATTACTTTGACTTTGTCATTTTATGTGTTGTTTTGCTTGATTGGTAGATTGAGTTTGTGCCTTGTTTCATTGGATTGTAGTGACTTGAAGAGTGTGAATGTTGCAAGGACAAGGAGTGAACCTATACCCTCTACCAAAAAGGCAAGTGATGCTTCATACTTTTTGACCCATTACTTTCACTATGCACTAGTGATTTTCTCTAAGTAAAACTTGCATGGATTTTGCTAAGTATAAACCTTGCTATAGTAAAACCTAGTAGATGAAACCTTAGTGGAAATCTTCCTAAGTTAATATTCCTATTACTATCAAGCTTAGCCTAGCTAATAGAAAACATGGGTGGAATATATATTCACACTATGGAAAAATATTCTAAGTCTGAGGACTTGTGTTTTGTTTAATAAAACAACTAAGTTAATGAATCACCTGGGTGGAATGGGACTTGCTTGGTGGTTTTTGGTTGAGTGGTTCACAAGGCCCATGTTTATGGTTTACCTTGTGTATCTCACTTGTGGATGGCCACCCAGGAACAAAGAGATTTGAGATGTCAAATGTTGAGAAGCTTCAAGTGCAACCACTTGGCAATATGGGCTCTGCCATGATCATATAGGTTGCAAGAACTTAGCCATATGGACAGAGGGTGGTAGTGTTTGATAGGTTGGAACGCGTCCATTTTGGTCTAAGGGATGGCTTCTGAAAGATCTTGTCTTGGGAAACCAAGTCTTGTGGGGAAAGTGCACCACCTCTGCAGAGTGTAAAATCTAAGTACTTAGCCATGTCCCTGGTAAAGGACAATTTGAGCATCAAGACATGGAAGCAATCAAGAATCTCATCATTCAAATTTCTAAGTTAAAAACTTGTGGTTTGAACAAGGGTTGTTTGAAATCTTCAATCTTTGATTGAGAGAAGCTTTGGAAAAGATTTTGTCAAAACAAAAACTTAGTATTTTCAAATGTTAAGGAAAAATCTATTTTGAGCAATGCAAGCCTCAACCCCACTTAGCCAAATGCATATAGATGATAGACTCCACTATACTACCATAGTATCACTTGCCAATACAATTCAAATGTATTGACCCTTGTGGCTGTAACTTGTTATGTTGCAGGTTTGATTGGTTTAGTGAAGTTTAAGTGATTAGGATTACAAGTCTACAACCAACATCTGCCTGTGGCACTTTGAAGATGAAGGACCCATGACTATAGTTATTCCGCTGCAATGTAATGTAATAGCCAAATGAGCTATGTATGATGTAATAAAATTATGTTATTCCTGGTTATAAAGTTATATTATGACCTTTGTTTCTTGATATTACATCTAAACTGTGGATGCTAGCTATTGATCCAGGGACTAGCATTGTAAACACAGGGGGCTCTATCTTATTAAAGATTGGAACCTCTATCCAGCGGGCCACATGCGACACACGCCCATAGACCGCGCGCCGCTCTCGTCGCGTGCAAGCGTGATCACCACCGGCCCAGGAACACCCCAGACATGCCCGTTCGCCGCCGCGTGACCCGTAGCCTCTGTGCGCCATTAAAACTTCCGTCGGAGCTGCCCAGAGAGTCGACGTGTTCCGACCGTTTTGCACCACCCCACGTCGCGTAACCACGCCATTGAGCTTCGCTAGGGAACACAGCACCGTCCCCTACCTTCGCCCATGCCAGTAGCTGGCTGTGCCGACAACCACCACGAGCTCCACCTGCGCCCTTCGGTCCTGTTATGGGGTAACCCTTGGGGTGGCCCGATCTTTCACGAATCTCCGCGGGAATCGAGGGTAAAGCGGTGGAAGGGAGAAAGGGGATGAAATCCACGAACACACGCACACGAAGAACCCGACGAACTCACGCACACAAAACACGATACACGCCGATAACTCACGCCGGTGGCAACCGGTCCAACATAATCTCTAGGATCAGTGTTGGGCGAAGCTCTCTCTCCACGCCAACAACGGGGGATGAGGTTCTTGGTGAGATCTTGACGACTTGGGGGCGAGAAACCGAGAACCCAAGGCCTTTTACAACTTGAACGCACTAGGCAAGATCCAAGAGGAGGGTGGATAATAGGGTGCTCCTTGGTAGGAGCATGAGACCAATAGATGTAAGATCCTCAAAGGGTTTCCTTAATCTATTATTATCCAAGTCTAGGGTTTACATATGAGGGGTAGGGCTATATATAGGCCAGCCACATAAACAGGGGTAGTTCTGGAATAAAACTAGAAATTTGGGCGAATTTGGGGGTTACATGGGCCAGGCCTAAAAGGCTTGAACATGCCTGGCGACGATCAGTCCGGAGACTCCGGTCTGGACCGGAGACTCCGGTCAATCTCCGGACCTGTCTCCGGAGGGGGATTCTGGCTATCCCGGGCTTGGGTCTCCGGTCTGGACCGGAGGAGGGTCCGGAGACTCTGGTGTTGGAGACCGGAGATTCCGTTGTGCAGCGCTCCAGCATCTTCTTCTCCTGGTCCTGCTTCCTTGGTGGCTTGGTGTGGTGGTGTTGCTTCATATCTGAGGATACACAACGTAGTTGCATGAAGTAGCAAGCCGTCCAAAGGTAGACCAAAATCACACGAGGAAAGGAGCGAGTTAACCTTGGCTTGTAGGAGCTTGGCTCGGGCGCGAGTCATTGGTCCACTTGGGGGAGTAGGTGTTGTAGATGGAGGTGCGTCCGTAGGACGGGCTGCATCAGCTCCCCCCCTTGGGAAAGAGTCGTCCTCGACTCTTCAATCGTCTCAACTTCATCTTCGCCATGGTAGGGTGATAGGTCCTTGACATTGAATGTGGGGCTCACAAGATACTTGGATGTTGGGATATCAATGATGTAGGCGTTGTTGTTGATCCTCTTTAGCACTTTGAACGGTCCATCACCTCTTGGCTTGAGTTTGGAGTCGCGGTCCTTGGGGAAGCGGTCTTTACTCAAGTGTATCCACACAAGGTCGCCTTCTTCGAAGATCATCTCTTTCTTGTTCTTGTTTAGCCTTGATGCTTGGCGAAGGACTTGTTTCTCGATCGTAGCTCTTGTGTCTTCATGGAGTTTCTTCATTGTTTGGGCACGCTTGACCACGTCCATATTGGCACGTTAATGAAGCGGAAGTGGAAGGATATCGAGCGTGGTGAGAGGCTCGAAACCATAGACGATCATGAACGGGCTCCTCATGGTGGTGGAGTGCTTGGCGCGGTTGTAGGCGAACTCAGCGTGTGGAATACATTCCTCCCAGTCTTTAAGGTTCTTCTTGATCAACACGTGAGTGTTCCAAGACTTGATTAGCGACCTCGGTTTGTCCATCGGTTTGAGGATCTGACGAGAAGAGGAGCTTGATGCGAGCTTGGCCATGAGAGTCTTCCAAGTAGCTCATGAATTTGACGTCATGATCGTGAAGCGATTGTTGTTGGTACACCGTGTAGCCGAATTATTTCCCTGAAAAACAAATTTGCTACATGTGAAGCATCATCGGTCTTATGGCACGGAATGAAGTGTGCCATTTTGGAAAAGCGATCCACTACCACAAATATAGAATCATGTCCATGTTTAGATCTAGGCAATCCTAACACAAACTCCATGCTAATGTCCGACCAAGGTGCATGAGGAATAGGCAATGGCATATAAAGACCAAAGGGATTAGACTTAGACTTAGCTTGGATACATGTAGTGCATCGTTGGACGTGGCGCTCCACGTCGCGTTTTATCTTTGGCCAAAAGTAGTGAGTGGAGAGCATGTCGTATGTCTTGTCACGTCCAAAGTGACCCATAAGGCCTCCACCATGGGACTCTTGAAGAAGAAAAAGTTGGAGAGACGATTTCAGAATGCAAAGCTTGTTTTGTTTGAAAAGAAAACCCTTATGCAAATAGAAATCATCAATCCCTTTGTCTATTGAACATTTTGCAATAATTGGTCCAAAGAAAGGGTCGGACGCGTACAAAGATTTGATGTCATCAAGACCCAAGACATTTACTTCGAGTCGTGTAAGAAGGCTTGTGTTTTTGCGAGACAAGGCGTCCGCTACCACATTTTCTTTGTCCTTCTTGTATTTGACAATGTAAGGAAAAGACTCCATGAACTCAACCCATTTTGCGTGCCTTTTACTCAAATTGTCTTGGCCCTTAAGATACTTCAACGACTCATGGTCGGAATGGATGATAAATTCTTTGGGCCAAAGATAGTGTTGCCACACTTGAAGAACTCGAACCAAGGAAAAAAGTTCTTTGTCATAAATGGGATAGTTTAGGCGTGCGCCATCAAGTTTCTCACTATGGTAAGAAATAGGACGCCCATTTTGCATAAGGACGCCACCAATGCCAATACCAATAGCGTCACATTCAATCTCAAAGGTTTTTGTGAAATCCGGTAATGCAAGAAGTGGTGCTTCGGTGAGCCTTGTTTTGAGCTCATCAAAAGCCTTTTGTTGTGCTTTTCCCCAAACGAACGTGACATTTTTCTTGGTCAATTCGTTGAGGGGGCAAGCAATGGTAGAAAAGTCTTTCACAAAGCGATGGTAAAAGCCAGCCAACCCATGAAAACTACGAAGTTCACTAGCATTGGTGGGTATGGGCCAATCTCGTATGTCCTTAACTTTTGAGACATCAACTTAAATGCCATCAGAAGACACAACAAAACCAAGGAAAATGAGCTTCTCTTTTGCAAAAGTGCACTTTGGGAGATTAGCATAAAGCTTTTCATGACGAAGGATTTGAAGGACCTCCTTAACATGAGTAACATGCTCCTCTAGTGACTTGCTATAGACAAGGATGTCATCAAAGTAAACAACGACACTCTTCCCAATGAGAGATCTCAAAATATGGTTCATGAGGCACATGAAGGTAGATGGAGCATTTGATAAGCCAAAAGGCATAACCAACCATTCATAGAGACCAAGCTTGGTCTTTAAGGAGGTTTTCCACTCATCACCTTCGGCCATGCGAATTTTATGGTAACCACTACGAAGATCAATTTTCGAAAATATAGTGGCTCCACATAACTCATCAAGCATGTCATCAAGACGCGGTATAGGATGTCGATAACGCACGGTGATAGCATTGATTGGACGGCAGTCCATGCATAACCGCAACGTATCATCCGTTTTTGGGACTAGAATCACGGGAACCGCGCTTGGACTAGTGCTTACTTGGATCAAACCTTTGGAGACGAGTTGGTTGATTTGTCGTTCTATCTCCTTCGTCTCTTCCGGGTTCGTGCGATACGCGGCGCGGTTTGGGAGTGGGGCGCCGGGTATGAGGTCGATGCAGTGCTCGATTCCACGAAGAGGAGGTAGTCCATGAGGAAGCTCTTCGGGAAATACATCTTGGAATTCCTGCAAAACAGCCATCAAAGAAGGAGGAACATTTGTCAAGTCATTAGTTCCTTGTGCTAGTCCCTTGCATATAAGGACATAGTGCAAAATGGATGGGTTGTTCCGCACTTCTCTCATCTCACTTTTGGTGGCAAGAAGAACACTCTTAGTTTTTCCACTCGAGTTTGGCTTGTGGCACTCACTCACTATAGTGTGGTTCTCTCGCTCACCACTCTTCTCACAAGATGTTTTTGTGTATTGCGCCCTCGCTAAAGCCTTTGCATTATCCGCAATTATTTGGCTAGGAGTCATTGGTTGCAACACACAAGTTTTGTCAAGCCATTTGAAGGTATAAGTGTTTGAGTGACCATTATGCAAAGCACGCTTGTCAAATTGCCACGGCCTTCCTAGCAACATATGGCACACCGTCATGGGGACCACGTCACATTCCACCGTGTCTTTGTATGGTCCAATTGAGAACGTTACCGAGACGGTGTGCTTGATCTTGACGGACCCTTGGTCACTTAGCCATTGGATATGGTAGGGGTGCTTATGTGGATGTAGGGTGAGGTTGAGTTTCTCACACAATTCCGTGCTTGCAAGATTGTGGCAACTCCCTCCATCGATGACAACTTTAATGGATCTACCATTGATACCGGCACGAGTTTGGAAGATGTTTGATCGTTGGTCTTCATTCTCATTGATTTGAGTAGATAAGACCCTTGTGACCACAAGCGATGGACTTGCGTCATGCTCACACACGAGTAGCTCTTGGTCCTCTTCCAAATGTTGCCTTGCCATGGCTTCCTTGACCCTTTCATCAAATTCATCTTCACTCAAGTATTCTTCATCGCCGTTGTCATGGATGAACAAAACTTTCTTGTTCCCACATGCGGCCGACTTGTGTCCTTTGCCTCCACACTTGTAGCACTCACCATTGAATGGTTGTTCATCTCTTGTGTACTTGCCACTTGGGGGCGGTTTTCCTTGAGGAAGTGTTGGCTTGAAGGGAAGCTTGGTGGTATTTGAGGAGCTTCCACTTGGTGTTGTCGGAGTAGTGGTTGGAGCTTGCTTGTATGTGAAGTATGTCTTTGGCTTGTTGAACTTGATGTCCTCTTGCACGTTCGGCCTTTGATGCAATGTGCACAAGCTCAACCATGTTGTTGTACCTTTGGAACTCGGTGATGCGCTTGATAGGATGGTTCAAGCCATTGAGGAAACGTGCCATTGTTTGTTCATCACGCTCTTCAATGTTGGCACGGATCTTGTTGAGCTCCATTTGCTTGAAGTACTCTTCCACGGTCTTTGTTCCTTGACTAAGCGTTTGAAGCTTGTTGAAGAGGTCACGCGTGTAGTGTGAAGGAACAAAGCCGGATCTCATATGAGCCTTCATATCTTGCCAAGTTGATATTGGGGGCTCTTCTTTTGATTCACGAGCGAGTTGGACTTGTTCCCACCAAAGGTTGGCATATTCATCGAACTCGAGGGATGCCATGGCCATCATATTCTCATTGCTAAAGTTGTGCATGCGGAAGATCTTGTCAACCTTGAGTTCCCATGAGAGGTATTCTTCGGGATCATTGGAACCAGTGAACTTGGGAATGGTGAACTTGAGCTTGCCAAAAGTTTCTTCCTCATTGCGGTTCCGGTTTCGACGGTTGCCATGATTGTGGCGGCCATCTTCATCATCCGAGCTCTTTATGTCTTTCTTGTTGATGGTGGTGTTGCTCTTGCGGTTGTTGAGGTGCCGTGTTTGGTGGTGGAACTTGGTTTGGATGACGAGCTTGGGGAGCTTGCTCGTGTTGTTGGCGCGGTTGAGGACGAGGAGGAGGTTGTTGGTCCTCACGGCGATCTTGGGGAGCTTGCTCTTGTTCTTGTCGTGGTTGATGCCGAGGAGCATTATCTTGCGCCATGTGGCGAGGAGGACGTCGAGCTGCATGCGCAATGGACTGCTCTCTTTCTTCTTGATGTGGAGGAGGCTCGTCGTGAAGATCATGTTGACGACATTGACGTTCATGTCGAGGAGGACGCCTTGGTGGATCTTCGAGTGCTTCACGCCGCCGGCGAACTTGTTCTTCCACTTCGGATGCTTCACTTGTTGTGGAAAGAACATGTCGATGGCGATGGGCTTGGTGGTCCATGTGAGGTTGTTCTTGTTGAAGCACAAGTGCCCTTTGTTGTGGCTGGTCCACTTCACGTCTTGGAGGTCTTGCGGAGAGGTCACCATCATAGCTTGACGTTGCGGCGTGTCGCGGAGATGGTACCGCTTGAGAAGAGCTCATGGATTAAAGGAACGGTCCATCCCGGTGCCTTGAAGCGTGACGGCGAGGAGCACTTGATTCACTTGAGGAGTGTCGTGATGATCTTGAGTCTCACGAGCGTGGCCTTGCTAACCCATCAATGAGGCATTGAAGCTTCTCATCCGTTGAGGCGAGGGCATGACCAAGAGCTTCATTTTGATGACCAAGGTTGTGTTGCATGGCATGCATTTGGCCTCGGACTTCTTCGAAGCGGTTGTCGATGTTCTTGAACTCCACTCGGGCTTCGCTAAATTGTTCATCTTGGCGCCGCTCAAGTGCTTCACAACGGTAGTTGAATTCTCCTCGGACCTTCCTATGGTCCCATCTTGTCATGTATTGTGGTTCGTCCTCCGGAGGTGGTGGTGGTTGGGACGGCTCGCCATTCCTATCCATGATGCAAAGCCGACAAGGGTTGTATATGGAGAAAAAGGGTACATAGAGTTAGCCCTTTACCTCACCTTGGAGATTATATCAAACCAATTGCCACACAAAGGAGCGAACAGCGTGCAAAGTGAAATGGCAAAGAAACTCACACACCAAGGAGCTACAACTCTCAAAAGCTTTTGGTGGATGGGTAGGATTGTGGGAAAACCAAAGAACCAACCGAACGGAAAGGATAGTCAAAAGTGGAGAAAATCCAACGACTCAAGTCAAAAGGAAATGGTCAACTCAAAAGGTGACGAGAACCTACGACTACACACACGCGTGGAGAAAAATGGGGTTAGCACGACTATGAAAGTGAGCACGAAAAGGCCTAACGAAGACTACGCTCAGGTGTCGTGCCAATGCAAGGAGAGACCACAACTCGTTTGCCAAAAGAGGGTAAGCAACGGATTTGTGCACTTGCCTTGGCGCGCTTATTCCTCTCTCTTTTGCTTACAAGCTTGATGCTCTCTTTGTATTGGGAGACTATGTATCTTTCTATTTTTATTTTTATTTTTCTCCCTTGCTATGCTACTATGTTAACTTTTGTATTTGCCCTCACACTCTCACTTTCCAATGGCAAGTGCACAATGCTTAGACAAACCCAAAATGAGTTGCTCTCATAGGATAGGTACACACAAAGGAAGATATGGCTACAAGGGTTGACACAAGTTATACCTTAGTTGATGGTGATGAGCTTGTGTCGATGGAGCGGGGAAGAGTTTGGGGTCCGTGGTGTCGAAGAGCGCGGCGCTGTTGCAGAAGCTATTTGTTAGTTGGTGACACGCACACGGAACACAAACAACAAGTGGACAGATTAGCCAATGCAGAAAAAGAGGAAAAATGGGCAAAACTGGCGTCCAGGGCCGGAGACTCCGGTCTTGGACCGGAGACTCCGGCGCACAGGGCCGGAGACTCCGGTGTGGGGGGTCTGCTCGTGTTCTTGAGCGGAAATCCACGCCTAGAGTCCTCAAATCCGTGAAAATTTGGCCAAAATTGGGCTGGGAAACGCAGGCAAAAGCTGAACCAACACCTTAGACAAGATTTGGTCGGATCAAAACCATCAATAACACTCCAAAACGACAGATCGATCCAAAGGAAAATTGGGGCTGTTTTTTGGGAAATTTTTGAATTTATAGTGGAGAGAAGAAAAATTGGGGGAAATTCGTGATCAACCTTGCTCTTGATACCAAGATGTTATGGGGTAACCCCTTGGGGTGGCCCGATCTTTCATGAATCTCCGCGGGAATCGAGGGTAAAGCGGTGGAAGGGAGAAAGGGGATGAAATCCACGAACACACGCACACGAAGAACCCGACGAACTCATGCACACAAAACACGATACACGCCGATAACTCACGCCGGTGGCTACCGGTCCAACATAATCTCTAGGATCAGTGTTGGGCGAAGCTCTCTCTCCACGCCAACAACGGGGGACGAGGTGCTTGGTGAGATCTTGACGACTTGGGGGCGAGAAAACGAGAACCCAAGGCCTTGTACAACTTGAACGCACTAGGCAAGATCCAAGAGGAGGGTGGATAATAGGGTTCTCCTTGGTAGGAGCATGAGACCAATAAATGTAACATCCTCAAAGGGTTTCCTTAATCTATTATTATCCAAGTCTAGGGTTTACATATGAGGGGTGGGGCTATATATAGGCCAGCCACATAAACAGGGGTAGTTCTGGAATAAAACTGGAAGTTTGGGAGAATTTGGGGGTTACATGGGCCAGGCCCAAAAGGCTTTAACATGCCTGGCGACGATCAGTCTGGAGACTCCGGTCTAGGGTCCGGAGACTCCGGTCAATCTCCGGACCCGTCTCCGGAGGGGGCTTCTAGCTGTCCCGGGCTTGGGTCTCCGGTCTGGACCGGAGGAGGGTCCGGAGACTCCGGTGTTGGAGACCGGAGACTCCGGTCTACACTGGAGATTCTGGTGTGCAGCGCTCCATCATCTTATTCTCCTGGTCCTGCTTCCTTGGTGGCTTGGTGTGGTGGTGTTGCTTCATATCTAAGGATACACAACGTAGTTGCATGAAGTAACAAGCCGTCCAGAGGTAGACCAAAATCACACGAGGAAAGGAGCGATTTAACCTTGGCTTGTAGGAGCTTGGCTCGGGCACGAGTCATTGGTCCACTTGGGGGAGTAGGTGTTGTAGATGGAGGTGCGTCCGTAGGACGGGCTGCATCAGGTCCCCTTCTGGCACTATAAATAGAGGCCACCCCCTCTCGATTTCTTCACACCAACACACTCCCCTCTCTCTCAGAATCACTACACCTCACCCCCGGAGCAAGGCGAGCAGCACATCACCGGAATTTGGCCGGAATCTGCCGCGGAGGAGGAAGAAAGGAGCCAGTAATTGGAGCCGCCCCAGGAGAAGCCGATGGTACTAGGAGGATCACCGTCGTCGACTTCGTCGTTCTCCCCCATCGCCAACCTTCGCCTGAGCCCCGGTGAGCCCCCGTAGACCCCCACTTGCCGTGCTAGGGTTCTGTCTCGCCGGTGTTGCCCGACGGAGTCGATAGGTCCCAGCCGTTCGATTAGAGTTTGATCGCACGACCTAGATCACCCCGTACCGCTCCGCACGCCCCTGTCTCCCTGACTGGTGGGGTCATTCACTTAAACCCACCCGTGCGTGCGCTGTGCACTGTGGGCCGGCCCAGTTAACATCCCGCAACCCAGTTAGTTTGAATTTATATTTTCCAATTTAGTTTCAAACCTAGTTCTGTACCTAGATTCAAAAATCAATCCAGAGAGATTCGCTGAACCAAATTGCATCAAACCAATTTTGTTAGCAAGGTACTGGAATTCTCAATCCAAGCCCGTTGGATTCAAATCATTTGGAATGGTAGATCACCCATGGTAAAAATAACAAGGCACAATCTTTTCTGCATTTAATTTTTTTTCAAAATTCAACCACAAAATATTTTGAGTTGATTCCAACTCTCAAAAAACACATTTAACAAGACCTTTCTTAATATATAAAAATCTCTAGGTTTACTTATAGAAATAATGGACAAGTAATAAAAGAAGGCCTCATAGGCCATTCTAGTCACTTTATTTAATTCAAATAAAAAAAGGTTAAACCTTGTTAAATTATGACACCACTTTAAATCACATTCCCAAGTACTGACATATGTGGTGATGACATGTGTGAACATGATCCCATGTTTGAGTTGGAGAATATTAAATCTTAAGTAGTTTTTCAATGAGTAGAAATTACTTTTCCAAAATAAAATAAATAAGACAAGTGCTTTGGTGATTGTAATGTTTGTGATGATGATAGATCATCTAGTGAAAACCCTGGTGTGATAAATAGAAGTAATTAATTATTGTTTGGTGATTGTGTACCTAGTATTTATTTATAGACACTAGTACCGACCAAGGATACGAGGATGAAGGAGAATACTACGAGGAAGAAGCCGAGGAGAACTTCAACCACTGCTCTGCACAAGGAAAGCTACCACTTGCAAGTTTGTGAACCATGCAAGCTATTAACTGATCATAAACCTTGCAAGCTATTGAGTTTTCAAGTTAACCCTTGCTTGACAACATTGCAAACTAGATGCCTTAAGCATATGTGATTATACCCCTTTGATTATACCCAATCCTAGTTTTATTTGCAAGCTTAGTTATTTTATTTCTTTATCAAAGCTTTCTTTTAGAATTACTTAGTGACTTATAGAGCTTAGAAAGATTATTTAAAGGTAGCATAAAGATCATAAAACTTGACCTAAGTTAGATAAATCTTGATGTCATCCTGAGGCACGAGATTGAACTTAGATAATTCACACTTGATTACCCCCCTCATTAGTGTTTACCCCCATGTAACATCGCAAAAATATAAAACAATGATCATCAAATTCTAATCACTAAATTTAGGGTTAACAAAAACTTTGATCAATTTATATCATATGAATGCATGTGTGAATGTGATGATTTGATTAATGCATGAATGAACTTGTGTGATTAACCTAATTAGCAAGAAATGGTTTAAAGACAAATACAACATCATCAAAAACATTTCCAAACAGAAAAAAATAAAGAGAATATCAAAAACAATGCAAATAAAGCAAATGGTCATTTTTGCCAATCTTGTTCACTAGGTCACTTTGAGTGTTTCTAGTCCAAGATTTCAAACATAAACTTTTCCAATTCTTTTCACCCCTTGCTAGAACAATTAAAAGTGAATCAAATACCACCTTTAAAACTTACAGAAACATTTGGCAACCTCATTCAAATCACAATTCAAAATTGAATCTTTATCATATGTGAAGATCACACAATTTCAAAACCCAACCAAACTACTGCCCCTTGACTAATCCAACTAACCAGACACTCCCTAGTATGTGCCTAGCAAACCCACCAAGTTTGAATCCAAAATTCAAATTCAAAGTTCTTGTGGCCATTCATCAAACACCTTGCAGATACAAATCAAACAAACATCAAACACTATGGTGTGCAGTAAAATTTGCCTAACTTGTTCCCTCTGTAGCTCACTCTACACTCTCAGTAGATGATCAAAGTAATCTAACTAGCTTTAGCACCACTGTGAGCAAGCCTAGCCATTAATGGGAAGAATGCCGAGAGCACCATTGCCACCCCATTGTCGCCAGCAAGCTAGAGGCAGCACTAGCCTCGCCAACCTTGTCTGGGACACGCAACACCGTCTGCCACCCATTGTCCCAGCCCCGAGCACTACCAGCCCCTGGACCACCCGGAACGCACACACCCATTCTCTCTGCGACCATGCCGAGAGCGCGCCAATGTTCCACACTCGACCAGCACCCATAGACCACGCGCTACCCTCGCCGCTTGCAGGGATGATCACCAGCCCCCCAGCACCCCGCCAGACATGCCCGTTCGCCGCCATGCGGAGCACGCGTGCTGTGCGACATTAAAATCGTCGTCGGACCCGCCAGAGCGTTTGCGTGTTCCGACCGATCAGCACCGCCCCACGCCACAAGACCACACCATTGAGCTTCGCCAGGGAGCATAGCACCGCCCCTACCGTCGCCCATGCCAGTAACCCTCTGTGTCGTCGACCACGACGAGCTTAGCTCGCGCCCGTCGGTCCCCTTCGGGCACTATAAATAGAGGCCTCCACTCGTTTTTGTCACACCATCTCACTCCCCAACTCTCACTGACCACCCCCAATCACTCCCGAACAGCGAGCACATCGCCGAATTTGGCCGAGCTCGCCGCTGGAGGAGAAGGAGCAATCGATTGAGCCTGTGGGAAGCTACCGGTACCAGGAGAACCGCCGTCGTCGACTTCGTCGTTCGCCCCCATTGCCGACCCTCGCCTGAGCTCCGGCGAGCCTCCCACGACCCCCACATGCCGCGTTAGGGTTCTGTCTCGCCGGTGCTGCCCGACGTGGACGATGAACCGTAGACGTTCGATTAGAGTTAGATCGTGCGGGTCACATTGCCCCATACCGCTTATCCCCTCCCCGTCTCACTAACGCGTAGGGACAACCACTTAACCAGCCCAGGTACATGCTGTGCGTAGTGGGCCGGCCCAGTAAAACATCCCGCGCGACTCAACAATTCAAATTAAGCTTTATTCATTTAAATTCAAACATAGTTTTGTACCTCGATTAAAAATCAACCCAGCTCGATTCACTGAACCAAAATGCATGAAACTAATTTTGTTACTGAAATGCTTAATCCATGACCATTGGATTCAAACCATTTGGATTTGTAGATCAACCATGGTAAAAATAACAAGGTAGAAGGTTTTCTACATTCAAACATTTTTCAAAATTCAGCCATAACAGCTTTTGAGTTGATTCCAACTCTCAAAAATCACATTTGATCATACCTTTGAGAATATGTAAAAATATATAGGTTTAATTACAGAAGTAATGTTCAAGTAATAAAATAATGCCACAGGCATTTCTAGTCATTTGAATTAATCAAAATAAAAAGGTTAAACCTTATTAAATTGTGACACCACTTTAAATCACATTCCCATATACTGAAATATGTGGTGATGACATGTGTCAACATGATCCCATGTTTGAGTTGGAGAATATTAAATCTTAAGTAGTTTTTCAATGAGTAGAAATTACTTTTCTCAAAATAAAATAAATAACACAAGTGCTTTAATCTTGTAATGTTAGTGATGATGCTAGATCATCTAATGTGACTGTTTGGTGTGATGATTAAAAATAGTTAAGTATTGTTTGGTGATTGTGTACCTCGTATTATTTCATAGACGATAGTACCGACCAATGATACGAGGAGGAAGGAGGATACTACGAAGAAGAAGCCGAGGAGAACTTCAACGACTGCTTTGCACAAGACAAGATATTAACTGAGCAAGCCAATACTTGCAACCTTGCAAGCCTAATACTACTAGTTGAATGAGCAAGCTAAAACTTTCAAGATACCCTACTTCAGCAAACTTATACTTGCAATTATGCAAGCTACTACTTGCTTGTTACTATGCCAACTCTATGCCTTAAGCATATGTGTTCATACCCACTTGATGACCCAATCCTAGTTTTACTTGCAAGATTAATACTTTATTTTTTTTATCAAAGCTTTTATTAGAGTTTACTTAAACGACTTGTAGATTCTAGAAAGATATTTAAAAGGTAGCATAAAGAGCATAAACTTGTCCTAAGTTAGATAAATCTTGATGTCATCTTAAGGCATGAGATTGAACTTAGCAAATCCCCACTTGTTACCACCCCTCATTAGTATTTACCCCACCTGTAGATGCTAGTGCTAAGCATAAAACTTGATCAACTTTAGATGGGAATACTTGGTGAAAATGGTTATGAAAACCTTAGAAATATGAGTCATTCTATTGAAATGTTTTGACATGTGTTCTTGAACACCAGATGATTTTTGATGATGAAAATGATAAGGCATGAGCCCCTTAGCCCTTTATAAAACTGATGGGTGTCTGGATGCGATACCATTCCAATTTTTACCGTACAACCGTAATACCCGAAAATTGGGTAGGGCTTGACTGGAAATTTACCTTAGTATGGGTTCCCTCACGGCCAAGGTCTGAGCTGAGGATACCTTGTTAAGATTGTCCACCTGTGTAGTACCCAAGATAACAGTTGGTCATGGTTAGGAGGCCAAACTCACAGGAGAGGTGCCTATACTAGGCCGTGTAATTGAAAGGTTAGGATTGATTATCCGCATACTGAGTATGGTGAATTTAGGATTGTTCCTAACGGATGTATCGAATGTTGTGGTGAAAGTGTACAATCTCTACAGAGTGTAAAACTATTCGAATATCCGCGTCCGCGGTTATGGACAGTTGGAGTGGTCATACTGTTTTATAAAACGGATGGTTGTGTGGATGCGATACCATTCCAATTCTACCGTACAACCACAATACCTGAAATTTGGGTAGGGCTCGACTGGAAGTTTATATACCTTAGTATGGTTTCCCTTGCAGCCAAGGTTTGAGCTGAGGCTACCTTGTGAAGATTGTCCACCTGTGCAGTTCCCAAGATGACAGTTGGTCATGGTTGGGAGGCCAAATTCACAGGAGAGGTGCCTATACTAGGGCGTGTAATTGAAAGGTTAGGATTGATTATCCGCATAATGAGTATGGTGAATTCAGATTGTTCCTGACGGATGTATCGAATGTTGTGGTGAAAGTGTACCACCTCTGTAGAGTGTCAAACTATTCGAATAGCCGCGTCCGTGGTTATGGACAGTTGGAGTGGCCATACTGTTCCGTCGTCAAATGTTTTCAAAATGACTTTGAAATGATTCATGAATTGCCTTGACCACAACAGAGTTGTGATATGAAATTCATGTTCCCACTTAGGTGTTATAAAACTTTCAAATAGCTTTCTCTGCTTCTGAACTCAGTAGAGGTAAATCTGGCTTTTTGCAAAACAACCTAAAGCCTAGTACTTCCTTTTCAAAACAAATTCACTTGTTAGTATTAGTTTGCGAGTACTTAAAGAGTACTCATGGCTTTGTCCCTGGCTATTCCCGTGGCTAGACTATGAAGAGGACTATCAGGAGGACGAACAACAAGAAGTTTATGACAACTAGGATCAACTCCCATCGTCAGCATTGCCTGTGACCATGAAGATGGAGTCCCGCCTATTCTATCGTTATTATTACGTTATTCCACTGCTATGATTGTATTAAGACTGGATCATGAGATCCTTTACTTGTTGTAAGACCATATGTATGGTTTGTAATGGATGATGTACTGTGATATCCAATCTGTTATGTCTAACAAAAATGGTAATCGTGGGATTGCGATGTATGGCATAATGGGCATCTGGGATTAAAAATCCGGGTGTTGACAACTTGCAACTCAAATAAATCCCTTTATGATAAAATCATAAATCATTTATTTTCTGGTTACACTTGCAACTCAAATAAATCCCTTTATGTAAAATCATAAATAATTTATTTTCTTATTAGAATGATTTTCCACTTCATCTTGAAAGTCTTTGAACGTTTTCAAATATTTCATACGTCTTTCTCATTAAGTGAATATTCACTCAAATTTGCGGAGAAAGCATATGAAGTTGAAATCCATCGCTTACGACTACAGATAATTGACTACATACATCGATATGTATGAATTCCAATAATTTAATCGATCGTTCTTCTTTGGCCTTTGAACGAAGTTTTAATTATCCGGAGGAATGTCTCACAAGCGTCTTTTGATCAAATCAAAGACTCCAAAAATCCATAAAAATGGAGTTTCTTCATGTTTTATTTCCAATATAATTTAAACGGCGATGTCACTTCGTAAGTGATCTTCCAATCATTTGTCTTGTGACATTTTAGCATTACCTTTATGGATGTGATTTTGTCACATCCCAAAATTTTCCAAATTTTGAAATGTGAAAAATAAATAAACAAAATAAATAATTATTGAAATTTAGGGTGAAAAGATACTTTTGATTCCATATGGAAACACCAAAACCCATCTTGAACAAACTTTGAATAAAATGGAATCCAACTAAATTAAAATCAAGTAAAATGCATTCTTCATAAATGCATACTGAAATTTAAACACTTGGAAAATAAACCAAAACTCTAAAACCCTAAATGGAATAAATTATTTCCAAGATATCTCTAAGACTATGGATGTGATCCATATAAAAATCTATCAACAAACATTTAGAAATGATCAGAGATGATAAATAAAAATATTACAAAAACCATAGAAATTGGTTTCACTTAATTTGGAACCATAGATAAAAACTTATGAATTTAATAAGATGAAAGGAAATAATTTCCAAAGCTAATAAAGATCCTATCTAAAATCCATACCAAATTGTGGGTAATTAATCCTAAAAGGATTTAAAAGGATAAACAAATATTAAATAATATTCTACAAATTGGAATCACCAAATTTGGATCTATAAATAAAAAGATATGAATTTTATAAGACAAAGAAAGGAGGAAATAAATAAGGAATATTTAAAAAGCCAAATTAAATCTTGGCCAAATCCATAATAAAATGGAATAAATATAATCCAAATCCAAATGAAATAAAGGGATAAAGAATATTCAAAATAAAAGTATATGGAATTAAACCCTATTCCAATTATATTTTAATAAAGACAAAATCCCTAAAGTAAATGATTGATTAAATCATGGGAAAATAATAATTGGAATTTGCCCAAGAGAAAAAAGTTATTTAATTAACCTAAATTGGATCAAAGAATTATTTGAATAAAAATTTATATAGGATTAAAATCATATTTTATTTGATTTGAATAAAGACATTGCCCAATTTAAATGATTAATAAATCATATTAAAATACTTTAAATAATTCAAAGTGAATTATTTCACACCCTATTAAATAAATAAAACCTACTGAATAAAGTTTGTTGAAAAATTAGAATTCAAATAAGGGTTTGAAAATAAAATCAAAATCTTATTTGAATAAAAGACAAGTACCGATTTTAAATACAATATAAACCATAAAAGAATAAAAGAGTTATTCTAAAATGGACTTAAAATACCTATTTAAAACAGTGTAGAAATATGCTGAACATTTGAAAAAGGTTTGAATAATAAATATGGATTCAAATGAATGTTTGAATTTGAAAACAGAAAATCAAAATAGAAAAAGAAAAGGGAAACAGAATAAAAAAATGAAAGAAATGACCCAACCCAGCAAGCCCAGGCCACTGGCCCAACTAGCCCACTCCCTCTCTCTCAAACGCGAAGCGTTTTTGCACCAAAACTCTCACCCGTGCACTCTCTGACTTGCTGACCCCACCGCACCTCTCTCTCATTCACTGACCACCAGGACCCACTGTCACGCTGTCTCGTCTTCAACCCGCGGTGACCTCGCCCCCGTTACCCTCTACAGTTTCTGCCGTGATTTAATCCTCATAAATTGGCGTAACCCCGCGAATCAATCCCGCCTCTGACCACTCGCGTTAAATATCCTCCCTCTTCTCTCCATTTCCCCTCAGACCACATGCCACCGGAGCCACCAGGCCGCCTCGATTTCACCCCGCGCCACCATTGTCTCCGGCGAGCTCTAGCTCAAATTCCGGCAAGCCCAGACACCCCCTTGCCCCTCGGATCCCACGAGCTTGTTCGCCGACCTCGTGCGCATCTGCCAGCACCTTCCCTTTGACCGAGCGCGTCTCCTAGGCTCGACAACGACCACACCCGAGCACCTCCGTCGTCTACTTCCACTCCGGCGCCCCCCCCACGGTGAGACCTGACCGCCCCTCCTCACTGGTTGCTACTACTACAACCCCCTATCTCGCACGCATCTAACTGCACCCCTGGTTTTTCTTAGCGCGCACCACAGCCTCGCCCCTGACGACGCTAGAGCATGCCCGTGCCAGTGAGCTACTCCGGCGAGGAATCCAGTCGACCTCAAGCGCCCCTTCGACAACTGCAGCAACGTTGAGCATCAGCACTCCACAGCGACCTCGGTGAGCCTTTTCCCTGTCTCTCTTGCTTCCTGAATCGCCGGCAACTCCATCCTCTGACCGCACCGCCGCCAGCCACCATCGCTGCGCCGCCAGACTTTGGTCATTTGCTGTGAGCCATTGGATGACGATCTTATGGACGCGATAGAATCATTTAGCGAAACGGTCTGGAAGCATCTGCACCGTGCGATCTAAATGAGATCATGTGGTCTGTGTTAGTCAATCCAACCGAAACGGTATCGCCCAATCAGAATTAGACGCGTGGCACTGACTCTGTTTTAAAATCAGAAAATGTTCTATTAGATATGGGATTTTGTAAAATTCATAACTATAAATCTACACGTCCAAATTTTACAAATTTTATATCAGTGGAATCAGCAAAAAGATTAATTTCCAACCATGCTCTTTGTTTAATGAATTTCTTCTATAAAATTAGTTGTTTTCGCAGAAACTTGTGTAGGCATAATTTGAATATAAAAATTGTTCTAGAAATATTTTTAAGGTAAAATCTTTGGTAAATTGGTTGATTTGAACCTACTGACCATAGAAACCAACTTATGTATTTAAAAATATATTTTGTGAGGCTAAAGGAATAAATCTTTGAATAAAAGTATTTCTAGCTAAATAAAATTATTGAATAAGTTGCTTTTTGAGTAAAACCTTTGGAAAATGATTTCATTTAAACTCTTTGACCCTAAACACCAAGTTTTTGGATTTAAAAATATAGTTGGTGAACCCTATAAAAATATTACTTTGTTTAAAGGAATTTCCAACAAAATAAAATATTGCTTTGGTGTAAAAAAATGGTTTATAGGTAAAATCTTTTGCAAATGGTTTTAATATTAAACACTTGACCTTAAAACACTAACATTTGTGTTTAAAAATATATTTGTCAAAACACTAGAAATTATTACTTTGATTAAATCATTTCTAACAAAACAAAAATGATTTAAATGGCCATTTTCACTAACTTGATATCCAATGGTTTTGCCACTTTTATAAATGACCAATATGTGTTTTAAAATGTTTATAACCTATTAGAAACCACTTTTCCAAATAAAACGATCTTTTTCATGCTTGCATGCATTGTTTTTATTATTCTATGTGATGAATTGCTTGAATGGTAGATTGAATTCGTGCCTTGCTTGATTGAATTGTAGTGAACTTTGAAGAGTGTGACTATTGCAAGATCAAGGAGTGAACTTATATTCTCTACCAAAAAGGCAAGTGGTGCTTCATACTTTTGTCCTATTATTTTCACTATGCATTAGTGATATTTCTAAGTAGGACTTGCATGGAATTTTCTAAGTATAAACTATGCCATGGGAAATCCTAGTAGATGAAACCTTAGTAGAATTTTCCTAAGTTAAGATTCCTACTACTATCATGCTTAGATTAGCTAGTAGAAAACAAGGGTGGATTATATTCATGCTATGGAATATTTCTAAGTCAAGGGCTTGTGTTTTGTTTAATAAAACAACTATGTGAATGAATCACCTGGGTGGAAAGGGACTTGCATGGATGGATTTTTGTTGAGTGGTTACCAGGGCCCATTTTTCAATGGTTTAACCTGTGTATCTCACTTGTGGAATGCCACCCAGGAACAAAGAGATATGAGATGTCAAATGTTGAGAAGTTTCAAGTGCAACCACTTGGCATTATTGGCTCTCCCTGGATCATATAGGTTGCAATAACTTAGCCAAATGGACAGTTGGTGGTAGGGGACGATAGGTTGGAACGCGTCCATTTTGGACTAAGGGAAGGCTTCTGAATGATCTTGTTTCGAAGCATGTCGAGTCATGTGGGGAAAGTGCACCACCTCTGCAGAGTGTAAAATCTAAGTACTTAGCCGTGTCCCCGGTAATGGACAATTTGCGCATCAAGACATGGAAGCTATCAAGAATCTCCTCATCCCAATTTATAAGTTAAAAACTTGTGGTTGAATAAGGGTTAAAGGATCACCATTTTCTATTGGAAGATGCCTTGGGTGATTTTGACAAAACAAAAACTTAGTGTTTTTCAAAAGATAATGAAAATCTATTTTGAGCAAAGCAAGCCTAAGCTCCACTTAGCCAAATGCATATAGATGATAGATACCACTATTCTACCATGGTATCCCTTGCCAATACAATTCAAATGTATTGACCCTTGTCGCTGTAACTTATTATGTTGCAGGTTTGTTTGATGTTAGTGAAGTGTGTTGATTAGGATTACAAGTCTACAACCAACATGATTGCCTGTGGCACTTTGAAGATGAAGGACTCAATGCTATATAGATATTCTGCTGCATTGTAATGTGATAGCCAAATGAGCTATGTAAGATGTAATGAATTATTTTATTCTTGGTTATAAAGTTGTATTATGATCTTTTTTTCTTGATATTACATCTTAACTGTGGATGCTAGCTATTGATCCAGGGACTAGCATTATAAACATAGGGATCTCTACCTTATTAAAGGTTGGGACCTCTACAGATTTCTCCAACTAGATTTGTAAATCATCCATCTTATATGGAATACGGTAATTATATGAACAATCTTTGTTCTCATCATACCTTATTTAAATAACGATTTTTAAAACAAATCTTGAAGGCAAGCTTTGATGTCAACAAGAAATACAAACAACGGTTTGTTTGTTTTCGATGAACATCATCACAGATTATCTTGCTAGTTACTTACGCCATTGTGGTTCATGAATTGTGTCGTTCTGTATGAAATTTCATACCAACCAATTCGGTATCCAATACCCAAGAACCACATTGTTTAACAAGCAAAGAATACAACCATAACATGTATATCATCTATATACCTAAACTTGATATTTCCAGTCTTCTCTTTTCTGCCAAATATATTTTATAGATTCTCTTTCAGCATTTCCTTTTCCCTTTTGAAAGAATCTATCAAAATCAAAAGTGGCTCCATATACATGACACATAGTCCAAAGCATGTATATTCAAATACTAATACCTTTGGACTTGCACTTTGAAGTAGATCACCATCATCAAATGAATGGCGTTCTTTCAAAATCCATTCTTTAGTAATATTTTAGTGCAGTAAACACTTTACATACATCTTATATTCATCCTTATCATGACGACTTTCATGATCAATCTAATGTAGCTTATAAAGGCAAATCATGAGTATAATGTTACTTTCAAAAACCCTTTTGGATGATTAGGATGTCTAGCATCTCCAACCTTCGCAAATTCTCATCCAATATGAGAACATACATTAGACTCTATCATATTGCAACCAAAACATTGTTTCAGATATCATTATATCTTCCACACATGATGGTTTCTGAAACAATTCTTTCAGCTCCTAGATAAACTTGATATTAAAACAATCAAGAATCATGGAGGCAAACATGATACTCACTGGAATTGTTACTCTCGATTTAATACTAATTATTAAACTTCACGGAGTAAACAGAGTTTGCTGAAAGTTTGCAATAGGACTTTAAACTTTAGATTGACACTCAACACAATACGATACCAGTTCGTGAAGTAAATATCCAGAATTCTATAGTTCGATTATCTCAATTACAACTAAGCATAAGGTGGTGAATGAATGCCAATGACTACAACAAATTATGAAAATTCACATTGATTTAATTTATGATAAATTTTGTTCTACTAATCCAAATTATAAATGAACTCCCACTCAAAAACGACATCGCTCGTGTCTTTTTGGTGATTACATGAACCAAATCCACTATACGAAGTCTGATCATCACGTGAGTCGGTGTAGCTTCAAAGGTGAGCATCCATATGGTCATCATATCAAAACATATGACTCATGCTTAACCTTTAGGTCCGTGTTCCGAGGACATGTCTTCACATGCTAGGCTCGCCGAGTAAGAACCTTAGTATCCGCGTGTGTAAAACTGTCTTACACCCAAGATATGCTCGTGGATTCAAGTACACCCGATCATCATGTTATGTCTTGAAGCGGCAAAACATTGTCGGTTCATACTTAAGGAAGAACACATTTTTATCTTTATATCTAAATGAGGGATCATATTATTATGCTAATAAAATGCCAAACAAGCAATATAAGATGCAACAAACATCACATGTGAATAAGGGAAATGATATGGTCCTTGCACTTGATCGTTATCATGTGCATCGTGCTATGATCTTCATCATTCCTTTATGTGTAAGGCCAAGGTCTATGGAACTTACATGTTGTGTGTGTTGTAAGAGTATCGACTTATACTTTTACTTACAACATCACCATATCATGACACTAGCCCAGCAACAATCTAAACTAGACGCTTCTAATTTATCCATTGCAAGTTTTACGTGGCTCGGGGATTTAGAAGATAGAACCGTTCTTATCTATGAACATGAACCACAGCGAGGATAACCAAATTATTGACAACTCATTGAAAATTAGATATTGACTATAGTAGGAGAGATAGACACCCGCTAGCCACTTGTGCAAAACTAGTTGCATGTCAAGCGTGGAACAGGTCTCATGTGCAAGGACATGTAAAGTTTGTCTGGGACGCTTCAGCCCACTATGCCACCAATATCCAAAGTACAACTAAGAAACAATAAAATGATCATCATCGCCCACATGTACATATGTGTACTATCCGTGCAAAGCATCTATGCATAGATTCAGCTCTGATACCACTGTAGGGTTCGCAACATAGAAAACAAAAATTTTCCTACGATGGGAACAACTATGTACCAAGATCTATCTACTAGATACAAGCAACGGGTGGATATACATCCATAGAATACATACCCTCGAAGACTGAATAGAGTCAACGAGGTTGTACTCGTGGATGATGTAGGCGAACACTTTCTGATCTCAAGATCATGATGAACTCCATCTGGTCCAGCCGGTCTAGCACCATCAAGTCCAGCACCGCAAAGTAGTGGTGCATCCGTGATCGCACACACACGTCCGGGTACCCCGACAACCTCCGTGCCCTTTCTCCAGCAGAGCAACAGAAGCAACAAATCCTTTCAGAAAAAGCAACCGGGAACATGTATCTCGCTGATCCTAGACCATGGGGAAATTCTAAAGGGGGGAGAGAGATCCTTCAGGAGGAGGTGTCCTTTGAGAGGAGGAGAGGGAGGCCTTTTATAGGGAGAGGGGGAGCACCCAAGGGGCATGGCGCCCAGCCCATGGTGGCTGCCCCCACCTCTTCCACATTCATGTGGGTGGAGCTCCCACTCAAAATGAAAAGCCTCCACTCACATAAACATGCCTCCACTCAAAAATCCACTCACATGCATCAAATTTCCAGCAAAATTAATGCAAGCTCTCATTTAAATAAAACTCTTTTATTTATTTATTTAGAATTTTGTTAATTACTCTAATTAACAAACATTCACATAAACCCCTTATAAAATTTCAATTTCACATGCAGAACCAGTTTCAGCAATTTCAACCGAAACAGTTCTGGTGTCTAGTGAAATAAATTCCTGCGCTTTCTTTTTCTTTCTCTGGCATGTCATTTTCTCCGAATGGTGTCAGTATCCCTTAAGTGTCTCACGCTACGGTTAGTGAATAATGTAGACATGATCGAAACCCCTCTCCGATCAATAATAAGAAGTGGGACATGGAGATCCGTACTGACTCCCACACATTCAACGATGACTTCTGTGATCGTGTGAACCTTATACGCATGTAACTCAATCCATTTTTCTCACGATATATTACATGTCCGAGATTCGATCATCGGTATCTCCATACCTAGTTTGATCTCGTTACAGACATGTACTTTTTTCTCGTTCCCGTGATTTAACATTCTAGTGATCAAATCACTTACTTGCAAGCTAACTAATGTGATATCACCGAGAGGGCCCAGAGTATATCTCTCCGTCATCTTCATGGAAAAATTCCACTATTGATCCATGATCCTCAACATAACACCTTCATAGAACTGAACCCATCTTTATAGTCACCCTGTTACGGTGTGACGTTTGATGTTATCAAGATACTCTTCCGGTGTTAGTGATTAACATGATCTCATGGTCTAAGGAGTAAGATTACTTTGTATGATGTTATAGCAATATAAACACAATGATGTTGATCGTAATGCTATACTTCGGATGAATGTTCATCACACCATTCCAACAATGTTGTGACCTCGTTATTAACAACATCCAATGTCCATGATCAGGAAACCTTTGATCATCTTGTTAATCAACGAGCTAGTTTGTAAGAGGGGCATAACTACGAACTTCCTTTTTGTTTATTAAACACACATGTATTAACGTTTCCGTATTAATACAATTATAGCATGCAAAATAAACATGTCGTGGTGTGGAACACGGCAGAGCCATCAGGGATGGTAAAGAAGGGACACACGGATGCATTCGGTGGCTCACGCAACAGGTTGGGCACGGTGCACTACAAACACAGGGACATACCCAGGTTCGGGACCCTCTTGGCGAGATAACACCCCTACTCCTGCAAGATGAACTATGTATGGGAGCTTGATGCTTAGTACAGATGCTCCTTGAGATGTTTCCTTAGCTACTATCGGAGGCTAGAGGAAGATGGGAACTTGATGCTAACACTTCTATCCTTCTTTTGTTGCCTACCTAGAACCCTGGCTCTTCCCTCCCTTATATACTGGTCTGGGGGCCAGATTACAGATCGGGTCCTAGAGTTTACTGTTTGGATATGGGTTTATAGGGCAGGGCCGGCTACAGGGCCCAGCCGGTGGGCCAGGACCCATTCCTCCCTTCTTTTAGCGTCATCCTTCTCTTTAGTGGTCACCCGGGCTTCCTTTGGGGCATCACCCCTGCTTTAATGGTCACACGGACTTCTTTCACCAGGCCAGCCGACCGTGTTGCTTTATCTTCGTCGGGTAGCGCTGGGCATGACGACATGCCAGCTTCCTTGATGACGAGGGAGAGCCAGAAGCGTACCCCGCACAGAGCGTTACTCCTTCCGCGCTCTCCATCGAATCCGAGGTGAGCCGGGTGGGAACGGCCACCCGGCCGGTTCTTCTGGCCACCGGCTAGACGGGCCAGCCGGGAAGGTTATAAGACCAGCCGGGCTTGCTTGCCAGACGGCTAGAGTTGCATTTCCTAGAGGCTAGGCGGCCTGCGTCTTTTGGAGCCGACCTACTTATGCCTGGATTTCCCCACCCGGGGGTCATCCCCCCGACCAAACATTTATCATAAATAAGGAATACGATAATAGCCACTTTATTATTGCCTCTCGGGAATATTCCCTTCAGTTGACTTATAAGCCATTTGCAAAGATATATCAGTTGGTATCAACTTTTCTAGCTGGAGTCTCTTATAGAGAGAAAAAGTCATAATACTAACTCCAACTCCAAAATCACATAAATCAGTTCTAACATAATTATTTTAAATAGAGTAAGGAATACTTGGTATACCTCGACCACCAAGTTTCTTTGGAACCTTAACATTGAAGGAATAATTAGCAAGCAAAGTAGAAATTTACTCATTAGGAATATTCCTTTTATTAGAGACAATACCCTCATATACTTAGAATAAGGAGGAAACTTAATAGCATCAGTCAAAGGAATTTGCAAAAATAAAGGTTTCATCCACTCACAAAACTTGTTATAGTGTTCTTCGTCCTTTGACTTGTGTTTCTTATTGGGTAAAGGCATAGGTTTCTGCACCCAAGGTTCTCTCTTTACCATGTTTATTAGCTATAAAATCTTCCTTAGTGCACCTAGTGTTCGTAGTGTGCTTCTCAGGTTCTTCCTCAACTTCCTCCTTATCAGGGGCATCATTTTTATCATTACCACTCTCTATTTCAGCATCAGAGACACATATACTATTAGGATCTACAGCAGGTTCAGAGGGTTCCTCAACTATTTTGTGTTTCTTTTTCTTTCTCTTACGAGGAATACCGCTACTTTCACCTTGTTGAGAATCCTGCTCAATTCTTTTAGGGTGTCCTTCAGGATATAAAGGATCTTGAGTGTCTATACCACTCCTAGTTCTAATTCCATAAGCATGTTTATCTAATGAGGCATTAACTAGCATATCCTTTTGCACCTTAGCAAGTTGATCAATTTAAGTTTGAACCATTTGAAAGTGTTTTCAAAGAATTTTAACATCATTAGCAGTTCTTTCCACAATATATTTCAACTCATTAATAGCTCTAGAGTTTTCCAATAAATGATTCTGAACTTGTTTATTAAAATTACCTTGTTTAACAATAAATGTGTCAAGTTCCTCTAAGCATTGATCAGGAGGCTTACCATAGGGAATATCATCTTCATCAAAGTGGAGAGAGTGTACCTCAGTAGTAGATGAGTGGGGAATTGGCTTACATAATTCTCCTATAGGAGGTAGATTCTTCACATCTTCAGCTCTAATACCTTTCTCCTTAAGACATTTCTTAGCTTCCTTCATCACTTCATCATTTAATGCAATAGCTCCTCTCTTATTTGGTGTTGGTATTGGAACTGGTTCAGGCACAGCTGGTTCAGGAGTAATAGGCTCAGGTGTATTTAGCTCAGTTGAAGTCCAATCATCATAATTCTTGCTTATTTTAGCCATTAATTCTTCAGCATCTGTAGGAGTTCTTTTCCTAAAAACACAATCAACAAATCTATCTAGGTATGTCCTAGAATCATTAGTTAGTCCATTATAATAAATATCAGGAAGCTCATTCTTAGGCAATGGACATCCAGAATATGCATGAATCAAGGCACAAAACCGTGTCCATGACTCAGGCAATTTCTCTTCGTCTCCCTGTTTAAAATCAAAAAGTCTCTGCAAAGCAGCATGTCTAGCACTAGTAGGAAAATATTTCTAGAAGAAAGAATCAATCAAACAATCAGGACTATCTATGGAGCTAGGAGGTAATCTATTAAACCAAGCCCTAGCTTCTCTTTTTAGTGAAAAAGGGAAGATCTTTGTAAAAAAGTACTTGCGCATCTTAAAATCATCAGAGAATAGAGCACTCATAGTGTAAAGCTCATTCATATGAGCCACAGTGCTCTCATTTTCAGTCCCACAAAAAGGTTCTTCTCAACAATGTCTAGATAAGATAAATCAAGAGAAAAAGTCATAATCTTCATCTTTAATGTCTACGGGAGAAGTGGCAAACTTAGGATCAGAGGATAGTTTAGGAATAATGGTGCGTCTCGCTAGGAGGCTCTTAATAGCACTAGTACCATGTGTGTTTTGGCACTCTTCAATAAATTCATCAGTAAACTCAATGTAACCATCATTAATATGATATCTCTCTCTAGACTCAGGTGAGCTAACAGGTGTAATAGTTTATTCACTAGGAGTTTCAGTATTTCCTAGACTAGCCATAGTAGCATCTAGGAAAGGACCTAATGAACCACTCGCATCAAGCACAGTAGAAGTAACATCATGAGTATCAAAAGCAGTTTTAGACTCAGCAGTAGTAGCAGTGTGTGTAGCATGTTTATGTGGTGGTGGAGTAATAAGCTTACTTATAACAGACGGTGATTCAAGAGCAGCAGAGGTGTTTAGGACTGTACCTCTTCTTGTAGTGGATGGTAAAATAGGAAACTTTCCATCACAAGACTTACCCATGATGAAAGGATTAGCAATGAACAATAATAGATCCAAGTGAACTTACAAATAAATCTATGCTCCCGGCAATGGCGCCAGAAAATAGTCTTGATGACCCACAAGTATAGGGGAGCCAAAGAATTGTGATGTCAAAGAAAATAGTCATCGCAGGTAGTATTACCCAATTTATTGATTCGACACAAGGGGAGCCAAAGAATAATTGCAAGCCTTAACAACTGAGTTATCAATTCAGTTGCACCTGGAAATAGTTCTTGCTCACAGAAGTTTATCAGTAGCAACAGTTTTGTAGTAGCAATCGCAAAGTAACATCAGCAGTAAAACAGGAGCAATAGTAACAGTAGTAGCAAACAATAGGATATGAGCACGATAGGCATAGGGATGGATGGACGGGCGTTGCACGGATGAGTCTAAACATGTAACTTCAAGATCTAGGGTAATTGCAGATAAATAAGAATAAGCATCCAAGTACTAAACAATTATAGTCATGTGCTCCATATATAGTCATGCGTGCTCGCAATGAGAACTTGCACAACATCTTTTGTCCTGCCAGCCCGGTGCAGCGAGGCCTCAAGGGAACTACTGTAAATTAAGTGCTCCTTTTAATAGAGCACCAGAGCAAAGCATTAACACTCCATGAACACACGTGATCCTCACATCACAACCATCCCATCCGGTTGTCCCAATTTCTATCACTTTGGGGCCTTTGGATCCGGACAATGATATGTGTACACAACTTGCAGATAAGATCACAAACAATACTATCATAATGATTCAATAATAAGTTCAGATCTGAGATCATCGCACTCGGGACCTAGTGACAAGCATTAAGCACAAAAATTTGCAACAAAGTCAAATATCACTAATAGAGATACTAGGCACCATGCCCTAACAATCTTATTGGATTACATGATAGAACTCATCCAATCTCTACCATCCCCATGGCCTACTACCGGGGATTACTCACTCATGGATGAAGGAAACATGGATGGTTGATGGAGAGGCGTTGGTGATGACGATCGCGATGATCCTCTCCAAATTCCGCGTCTCAACAGGGTGCCAGAACAGAGTTTCTGGTTCTGAATCATGGATTCTAGTGGTGGCGGCACAACGGAACTCTTTCTGGAAAAACGTCTATCCCCCTCGGTTTTTAGGTCAAGAGGCATCTTATAGGCGAAGAGAGAGGCCGAGGGGGTGCCTCGGGTGGCCACACCCCCTCCAGGCGCGGTCAATCCTGGCCCACATGGCTGGGGGGTGTGGGCCCCCAGTGCCCCACTCCGTCTCGTACTCTGGCTCCATGGATCTTCTGGTGAAATATAATTTTTGGCATATTTTTCGGGATTTTTCTGATAGTTGATTTTCTGCACAAAAACTAGACACCAAGGTAATTCTGCTGAAAACATCGTCAGTCCATGTTAGTTGTATCCAAATCACACAAGTTTAGAGGATAAACAATAGCAAAAGTGTTCGGGAAAGTAGTGTAACATCCCAGCATTTAGGAACCTAACGAAGGGTAGATTTAGGAATATGTATTGTTGCAAGCATCTATTTGTGAAAATGTGGGTAAAATTTTCGACAAATAAAAACCTAAGGGATCAATGTTTCTTTCTTACTTTGAGATTAGGTTTAGTCTCAAAGGAGGATTGCTATAAACTTTGATATGATCTTAAAGGAATTGTGTGTGTTTTGAAATGAGTTTGAATTTTAAAATTTAAGTGTTTGAATAATAGTCTAAATGATTTAGATATAAGATTTGAATCTAAATTAATTAAGAGATAAGTATTATAACTTAAATCTTATCTAAAAACAATGTTGAATAGGAAATTCATTTCATATTATTAATACATAAACAAGTTACAAAGAATGTAACCTACTAAAGTTATTCCAAACTTCACAAGTTACAAAAGAATAAAGAATAAGTATGTACTTTATTAACAATAATATAATCTTTATTACAATTAAATAAAATAAAGATTACAAGAATAATAAAAGGAAAATTACAAAAGAATAAGAAGATTACATTTGAAGATCTACTAACTATCCTATATCTCAATCTACACTAAATCTTCGTCTTTATCTTGGTACCTGCACAACAAAGACTAATAGAAACAAAATAAGATTAGTGTTAGAATATTTCTCACAGATATGTTAGTGAAATGCACTTGAAAAATTCATCATTGAGAAATGTTATAAAGGGGCAAGTTTCACCAATATGAAAGATTTCATCTATCATAAATAACAAAGCCAAAAGACAAATGGCAGCCAAGATGGATCAATTCACCAGCCAGGTGAAAGTAAGCTGGTAATAGTAAGTTCAAAATTTCTGAACCTATCCACAAGTGCTTAGCAGACACACAAGCAGGACACTCACCAGCATGCAAATGGTGTGCTGTCGACCTCACAAGCACAGCCAAATCACACAAAACCACAACACAGCCATGGGGAAAGCACTAGTGCATCACTCCAATACACATCACACTAGAACAGCCAGTGTAGACAGCAGCCAAACCAAGAACAGCAGTCAAACCAAACCACCCAGATCAACCCAAACATCACCAGGATGGTGACATAAGGACGGGGATGAATCTGGTGGATAGCAAGGTCAAGCCCAGGAGCTAGGAGGAGTAGGCAAGCTCAAGAGCAAGCTCAGGAGCCCAGGAAAAGTAGATCAAGATCAAGATCATCATCAATCTACTACACCAACATCAATTTTTGTGGTGAGCTTCATAAGACCATCACATGATTTCAATATAAAATTTAAATAAAAGCATGTGTTGCTTTATGAAGTGATCTCTCAATAATCACCCAAGAGAGGTGAATCTATCCTAAAGATTTCAAGTATAAGATAAGAAATCATACTCAACCAAAAGCACTAAAACCTCAGACCAGCATCACTGAGTTAAGTGATTTTTGTTTGCAACTTAGATCATTCTTCATTTGATCTTATCAGATCAGGGCACACCTCCCAGTGAGAGTAGCACCTCTATTCTTACAAGATTCAAACAAACTAATTGCTCAACTAACTAGGAATTAAATCCTAGAGCCTCAGACCAACATCATAGGCAGGAAAGTTAAGAAAATCTTTCATTTCATCTTGCCAGTGTTAATCACAAGCATTGTCAACCTAGCCCAGAAATAAAACTCCATCACTTGTGTGCCAGATCATAATGGTATCACAAGGATAGGTTTTAAATGAACTAAAACCAATATTGGCTTGGTTTCCGCAGATAAAAGGGACAACCAATAAATATCATTTTCCTGAAGCCAAGTGCTAGGAATCAATATCATATGAATCTATACATCCACAGAAGAATCATTACATGTAATGATTTGATTCAGTGTGTATATCTTATACAAGCCTACATTTTAATTGCAGTAAGCAACTATTAAGAGAAACTACTATAAGTACAAACATTTTGATAGTAAAGTAAACTCCCAGATCAAAGACATAATCCAATCAGGGATTCCATAGAAACACTAGCATGGGATCATAGTGAATCATCATTAGAATAAATCTGAAAAGTAACCAGCATCATCAAAGCCACTACCAATCATTAACCACAACAGACAATCATTCTTCATGCTCAGTATGATCACCACTAGATCTAAAGCATCATGGATATGATCAACTGGGGGTTACGAACCCTAATCCAGAGATGAACCCTAATCAACACATAGTCACTAGGCATAAGAAGCCACTAGATACACATAGAGAGATTCATGGTAGTAGCAGGATCAAGAACCACAGGAGCAACTTACTCGAGGTCCTCGCTGATGAATCGAAGAGGAAGCAGACTGGCCGACGAACCTTGGCGACACAGGGAGCACCCCAGGGGGCGCTGCAACCTGCCTCAGCCACGGCGGCGGCCGCAGCAGCACACGAGCTTAGCACACCACCGCGAGACGGGACCGCGCCGGTGGCGACAACACCATTCCTTAACCCTAGGGTTCGGGAGCGGGGTGTACCTGGCCACGGGGAAGCCCTGGAGTCAAATCCAAGTGGATAGAACGACCGAGCATCGTCAACAACCCCAAATCGCACCACGGCGGCGACCAGAACGGCCGACGGCGGCGATCATCGACGGTGGCGGCATCGCCGGCCATGGGGTCGGGTCAGAGGAGGAGAGGATAAGGTCTAGAGAGAGAGAGAGAGAGAGAGAGAGAGAGAGAGAGAGAGGGAGGCAGAGAGTTTGGGCTAGGTGGGCCAAAACCCCTCGGGGGGATATTTTGACCTTGCCCTATTGGGCCACACTGGCCCAATAAGCCCAAAGTCCAGCCCAAGTTGTTTAATAAATTTTTTGATTAATTGGAAAAGACCAAAATGCTCCTAACCTCAATAAAATTCTAGAAAATAAAATAAAAGTCCAAAAATTATAAATAAAATATTTTTCGATTCACAATAATCCACTCTGTCCAAATAAAATAAGATATCAAATTTTGGACATTTAAATTTTTATAAGAATTTTGTAATTTATATATTATTTATGGAATTTTATAAAATTATTGAAAGATGATAAAAATAAATAAAAATCACTTTCATTATATATTAATATTATAGTATTTTTGAAAAATACTAAACAAATATTTAATAATAAATTTTAATGTATAACTAATAATTCCTAAAAGAATTAAATCAATAAAAGTCAAAGGGAAATAAATTAAAATAAATAAATATATGCAATAAATATAAAGAAATAATATTTATAAATGCTTTATTAAAAGGCACCTTATATAGGGAAAATGCATTACATTACTTGCATAATCATTTTGCTTCTTTAAATATTTTCCTTACGGGGCAATCATGATGTTTTTGTAGAACTAGAAGCTCAAGGTCCAGTGCAAGCATCAGACTTCACTACCTTGCCATCACAAGGCAAGTTCATCACTTGCTGATGTCCTTTGAAAATTCTTTATCAAAGTATTTGCAAATTGTGTGTTATCATATATGCTATAAAAGAAAGAAAATTTTATTTTCATAAATAAAGAAATCATAGATATCATCCTAAGTGGTGATATAATGGAGAAATAGAACCTAGGGTTCTATTTGCAACAATGATGATCAAGTAGGGATTTAATAACCCCTAACATTAGTGATTGTAGCACCGTATATTATGCGTTAGCCATGATATTTGGAATGGGAGAGAGAAGTCAGCTGTATCTTCTTCCTCTCGCATGAAGCCGGATGTGCAGGTCGTGGCTGTTATCCTCGTAGCGTGCATATTAATTGGTAATTCGTAGAGGATATGCAGCATATGGGTGGGAACCCTCATCGTCCCATGATAGTTCTGGCATCTAACGGTTTGTACAAACCATTGCCGTAATTCATTATGTGGGCATGGTGTACACCAAGGAGGAATGCGGGGTCGCGAATGGGGCAGTGGTTGGCTTGGACCAACTACTGGGCCCCACATCATGGAATTATGGATGGGAAAGTACGCCCGATTGTGCAACAAGGAGTTAATCTCTCATGGGTAAAGTAACGCACCTCTGCAGAGTGTAAGAACTGTAACTTGTTACTCCCTGTTCCGGGAAGGAGCTACGAACGCGGCAGGAAAGGAACTCCATGAAAGTTCTGGTCAACCTGTGAAGGCTAATTGTCATAGTTTTTCGGAATAAAATCAACCTTTGAAGAAAGATTTAAAAAACTGGATAGTGCCAAGGATTTATAATCCGAGGTGGTAGTTAGAGCATCAAACTTCCCACCTTGCATATAATGAACTTGTTGGGTAACGCTGTTACTCATTCTTTCCTTTGATCCCTTGCTTAGACTCTGAGGATCCCGAAGACGTGCCAATGTATGCAGCTGAATGCCAAGAAGATGTGTTCTACGAGGAACCTGATCTGTCCGGAGGAGTTGAAGGAGTAGATTACGATATCCGCTACGGTGTCGATGAGAACGCTACCAACTAAGTACATAGTTAGTAGTAACTAACGGAGCCGAGCAGCATGAACTCTACAGAATAAGCTGTTGAGCTTCACTCCTAGTCGGAGTTGCTACTTTTAAATTCCGATGAACACTTTATATTTGGTTTGTAAGTTGGATCTTTTGGAATTCTTAAACTTCCAGTATTGTAATAATAATAATGTTTGTACCTTTGTAATATGGACCCGCAATGTTTCTGTTGTACCACTCTGAGGGATGTGATATTTACGGAATGGTGTTCTGTGGATGTCATGTCAACGACTATAGTGTACTAAGCATGCAGTGGTATGCTGGATCACCGCAGTTGGTATCAGAGCAAATTGCTTTGACCTTAGGTTGGAAACCTAGTAAAGGGTATTACCTGTAGGAGAATTTGCAACGATAAAGAATTCTCTAAAAGTAATATAATGGGTATTCAAATGAGAATATTCTGTTATATATTTTAGTGCGATAATTCTTTGTTATGATGCAATATGTCATTGGATACTAATCAAAATTATTTTTCTGATATACAGAGATATGGCACCAAAGTTTCCAAAACAGACTTTGGTAAGGAAAGAGGAGACTCTTAATGATTATCAAGGATCATTCACAGACCAAATTCGTTAACTTTTAAAGATCTTTAGTTGTCCAACTAGAATTCCAGTGAACACTATTACTTACCTTGATGGTCGAATGTTATCCAAGTATCGTGTGAGTATCCAACTTCCAGAGAAGCTTGGATTATATAATGATCTACCCATAGGAGAAGGTAGGAGTCAGTTAGCAGCCTATCATGTTGTTGTTGTGGAGGCAATAGCTAATATCTGGGAGCAGAAAACCAAGGAGTTAGAAGGTAGCACATTCTCTCTGATACCTCATGATTCTATAGACTCGGAGCCTATAACGGATCATCTTAATTTGGTTAAGAAGCATCCTAAGTTAGCTTCCAAGTTTATGGATAGATACCGAACAATCGTTGTGTCTTTTTATAAGACTCATCAAGTGATGGTCGAAGACCAAAATGACATGTTAGAGGATCTAACTGATCCGGAAAGGAGGAAGCAGTTAGCATTCCAGTTAGAGAAAGAAGCAAGTAGTAGTTCAACACCTATCTTTAAAGATATACCTATAGATCCGTAATCATTTATACCATATCCTTATTCACCAAGACCTGAACCTACACATGATCCTACTATGGATATGCGGTATGTAGTACCACAAGGATCAGAGGATGGTTCTGACTCAGAACTTCCTATTGAGAATTCCGATGGTTGGAGAATGGGATCATATAATGGATCTCATGAACACCAGATGTCCCGAGATGGTTCTGACAGAAATGTTGGACAATCTAGTTGGATGGGTGCAAGGATGAACCCTAATAACAGAAGTAGAAATACCATGTCAATAGATGATCAGGATGAAGAAGAAGATCCTGAGGAGAGAGTGTTTGAATCATCAACATCTTCTCAAAACCCAGGGAATATACACTGTCCAGTGTTCAATTATCTTGCCCACGAGAGCACCTGGGAAGCAGCATGATCTACGTATCCTGTTGACAACTCAAGGAATGAAGCTCAGGAGATGCAGGCTGGAGATAATGTTGAATATGCTTCTGAAGATTTTCAGCTGAGCTGGAGGGAGTCAATGCGCTCAGTTTGAGGAATGACTCAAGTCCTGACACTTCAGATACAGAGTATGTTCCTTTTGGAAGGCCATTTGTTCCACAAACTGCGCGACGGACAACCCGTCATCACGGCTGGACTTCAGGCATGTATGATGAGTGTAGTTACTACTAGAAGGAGGCAACTAGTTAGTGATATCAAATATCATGTATTGTACTCCAATTAATAAGGTAGTTTTGTAATAATACCCATACGGTATATGTTGTAATGACTTTGTAGCATTATGATATTATGTATAATATGTGAAATGCATATTTGGATTTTCTTTGGATCTTCATTGTGTGACTAGTTCTGTGTGTAAAGTCGAGCTCAGAACACATGTGCATGATGTAATTATGAGTATTCGCTTTATGTTGCTTGACTAGGGGGTCATGGATACGGGTGTAGAAATGGAAACTGAGAAGCAACGGATGGAGCGAGAGGCCAAGGAAAAGGCCGATGCATATATATAAAATCAAGGAGCATTACCACCACCAATGAGGCCGTTAATGGAGCAGAACTTTATGCAATACATGCAATGATGCAAGAGACCCAGAACAAGTTTATTGAGGAGTTGCTGGGGCGAGCAAATCAGAGGGCACCTGAAGGTGGAGGAGTGAGTCTATCGGATTTCCAGAATGCAAGGCCGTTACCTTTTGCATTAGCTCCTGAACCAATGGATGCAGAAGACTGGCTAGCATATACAGAAAGGAAGCTGAAAACTGTGGGTTGCAATGATGAGGAAAAATTGAGGTATGCAACTCATCTGCTGACTGGGCCTGCAGCATCATGGTGGGAAAATCAATTAGCCATGCAACAACCAGGAAGGGAGTTTACCTGGGAGGAGTTCAAGCAGAGATTCCGTGAATATCATGTTCCAGAAAGCATCATGGAGTTGAAGAGGAGAGAATTTGAGGAGCTTCAGCAAGGATATACTAGTGTCATGAAGTACATCCGGGAGTTTAGCCAACTATCTCGTTATGCTGAGGAGGATGTTAACACTGAAGAGAAGAGGAAGAAGCGTTTCTTGCGTGGATTAAATCCGTTTGTGAAGATGCAGCTAAGGTTAGCCAATAAGAAAACTTATCAGCAGTTGTTGGATGCAGCCATTACTTTTGAAGATGACTACAAGAATGTTCAAGAGGATCGGAGGAAGAGAGCCAAGAAGGAAACCAAGAGAATTCAGGCAAGTAAACCTAAACCCAACCTGGAGTTCAAACCACGGAATAGAAATTATGGCAACAATAACAATAACAAGGGAAGTGGTGGAAATCAATCCAATCCGAGAAGGAATGTTATCTGTAACAATTGTGGAATTCCAGGGCATTTCTAGAGGGAATGCAAAAAGCCTGTAGTGTTCTGTTATGGTTGTGGCCAGAAGGGGCATATCAAGCCAGATTGTCCGAGCAAACCACCTGGAGGATGGCCTACCAAGGGTGGAGGACAAGCCAGTGGAGGAAATGGACATCCCAATAAAGGAGGAAATAATGGCAAGAACAACAATGGCAAGAGAAACCGACCTACCGGAAAATTAAACTGTGCAACCCTCGAGGAGGTGGATAATTCGGAGCATGCAGTGATAGGTACGCTCAATATCCTTACCAATCCCGGCAAAGTTCTATTTGATACTGGTGCTAATACTTCATTCATTTATGAAGAATTTTGTGATAAGTTCGGGATTATAAGGGCAACGTTAGAAAGTCCTATGACCGTAGTTACGGCAGAGGAGGAATGTGATTATGCATACATAAAACAAGATCAGGTTATCTCGATCTGTGGTTGTACATATTTTGCAGACCTTTATGTGATTCCTTTGAAGGGAATTGCAGTAGTGCTGGGGATGGATTGGATGATGGAACGCAGAGCTCAGATTAATTGTGAGGAGAAAACTGTCTCAATCAAAAATCAAAGTGGAGCAAGGATAGTTTACCAAGCAGATAAACACAGTCATATCATGGTGGATCTGCAGTTGAATTCAATGAAGGAAGTTAAATTAGAAGAGATTCCTATAGTTAATGAATTCAAAGATGTTTTTCCAACAGAGTTACCGGGAATGCCACCAGACCGGGATATAGAGTTCACCATTAACTTAATACCTGGTACATCACCAATAGCTCAAGCACCATATAAAATGGGACCCAAGGAGTTGAAAGAACTCAAGGATCAAATTGATGAGTTAGCGAGAAAAGGATTTATACAGGAAAGTGTATCTCCATGGGGAACACCAGTAATCTTTGTGGATAAGAGAGACGGTGGAAGATGGATGTGTGGTGATTACAGAAATCGGAACAACGTGACTATCAAGAATAAGTATACTTTACCAAGAATTCAAGATTTGTTTGATCAAGTGAATGGAGCTGGAGTATTTTCAAAGATCGATTTAAGATCTGGATACCATCAAATAAAAATCAAACCAGAAGATGTTCCAAAAATAGCATTTGTCTCAATATATGGACACCATGAATATCTGGTAGTACCATTTGGTTTGACCAATGCACCGGCAATATTCATGAATCTGATGAACATGATTTTCATGCCATATTTGGACAAGTTTGTCATCGTTTTTATTGATGATATTCTGATATATTCCAAGGATAAGGAAGAGCATGCTGACCATTTGAGAATAGCATTGCAAACTTTAAGAGAACATAAGCTTTATGCTAAGTTCAGTAAGTGTGAGTTTTGGCTAGATGAGGTAGAATTCCTCGGTCATGTGATCAGTAAGGATGGGATTCTATGAATCCATCTAAAGTTCAGTCGGTACTAGAATGGACTGCACCGACCAATGTGAAACAAATTCGAGGTTTCCTAGTTATTATCGGAGATTCATTGAAGGTTTCTCCAAAATAGCCGGACCAATGACCAAATTATTAAGGAAGAATACACCATTTAAGTGGGATGAGAAGTGTGAAGCAAGTTTACATGAGATGAAGACTAGACTAACCATAGCTCCAATCTTAGTAGTTCCTGAAACAGGGAAGGACTTCATCGTATACTGTGATGCATCTAAAGAAGGTTTGGGTTGTGTATTAATGCAAGATCGGAAAGTAATTGCTTATGGTTCAAGGAAATTGAAACCACATGAAGTTAACTATCCAACTCATGATTTAGAGTTAGCAGCAGTAGTTTTTGCACTGAAAGGATGGAGGCATTTTCTTTATGGAGCTAGATGTGAGTTATACACTGACCATAAAAGTCTCTAATATTTCTTCACTCAAAAGGAATTGAATATGAGACATAAGTGTTGGTTGGAATTAATCAAGGATTATGATTTAACAATCAATTACACCCTAGGGAAAGCAAATGTTGTAGCAGATGCTTTAAGCAGAAAGAGTGCAGATATTCACCCAAGCAATAGAGAGTTACCAAAAGAGTTACAAATGGACTTGGAAAGATTAGAACTTCAATTCATCAGAACAAAGGTTCTTGGAGGATTAGCTACTATGCAGGTAGTTGCAGAGCAGGACAGTGATCTTAAGCAAGCAATTTTTAGACATCAAGAAGAAGATCCTTTTATTGCTGAGGAAATTCGGAGGATATCTCAAGGGAAAAAATCAGTTTTCTCCTTGGGGATTATGGGTCTTTATGGTTCCAATATCGACTATGTGTTCTAGATGTGACTGGGATCAGAAATGTCATACTCAAAGAAGCACATGATACCCCATATTCTATACATCCAGGGAGTACTAAGATGTATATGGATTTGAAAGAACTATTCTGGTGGAATAACATGAAAAGAGATATTGCTAAATATGTATATGAATGTCATACTTGTCAAAGGGTGAAAGCTGAACATCAAAGTCCAGCAGGACCATTACAACCCTTAGAAATTCCTGAATGGAAATGTGAGGAAATAGGTATGGACTTCATTACAGGATTACATATGACACCAAAAAAGGAAGGATATGATATGGGTGATTGTGGACAGACTCACTAAGAGTGCACATTTTATTCCAGTGAATCAAAAGGATAATGTCGAGAAGTTAGTTGAAGTATATGTCACAGAGATAGTAAGTAAGCATGGAGTACCCAAAAAGATCGTAACTGATAGGGGATCATTATTTACTTCAGCATTTTGGAAGCAATTGCATGAAGCACTTGGTTCAAAGTTAGATTTCAGCACGGCATATCATCCCGAGACAGGAGGTCAAAATGAAAGAACAAATCAAATACTAGAAGACATGTTGAGAGCTTGTGCACTAGATTTTGGAGGAACATGGGAAGATCACCTACCATTGGCAGAATTTTCCTATAATAATAGCTACTAGAGTAGTCTAAAGGCAGCCCCATATGAGATTCTGTATGGAAGGAAGTATAGATCACCAATATGTTGGTATGAACCTGGTAGTAGCAAAAAAATTGCGCCAGATTATATCAAGGAGAGACCATACATCATTTATAAGATTAGGGATAGACTGAAAATAGCCCAGAGCAGGCAGAAAAGTTATGCAGATCAAAGCCGAAGATCATGGCATCCAGAAGTGGGAGATATGGTCTATTTGAAAGTAAGTCCAATGAAAGGAGTAAAAAGATTCGGAGTTAAAGGGAAATTGAGTCCAAGATATATCGTACCATTCAAGATACTGAGTCAAAACAGAACTATAGCTTATGCTTTAGAGTTACCATCAAGATTGGCTCAAGTGCATAATGTTTTCCATGTGTCACAACTTCGCAAATGTTTGAAAGTTCCAGATGATGCAATAACACATCATGAGATAGAACTACAAGCAGACCTGACTTATATTGAAAAGCCCTGTAAGATTCTGGAAGAAAACTGGAAAATATTGAGGAACAGAGCAATCAAATATTGCAAAGTACAGTGGGAACATCACCCAGAGAGGGAAGCCACATGGGAGAAGGAAGAGTATTTAAGAAAAGCTTATCCATAACTATTCAGGTACATCTCCAGAAACTTCAGGACGAAGTTTAATTTAAGGGGGGAAGTCTGTAACATCCCAGCATTTAGGAACCTAACGAAGGGTAGATTTAGGAATATGTATTGTTGCATGCATCTATTTGTGAAAATGTGGGTAAATTTTTCGCCAAATAAAAACCTAAGGGATCAATGTTTCTTTCTTACTTTGAGATTAGGTTTAGTCTTAAAGGAGGATTGCTATAAACTTTGATATGATCTTAAAGGAATTGTGTGTGTTTTGAAATAAGTTTGAATTTTAAAATTTAAGTGTTTGAATAATAGTTTAAACGATTTAGATATAAGATTTGAATCTAAATAATTAAGAGATAAGTATTATAACTTAAATCTTATCTAAAAACAATGTTGAATAGGAAATTCATTTCATATTATTAATACATAAACAAGTTACAAAGAATGTAACCTACTAAAGTTATTCCAAACTGCACAAGTTACAAAAGAATAAAGAATAAGTATATTCTTTATTAATAATAATAATATAATCTTTATTACAATTAAATAAAATAAAGATTACAAGAATAATAAAAGGAAAATTACAAAAGAATAAGAAGATTACATTTGAAGATCTACTAACTATCCTATATCTAAATCTACACTAAATCTTCATCTTTATCTTGGTACCTGCAAAACAAAGACTAATAGAAACAAAATAAGATTAGTGTTAGAATATTTCTCTTAAGACATGTCAGTGAAATGCACTTGACAAATTCATCATTGAGAAATGTTATAAAGGGGCAAGTTTCACCAATATGAAAGATTTCATCTTTCATAAATTCAAATCCAGAAGCCAAATGACAGCCAATATGGATCAATTCACCAGCCAGGTGAAAGTAAGCTGGTAATAGTAAGTTCAAAATTTCTGAACCTATCCACAAGTGCTTAGCAGACACACAAGCAGGACACTCACCAGCATGCAAATGGTGTGCTTTCGACCTCACAAGCACAACCAAATCACATAAAACCACAACACAGTCGTGGGGGAAGCACTAGTGCATCACTCCAATACACATCACACTAGAACAGCCAATGTAGACAGCAGCCAAACCAAGAACAGCAGTCAAACCAAACCACCCAGATCAACCCAAACATCACCAGGATGGTGACATAAGGAGGGGGATGAATCTGGTGGATAGCAAGATCAAGCCCAGGAGCTAGGAGGAGCAGGCAAGATCAAGAGCCTAGCAAAAGTAGATCAAGATCAAGATCATAATCAATATACTACACCAACATCAAATTTTGTGGTGAGCTTCATAAGACCATCACATGATTTCATCATATCATTTAAATAAAAGCATGTGTTGCTTTATGAAGTGATCTCTCAATAATCACCCAAGATAGGTGAATCTATCCTAGAGATTTCAAGTATAAGATAAGAAATCAAACTCAACCAAAGCACTAAAACCTCAGACCAGCATCACTGAGTTCAGTGATATGTTTTTGCAACTTAGATCATTCTTAATTTGATCTTATTAGATCAGGGCACATCTCCCAGTGAGAGTAGCACCTCTAATCTTACAAGATTCATACAAACTAATTGCCCAACTAACTAGGAATTAAATCCTAGAGCCTCACACCAACATCATAGGCAGGAAAGTTAAGAAAAGCTTTCATTTCATCTTGCCAGTATTAATCACAAGCATTGTCAAGCTAAGCCCAGAAATAAAACTCCATCACTTGTGTGCTAGATCATAATGGTATCACAAGGACAGGTTTTAAATGAACTAAAACCGATATTGGCTTAGTTTCCATAGATAAAAGGGACAACCAATAAATATCATTTTCCTGAAGCCAAGTGCTAGGAATCAATATCATATGCATCTATACATCCACAGAAGAATCATTACATGTAATGATTTGATTCAGTGTGTATAATCTTATACAAGCCTACATTATAATTGTAGTAAGCAACTACTAAGAGAAACTACTATCAGTACAAACATTCTGACAGTAAAGTAAACTGTCAGATCAACGACATAATCCAATCAGGGATTCCATAGAAACACTAGCATGGGATCATAGTGAATCATCATTAGAATAAATCTGACAAGCAACTAGCATCATCAAAGCCACTACCAATCATTAACCACAGCAGACAATCATTCTTCATGCTCAGTATGATCACCACTAGATCTAAAGCATCATGGATATGATCAACATGGGGTTATGAACCCTAATCCAGAGATGAACCCTAATCAGCACATAGTCACTAAGCACAAGAAGCCACTTGATACACACAGAGATTCATGGTAGTAGCAGGATCAAGAACCACAGGAGCAACTTACCCGAGGAAGCAGACTGGCCGACGAACCGCGACGGCACAGGGAGCATCCCAGGGGGGCGCTGCAACCTGCATCAGCCACAACGGCGGTCGCAGCAGCACACGAGCTCAGTACACCACCGCAGATGGGACCGCGGCGGTGGCGACAACACCATTCCTTAACTGTCAACACCCAACTGTCCATAACCGCGGATGCGGCTATTCTAATAGTTTAACACTCTGCAGAGATTGTACACTTTCACCACAACATTCGATACATCCGTCAGGAACAAATCCTGAATTCACCATATTCAGTATGCGGATAATCAATCCTAACCTTTCGATTACACGCCCTAGTATAGGCACCTCTCCTGTGAGTTTGGCCTCCCAACCATGACCAACTGTCATCTTGGGTACTGCACAGGTGGACAATCTTCACAAGGTAGCCGCAGCTCAGACCTTGGCCGTGAGGGAACCCATACTAAGGTATATAAGTTTCCAGTCAAGCCCTACCCAATTATCGGGTATTGTGGTTGTACGGTAAAATTGGAATGGTATCGCATCCAGACAACCATCAGTTTTATAAAGGGCTAAGGCTCATGCCTCAACATTTTCATCGTCAAAATCATCAAGTGTTCGGAAACACATGTCAAAACATCTCAGTAGAATGACTCATCATTCTAAGGTTTTCATAACCATTTTCACCAAGTATTCCCATCTAAAGTAGATCAAGTTTTATGCTTAGCACTATCATCTACAAATGGGAGTGAGTACTAATGAGGGGTGGTAAACAAGTGGAGTTTCAACTAAGTACAATCTCATGCCTTAGGGTAACATCAAGATTATCTAGCTTAGGCCAATTTTTATGCTATTTATGCAACCTTCAATTATCATTCTAGTATCTACAATTTACTCAAGTAAACTCTAAGTAATAGCTTTGATAAAGAAATAAAGTAGAAAGCTTGCAAGTAAAACTAGGATTGGGTTATCAAGTGGGTATGATCATATATGCTTAAGGCATATGGTTGGCATGGTAACAAGCAAGTATTAGCTTGCATAGGTCAACTTGATTAGTAAGGCTTGCATCAGTATCAGTATAAGCTTGCTAAGTTGCAAGTGTTAGCTTGCTCAATCAACTAGTAGTATTAGGCTTGCCTTGTGCAGAGAAGTGGTTGAAGTTCTCCTCGGCTTCTTCTTCATAGTATCCTCTTTCCTCCTCGTATCCTTGGTCGGTACTAGCGTCTATGAATAAATACGAGGTACACAATCAACAAACAATACTTAACTACTTTCAATCATCACACAAAGGTGTTCTTTAGATGATCTAGCATCATCACTAATATCACAAGAATAAAGCATTTGTCTTATTTTTTTATTTTTTTAGAAAAGTAATTTCTACTCATTGAAAAACTACTTAATATTTAATATTCTCCAACTCAAACATGGGATCATGTTGACACATTTCATCACCACATATTTCAGTACATGGGAATGTGATTTAAAGTGGTGTCACAATTTAATAAGGTTTAACCTTTTATTTCAATTAAATAAAGTGACTAGAAATGCCTATGTGGTATTCTTTTATTACTTCAACATTATTTCTGTAAGGAAACCCATATGTTTTTATATATTCTGAAAGGTATGATCAAATGTGATTTTTGAGAGTTGGAATCAACTGAAAAGCTATTATGGTTGAAATTCGAAAAATGTTTGAATGCAGAAAAGCTTCTGAATTGTTATTTTTACCAAGGTTGATCTATAGATCCAAATGATTTGAATACAACGGGCTTGGATTAAGGATTTCAATATCTTTTTAACAAAATTGGTGTCATTCAATTTGGTTAACTGAATCGAGCTGGGTTGATTTTTGAAACTAGGTACACAACTATGTTTGAATTAAAATAGAAAAAGCTAAATTCAAACAAGTGGGCTGCGCGGGAAATGTTAACAGGCCGACCCAGTGTCACTCGGCAGCACGGGGCGCAACTGACAGGGGGGTCTAATGGTCAGTGGCTCTTTAAACATGAAGCGGTATGGGGCGATGTGGTGCGTTGGATTGGAATGAAGATCGACGGCTGAGGTTCGTCGTCGACGATGGACAAGTCACCGGCGAGCTCGAACCCTAGCGGCTCAGTGGGGGTCGTGGGAGGCTCACCGGGGCTCAGGCAAGGGTCGGCGATGCGGGCAAACGACAAAGTCGACGACGGCGATCCTCCTGGTACCGGCAGCTCCTCCTGGGGCGGCTCCAATCGACGGCTTCCTTCTTCTCCAGCAGTGGCGGGCTCCGGTGAAATTCCAGAGATGCGCTGCTCGCCTTGCTCCGGGAATGAGGTGGGTGGTTCTGGGTGAGAGGGGAGTAGAATGGTGTGAAGAATTCGAGCGGGGGATGCCTCTATTTATAGTGGCGAGAGGGGACCGACGGGCGCAAGCTGAGGTCGTCGTGGTCGACGGCACAGAGGGATATCGGCGTGGGCGACGAGAGGGGGCGGTGTTGTGCTCCCTAGCTAAGCTCAACAACGTGGTGGCGAGGCCTGGGGCGGTGCTGATCGGTCAGAATGATACGGTGCTCTGCGCTGGTCCGACGGAAGTTTTGATGGTGCACAACGCGCGTGGTCCGCACGGCGGCGAACGGGTGTGTCTGCGGGTTTGCTGGGGTGTTGGTGATCATGCGTGCACGCGACGAGGGCGGCGTGCAGTCTGTGGGTGTAAGATACCTCCTTTATAAAGGAAAAGGATCCCTGTGATTGCAATGCTAGTCCCAGGATCAATGCTAGCATCCACAGTTTAAGATGAAGTACACAGAAACAAAGGTCATTATTACAGTCATTCCAGAGACAAACATAGTCTTTACAACTCCAAGGCCACAGGCCTAGTACAGGAGTTTAAATAAGTAAATAGATAAAAAGTCTTCATCTTCATGTGCCACAGGCAAACATGTTGAGTGTAGACTCATGACTCCTAATCCTCATCAGAGTAACCTGCAACATCACAAGTTACATCCACAGTGGGTCAATACATTGTAATAGTATTGGCAAGTGATACCTTAGTATAATTTTTGGTGGACTAGATACTATATGCAATTTGGCTAAGTGTAGCTTAGTCTTGCTTTTCTCAAAATAGGTTTTGCCTATTAGTTGAAATCACTAAGTTTTTCTTTGTCAAAAAATTTCCCAAGGAACCATCAATAGACATTGAGGTCCTTCACCCTTGTTCACCCACAAGTTTTACTTAGAAATTGGGATGAGGAGATTCTTGATAGCTTCCATGTCTTGATGCTCAAGTTGTCCAATACCAGGGACATGGCTAAGTACTTAGATTCTTCCATCTGCAGAGGTTGTGCACTTTCCCCACCAGACTGGATTTTCACCAAGACAGGACCTTTCAGAAGCCTTTCCTTAGACCAAATGGACGCGTTCCAACCTATTATACCACTACCACCAACTGTCCAAATGGCTAAGTCCTAGCAACCTATGTGATCCAGGCAGAGCCCATATTGCCAAGTGGCTGCACTAGAAGCTTCTTAACATTAGGCCTCTCAAATCCCTTTGTTCCTGGGTGGCTTTCCACAAGTGAGATACACAAGGTAAACCATAGAAATGTGCCTTGTGTAACCACTCAACATAAACCATTCCTTCCATTCCAGCCAGGTGATTCATTCACTTAGTTTTTTTATTAGGCAAAACACAAGTCCAAAGACTTAAAAATATTTTCATCATAGCATGTATATTTCACCACCCTTGGTTGCTACTAGATAGGCTAAGCCTGGCATAGATAAGCATCTTAACTTAGAAATTTCTAGCAATTCTACAACTACTAGAATTTCCCAAGCATAGTATATAAGCAAAATATAACATGCAAGACTAGCAAAATATTTCTAATGCTTAGTAGAAAACATAGGGATAAAAATATCATGAAGCACCACTTGCCTTGGTAGTTTGGAGAGTAGCTACACTCTCACAATCACAATCACTACTGGCACCAAAATCTACACATAAAATCATAGCCACAAATCACATACCAAATAAATACAAGCAAAAATATATGGATGCATGCAATATGATATGTGATGAATTTTCTAAACTCAACAAGACAAGTGTACAGTACTGGTTCAAAAACAAGTTCAAAACTTTCCAAACAACATTTATTTAAACTCTAAAACATTTCTCAAATAATTTATATACACAAAATAAGCCTACACATGTTTCTGTAAATAAAACCATTTTAACAGAAGCAAAACATTAAACACATTGCATATTTGGAAAGGGCTTGCTCTCCTGATTCCATTGATATAAAATTTGTCAAATTTGAACGTGGGAATCAAAAGTTATGGCTAAAACAAAATCAAACAACTAATAGATCTAATTCAAATTTTAAAACGAACTCTGTGCCACGCATCATGTTCTGATTGGCGCATACCGGGTCGCTCAGGATCACGCGCACAGGCCGTTAGATCTACTTAATCTGCATGGCCCAGATCTACTCATACTGTTTCGTTAAGTGATCTGTTTATACGCGCTGGATCTAGATCCTACGGTCCTCGATCAAGCGACCACAGATGGGCGGCGCTGGCGGTGGCAACTGGCGGCGGCGAGCTCTCTCTGTGTGGGGTTCTAGGGGTCGGGTCGGAGATGCTTACCTGACTCGTAGCGATGCACTGATGATCAACGTGGCGACGGCTTGGCAAGGGGCGCACGGACACGGCTGCACGGACTCGTCGGAGTTGCTTACAGCGTCGGGATCGGGCGGACGGCGACGTTGGCGACGCTCCTGGTCACCCTAGTACAAATCAAAGGCATCATGGGGTGCGCAAGACTACGGCGAACATGCTCGTGTGAATCAGAGGCGAAGGGGAACATGGTGCTCACCGAATTTAATCGCCAGAGTTGAGGACGTCGTCGGGACCTTGTTGTGCTTGATGAAGACGATGACCTGGGGTAGTATAGGATGAACCAATGGTGTCAGAAGGTGCGCAAGGAAGTTGTGAAGCTGTCTGCAAGAACTAGAGAAGAAGGGGTGCACGGGGCTCACCGGGATTGGTCGCTGGAGTGAGCTCTGACTGCGGTGGTGCAAGGGTGTTCACGGGCAGCCTGGGGGCGCTCTGTGCTCGAAGTCTGGGGGGAAATGGAGAGGGGGAAGAGGGGGTTTAAGTAGGCGTGACGGGGGCGTGATTTACTCCTGCAATCAACGCGAATTGATGATGCGAATCAAGCCAGGAAATGCACGGCGTGAATTGGGGAAGAACATGTCGTCGGGGTGGAGACGATGACGCCGTGTGGGTCGCTGTCGTGAGAGAAAGCAGAGAGGAGTGGGTCCAACACGGCGACTAAAGCGGTGCGGGTGTGAGTGAATAAAACGTGTGAAGTGCTGGGGGCGAGTTGGGCTAGTTGGGCCAGATAGGTTGTTTGGCTTATTTTTTTCTCTTTTATACTTTTCCTTTTTCTGTTTGATTTTTCTGAAATGATTTTCAACTCAAAATCAAATGAGTTCGAATTCAAATCTTCTCTAGGTTTTTATACTGCAAACCTTGCACTCAAATGTGTATCAAACACTACTATTTACTCAAAACACTTTGATCAATTGGAAATAAAAATAAAACCAAGCCTTTATGTGATATATACTATAGGCATAATATTGTTTTTATTTACTCATTTTGTTTTGAAAACTTTGCTCAAGCTTTGGAAAGTGCCTAAGTTTGAATTCAAACCTTACTAAACAAAACAAGTACTCTTCTCATTGGAAAATAGCACTAAGGCTAGAGCAAACTTACATGAAATAATAAGCATATATGCTTCTGTTTTGAAATGATATTTGTTTGAAATGAAATTTATATGATCATGGATGCATGGATGATATGCATGAGTTTGAAACATGATTTTTGGGATGTTACAAATCTAACCCCCTTAAGGTGAATCTCGTCCTCGAGATTCGGATTGGCTAGCAAATAGGTGAGGGTGGTCTTTCCAAAGATCATCTTCTCTTTCCCATGTTGCTTCCTCTTCGGAATGATGGTTCCATTGAACTTTGCAGAATTTGATAGTCTTAGTCCGTGTGACTCTTTCTGCAGTCTCAAGAATCTTGATAGGTTTCTCCTCATAAGTGAGGTCACTCTCCAACTGAACCTCTTCCAAAGGTATAGTATCCTTCAAAGAAGTTTCTTCCATTTCTGGGTGGCATTTCTTAAGCTGACTCACATGAAACACATTATGAACAGCTGACAAAGATTCTGGCAATTCAATTTCATAAGCAACTTCTCCTTTACGACTCAGAATCTTGAATGGTCCAACATATCTTGGGGCCAACTTCCCTTTGACTCCAAACCTCTACACTCCACGAAGTGGTGACACTCTAAGATAGGCTTTATCACCAACTTCATAGGTGACTTCTCTGCGCTTAGGATCTGCGTATCTTTTCTGTCGGGATTGTGCTATCTTTAATTTGTCCTTAACCAGCTTGACTTTCTCTTCAGCCTCTTTGATAAGTTCTGGTCCGAACATACTTCTTTCTCCCACACCATTCCATAGTAATGGGGTGGTACACTTTCTTCCATAGAGAAACTCAAAAGGTTTCATCTCAATACTGGCTTGATAACTGTTGTTATAGGAAAATTCCGCGTGAGGCAGACTTTCATCCCAACTGGCTCCATAGTCTAGGGCACATGCCCTCAACATATCTTCAAGAATCTAATTAGTCCTTTCTGTTTGTCCATCAGTTTGAGGATGAAAAGCAGTGCTGAATTCCAACCTTGTTCCCAATGACTCATGTAATTGCTTCCAAAAATGAGAAGTGAATTGGGTTCCTCTATCAGACACAATACTTTTGGGTACTCCATGTAGACATACAATTCTACTCATAGAGATCTTGGCCAATTTAGCACTTGTGTAAGTTGTCTTCACGGGTATGAAATGAGCCACTTTAGTTAGGCGATCCACTACTACCCAAATAGAATCATATCCTGACCGGGTCCTTGGCAATCCGGTAATGAAATCCATACCAATCTTGTCCCACTTCCAATCAGGAATAGGTAGTGGTTGAAGCAAACCTGCTGGTTTCTGATGTTCCGCCTTCACTCTGCTACATACATCACACAAAGCAATATGTTCGGCGATGTCCTTCTTGAGATTATTCCACCAAATTCTTTCCTTCATATCCATGTACATTTTCGTGTTACCCGGATGAATGGAATACGGTGAGTTGTGTGCTTCTTGTAAAATCAGTTTCCGAAGCTCTGGATCTTGTGGAACACAGATACGTTTTCCATGCCATAAAGTACCCTGTTCGTCTTCATGGAATCCTTTGGCTTTTCCCTTACCAATCCTTTCTTTAATCTCTTCAATTTCCTTATCAGTCTTCTGAGCTTCTTTGATCTTGTCCAACAAAGTGGGTTGAAAATCCAAAGACATGAGATGTCCTTCAGGCACAATCTCCAATCTAAGGTCTCTAAATTGGGCACGCAGATCATCCGGCAGTTCTCCCTTAGTGAGGCCATTCACAAAAACCTTATGGCTTAGAGCATCCACTACAACATTTGCTTTACCGGGGTGGTATTGCAAACTCAAGTCATAGTCCTTGATGAGTTCTATCCATCTCCTTTGTCTCATGTTAATTTCTTTCTGGGTGAAGATATACTTCAAACTCTTGTGATCTGTGAACACTTCACATCGCTTTCCCAAAAGATAGTGTCTCCATGTTTTGAGTGCATGGACAATAGAGGCTAACTCCAAATCATGAGTAGGGTAGTTTACTTCATGAGTTTTGAGTTATCTCGAGGCATAAGACACAACTTTTCCTTCTTGCATAAGTACTGCACCCAAACCATGATGGGATGCATCACAATATACATGGAAGTCTTTTTCCAAATCTGGCAGACATAAGACTGGTGCTGTCACAAGTCTCTTCTTCAATTCTTGAAAGCTGAGTTCAAAACCTTCAGATCAAGAAAATTTCTTGTCTCTCTTTAGCAATTCTATCATAGGCTTAGCTATCTTGGAGAAATTCTCAATGAATCTTCTATAGTACCCTGCTAAGCCAAGGAAACTACGAACTTCTTTCACTGACTTGGGAGATTCCCATTCAGTTACAGCCGAAACTTTAGCAGGATTAACTGCAACACCATCTCCTGACACAACGTGTCCAAGAAATCCAACTTCATTCAACCAGAATTCACACTTGCTGAATTTGGCATAAAGTTTATGCTCTCTAAGCTTCTCAAGTATCAAACGCAAATGTCCTTCATGTTCTTCTTTGCTCTTGGAGTAGATCAAAATGTCATCGATGGAAATGACAACAAACTTATCAAGAAATTCCATGAACACCTTGTTCATCATATTCATGAAGTATGCTGGTGCATTGGTCAAACCAAATGGCATCACGGTATACTCGTAAAATCCATACCTTGTGGTGAAAGCTGTTTTAGGTATGTCTTGTTCTCTTATCTTGAGTTGGAAATAACCTGACTGAAGGTCAATCTTTGAGAATACACAAGATCCTTCAAGCTGATCAAACAAATCATTGATTCTTGGCAAAGGGTATTTGTTCTTGATAGTCACCTCATTGAGTGAACGGTAATCTATGCATAACCTTTGACGTCTATCTTTCTTCTCCACAAACAAAACTGGGGCTCCCCAAGATGAAGAACTTGGTTGAATAAATCCTTTCTGCAACTGCTCTCCATTTTGTTTCTTGAGTTCTTTCAGTTCATCAACTGACATTTTGTACGGTCTCTTTGCTATTGGTCCAGATCCTGGTAGCAAATCAATAAGGAACTCCACATCTCTATCTGGTGGCATTCCCGGCAATTCTTCCGGAAACACATCCGGATATTCTCTCACAATTGGCACACTGTCTATGCTAACCCCCTTAAGAGAATTTAGCTTACTCCTTTTTGCTTCAAAATTGGTCTTGAATCTGATCCTTTTATTTTCTGGAGTTGTGAGTGAGACAGTATGGTTGGCACAATCTATCACTCCTTTGTGTTTAGTCATCCAGTCCATTCCCAAAATGACATCCAATCCTTGGGAGTTTAGGATTATCAAGTTATCGGGAAACTTTCCCAAACTCTATGACTAGATCATGACACCCTGAATTCACTATCATTTCTCCGCCAGGAGAACTTACTTTTATAGGACACCCAATAGTTTCTACCGGTAGTTCATTTCTTTCAACAAATGCTCTTGATATGAATGAATGAGATGCAACAGTATCAAAGAGTACAAATGCTGGAACAGAATTGAGTTTGAACTTACCAGCAACAGCATCTGGCTCTTCATAGATTTCCTCCACATTGATGTGGTTCACTTGTCCCTTTTGAAAAGGGTTTGGCTTGTTGGGTCCTTCAACTTTCTTTTCCGGGCATTCATTTGCATAATGCCCCATCTTCTTGCACTTGAAACACTCAACCTGACTAATATCCTTCTTGACAGGCTGGCTTCCACTGCCACTTCCACTACCACCGTGGTGGCTCTTATATCCACCCTTGTGGTTCTTGTACTTGTCATTGTCATGACTACGGTGATGCTTGTTGTCATGATGACGGTTGTGGTTGTGGTGCTTTTGAATTTCCCATGCTTGTGGGATCCTGAGCTTCCACTATCATCATAATGGGAAAGTTTGTGAGACGATCCCGAGCTGTGCTTGTCCGAGTGCTTTCTCTTTCTACTCTCAACTTGCTTCATTTTGTTCTCCAAAATAGCAGCCTTATCACAAAGAGACTGGTATGTGGGAACATAGGCCACTGATAGCTGCAGGTTTAGTTCATCATTCAACCCTTCAAAGAAACTTTTCCTTCCTCTTAGCATTAGTGTCAACTTCATCCGGTGCATAACGCGGCAGATTGTTGAACTCCTCAATATATTCAGCCACGCTGCGGTGGTGCTGCTTCAGATTATGGAACTCTTTCTTCTTCAAACTCATCACTCCGGATGAGATGTGAGCAGTACGAAAGCCATCTTCAAAGATAGCCCATGTCACATCCTCAATGGGAGTGGTGATTTGGAAGTTATCCCACCAAGTGGCTGCTGGTCCTTCCAACAAGTGAGCTGCAAATCTGACTTTCTCTTCATCAGTACAACCAACTGTTACCAAGTCCTTGTTCATAGAGCGTAGCCAATCATTGGCCACCATAGGATCAGTTGTTCCTGAGAACTTTGCTGGCCTCAATCTCAAGAACCTGGTGAGCATGTCAAAACCCGGTGGGTTGTTGTTGTTATTGTTGTTGTTATTGTTGTTATTGTTGTTGTTGTTGTTCTGGTTCTGGATGAACGTAGTCATCATCTGCATCAGCTGAGCCTGAGCTGTCATCATTTGCTGCATCTCAGGGGTGATGTTGTTGTTGTTGGGGTTGGGATTTGCACGACGGGGAGGCATCTGTGGTTTGTTCAATAGAGATAAGAATGAGATACCCATAGATGCTATCATGCACAATACATCACATAAACAATCATCAAGCATGCATCATAATAATAATAGTTCAACAACAAAAACGACAAGTTTGCAAAGTAAACACACCAATAACAAGCCATCCACATGTTGGATGGTCATTGTGACTCAAATAAAGTATGATAAATGAGTAGTCATCACTACTCCTCGGCATCAACCTCCTCCTCAACAAAGGTAAGACCAGCATTCTCCATCGCGGTCTTGTATTCCTCGACATTGGTGGTCAAGGTCTCTACTTTGGCTTTGAGAGCCCTCTTCTGGGAACGAAGCCTCTCAATCACAGTCTGCTGATGTTCGATCTCGAAGTCCTTGGCTTGCAGTTCTTCAGTCATGTCCCGAATCCTCTTGTTCCTATCTTGGACTCGCTTCTCTTGACTCTTGAACTTTCTGTCCTGGCTCTCGAACTTTTCCTCTATCTCCTTGACTATCTCATCTTGCTCCGCGAAGAGCTTGTCCTTCTCACGAAGCTGCACCTGGAGTTCGTCATTGTTAAGCATGACATTGGTCCTATCAGTGTCCACGTGCCTAAGAAGAACCTCTAAGTCCTGGAGGTATAGGCGAATCAGCTCTACTGTCTCCCTCGAAGTGTCCTCAAAGTCGATGGCCTCTCCATCCTCATCGCGTCTACCGAAGACGTGGAAGTGAGTACCTCTAACCTGTCGAGAATGTCTCCCTAACAGACGCCCAACCAAGTCCTGCATGACTACCTCTAGGCCTCTCTCCTTGTCATCGTGCATGAGCTTGAAGATGATAGCCTCCGTGGTAGGCTCAGTCTGGCGTCCGGGCTGATTGACCTTGAAACCCCAAAGGTCTTTCCTCTCAAACTTGGTGAGGGGAAGCACCATGATGGTAGGAAGAGGGAGATTGAGCAAACTAGTGAGCTCAATAATACGAGGACCAAAGCGAGTTCCCTGGAACTCCTCAACAGTGCTGATGGTAACATTAGGCATCTATTTATAAGTAGAAAAAGTTAGAAACAACACAAATTAAGATAAAACACAAGGCAAAACATCACATGCATATCTTTGGAAATCAAAACACACAAGTCATGGCATACATGGATCCATTACGACAACCAAGGTTCAACTTATTTTAAGCAACATTTGGAAAATAAGGTGATAAGTGGTGGTCCAACTAACGAAGTACGCTTACAATCCTATCTCACTAGATATGTTGGCTAACACAATATTTCTAGAAACAATCAGTCTATCTTGAGCACATGACTCCATTACTAGGTCTATAATGTCTCCTCTTAAGGTTTGGTTGGTAGCCTCCAACTCTTGGGTATGTTTCTTCTCTTCCTTTAGATCATTTTGGATGTTAAGCATTCTGCACTTGACTCTATCACCAAGTTCTTTGATGGTCTTCCAAGATGCATCCCTTACTAAATCAAAGAATGTAGTGTGCATCACTGAATTGGTGAACATGCAGAATCCTGATTCCTTGTGGTTGTCTTCCTTGTTTTTATACAAGTGAAGTTGCACCCACCAGTACTCAACTCCTTCATCCATCACAGGAAAACCTTTGTACACAGCTGCACCATGTATTTCCATTGCAACCATGAGGTCCTTGAGAGCCTTGGGAAATTTTGTCTCACACTCCAAAGTCATTGTCATGAGTGGTCCTTCCCTTACGGCTTCGTTGATGGAGTTCATCTACAAATAGAGATGAGAAAGAAGATTAGAAAAGTTTACGAGAAGAATAGACAAGTGTAGAAGTTGTTGAAAAAATTTCCTTAGTGGTTTCCAATCCTAGGGTCATAATCCTACAGGCAACACAGTGCTCTGATACCATCTGTAAGATCTCTCCTTTATAAAGGAAAAGGATCCTTGTGATTGCAATGCTAGTCCCTGGATCAATGCTAGCATCCATAGTTTAAGATGAAGTACACAGAAACAAATGTCATTATTACAGTCATTCAGGAGACAAACATAGTCTTTACAACTCCAAGGCCACAGGCCTAGTACAAGAGTTTAAATAAGTAAATAGATAAAAAGTCTTGGTCTTCATGTGCCACAGGCAAACATGTTGAGTGTAGACTCATGACTCCTAATCCTCATCAGAGTAACCTCCAACATCACAAGTTACAGCCACAGTGGGTCAATACATTGGAATAGTATTGGCAAGTGATACCTTAGTATAATTTTTGGTGGACTAGATACTATATGCAATTTGGCTAAGTGTAGCTTAGGCTTGCTTTGCTCAAAATAGGTTTTGCCTATTAGTTGAAATCACTAAGTTTTTCTTTTTCAAAACTTTTCCCAAGGAACCATCAATAGACATTGAGGTCCTTCACCCTTGTTAACCCACAAGTTTTACTTAGAAATTGGGATGAGGAGATTCTTGATAGCTTCCATGTCTTGATGCTCAAGTTGTCTGATACCAGGGACATGGCTAAGTACTTAGATTCTTCCATCTGCAGAGGTTGTGCACTTTCCCCACCAGACTTGATTTTCACCAAGACAGGACCTTTCAGAAGCCTTTCCTTAGACCAAATGGATGCGTTCCAACCTATTATCCCACTATCACCAACTGTCCAAATGGCTAAGTTCTAGCAACCTATGTGATCCAGGCAGAGCCCATATTGCCAAGTGGCTGCACTAGAAGCTTCTTAACATTTGGCCTCTCAAATCCCTTTGTTCCTGGGTGGCTTTCCACAAGTGAGATACACAAGGTAAACCATAGAAATGGGCCTTGTGTAACCACTCAGCATAAACCATTCCTTCCATTCCACCCAGGTGATTCATTCACTTAGTTGTTTGATTAGGCAAAACACAAGCCCAAAGACTTAGAAATATTTTCATCATAGCATGTATATTTCACCACCCTTGGTTGCTACTAGATAGGCTAAGCATGGCATAGATAAGCATCTTAACTTAGAAATTTCTAGCAATTCTACAACTACTAGGATTTCCCAAGCATAGTATATAAGCAAAATATAACATGCAAGACTAGCAAAATATTTCTAATGCTTAGTAGAAAACATAGGGATAAAAATATCATGAAGCACCACTTGCCTTGGTAGTTTGGAGAGTATATACACTCCTCACAATCACAATCACTATTGGCACCAAAATCTACACATAAAATCATAGCCACAAATCACATACCAAATAATTACAAGCAAAAATATGTGGATGCATGAAATATGAAATGTCATGAATTTTCTAAACTCAACAAGACAAGTGTACATTACTGGTTCAAAAACAAGTTCAAAACTTGCCAAACAACATTTATTTAAACTCTAAAACATTTCTCAAATAATTTATATACACAAAATAATCCTACACATGTTTCTGTACATAAAACCATTTTAACAGAAGCAAAACATTAAACACATTGCATATTTGGAAAGGGCTTGCTCTCCTGATTCCGTTGATTTAAATTTTTCAAATTTGAACGTGGGAATCAAAAGTTATGGCTAAAACAAAATCAAACAACTAATAGATCTAATTCAAATTTTAAAGCGAACTCTGTGCCACGCGTCATGTTCTGATTGGCGCGTACCGGTTCGCTCAGGATCACGCGCACAGGCCGTTAGATCTACTTAATCTGCACGGCCCAGATCTACTCATACCATTTCGTTAAGTGATCTGTTTATACGCGCTGGATCTAGATCCTACGGTCCTCGATCAAGCAACCATGATGCGCCGGGCGCCGGGCGGTGGCAAATCGGTGGTGGCGAAGCCATCTACTGGCGGCGTGGCGCTCTGGGTTCTGGGTTGTCGGAGATGCTTACCTGGATCGTAGCGATGCACTGATGCTCAACATGGCAACGGCTTGGCAAGGGGCGCACAGACACGGCTGCACGGACTCGTCGGGGTTGCTTACAGCGTCGGGCTCGGGCGGACGGCGACGTTGGCGACGCTCCTGGTCACCCTAGTACAAATCAAAGGCATCAGAGGGTGCGCAAGACTACGGCGAACACGCTCGTGTGAATCAGAGGCGAAGGGGAACACGGTGCTCACCGAATTTAATCGCCGGAGTTGAGGACGTCGTCGGGACCTTGCTGTGCTTGACGAAGACGATGACCTGGGGCAGTATAGGATGAACCAATGGTGTCAGAAGGTGCGCAAGGAAGTTGTGAAGCTGTCTGCAAGAACTAGAGAAGAAGTGGCGCACGGGGCTCACCGGGATTGGTCGCTGGAGTGAGCTCTGTCTGCGGCGGTGCAAGGGTGTTCACGGGCAGCCTGGGGGCGCTCTGTGCTCGAAGTCTGGGGAAAATGGAGAGGGGGCAGAGGGGGTTTAAGTAGGCGTGACGGGGGCATGATTTACTCCTGCAGTCAACGCGAATTGACGACGTGAATCAAGCCAGGAAATGCACGGCGTGAATTGGGGAAGAACATGTCGTCGGGGTGGAGACGATGACGCCGTGTGGGCCGCGGCTGTCAGCGAGAGAAACAGAGAGGGAGTGGGTCCAGTCTGTCAGCGACCTAGCGGGTGCGGGTGTGAGTGAAGAAAACGTTTCGCGCGGGGGGGTTGCTGGGCTAGTTGGGCCAGATAGGTTGTTTGGCTTATTTTTTTCTCTTTTATACTTTTTCTTTTTCTGTTTGATTTTTCTGAAATGATTTTCAACTCCAAATCAAATGAGTTTGAATTCAAATCTTCTCTAGGTTTTTATACTGCAAACCTTGCACTCAAATGTGTGTCAAACACTACTGTTTACTCAGAACACTTTGATCAATTGGAAATAAAAATAAAACCAAGCCTTTATGTGATATATACTATAGGCATAATATTGGTTTTATTTACTCATTTTGTTTTGAAAACTTTGCTCAAGCTTTGGAAAGTGCCTAAGTTTGCATTCAAACCTTACTGAACAAAACAAGTACTCTTCTCATTGGAAAATAGCACTAAGGCTAGAGCAAACTTACATGAAATAATAAGCATATATGCTTCTGTTTTGAAATGGTTTGTTTGAAATGAAATTTATATGATCATGGATCCATGGATGATATGCATGAGTTTGAAACATGATTTTTGGGATGTTACAGTGGGCGTGTGTCAAGGGTGGCGCACGGGAGCGCTCTCGGCATGTTCGCAGAGAAGGTTGGCATGGCCTGGGCGTGTGGTCCAGTAGTTGGCATTGCTCGCGGCTGGGATAGGGAGTGGCGATGGGGTGCTAGCTAGCTCCCAGACAAGGTTGGCGAGGCTAGTGTGGCCTCTAGCTTGCTGTCGACCATGGGGTGGCAATGGTGCTCTCGGCCTGCTCACCATTGATGACAATGGCCAGCCTATAGTAGTGCTAGTGATTAGTTAAGGTTGTTAGATGATCTACTAAGGCTAGTTGTGTCCAGAGAGGGAACAAGTTAAGCCCAAAACACTGCTCAACATAGTGTTTTGATTTTGTTTGATCTTCATCTGCAACCTGTTTGATGAAATGGCCGCATGAACTTAAGTTTTGAATTTTGAAAAGATTTTTGGTCGGTGTGCTAGGCATGTACTGGGAAGTCTGTGGATGCTTGGGTTTTGAAAATTGTGTTGGTTTCAGTGGTTTTTGAAATAGTGGGATCTTCCCATATGAGATAGATTCAATTTTAAACTGTCATTTAAACTTAGAATTTGAATGTTTATGGATGATCACAAAGTGGTCCTTGATACTTTGTTATGAGTACTATCAAGGGGTGCAAAGATCCATACATGTTTCTGTTAAGTTCTGAAAGTTAGGGATAGCCAAAGTAGGCATGGGAGTTAAATTGGCCAAAGTGACCATTCACTTAATTTGTTTGTTTTGATTTGTTTGTCTTTGGGAAAAGTTTGGGGATTGTTTAGATGATGTTTATTTCACCTAAGAATCATTTTACAAGCAAAGAAACACATAATCATGGCAATTCAAAAGAATCCAAATTTCAATATACACACATATGAATGCTTTCATACTTTTAATTGGAAAAGTTTTTGTTAACCCTAATTTTGTTGATTAGAGTTGGATGATCCATGTTTAGTATTTTTGGGATGTTACAAACCTTCCCCCCTTAAACAAAATCCCGTCCCGAGATTTGAAAAAGGACGAAAAAGATTACCTAGGATTTGAAGAGATCGGGAAACTTTGTCCTGATGTGATCTTCGCGCTCCCAGGTAGCTTCTTCTTCTGTGTGGTTGCTCCACTGAATCTTGAGAAACTTGATGATTCGGATTCTGGTAGTTCTAAAGGCTTCTCCCAAAATACGGGTGGGTACTTCGGGATAGTTCAGGTCATCGTTGATCTCTATGGTCCGGTGATCAATATTCTTGAACACTTCGGTCTTCTCTGGAACTTCGAGGCACTTGCGAAGTAATGAGATATGGAACACATTGTGCACGGCTGACATCTCTTCGGGTAGTTCCAGTTGATATGACACTTATCCTCGACGGTTCAGAATCTTAAAGGGGCTGATATATCTGGGGGCTAACTTTCCTTTCAGCTGGAAACGCTGCATTCCCTTCAATGGCGACACTTTCAGATACACAAAATCTCCTATGTTGAAGGCGAGGTCTCGACGTCTCTTGTAGGTGTAACTCTTCTGTCTTGACTGGCTGTCTTGAGGTGTTCATGAATCTTGTGAACCTTCTCTTCTACTTCTCGTAGGATGTCAGGTCCGAAAATCTGACTCTCCTATTTCCGACCAATTCAAAGGGGTGCGACACTTCCTTCCATACATGAATTAAAATGGGGCCATTTGCAAACTGACTTGATAACTGTTGTTGTATGAAAATTCTGCAAACGACACACAGTCTTCCCACTTAGATCCATATTCTAACACACATGCTCTCAGCATATCTTCGAGTATTTGATTTACTCGCTCCGTTTGTCCATCGGTCTGAGGGTGATAAGCGGTGCTGAAATCTAGGCGGGTTCCTAAACCTTCTTGGACTTTCTTCTAGAATCTCGAAGTAAACTGAGTTCCTCGATCTGATACAATGTTCTTGGGAACTCGGTGCAAACTGACGATTCTAGCGATGTATAACTCCGCTAGCTTCGAACTCTGATATGTGGTCTTGACGAGTAAGAAATTGGCGACTTTGGACAAACTGTCCACTATGACCCAGATAGAGTCATTTCCCCTACTAGAAGTAGGCAATCTGGTGATAAAGTTCATTCCAACGGAATCCCATTTCCATTCTGGAATCGGCAAGGGTTGCAACAATCCTGCGGGTCTTTGATGTCCCGCCTTGACTCTCTGACATATATCACACTTGGCGATATAGCTTCCGATTTCTCTCTTCATCTTATGCCACCAAAATTTCTCCTCCAAATCTTGATACATCTTTATTCCTCCGGGGTGGATAGAATAACTTCTTTCAACTCAGAATCTGCTGGTACACAAAGGCGTCCTTTGTACCAAAGAACTCCTTCGACTTCGGTGAATCTGGGTACCTTGCCTGTACCAATACGACGCTTGATTTGGTCGATACTAGCATTTCCTTTCTGCGCCTCTTTGACCTGGCTGATCAAAGTGGGTTAAAGTTCTATGCTAGCCAAAAATCCTTCACTCACTAATTCCATTCGAAAATCTTCCATCTCTTTGTGCAAGCTTGGTTGCTCCTTTAAAATCATGGAGTTCAAGCGGCACGGCAATCTGCTAAGGGCATCTGCTACCACATTGGCTTTACCGGGGTGATAGTGAATGTCCAGGTTGTAATAATTGCTTAGCTCAATCCATCTTATTTGTCTCATATTCAGCTCCTTCTGAGTGAAGATATACTTCAGACTCTTGTGATCCGAATAAATCTCACAACGATTTCCCATCAGGTAATGCCTCCATGTCTTCAGGGCTAGAACTACGGCTGCGAGTTCGAGGTCATGGGTTGGGTAATTTTGCCTTCTTCAGCAATTGGGTCATGGGTCGGGCGATACTCGAGAATCCTTCTAAGAACTTGCGGTAGTATCCCGCCAATCCGAGAAATGCATGAACTTGGGTTTGAGTGGTTGGGGCTTGCCAATCTTCGACATCTTTCACTTTTGCAGGGTCAACGGCAATTCCTCCGGATGATACAATGTGACCGAGGAATCCTAGCTCCTGTAACCAGAATTCACATTTTCTAAACTTGGCATACAACTAATGCTCTCTAAGGCTTCCAAGAATGGTCCTTAGGTGTAGCTCATGTTGTTCTTCTGATTTGGAATAAATCAGAATGTCGTCGATGAAATCAATGACAAACTTATCCAGGAAGTCCATAAAAATCTTATTGATGAGATTCATGAAACAAGCGAGGGCATTGGTTAATCCAAAAGACATGACAGTATACTCGTATAATCCATATCTGGTGGTAAAGGCAGTCTTTGGAATATCCTTTGCGCGAATCTTGAGTTGATGATATCCGGTTCTAAGATCAATCTTAGAAAACACTTTGGCACCGGTCAACTGATCAAACGAATCTTCTATCTTGGGCAATGAGTACTTGTTCTTGATAGTGACATCATTCAACTTCCGATAATCCGTCCACAAACAGGACAGGGGATCTCCAAGGTGACACACTTGGTTGAATCAACCCAATTTCCAACATGGCATCTAGTTGCTTCTTCATTTCCACTAGTTTAGACGGGTTCATACTGTATGGTCTCTGGGCTATGGGTCCTGTTTCGGGGATTAGTTCAATGATAAACTCGATATCCCGATCTGGGGGCATAGCGGGCAAAACATCTGGAAATACATCGGGGTATTCAAAGACTATCCGGACCTGGTCAATGGTAGGTTGGGCTATACTCTTGTTGCACTTGAATTGACGAGGTAAGGTTTCAGATATATGCTCGACTGATATTCCGGCTGTACTAGTCATGGTTATGGATTTCTTGGCACAGTCAATTAATACTTTATGTTTGGACATCCAATCCATTCCTTGTACTACTTCCAAACCTTTAGTTCCGAGTACACATTAGCATAAAAATCTATGCCATGGATTCGGATAGGGACGGATTTGCAAATTTGCCTAGCTTTGGTGGTTGAACCGGGGATTTGAACAATCATAACATGCTTCAGTTTGGTTGGTTGAATCTTACTAGTGCATGCAAATTCTTCGGTGACAAATGAGTGCGATGCACCAGAATCAAACAACACTCTTGCAAGTACTGAATTAACAGAAAACATACCTAGCACGACATCTAGCGCTTTCTGAGCATCTTCAGCATGCATGAGAAAAAGACGGTTGTTGCGGTTGAGCGAGTTCCCTGGGGCAAACCTTCTTTCAGGCTGAACACGACGCTGCTGCTGTGCTGGGGCATTTGCATTGGGGGCTGTGGCATTCTTCTTGTTGGGGCACTCGTTGGAGTAGTGACCCTTATTTCCACAGTCATAACAAGTCACTTGCGACTTGTCCTTTGCTGCAACAGGCACAACATTGATTCCAGTCCTCGAGGCAGTGTTGGTGTTGGCGGCAGCATTGTTGTTGTTGAACTTGGGTGGTGCACGGTTGAAATTGTTAGAGTTTCCGGGGTTGTTGTGATTTCCTCCGGGCCTTGGGTTTCCACGGTTGGGATAGGTCGAACGGTTCGTCGGGGGTCTGTTGGTTCTCGGGGCAAATCCTGGAGATGGGTTAGGGCGATACTTTGGGGTCTGATGGGTTCCTGGCTAATGCATCATGCGACGCTTGCGGTTCTCATTGGCTTGGTTGATCTTTCCTTCCATCTGGATGGCAGACTAGACAAGGGCTTCAATATCAGCAAAGGGGATATTAACCAACACAGTCTGCATCTCATCATGCAAACCATTCAAGAATCGTTCTTTCTTCTTGGCTTCGGTGTCGATCTCATCCGGGTCATACCTAGCTAATGACAAGAACTTGTCACAGTATTCCACTACGGTCATCCGTCCTTGCTTCAGTTCTCTGAAATCATCTCTCATTCTCTTGATCAAACCCGGTGGCACATGGGTTCTGCTAAACTTGACCTTGAATTCCTCCCAGGTCATCATCTGTCCTCCGGTCATCGCACGAACGTTGTTCCACCACGCTCTTGCATCTCCGGCTAGATAGTGGGTAGCGAACATGATTTTCTCGTTAGCTTCCACTCCGGCGACTTCTAGGTTGTTTTCCATGGTTTGCAGCCAATCATCGGCGTCTAAAGGCTCTTCCGATTTAGTGAAAACAGGTGGGTTGGTGTTCTGGAAATTTTTGAGCTTAGATCCATGGTTGTCCTGATTTCCGTGGCCTTGATTGTTGTTGGCCATCTGAGCTATGTGCTGAAGGGTGGCTAGGTTGGCTTGACGTTCAGCTCTTTCAGCTTTGCGGTCAGAAACCAACATTTGCAGGATCTGCAACATCGGTTCAGGGGATGAACCACTTCCTCCACGTGGCATCTGAAGATTGAGATAGATCATGAGAAAAGAGGGAAATTTCTAAGGTTCGGGGACTTTTGAAAAGTTTTTAAAGTTTGACTTGGATTTTCTAGCAACTTTCTTTTCATTCATTCATTCATAGCACATGATACAAACACACACCACAAAACAAGAAAATCAAATGGTTTTAAGAACCACTCTGGAAACTACGATACAGTGGGACCGAATACTACTCACTACGCTAGTGCTCAAGTGCTACTACTCCTTGGAGTCGGTGTAGTCGTCATCCTCATCATCCTCATCGTCATTGATGAAGGCGAAATCATCCTCATCGGTGAAGAAGTCCATAGCCTGATCCTCCAGAAAATCATCATCATCGCTGAGATAGGAGTAAGGGTCTCCACGAAGATCCTCTCCGGCATTCTCCCTTTCCTCCAACTGCATGTCTCTCTCGTGGATGGTCTCCTCCAAATCCGAGATACGGTGGCGAAAACGGGCAATGATGCGCTCTTTCTTATCGAGCTGATGGTGGCGAGACTTGCGATCCTTCGCTAGCATGGCGATGGTCTGATCCTTCGTCTTGATGATGGCGGACTTGTGGTTGGAGTAGTCACGGTAATTGTCTAATTCTTGCTGACGATCATACATCATGAAGCTAAGGTGGTCCAACTGAGTCTTCAGCTCGTGGTGGTATGGGGTTTCCAGTGGCTGTCCCATAGCATCACGCCTTCGACAAAATTCAAAGCGGGTACCCTTGATCTGGTTGATACTCTGCCCACACAGACGGGCAAGAGCTTCCTGCATGGCCCTGGCAAGTCCATCGAGCCAGTTGTTTTCTCGCAAGGTGAACTGAATTCCCTCGGCAGTGGGAGGTTCAATCTTTCCTCGGAGACTTGCAACAATTAGCCACTGCAGATCTTCTCCTCCTTGATCATTGAGCTGAGCTCCGAAGAACTCGGGGTGCGGATGCTCCAGAAGTTCCGAAAGCTGGTCCAAATCCCGCTCAAAGATAAGGTCTCCTCCATTCCCCAATTGGTAAAACTTGTTGTACTTCACGTCCATCTATAAGAATATAGGATGAGTAAGTTAGTAGAGTGATCAAGTGTGTCAAATTTTAGGTATTTTGCAAGAGTTTTTGAGGAACATGAATTTTCATGAAAGAATCAAGGTGATAAGAATGGGAATAAGTTTTTATAAATATTTGCTTCCTTTGGTTTTGAAACTAAGTTTTTGATTCAAACGGCCAGTCTAACTAGGGTCTCCTATGGTCAGGATGGCTCTAATACCAACTTGTCAACACCCGGATTTTTAATCCCAGATGCCTGTTATGCCATACATCGCAATCCCAGGATTACCATTTTTGTGAGACATAACAGATTTGGATACCACAGTTCATCGTCCATTACAAACCATACATAAGGTCTTACACAAATAAGGATCTCATGATCTAGTTCTTAATACAACTCAAGCAGCGGAAATACGTAATAATAAAGGTAGCGTAGGCAAAGATCTATCTTCGTGGTCACAGGCAATGCTGACGATGGGAGATGATCCTAGTTGTCGTAACCTTCCTGGGGTCCTTCGTCCTGGTACTCTTCTTCATAGTCTGGCCACGGGAATATCCAGGGACAAAGCCATGAGTACTCTTTAAGTACTCGCAAACTAATACTAACAAGTGAAGGGGGTTTTTGTAGTAGGCCACTAAGCTCTAGGGTTGTTTTGCAAAAAGCCAGATTTACCTCTACTAAGTTCAGAAGCAAGAAAAGCTAGTTGACATTTTAAAACACCTAAGTGGGAACTTGTATTTCATATCACAACTCTGTTGTGGTCAAGTAAAAATCTCAATTCATTTCATAAGTCATTTTGAAAATATCTGACGGGGGAACACTATGGCCACTCCAACTGTCCATAACCGCGAACGTGGCTATTCGAATAGTTTAACACTCTGCAGAGATTGTACACTTTCACCACAACATTCGATACATCCGTCAGGAACAAATCCTGAATTCACCATACTCAGTATGCGGATAATCAATCCTAACCTTTCGATTACACGCCCTAGTATAGGCACCTCTCCTGTGAGTTTGCCCTCCCAACCATGACCAACTGTCATCTTGGGTACTGCACAGGTGGACAATCTTCACAAGGTAGCCTCAGCTCAGACCTTGGCCATGAGGGAACCCATACTAAGGTATATAAGTTTCTAGTCACGCCCTACCCAATTCTCAGGTATTGTGGTTGTATGGTAAAATTGGAATGGTATCACATCCAGACAACCATCAGTTTTATAAAGGGCTAAGTCTCATGCCTCAACATTTTCATCGTCAAAATCATCTAGTGTTCGGAAACACATGTCAAAACATCTCAGTACAATGACTCATCATTCTAAGGTTTTCATAACCATTTTCACCATGTATTCCCATCTAAAGTTGATCAAGTTTTATGCTTAGCAATAGCATCTAAAAATGGTAGTGAGTACTAATGAGGGGTGGTAAACAAGTGGAGTTTCAACTAAGTACAATCTCATGCCTTAGGGTGACATCAAGATTATCTAGCTTATGCCAAATTTTACGCTCTTTATGCAACCTTCAATTATCATTCTAGTATCTACAATTTACTCAAGTAAACTCTAAGTAATAGCTTTGATAAAGAAATAAAGTAGAAAGCTTGCAAGTAAAACTAGGATTGGGTTATCAAGTGGGTATGATCATATATGCTTAAGGCATATGGTTGGCATGGTAACAAGCAAGTATTAGCTTGCATAGGTTAACTTGATTAGTAAGGCTTGCATCAGTATCAGTATAAGCTTGCTAAGTTGCAAGTGTTAGCTTGCTCAATCAACTAGTAGTATTAGGCTTGCCTTGTGCAGAGCAGTGGTTGAAGTTCTCCTCGGCTTCTTCTTCGTAGTATCCTCCTTCCTCCTCATATCCTTGGTCGGTACTAGCGTCTATGAATAAATACGAGGTACACAATCAACAAACAATACTTAAATACTTTCAATCATCACACAAAGGTGTTCTATAGATGATCTAGCATCATCACTAATATCACAAGAATAAAGCATTTGTCTTATTTTTTTTATTTTTTTTAGAAAAGTAATTTCTACTCATTGAAAAACTACTTAAGATTTAATATTCTCCAACTCAAACATGGGATCATGTTGACACATGTCATCACCACATATTTCAGTACATGGGAATGTGATTTAAAGTGGTGTCACAATTTAATAAGGTTTAACCTTTTATTTCAATTAAATAAAGTGACTAGAAATGCCTATGTGGCATTCTTTTATTACTTGAACATTATTTCTGTAAGGAAACCCATATGTTTTTATATATTCTGAAAGGTATGATCAAATGTGATTTTTGAGAGTTGGAATCAACTCAAAAGCTATTATGGTTGAAATTTGAAAAATGTTTGAATGCAGAAAAGCTTCTGACTTGTTATTTTTACCAAGGTTGATCTATAGATCCAAATGATTTGAATCCAACGGGCTTGGATTAAGCATTTCAATATCTTTTTCACAAAATTGGTTTCATTCAATTTGGTTTACTGAATCGAGCTGGGTTGATTTTAGAAGCTAGGTACAGAACTATGTTTGAATTAAAATAGAAAAAGCTAAATTCAAACGAGTGGGATCTTGAAATGTTAACGGCCGACGAAGGTCACTCATGGCCTTGGCGCAACTGACAGGGGGGGTCTACTGATCAGTGGCTCTTTAAACGCGAAGCGGTATGGGGCAATGTGGTGCGTTGGATTAGAATGAAGATCGACGGCTGAGGGTCGTCGTCGACGATGGACAAGTCACCGGCGAGCTCGAACCCTAGCGGCTCAGTGGGGGTCATGGGAGGCTCACCGGGGCCCAGGCAAGGGTCGGAGATGCGGGCAAACAACGAAGTATACGACGGCGATCCTCCTGGTACCGGCAGCTCCTCCTGGGGCGGCTCCATTCGACGGCTTCCTTCTTCTCCAGCAGCGGCGGGCTCCGGTGAAATTCCGGAGATGCGCTGTTCGCCTTGCTCCGGGAATGAGGTGGGGTGGTTCTGGGTGAGAGGGGAGTAGAATGGTGTGAAGAATTCGAGCGGGGGATGCCTCTATTTATAGTGGCGAGAGGGGACAGACGGGCGCAACATGAGCTCGTCGTGGTCGACGGCACAGAGGGCTATCGGTGTGGGCGACGGTAGGGGGCGGTGTTGTGCTCCCTGGCAAAGCTCAACGACGTGGTGGCGAGGCGTGGGGCGCTGCTGATCGGTTGGAACGCTGCAGTGCTGCTGATCGATCGAACGAAAGTTTTGACGGCGCACAGCGCGCGTGGTCCGCGCGGCGGCGAATGGGCATGTCTGCGGGGTTGCTGGGGTGTTGGTGATCATGCGTTCATGCGGCAAGGGAGGCGCGCGGTCTGTGGGCGTGTGTCGAGGGTGGCGCACGGGAGCGCTCTCGGCATGCTCGTAGAGAAGGTTGGCATGGCCTGGGCGTGTGGTCCAGTAGCTGACATTGCTCGCGGCTGGGACAGGGAGTGGCGATGGGGTGCTAGCTAGCTCCCAGACAAGGTTGGCGAGGCTAGTGTGGCCTCTAGCTTGGTGTCGACCATGGGGTGGGAATGGTGCTCTCGGCCTGCTCACCATTGATGACAATGGCCAGCTTACAGTGGTGCTAGTGATTGGTTAAGGTTGTTAAATGATCTACTAAGGCTAGTTGTGTCCAGATAGGGAACAAGTTAGGCGCAAAACACTGCTCAACATAGTGTTTTGATTTTGTTTGATTTGCATCTGCAACCTGTTTGATGAAATGGCCGCATGAACTTAAGTTTTGAATTTTGAAAAGATTTTTGGTGGGTGTGCTAGGCATGTACTGGGAAGTGTGTGTATGCTTGGGTTTTGAAAATTGAGTTGGTTTGAGTGGTTTTTGAAATAGTGGGATCTTCCCATATGAGATAGATTCAATTTTAAATTGTCCTTTAAACTTAGCATTTGAATGTTTCTGGATGATCACAAAGTGGGCCTTGGTACTTTTTTATGAGTACTATCAAGGGGTGCAAAGATCCATCCATGTTTTTGTTAAGTTCTGAAAGTTATGGATAGCCAAAGTAGGCATGGGAGTTAAATTGGCCAAAGTGACCATTCACTTAATTTGTTTGTTTTGATTTTTTTGTCTTTGGGACAAGTTTGGGTATTGTTTAGATGATGTTTATTTCACCTAAGAATCATTTTACAAGCAAAGAAACACATAATCATGGCAATTCAAAAGAATCCAAATTTCAATATACACATATGAATGCTTTCATATTTTTAATTGGAAAAGTTTTTGTTAACCCTAATTTTGTTGATTAGAGTTGGATGATCCATGTTTAGTATTTTTGGGATGTTACATTAACCCCAGGGTTCGGGAGCGGGGTGGAACTGGCCACGGGGAAGCCCCGGAGTCAAATCCAAGTGGATAGAGCGAACGAGCTTCGTCAACAACCCCAAATCGCACCACGGCGGCGAGCATCGACGGTGGCGGCATCGCCGGCCACGGGGTTGGGTCAGAGGAGGAGAGGATAAGGTCGAGAGAGAGAGAGAGAGGGAGGCAGAGAGTTTGGGCTGGGTGGGCCAAAACCCCTCGGGGGGATATTTTGACCTTGCCCTATTTGGCCACACTGGCCTAGTAAGCCCAAAAGGCCAGCCCAAGTTGTTTAATAAATTTTTTGATTAATTGGAAAAGACCAAAATGCTCCTGACCTCAATAAAATTCTAGAAAATAAAATAAAATTCCAAAAATTATAAATAAAATATTTTTGGATTCACAATAATCAACTCTGTCCAAATAAAATAAGATATCAAATTTTGGACATTTAATTTTTTATAAGAATTTTGTAATTTATATATTCTTTATGGAATTTTACAAAATTATTGAAAGATGATAAAAATAAATAAAAATCACTTTCATTATATATTAATATTACAGTATTTTTGAAAAATACTAAACAAATATTTAATAATAAATTTTAATGTATAATTAATAATTCCTAAAAGAATTATTAAATCAATAAAAGTCAAAGGGAAATAAAATAAAATAAATAAATATATGCAATAAATATAAAGAAATAATATTTATAAATGATTTATTAAAAGGCACCTTATATAGGGAAAATGCATATAGAATTAAAAAATGCATTATATTACTTGCATAATCATTTTGCTTTTTTAAATATTGTCCTTACCGGGCAAGAATGATGTTTTTGTAGAACTAGAAGCTCAAGGTCCAGTGCAAGCATCAGACTTCACTACCTTGCCATCACAAGGCAAGTTCATCACTTGCTCATGTCCTTTGAAGAGTCTTTATCAAAGTATTTGAAAATTGTGTGTTATCATGTATGCTATAAAAGAAAGAAAATATTATTTTCATAAATAAAGAAATCATAGATATCATCCTAAGTGGTGATATAATGGAGCAATAGAACTTAGGGTTCTATTTGCAACAATGATGATCAAGTAGGGATATAATAACCCCTGACATCAGTGATTCTAGCGGCGTATATTACGCGTTAGCCATGAGATTTGGAATGGGACAAAGAAGTCAGTTGTATCTTCTTCCTCTCGCATGAAGCCGGATGTGCAGGTTGTGGCTGTTATCCTCGTAGCGTGCATATGAATTGATAATTCGTAGAGGATATGCAGCATATGGGTGGGAACCCTCATCGTCCCATGATAGTTCTGGCATCTAACGGTTCGTACAAACCATTGCTGTAATTCATTATGTGGGCATGGTGTACACCAAGGAGGCATGCGGGGTCGCGAAGGGGGCAGTGATTGGCTTGGACCAACTACTGGCCCCACATCATGGAATTGTGGACGTTAAAGTACGCCCGGTTGTGCTATAAGGAGTTGATCTCTCATGGGTAAAGTAACGCACCTCTACAGAGTGTAAGAACTGTAACTTGTTACTCCCTGTTTCGGGAAGGAGCTACGAACGCGGCAGGAAAGGAACTCCATGAAAGTTCTGGTCAACCTGTGAATGTTGATTGTCATAGTTTTTCGGAATAAAATCAACCTTTGAAGAAATATTTACAAAAACTGCATAGTGCCAAGGATTTATAATCCGAGGTGGTAATTAGAGCATCAAGCTTCCCACATTGCATATAATGAACTTGCTGGGTAACGCTGTTACTCATTCTTTCCTTTGATCCCTTGCTTAGACTCTGAGGATCCCGAAGACGTGCCAATGTATGCAGCTGAATGCTAAGAAGATGTGTTCTACGAGGAACCTGATCTGTCCGGAGGAGTTGAAGGAGTGGATTACGAGATCCGCTACGGTGTCGATGATAATGAGTCCAACTAAGTACCTAGTTAGTAGTAACTAACGGAGCCGAGCAGCATGAACTCTATAGAGTAAGCTGTTGAGCTTCACTCCTAGTCGGAGTTGCTACTTTTAAATTCCGCTGAACACTTTATATTTGGTTTGTAAGTTGGATCTTTTGCAAGTCTTGAACTTCCAGTATTGTACTAATAATAATGTGTGTATCTTTGTAATATGGACCCGCAATGTTTCTGTTGTACCACTCTGAGGGATGTGATATTTACTGAACGGTGTTCTGTGGATGTCATGTCAACGACTATAGTGTACTACACATGCAGTGGTATGCTGGGTCACCGCAAATAGATACGTTTTGGACGTATCACCCCCTCTAGTATTAGGTTTCAAGCAACGGATAACTGCTAGTGGCATGGACAAGATGTTGGGGATATGCTATATGGGTATCCTTATAGCATGTCTCTTATCCGACTAACCCGGGTGGCCCATAGTCGGTAGCATGGCCAATGGCCTGCTGGGCGGCCCAGTTAGGTGGATCCAGAAGGGAGGCACATGCCGGATAAAGGAAGGCTATGGTGGAGTCACCAGCGCACCCGGAGCCTTGGAGTGCAAGATACACATGACTAGTAATAGACGGTGTAGGACTCTGTGACCTGTCCGGCTAGGACTTTTCCCTGTAACCCCAGGACCTGGTGACTATATAAGTCGGGCCTATGGGAGCCTTTAGGGCACGTTCATAGACAATCTCAGACAACCTCGCACAGCGAACCTATCTCTGTAACTCGGCATATTGTCATTATAGTGATTTATAGCAGGAGTAGGATTCCGCCATCGTTGTGGGATCTGAACCTGGGTAAGCTGTGTTACCTCGTACCCATCAACCGTCCACCTTCCCCCACGTCTCTAAACACGCACTGTGAGGACCCCTCCATGGCGTACTCGTCGGCAATACCATGACAGTTGGCGCCCACCGTGGGGCAAGAGGCGCTTCAGCCTCTTCAGCGGGCGAGGACCAAAATCTTCGCGAGAATCGGTGAAACCGTAGCCATCGGTCGTGCTCTCTTCTCCGGCAACGTTCCGATTGTCCCTCCCGACGAATTCTGGATCCCGGCGAAGACGAACCCTACGCTGTGTTCAATCGTTCCTATCGGAGACATCCACCTCTTTGTCGGTGAAACCGACTCGGGCACTAATTCCCTGGGAGTCGGAGGAGCATCAAGACCCGCACGGACCGCCTACGGGCAGGACACGTTCGCGGAAGGATCAATGTCGGATCTCTCTTTGGGGTTTGCCGACAAAGATCGGAAAAATTCAAGGCCCACCCAAACCGCCCCTGTGCAGGATATAAAGGTGGAAGATCACTGCAAATACGCCGGCTTAGTCCGTGTGTCTGCACAGTAGAGATCCAAGTTCGTCGGCGTGGTTACCATCTTCGATCTGGCGTGCTGCGTTCGGAGAGAGGGCGAAAACCCCCGCGATTACCTGGCCAGGTGGCTCCATATACGAGCCGACCTAGCCCACTACCCCGATGATAACGCTCTGTATCACTTCGTGGAAGGACTGGACCATGGCACGCTTCTCCGACATTCTTTAAGACGGTAGCAGGCAACAGGACGCCTTACCCTCGAAGAGATGGTGAGCACCTTCAACAGCTACGCGGAAGCCCAGATGGAGCTCGCACTCAGAGATGGAGAACCTCCGGCTCAGCAGCCGCCGCCACCGCCTCCCACCGCCATCGTCGTAGGAGCACCACCACCTCCAGTCATCGTCGAGCCCATTGCACCTCCACCGCCCGTCATCGAGGAATCCTAGCACCCTCCGACTCTGTCATTGACGCGCTTTATGTTGATTTCAGTGCAGATTCAGAGGAGATAGACTTTAGTCCAGAAGAGCTAGACTCCGCTATGCAGGAGATGGAGGAGGAGTATTCGCGCGACGAGCAGGCCAACAACACCGTCGCGTCCCAAGGGGTGTTCGTCGCCATTGGGACGATGATGGATGAAGATCAACCCGGACGAGCTCCGCCTACGGCGCTGGAAAAGGGGAAGGGGCCACTTATTGCTGCTGACGATGATCGCGCGAAAGTCATGCCTCCTCCGCCCAACCCAGTGTAGCAGCCGCAGGAACTCGGCACCGGCCCGAGCAACAACAACAGCGCAAACTTGCCGCCTCCAGCATCCACGTTTGCAGCAGCCCAAGTTACTCCAGCTAATAGAGTGATGTACGACAATCTCCTCGTCGAGCCACAGACCTTTGCTCATATCCGGAACGAGACCCAGCTTGATGAGAAGTTCCAGCAGCTGCTGGAGGAGGTGCAAGCCATCGCGGAGCAAGGCACTAAGCTAGATCGAGATCTGGTCAACACGCAGAAGTCCATAGAAAAAGCTAGAGCAATGGAGGCTGAGTACAAGACTCTGCTACAACATCAGAAGGCTAAGAAAGCTCTGGCTCGCATCATCAACGATCCTGGTGTATGGCGCAACCTAGGATGGGCTCCCTCTAAGCCGGCATAGGCCAAGCCATACATTGACAGTGAAGGCAAGCAGGTGATGCCCACCCCACTCCTTAACCTCACCGTCGCCAAGACCCTTCTGGAATAGGATAGATCGCCTTAAGCAGTGGAATAGGTCTACGACCTAGTGGCCAAGGCGGTGAAGCAGCAGGAAAAGGCCACCTCTCAGAGGCTTGAGTCTAACCCAGCGCTCTGCCAGTCTAGCCAGTACAAACCGCCAAGGGACATATCTCCTCTTGATGTCGGGTCCCAGACGGGTTCATCAGAACGAAGACGGAGGGATGCACGCAACAAGAAGGATGCTATTCCAATATGCTCCAACCACGGAGAAAAGGCCCGACCTCATCGCCCATCGCCACCGCCCCGATCTCCCCCACATCACGAAGACTACAAAGCTCACCATCGTACGGATATACCCCCACCAAAGCAGTGTGGCATCGTCATCCGTGACAACGCGGAGCAGACCCGTCATGATGGAGAACGCAACCAAGGACATAAGAGCAGGTCGCGCCATGACCCTCCACGTCTGACAAGCAACCGTGATAGGCGTGAGGCGTCGCAGGAGGGTAACAGCAAGAAGGATAACCCACCACCACCTCCTCCTCCGTCACCACCAAGTAGTCACCATGGCGGAGGAGGCCCCCGTTGTTCACGCAGCCCATCCCCTATTGACAAGAAGAAGAACCCGGAGACATACGATGTGCGTTCGCGGATCGATAAGATCCACGAGGCCCGGGAAGGACCATACCAGGGACCACGTTGCTTTGGACCTTCCATACGGTCCGCAACTTACCCCAAAGGTTTCCGGATTGACAAGAACATCAAGACCTATGACGGCACCGCCAAGCCAGCCACATGGTTGCAGGACTACGACAACACGGTGGAGATTGCCGGAGGCAACCCCAACGTTGCCGTCAAGTACCTCCCATTAATGTTGGCAGGTACGACCCGTCAATTGATCGACGACTTGCCGGATAAATCTATCTGCAACTGGTTGGACATGCAAGAAGCGTTCACCAAGAACTTTGAGGGTACGTACAAGCGTCCCTGCACTGTGGGCGATCTACAGCGGTGCATGCAAGAAAAAGACGAGACATCTCGCGCCTACCTCTCCCGCTGGCTGGACATGAAGAATTCCTGCACAGGAGTGCATGCTCAGACCGCCATGGCCGCCTTCATCGATGGGTTGGAAAGGGGCACGTTGCTCCGACATAAACTGAAGCGCTTGCAGGACAATCACCAGCTCGACTTGAACCAGATGATTCAGTTGGCTCGTGAGTTCGCAGCTGCTGACGACGACGCTCGTGGCTCCTTGCCGGCAACGGCCGTTCCAACTCAAGCTCGAAGGAACAGCAGTACAAAGCGGAAGACCGCTCCAGAAGAAAAGCAATCTACCGACATGGTCGCTATGAATTTTGCAGGACGAGGAGAGGGCGGACAACGTAGCCGAGGAAGGGGAGCTGGTCATGGACAGCAACGAGGAAGTGAAACCACCTCGACGCCGCTCCGCGTTCCCCAAACCTGCGAGGAGTACCGCGATATCCCATGCCTTGTACACCTCGACGTCAATGGCAAAGCCACCCATACCAATCGACACTACAAGTTTGTCAACGACCTCAAGGAAAACCCGGAGTCCGGCTACAAGCAAAGTCGAAAGAACAGACCGTGCGGCAAGGGCAAGGGGAAGAAGAAGGAGGAGGAGTCCAAGGATTCAAGTGACATGGACGAGGATGTTGACCCCAAGCATGGCGCCAAGAGCGACGACAGAGGCAAGAACCCTTTCGCGAAGAAGGCCCCAGTCTACCACACTTTCCTTGGCACCCCCACCATCCGACAACAGAAGACCTCTCTGAGGATCCTGATGGCAACTCTCCCCCAGTCCCCCAGTACCTGCGCTGGTCGGAGGTTCCAATAACTTGGGACAGGACGGACCACCCAGACCTTATACCCACGGAGAACCAGTACGCCATGGTCATCAACCCCTTGATTGACGGCGTAGAGTTCACCAAGTGTATGGTGGATAGTGGAAGCAGCATCAACATCATGTACCTGGATACACTGCAAAACATGAACTTGACGGAGGCAAACCTAAGGCGAACCAAGACCATCTTCCACGGCGTAGTTCCTGGTCGGGAGGCTCGGTCCCTTGGGTGCATTGCACTTCAGGTTGCCTTTGGCGATGTTAATAATTATTGTCAAGAGCGCATGACCTTCGAGGTGGTCCCCTTCAAGAGCGTGTACCACGTCATATTCGGCCGCGACATATTCCACACGTTCATGGACAAGCCATTCTTCGTCTATAACAAGCTCAAAATACCCGGACCAAATGGCATCATCACCGTATCCGAAAGCTTTACAAAGGCAAGGGACTACAAGATCAACGAAGCAGCCGTTGCAGAAGCTGTCCTCTATAGCGAAGAGTTCAAAGAGATCTAGAGCAAGGTCAATGACTCAGAGATGCCCACGTTGAAGAAGCAGATCTCCGACTCCGATCCTGCATTCAAGGCCGCCATCGAGACCAAGCTGGTGGAACTTGTGGTAGAAGATGCCTCCAAGGTCACCGCCATTGGGACGAACCTGGATCCCAAATAAGAAAGCGCGCTCGTCGAGTTCCTCCGTGAGAACAGGGACATCTTTGCCTGCCAACCTGCCGACATGAAAGGTGTACCTAGGGAACTTGCTGAGCACAGCTTAAACATTGATCCAAAATGCAAACTAGTGAAACAACCTCTACAACGCTTTAGAGATGAGAAGAGACGCACCATTGGCAAAGATATAGCTAGGTTACTTAAGGCTAGATTCATCCGAGAAGTCCTTCACGCCCAATGGGTGGCCAATCCTGTACTTGTCCCCAAAAAGGGAACCAATGAATTAAGAATGTGCGTTGATTACACCGGCTTGAACAAAGCATGTCCCAAAGATCCGTTTGCTTTGCCTCGCATTGACCAAGTCATTGACTCGACGGCTGGCTCAGAACTTTTGTGTTTTCTCGATGCATACTCAGGATACCACCAGATCAAGATGAGGAAGTTGGACCAATTGGCCACTTCGTTCACTACCCCATACGGCACGTTTTGCTATGTCACGATGCCCTTTGGGCTGAAAATGCAGGCGCTACCTACCAGCGGACAATGCAACGGTGCCTTCACGACCAAATTGGTCAGAACGTTCACGCCTACGTGGATGATATCGTGGTGATGTTTAAAAAGTCAAACGACTTAATCTCCGACTTAAAATAAATCTTTTATAATCTCCGGAAATACAACATGATGCTTAACCCTAAGAAGTGCGTCTTCAGGGTTCCAGGCGGCAAATTGTTGGGCTTCATCGTTTCCCAGCATGGAATGGAAGTCAACGCGGAGAAAATCAGCGCATAGTTTGCTGTGGAGATTCCTACTTGGTTGCCCAGCAGGTGGCTGGCACCTGGAATGCGCGGAACCCTATGATGGCGGCATATCGAGACGAAGTAGACGAGATAGCCAAGAGCTTCTTGGGCTACGAAGTCAAGTATGTGCCTAGGGAGCAAAACGAGGCGGCTGATCTGCTATCTAAGCTAGGGTCAGGGCGCAAGCCAATTCCGCCAGGAGTTTTCCTAGAGCACCTACGCACACCATCCGTGAAGGGAGCCGACATCGACAACCCGGATAGAGCTGACTCGTTCATCAACATGGTGACTTAAGTTCCCTCTGGCTTGGACAAAACCGTTCATGGAATATCTCGAACACGGAATTTTGCCCGACGACGAAGTCGAAAGACGGCAAATAGTACGACGAGCAAAGGGTTATACCATAATCAATGGGCAACTCTACAAAAGGAGCACTACTGGTATATACCTTAAATGTGTTTCCTAGCTATAAGGTATGGAAATCCTACGCGAAATCCATCTCGGCGATTGCGGGCACCACGCCGCTCCTCGATCGTTGGTCGCAAAAGCCTTCCGGCAAGGGTTCTACTGGCTGACCACGAAGGCGGACGCCGACAAGCTGGTTGAGACATGCATGGGATGCCAGTATTATGCTCGACAACAACATGTTCCTACTGAAGAACTGCGAACAATACCAATAACTTGGCCGTTTGCAGTCTGGGGGCTAGACGTGGTGGGACCGTTACAGACGGCACCTTGTGGGTTTATGCACCTTCTTGTAGTAGTTGATAAATTCACTAAATGGATAGAAGCTAAACCCATTAGAAAGCTTGATGGGGCAACTATCCTCAGGTTCGTCCGAGATCTAGTGGTGAGATTTGGTCTCCCACATAGCATTATCACCGACAATGGCAGCAATTTATCACTCGGAGAAGTGGAGGCATATTGTTGGGAGAAAGGCATCCGACTTGACCTTGCATCTGTGGCACACCCACAATCCAACGGTCAGGTTGAGCGAGCCAATGGACTAATTCTGCAGGGAATCAAGCCACATCTCGAGGCACCGCTACATAGAGCAGCTAGAGCCTGGGCGGAAGAATTGCCATCTGTGCTGCGGAGTTTACGAACTACACCCAACAGATCTACCGGCTACACCCCTTACTTCATGGTATATGGAGCAGAAGCCATCCTGCCCTCCGACATCCTCCATGATGCGCCAAGAGTTGCCGCCTATGACGAGGATGACGTTTAAGAATCCAGACGCCAAGATGTGGACCTTCTCGAGGAGGAGCGCGTTTTGGCATGCCAAAGATCCGCCATCTACCAGTAGAAGCTACGCAACTACCATAGTCGCCGCGTTCGGAATCGCTCTTTTAAAGAGGGGGATTTGGTGCTCCGACTTAAGCAGAAGAAGTCACACAAATTATCCCCGCCATGGGAAGGACCGTTCATCATAAGCAAGGCGCTGCTCAATGGGTCTTACTACCTTGTTGACAATCGTGAACTAAAGGACAGACCCAACGAGGATCATAAGGGTAAGCGACGTGACCCGGATTATGACTACCCGGAGCTTGATCGGCCATGGAACATAGCACAACTACGTCCTTTTTACACTTAGAATTTTTTATCTAATTGTGTATCTCTTATATGATCAATGAAATAAAGCTCTTTGGTTCACTCATATTGTCGTGGGAATGGTCATGGCAGATGCTGCAATTGGCAGCGAGTAGTAGAACGAGGGGCAAGGGCGGCCAGCCATCTGCGGTGCGAGATGAGGGCGGAGACACAGTGTTTTACCCAGGTTCGGCCCCCCGGAGGGTAAAGACCTACTCCTGCTAGATTGTATTATGATGGTGGTACAAAGGGGCGAGCTCGGCGGCTAGGTGGCGAGTCGCTTGGGGGTATGATGGAACGTATCTCTACACGCCCTGTAGGGAGGTTTATATAGACTCACCTCCCCTAGGGTTTACATATCTCAACCGAATCAGTTAAGGCTTCGGTACTCGTTTAACCTAATCCGACTGGACCTATCTACTCGCCTGGGCCTTCAGCTTCCAGTCGCTTAGATCCACACCGGGCCTTGATCCAGTCACCGACTTGCAGGCCCACTCGCCAGTTCCTGGGCCAATCGGAAACGTCCTGCTGGGTATACCCCGGTAGGCATATCCCCATCAGTAGTCCCCGAGGCCGTCGTCGATTGGGCGAAGGTGGTCGCTAGCAGTCGGAGTATATGGCTTTCAACGCGGACATCCAGTCGAATAGGCGGCGGGCTCCTGAATAAAGGAGAAAACTAGTCATTCTGGTCGTAGCTTTGGCGATTGGGTCGGCGAAATATTTAGTCACTGTTTGTAGTGATCGGGTCGGCGAGCCAAGTGGCTGAAGTTGGACCGTCAAAACACAGTCAAACTAGCCGTTGGGGTAATCCAACGGTAACTTTTGGCGTAATCACCGCGTAGTAACGGCTCCCTGATTTGGCGGGTAACAACCGTTATATAAAGGGAATGGTATGCGATCGGAGAACCACCTCCTTGTCATTTCCTCCGATTGCGCGCACCTTCGTTTTCCCCCACATCGCTATTCAGCTGAACCGAAATCTTCCGACCCCCACGAACCCTTCCGCCAATGGCTCCCTCCACCGAACCATGGGGCAGGTCCAAGTGCACGAGGGCGCAACTGGCGTCCTTTGAGGAGGCTGGGATCCTGCGCGCCGGGAGGTGGCGCATCCCTGCGGCCGGAGAGGTGACCCCGGACCCGCGCGAGGGAGAGTTCGTCTGCTTCACCAGCCACCTAGAGCGGGGCTGGGATTCTAACATCTTTTCTTTGGCCTGCGCCTTCTACGGGATCCAACCGTCGGACCTGGGCCCGCACAGCATCGAGCAGCTCGCCATTTTCGTGGCGTTCTGCGAGTGCTACCTGGGCTGTAGGCCCTACTTCCCCCTGTGGAAAGATCTATTCCACGGGCGGATCAGTCGCGAGGAACCGGGCGGCCCAATGCTCGCTGCGGGCGGCCTGACGTTTCAGCTGAAATCGAAGGCTTCCTTGTTTGATCTGATGCTACCCGCCAAGGCGGCGAGTGAATGGAAGAAGTCTTGGTTTTATGTCACCAAAGCGACTCCGGACGGCGAGGTGGCGATCCCAAGATACTCCGCCGACCGGCCTGAACCACGCCGACTCCAAGTCGGCAAGCTTCCAACAGACCAGCGGATGGTTGTGGATGAAATGCTTCAGACCATCCGCGGCCTGAAGAAGAGGGGTCTCCACCCCATCAATTTGTACAACTGCTGGCTGGCTGGCGGGCGTCTCTCGCCCACCGCGACCACTACATGTACGAGTACGCGGGCCGGGAGGACTCGACAAAGTCCTGCCTCGTCGCGTGGCAACTCGAGGATTACCTCCTGGCGCTGAAGAAAATCACCCAGGCGGCGTACCTCGACGCAAAGTCTGGGGTCGTCCCCTACACCGCGAAGCATCCAGCCCCAACGGTAAGTCATTTTTCTGTCATTCGCAGTCACAGTTAAATGCAGTCGCGGTCATACTGATGTTGTTTATGCTTATTGCAGCTATTTCAAGTGGTGGAAGGGTGGCTTCCGCCCGCGGACGACGAGAATTCGAGCCCGTCCATCCAGGAGGTGGGAGAATCGCCTCCAGCAAGGGGAGGCGTCGAGAGTGATGGGAGCGGCGACGACGACGAATCCGAGGAAGAGGTCGCCCCGCTGGTCCGGAAAACATGCGGACAGCAGCAGCGTGAGCTCGAAGCGAGCAAAAGCCTCGAGCATCATGACGATGACGACGACGAGCTCCCCGAGCACACCTCGCGTCGCGAGGCCACTCCATCGAAGAAAAATAAGAAGAAGAAGAAGAAGAAGAAGAAGAAGAAGAAGAAGAAGAAGAAGAAGAAGAAGAAGAAGAAGAAGAAGAAGGAGGAGGAGGTGAAGGCCCCTCCAAAGAAGAAAACGAAGCCAGCGAAACAGGCGTCTCCGCCTCATTCGCCAAGAAGCTCCGACGCCACCAGCCTGCCCAGGCGTGAAGCTCCACAGACGACGACGGCGCCGGATATCACCGTCGTCCTGAATGAGGTGCCTCTGGCCTTGATGTCTCCGCCGTTCGCCCCAGTCTCTGGGTCGGGGGCCGCTCCGGTCGCGGTAGCTTTGCCGCCCAAGGATGCTCCCGCCGAAAATATTTCGGAAGCTCCAGTCGCGGCCTCGACAACGAAGAAACCATCCATGTCTTGGGAACACGATGTCCTGGAGATGGGCCTCAGTCGACGACTGGTCCCCGAATTGGAGAAGCCGGCCGGCATTCGCACGGGGCTGCGATTCCTACCGGTCGCCAAGTGAGTTCTATTCACATATCTTTTGTTTTCATTGTAATCGGACGACTTGCTCATGTGATTAATTTGTAGGACTGGAGCCAAGAAGATAGGTCACCTGACCATGGCCAAGGTGCCACCAGTCATCAACGAGGAGGATCCCTCCCAGAAGAGGAAAGCGGACGAGGTCGTCGTCCCCGCGGAAAGCACCAAGAAGGCCAAGGGCGACGTAGTCGTCACGGTATCTGACGACACGGCGATCGCGCCGAGTGAACCCGTGGCGGAGGCAGCCTTGCCGACCAAGGAGGGTTCTCCCTCATCTGGAGCAACCGAGCCGGCCTCCTTTGGTGCCGGTGCATCCATCGCAACCTTCCCGCGCTTTATAACCAGAGCGGCTACGGCGAGTGGTACCTCGCCCTCGAGCCACGCACCTGGGGTCGCTGACACGGAGGTCGAGCAACGTCGCGGGCACACGGCGGCTCTCCTCGCATCCGTGGACGCGATACAGCTTCATGGTATGCTTGGCGTAGCCATCCAGGTATGTCCAGTCCCCGAGGATCAGGCCGCTGTGGTGCAGTGGTCTGATTCTTTTAATGTCTTGTTTTTAATTCTCGCGTCCAGTCCCCGAGTGCGCACTCGCTGAATTTCAGCGGGTGGGCACTTAGGATTTTTGATTGCCAGTCCACGAGCGCTTTTCGCTAAATTTCAGCGGTGGGCACTTTGGATTTTGATTGCCCTCGATGCCTTTTCGCTGAATTCGGCGGTGGACACTTAGGATTCCGCTGTTGCTAACTGTTTGACCTGTGTTCAGGGTTTGCAGCGCGAGTCAGCCGACCGTCTTGCTGCAAAACGTCATGTGGAGAGGGAACTGGCCGCCGTCCAAGAGGCGAACAAGGGGCTCCAGACGACTGCTGCGAAGGCAGAGGAGGTCCGCCAGGGCCTCGTCCCAGCGACTGAGTTGGCGGCGGCTCAGACTGCTTTAAGCTTAGCTGAGGAGCGGATCACCCACCTTGAGCGCGAGCTGAAGGAGGCGAGGGAGGAGGCAACTTCGGCGGATGGGCGAGCCAAGGATGCCGTTACAGCCGCCGCTAAGGAGCGTAAGGTCTCCGACGCCCTTGTTGCTGGGCTTCAAGATGACTACACCTCTCTTCAGAGCTTCATCACGGATCTCTCCCGTCCCTTGATTGGTGAGTGTGCCTTCCTGTGCTTGTAACGTTTGCATTGTGTAATCTTTGATGTACTCACTGTCGCTTTCTGTCCGCAGGTCGAATCATTGACAGCGCGGAAGAGACGAGTTCGTTCGACGCACGACAATGTGTGGCCACGCTGGTCGACTCGGCCGCGTTGTCGGCGACGTGCATACGGGCGTATCTCCAGGAAATGTCACCCACGGAGGTGATTCCCAGTGACCTTGTCGAGGTGTGGCGATGCTTGGAGAAGGCGCCGTCGGTCATCGAATTCATGACGCGATCGGCGTTCCGACGCGGAGCGGCGACGGCGCTTAGCCTTGGGCTCGCTCACTTCCCGCAGGACTTCGATCTGGACGATGTGACGAGTGGCGACCCGTCGTCGACCGGCTCGGTGGAGATCTCCGAGGTGCTGAAGCTGACGAACCGCGCCGCGGTATACTCCGAGCGCGTCTGGGTGATGGGCGACCTCCTTCCTTATCAGGAGATGGTCGTCGCGCCCAACGACCCCGAGCCGCAGCACCGGGACTTCAAGATCGAGCAACCCTTCCGTGCAGCGATGGCGGGTGAGCTGGCGACGTACCCGTCAAACCCGTATACTCCCTTCATTCGCAATCGCAAGGGTGGTGGCGAGTCGTCGTCGACGCCTGTAGAGTAGAATATTGTGCCCTGGGCGTTAGTAACAGTGCTGCCATTGGGCATACTTTGTATTTTGTAATGCTTGCGACATGCTATCAATGGAATATCGTGTTGTTTTGTGAATTGTCGTGTGTTTCTGATTGGGGTTTAAACGAGTCCCCGAGCGCGTCCGCCCTTTTTTATGGGGTTTACCTCGTTTGTTATGTGTTTGTTGTTTTGAATGTTTTGTTTATTGGGGTCGACTCGCCCGAACTCGGAGAGCCAGTCGCAAGGCGACTCCCATGAGTGCTCTGTACTTCACTGTTTTCCCTTGCGCGAACAAGGTCGGGTTGCCGAGTCCCCGAGCGTGGTACTTGGTTGTTCTAGGCGCGACTCGAGGGTGGGTGAGGACTTGGAGCGTTATGGTGAGCGCATCGCTCCTGCCTGGCCCGTTGGGTCAATCGCGTGGCTAGTCCTGGGCATGCTCTCGTACTTGGCGTTTTCCCTAGCCGCTCGTGCTGGACTGGTCGTCAGTCCCCGAGCGTGGTACTTGGCCGTTCGAGTCGCTATGTCGAGGATGCGGAGGATCATGGTCGCTGTGAGAAGCGAAGGCAGTTGTCTTGGCTCGTAGAACCAGTCGAGCTAGGCGACTCCACTGGGGCTCCGGGTAGGCATTTTTCGTGGACTTTTACAAGACCTGGGGTGACCCAGTGCCCTTGTAACGCACTACTTGGCCGTGCCGATCACTGTACCAGAGGTTGACTTCTGCAGTTAGCTTGACGCTGTTATTACGAGTGCGAGTGGCACATGACACGGAGAGTAGGCGCAATTAGCGGTAACCAATTCTTTTTTATTTCATAGCGACTGGAGGATACATATGTGGGGTTCTAGGAGTAGAACTTCCGCAGGAGGTTTACATTCCATGGTCGCTTGACATCGAGTTTGCCGTCCCCGCGGACGTCGATGAGGTAGTAGGCATCGTTGCCGAGTACTCGCCCGATGGCGAATGGTCCCTCCCATGGGGGGGAAGCTTGTGCATGGCTTTCTTGTCCTGGATGAGGCGCAGCACCAGGTCGCCTTCTTGGAAGGTGCGAGTTTTCACCCGCCGGCTGTGGTAGCGGCGGACTTCTTGCTGGTAGATGGCAGTTCGTGATCGAGCGAGGTCACGTGCCTCGTCGAGTTGCTCGACTCCATCCTGACATGCGAGTTCGTTCGCGGCCTCCGTGTAGTGGACGACCCTTGGCGAGTCGTGCTCGAGGTCGGTGGGCATGACTGCCTTGGCGCCGTACACCATGAAGAAGGGGGTGAACCCTGTCGACCTGTTGACCGAGGTGCGGATGCCCCAGATGACGGAGGGTAGCTCCTCGACCCAGCACCCGACGGTGCGCTTGAGTGCTACTTGGAGCCGCGGCTTCAGGCCGTGGAGGATGCTCTGGTTGGCCCGTTCCGCCTGGCCGTTGGATTCCGGGTGGGCGACTGATGCGAGGTCGAGCCGGATGTGGTGTTCCTCGTAGAACTCGACCATGGCTCCTTTGACGAAGTTGGTGCCGTTGTCCGTGATGATGTTGTTTGGGAACCCGTAGCGATATATGAGCTCGCGTAGGAATTTGATGGCGGTCTTCCCGTCGCATTTCTGGACTGGCTTGGCCTCCACCCACTTTGTGAATTTGTCGACCGCGACCAAAAGGTGGGTGAAGCCGGAGGGGGCCGTTTTGAAGGGGCCTACCATGTCCATACCCCACACGACGAATGGCCAGGTGATAGGGATTGTCTTGAGGATGATCTCGGCACGTGTCTGGCTGGCGTACTTCTGGCACCCAGCGCACCGCTGGACGATGTCGACGGCATCGGCGTGTGCGGTGGGCCAGTAGAAGCCGTGTCGCATAGCCTTGGCGACCAGAGAGCGGGCGCCGGCGTGGTGGCCGCAGTCGCCGGAGTGGATGTCGTGGAGGATCTTGCGTCCTTCGGCGGGTTGGACGCAGCGTTAGAACACGCCGGTCACGCTGCGCTTGTGGAGCTCGCTGTCGATGATGGTGAAGGATTTGCATCGGCGTGCAATCATCCGGGCATCTGTCTCGTCTGCCGGCAAGGTGCCAGCCTCCAGGTAGGCGACGTAGGGCCTAGTCCAGTCGTCTGGCTCGGCGACCAGGGCTGCCTCTGGCTGCAGTGGGACTCCGATGTCGATCTCCCTTGGGGGAGAGACTAATGGCTTGGTGATCGTGTCGAGGAAGACGCCGGCGGGTGGCGCGAGTCGAGCCGATCCGATGCGAGAGAGTGCGTCAGCCTCCTCGTTCTTCCGCCTATCGATCCACTCGACTGAGTACCCTGCGAAGTGTCCCCCCAGCTTGTCTACTGCTTGGCGGTATGCCACCATGGTGGGAGAGACGGCGTCGCGCGTGCCAGCGACTTGCCCAGCGACGAGGTCGGAGTCTCCGTAGTAGCGTAGGCGGTTGACGTTCATCTCCTTGGCAGCTCGCATGCCATGGAGTAGTGCCTCGTACTCGGCCATGTTGTTGGTGCAGGGCGTGAAGTCGAGGCAGAGGACGTAGCGAAGCTTGTCGCCCTTCGGCGAAGTCAGCACGATCCATGCTCCTACACCGTCCGCGTTCTTGGAGCCGTCGAAGTGCAGGCTCCAGTAATGGAGGTATGGCAGCTTTTCTGGCTGCTGTGCCTCTTCCCAGTCGGCGATGAAGTCCGCTAGAGCCTGTGATTTGATCGCTTTTCGTGGCTCATATTTGATGTTGTGGACGCCAGTTTCGACGGCCCACTTGGCGACTCGCCCGGTCGCCTCACGGTTGCGGATGATGTCCTGCAACGGTGCTGAGGAGACGACCGTGATCGGTTGCTCCTGGAAGTAGTGCGGCAGGCGCCGCTGTGCCCTAGTTACCGCGTATACCAGTTTCTGGTACTGCGGGTACCGCTGGCGCGACTCGGTGAGGACCTCGCTGATGTAGTACACCGGTCGCTGTACCGGGCGCTCCTTTCCTTCCTCTGGCCGTTCGACGACCATGACGGCGCTGACGACGCGCTCGGAAGCCGCGACATAGACCAGCATGGGTTCTTTGTAGGCGGGGGCGGCGAGTAGCGGTGCTGTGAGTAGCACCTTCTTGAGGTCGCGGAGCGCGTCGTCCGCCTCCTTGTCCCACTGGAAAGTGGGGTTCTTGCGCATCAGGCGGTATAGAGGCATCGCCTTTTCGCCCAGGCGGGGGATGAAGCGACTGAGAGCCGCTACTCGCCCGGCCAACTTCTGGACGTCACGCAGGCACTCGGGTTTACCGAGTCGAGCGATCGTGTCGATCTTGGTGGGGTTCGCCTCGATCCCGCGCTTTGAGACGACGTACCCCAGTAGTTGCCCTGCTGGTATGCCGAAGGTGCATTTGCCTGTGTTGAGATTTATCTTGTATTTCCGCAGGTTGGCGAATGTTTCCGCCAGGTCGGCGAGTAGATCTCCTTGGCGAGCGGACTTTACGACCACGTCGTCAATGTAGACGTGGATGTTGCGGCCAATTTGGCTCACGAGGCACTCCTGCATGCACCGCTGGTAGGTCGCCCCGGCGTTCTTGAGGCCGAAGGTCATGGCGGTGTAGCAGAAGGCTCCGAATGGCGTGATGAACGCCGTCTTCTCCTCGTCCTCAACAGCCATTTTGATCTGGTTGTACCCAGAGTAGGCGTCGAGGAAACACAGCGACTCCGAGCCCGCGGTGGAGTCGATTATTTGGTCGATCCGCAGGAGGACGAACTGCTCCTTCGGGCAGGCGCTGTTCAAGTTTGTGTAGTCGATACACATCCTCCAGGTCCCGTTCTTCTTCTTGACCAAGACTGGGTTTGCCAGCCACTTGGAGTATTTAATTGGCCGGATGAAGCCTGCAGCGAGTAGACAATGCACCTCCTCGGCGATAGCTCGGCGGCGCTCTTCATTGAAGGGCCGCAGCGACTGCTTGACGGGTCGCACTTTGGGGTCGGCGTTTAGTTTGTGCTCAGCGAGCTCCCTAGGGACACCAGGCATGTCAGAGGGCTTCCATGCGAAGATGTCCCTATTCTCACGGAGGAACTCGATGAGCGCGCCTTCCTAGGCTAGGCTCATGCCCGTCCCGATCGTCACCGTCTGGCTGGAGTCGCCTGGGACCAGCTCGACGGTGCGGGTGTGCGTCGTTGCCTCGAAGGCTGAGGTGTTTGCGCCCTCCGAGTTAGGCTTCTTGAGTATGGTGGGGTCATCGTTGTTGACCCCGCTCGCGTACTTGGCGAGCTCGTCGGCGTGGTTGGTCTCTGCCACGATGACGGCGTCGGTGAGTTCGGCTCCTTTGGCCTCGCACTCGGCGGCCATGTCGGGGTCGCCGTTGATGGTGATGAGGCCGCACGGCCCGGGGAGCTTCATCGCGTTGTACGCGTAGTTGGGCGCTGCCATGAACTTGGCGAACGCCTGGCGCCCCAGGACGCAGTGGTAAGGACTGTCGAAGGGTACCAGCTCGAAGACGATCCGCTCGGTGCGGAAGTTTACTGGTGTGCCAAAGGTGATGGGCAGCGTGACCATGCCGATCGGGTACGCCTTCCGACCGGGGACGATGCCGTGGAACGTGGTGTAGGTCGTCTCGACCATCGACTGCGGGAGCCGCAGTCGCCTGAAGGTGACCAGGTACATGATGTTGATGGAGCTGCCGCCGTCCATCAATGTCTTGGGGAGCCAGTAGTCGCCCACCTTAGGCTTGACCACCAGGCGACTCGGCTTGGGTACTCGATGCGTGGCGAGTGGTCCTGGCGACTACAGGTGATGGGCTGCTCCGACCAGTTGAGGAACTGGGGAACGTCCACCTGGGCCACCGTGTTGACGGCGACATCGCGGGCGATGATCTTCTTCTCGCGCTTCGTGTTGAAGCCTGTGAAGGTATGGAGCGAGCCGGACATATTGCCGAATTTTCCGCCGTTTGGCGGGTTGTTGTCGGGGTCCTCCTGCGCTCGCCGTGCCTTCTCACTCTCCCTGAGAGTGTGGTAGTCGGCGGTCGTGTGTGTAGCGGGCTTCCCTTCCCTGCTGTAATTGCCACCGTCGCGGGGTCGAACCTTGGTTTCGCCTTGTAATTGCCGCCGTCGCGGCGTTGCCCTCCGTCGCGGCGGAAGGTCTTGGGCTCGCGCTGCACGTGCCCGGCGTTGGCGACGAAGTCGACTCGCCCGTCACTGCGGCGCTTGCCGGTGAGGCGAGTGTTGCTGTAGCGTAGATCGGACCGTCGTCCGTTGTCGTTGCCGCTCGTGCGGCGTTGGCCTCCCGACTCGTCGTCGGTTTCCTGGTTTGGATCTTCCTCCGCGTACCGTTTGGCGATCTCGAGGAGGTCCGGTATATTGTCGAGCGTGTGAGAATGTCGCTTGAGCTTGGCGACCAAGGGCTTGTAGCGGCACGAGGTCTTGAAGCAATGGATCGCGGTGTCCGGGTGGATGCCGACCGCGTTGTACCATAGTTCTTGCCACCGCTGGACCCGATTTGGGTCGACTGGGTCCCCGGACGCACGCCCAGGTCCTCGATGGTGGTGGCGTGGGTGTAGGAGCACTGAAGTGCGACGAAGGCATCTCGCCTTCGTCGTGAGTCGATGCTATCTTGGGGAAGGGTGTTGATCCACTGCCTGCACGTTCCCTCCATCATCAGGGGGAGGTAACGGGCGGCTAGCAGGTCGGTGTGGCCAGCGATCCCCATCGCCATGAGGTATGTATCCAGCCACACGGAGGGGTCGTACGAAGGGTCGTACTTCTCTATTTCCTTCGGCGCCTTGAAGTTCGCCGGTTATTTTCGCCTCGGATCATCGGTCCGAATCACCTGGGCCCGAGTCGACTTAGAGACCCCATCGGCTCGCCGTCGCGGCGATTGGTTAGGGTGTGTCGCAGGTCGTCGCGCTGGCGTGCGCGCCAACTGTGGTTGTTAATAATGTTGGTGCGGGCGTCGACGGGCTGACCGTTGGCGGCGATGAAGTTTGTCGCTGGCCTGGGGTCGTTGGTGGAGAGTGCCGCATTCGCGGGTCGATGTTGGAGCTGCAGTGGCTCTGGTGGCGGGCAGTTGAGGGTGTTTGCCGCCAATGGGCGGCCATTTGAGGCCGCTCTGCTGCCCGAAGAACGCGAGTACACCCGGCCCTGCGAGTCGGCGCCTGCGTTTTGCTGCTCGACCGCCTTTGCGAGCAGGGCCCTCACGTACTGGATCTGTAAGGCGCCGTCACCGGTGGCCGTGATGTTGTCGGCCGCTGCTCGACCTGCCACAAGGTTATCCATCGGGGTGGAGAACAGTGGTAGGCCATTCGCGTCTCGCTCCCGTGAGGACACCACTATCCGTGGTTGGTCCCTGGGAGGTGTGCGGTTGGGTGGAGGTGGGGCGCCGTTCGCCGTCGACCCTGGTGGGGGCCGGGCGCTTCCTCCTGGCGGCGCGTTCTCGCAGATCGCGCGCTCGGCCACGCGGACCGGGTCGTTCTCGTCGTCAAAGTTCAGGGCGCGCCCCTGGACTGTGGGGTTCATGCGCGACCTGATTCGCTGCTGGTGGTAGCGCGACAGCTCCTGCACCGTCACCTGCTCGAGGTGAAATTTTTCGCGCTCGGCTTGCTCCTTGCGGACTGCCTCTGGCAGAGTTCCTTGACGTCCGTTGCCGTGGCGTTAGGAGGGATCAGGGTGGAGAAGGGATCCTCCGGCGGATCGGTGCCGGTCGCCATGTAGGTCGCGGCGTGGCGACCAGTACCGTCGCGGAGATCGGCGGAATTTTCCGATCCGGAGTCGAAGTCGAAGATCCCAAGGATGGAGGGATCCTCGAAGTCTCCCATGTTGGAGACCTGGGTGATGGAGCCCGCGGGTGAAGCCGCGCTGATGGATCCGGCGAGTGACGCCGGGGTCGCCGAGTCGGCGTCGTCGTTGAGGGCCGCGTCTTCCGCGGCCGCGGAGTTTTTGGCCACGTTGTTGTGGGCCGAGTTGTACTCGGAGGCGAGGCGATGGATCGTGCGGACCTGGCTCTCGGAGAGACGGTCGCGTGGCGGCGACTCGCGGATGTGAGCCGAGTCCTCCGAGGCGATGACGTCGGTGAGGCCGGCGAAGAGGCTGATCGTGCCGACCGGCAGGATCACGCTGTGCGTGACGGGTCGCGCCGCCGGGACGTAGCTACGCGGCAAGATCTGGAGCATTTCGCCGATCGCTATCATGCGGCCGGTGGCGACCGTCTCGTTGATGGGAAGATTGGATCTCGCCGCAGAACACCGGCCAGACCGGCCAGGCCCCACGGTTTTACCTCCTTTAGTGTTCATTTTGGATCATGTAAAACCTTTATGCACAAGTTTTGTGTTTGCACTTGTGAAAATTCCATCTATGGTCGTTAGCTTAAGTTTTCTGGTCTACACGTTCTTTGTCATTTTGTATGTGGATTCTGGAGTAGTGACTTTCGGCACTTATTGTTGGTGATTTTGTGCTCAGGTTATTGACGGTGCCATTGGGCATCATCACCTAAGCGCATGGTTCCGACAACGAGTCTTCCGACTCACGAAAGGTCAAGCATACGAACCAAAGTAATGGATCAGCCAGCACTTGCTTAAAAATATATACATGCTGGAAACTAAGTTCTTAAGTGGCAGGAAATAACAACCATTGTTTTCCGCCTTAAGTTACATCATCAAGTTTTTTCCGTGCATACACCAAAGGAAAAACAAATATTACATAGTGTTTTTCACTCTTTGGGCGCAGGAGACTTGGAAGCAGCATCGTCCCCAGCCGAAGAATCACCCTCAACGTCGGCGCTATGATGAGACTCTGAAGAATCTTGGTTGACGCTATCGATGGTGTTCATGGGCACGAAAACATCGATGTCCACCAACTCGGCAACTCTGGTGTCATAACCCGCGAGTGATGACAAGATGGCTTCGTGATCAATCTCTTTGCTGTCATCATCAACGTCGGGGATACCAGAGGTCACCATGTCGATGTTGGCATCTTCGTAGTGTGCCTTCACCATTGAGAGCGCCATCCTTACGCCAGCCCGTGCACATGAAGCTTTCCAGCTTGTAACACGCTCGGGGGCTCGGCGCAGAATCTCCGAGTACTTCGTCACGGAGTCCGAGGCCTTGATGTATATCTGGAGGGGCTTGGCAATCTCCTTGGGTTGGGTGATGGCGGTGTTGATAAAGTTGCCGGCAATAACCATGCATTCCTTGTCCGAAGGAGGCGAGCGGGTTAAACCCATAGGAGCTGAAAATTTCGACAATGAGCGCATGAGTTCAATAAACTCTAAGTATCCAAACTACAGAAATATAAGGCGGAGGAAACTTACTGAAGATGCTGGCCTTGGCCTGCCAGAGGGTGTCCGCCAAGGATTCCTTCTCTTGTTGGAGGAGCTTAAACGCCTCGCTGTGGCGTTGGTTTTGCTCATCAGCATCTTGCTTCTGATATTTTAAGATCGCAAGATCCTCCTTCAAGCGATTTTTTTCCGCGGAGGCAGAATCCTGCAGGGCTTTCATGGAATCCTCATGGATCTTCAGCATCTCTTCCCTCTCCTTCTTAAGGATTCTGTTCTCACTGTCCAGCTGCTAGATATGCTTGGACTGCTCGACAATATCCTTGGCCTTGGTGACATGTTCTGCAAAGTCGGAGAAAACAAAGTACACAGTGAGTACTCGGAGAATGAAGGCATAAAACCAAGATGGCATGTGCAAAAAAGAAAACAGACTCTTGTTTTTAATGATCTGTTCCTTCAAGATGGCAGTTTTACCCTTTTCGGCTTCAAGATCCGTCCGCATCTTTTGTTACTTATCGTTGGTCATGCCCCTCCGAGCATTCTCATTCTGTGGAAAAAAGGAAAAAGTTAAACTGTTGTTTAGTCTGCTTGGAGCACCTAGTCGGAAGCTTTCCATCTAGGCGCTCGGGGGCTACAGCGAGAGTTTTTCAACTTAGCAATATGCTTAGCTTTTCATTAAGCATCTAGTCGGAGCTACTTCAGTTCTCGATTAGAAGCTTGGGGGCTACAGTATAAAGTTTTAACTTGGAAAATACTTAGCTTTTCTTTAAGCATCTAGTCGGAACTGATTCAGTTACAACTAGAGGCTTGGGGGCTACAATATTGAAAATTATAAACACTGCGTATGCTACTATTAAAGCATCTAGTCGGAATAGTTTCTTCCATCTAAATGCTTGGGGGGCTAAAGTGAGAGTTCTTTCTAACTTAGTCACTCTTAGAGCATATAGATGCAAAACCCATGGTTTTCCGTCTACATCCTCGGGGGATATAGTGGGATACTCATATGAAATGCAAAAGGTAAAGTAAAACTTACAAGTGCAATAATCTTGAGGTTCGTAGCGCTTTCGGCTAGCAGCTTGCCAAAGGAAATGCTATTTCCTCGCAAGATATCCGCTTGTCGGAGAAGCTCCTCAATACTGCACGTCGGAGACGACGGCACTCCTCCAGGAGCCAGAGTTGTGTTGCTCGGCGTGAGCGTCGGGTAAACTATGTTCGGGAACTTGAAGGGCTTCTGGGGAGCAGGGGCGCCGCCTTCGGCAGAGGTACCAGTTCCCACTACCGCCTTGCCGCTACCGATGGCATCCTTAGCCGGAGCTTCAGCCATTTGTAGAGCAGTGCTCTCCTGCGTCGCCTATTCGCCGACAACAGCGAGTTCGGTAGAGGCGCCAGAATCCACTTCCATGGCGGAAGGGCCTGGTGCCTCCTGGGCTTGAGAACTTGTCGGGGCAGAGGAAGGCTTGACGGCAGGAGTAGCAAGGGCGATGGCAGGGGAGGATTCGCGATGCAGCATATCCTTGATATTTCTAGAAGCCCCCAAAGTCTTGGAGGTCTTCTTGTGGCTGGTTGTGGCTTTCTTCCTGAAACGTGCAAAGAGCATAAGTACAGAAACAAAACAGACAGATAGACAATGTCGGAGAATGAGAAGCTTACACTAGGGGGGGGGGTTCTTTGGCAAAAATCCCGGTGGCTTTTCTCTTTTCCGCCTCCAGGGCGGAGGTAGTCTTCTTGGAGGCTCCACCCCCCGTCTTCTTCTTCTTGCCTCCGTCGGCAGCGTCAAAGGTGGAGCTCTTCCGCTTTCGCGCCAACAGGACATCATCGTCGGACACGACCGTGACTTCCTTCATCTTTGGATCGTAGATTTGGGCAGCCAGGTTGTCCTCATCTAGATCGCTAAGTTGTTAAGTAAGAAATCACCGTGTTAGATGAGATGGTGATGGCAATTCGGAGAAACTGGAGCATATGTCGTACACAGAAAATACATATCTACCTTTGGGCACTTGCCGTCTACGAACATATCGTAGGTGATGGTGAAGCCACGCTTCTTATCCTTCACCTTGACGATGTCCTTCAGGTGGAGCTTGACGGAGTCGCTCGAGAAGTTATCCACGGAGATCCGGAGGTTATCCCTTCGATCACTGGTATACTCGTGCATGAACTTCGCGCGGTGCTGCAGAGGTTGGATTCGCCTGATGAACCAGCACACGGCCAGGTCCAAGCCGGTCAAACCCGTCTCTACGAACCATTCGATCCGCCTTATTGCGCGAGAAGCGTCGAGGTCGGAGGGAAGGGAGGCATGGGATCTCCATGTGGAAACTTCATCCGCGAAGTCCGGGTACGTTACTTCTCGGCCCGCCAAAGGAATGTCGGGGCCGTAGAAGTACGTCCGCTGCCAGTTTTTGCAGGACTCATGGCCGACGATGTCGGGGAACCGCCGGCCAGGTCGAATCTTGAAGCTTATGGTGCCGCATTTCCTAAGCTCCTCCCTACTATGTCCGGCTTCACGTTTGATGGTGAAGAAGCACACGAACAAGTCTAACCTAGGCCTAATCCCTAGGTAACCCTCACAAAATGCCGCGAAGTTGCTAAGCACTAAGATGCTATTGGGGGAGAGGTTATGGGGTTGGACCTTGTAGTGGTTCAAGACGGAGAGGAAGAAGTGGGAGATGGGCAGGGAAACGCCGCGTACCAGCTGAGCCTTGAGGTACACCTTTTCTCCGGCTTGGGGAGAAGGTGTCACCTCACTGGCCGGTGCCGCCCGCCAGGCGGGCCCCTCCATTGCGGGGAGGTAGCATTCGGCGACCATCTCTTGGATGTCACGTTCGGTGATGTCCGAGCCGCGCCAGTCACCCTTGTGCGAGTCTGGCTCTTCTTCCAGTGGCTCAAGTTCTGCCATATTATGGTCGCCGTCGGTGGTTTCGATCACCGTCGATGCGGGGATGACCAGGCCCTCTGGGGGCACGACGACGGAGCTCGCCGGCTTCGTCGTAGCTTCGCTCGATGCCGCCATCGATGGGGAGGAGCTGCTACTAGCCATGGAGTGTTGGAAGGATGCGACTGACGCAGAGGGAGGGTAGGGTTTTCGAGGTTTCTCGCGGAGAGCTCGAGGAGGTGTGCGGCTGGAGGAATAAGACGATGATGCGAGAGGAATGATGTAAGAAGTGGAAAGTGTCCCACGGTTACTATTTATCATGCTCTGCGTCAAGATTCGTGCAGCTAATTGGACGGTTGCCACGTAGACGACGTGTTCGTGAACGTGTGCGGTAATTTCGCCACGTCTCCAACCGCCGCCGCCAACGGTTCGTATCGCTCGCGCGGGAAAATTGGATATGATTGCGTTCTCTGCATGTGTGAGTTACGAGGCATCGCTAACCTAAGCCTACGTCGTCCTAGCTGACATGGGTAGATGAGCCGTCGCATCGAAGATTCCGGCAGGACGGATTTAATCCGACTGCGGAAGAGTACGATGGAAGATTCAGCATTTCTCCGGCTTACCATTCGAAGACGGAGAAAACCTTGCAGGGTTCTTTGGGAGGACTACAAGATGTTGCTTGACGATCTGCCGACATCCATCTAGACGGAGCATTCTATGTGAAGAGGCAAGACGGCGCAAGATCTCGGAGTTCTCCGGGGGCTACTGTTGGGGATATGCTATATGGGTATCCTTATAGCATGTCTCTTATCCGACTAACCCCGGTGGCCCATAGTCGGTAGCATGGCCTATGGCCTGCTGGGCGGCCCAGTTAGGTGGATCTAGAAGGGAGGCCTATGCTGGATAAAGGAAAGCTACGGTGCAGTCACCAGCGTACCCGGAGCCTTGGAGTCCAAGATACAAAAGACTAGTAATAGACGGTGTAGGACTCTGTGACCTGTCCGGCTAGGACTTTTCCCTGTAACCCTAGGACCTGGTGACTATATAATTCTGGCCTATGGGAGCCTTTAGGGCACGTTCATAGACAATCTCAGACAACGTCGCACAGCGAACCTATCTCTGTAACTTGGCGTATTAGGATTCCGCCACCGTAGTGGGATCTGAACCTGGGTAAGCTGTGTTACCTCGTACCCGTAAACCGTCCGCCTTACCCCACGTCTCTAAACACGTACTATGAGGACTCCTCCATGGCGTACTCGTCGGCAATACCACGACACAAGAGACCGTTGTTTTCTCCCTAGTGGCAAAAACACATCTACAACCTTAGAGATTTCTATCACCTCCCTTAGATTAAATAGAGGCATGGACCCACTATCGAGCATAAATACCTCCTCTTGGAGTCACTAGCATCTACTTGGCCAAGATAGATACTAGAAACGGAGAGCATGCAAGATCTCAAACAACACAGACATGATAGAATCAATAAGACAAAACCATGAATCAATCTGACATAGTAATCTCATTATCCATCGGATCCCCGCAAACACAACATGCATGATTACAAATAGATGATCTTGATCATGAACGGAGCTCACAAGATCTAAACATGGCAGCACAAAGTAGGAGATACAACCATCTAGCTACTACATGCACCCTTAGTCCAAGGTCGAACTACTCATACTTCATACCGGAGGCTAGCATGATGAAGAAGAAGGCATCCAGGATGATCTCCCCTCCGGCAGGGTGCCCGGAAGACCTTCATATCCCCCTGATAGGGTTTTGTCTTATTGATTCATGGCGGCGGCGTCTATAGACGGTTTCGTGGAATATTTATCAGGTGCTTAGGGTTTTGGCATAGGGGGGGTCTTTATAGGCGAAGAGGCGAAGCAGGGGGCAGCCAGGGCGGCCGCACCCCCCAGGCGCGCTCCAGCCCTAGCCGCGCGACTAGGGGGTGTGGCCCCCTGGTGGCTCCCCTCCATCTCGTATTCAGGCTCCGTATTCCCCACGGTAAAATATTGACATTGGCTTTTATCCCGTCGAATTCCGAGAATATTGATTTTCTGCCTTTTTTGGAACCAAAAATAATAGAAAACAGGCAACTGGCACTATGGCATCTTGTTAATAGGTTAGTCCAAAAAAAACAGTTAAAAACACCTCAAAGTGTAGACAAAGCAAAGCAAAGTAGATACTAAACAAGCATGTAACATCAATAATGATAGATACGTTTCTGACATATCATTGATATTCTTTTTATCGACACTTCACTCCATAAACCTGTGGTCATGTTTATTGAGCTCGGTGTTAACTTGGGGACAAGCGAGTTCTAAGCTTGGGGGGAGTTGATACGTCCATTTTGATATATTTCATATTAAGAGGTGATACTTATGTTATTTCATATATTTTTGCATGTTGGATGACTTTTGGAGGATGAACTGCCGGAGTCAGGATTCTGATGGAAAAAAGGGGTGTCCAGATGCAATATTCGAGAAGATCAACAAATTCTAGAAAATATACGGAGAATCCTATTTCTCTAGAAGACGAAGGAAGCTGGACGGGGAGGCAGAGATGGGCCACAGGGGAAACACACCACCCCCAGGCGCCCCCCCCGGGCCGCGCCAGTAGGTGGTGTGGCCACCCTGGCCCACCTCCTGCATTGCCCTTTCGCCTATAACTTCCTCCCGGAACCCTAATACTCGGGGAGCGACCACAGAAAGATCCGGCCGCCTCTGCGGGGCGGAAACTACAGAGAGAGAAAGAGCTCTCCGACAGGCAGAATTCTGCCGGGGAAATTCCTTCCTGGAGAGGGGAGATCGTCGCCATCAACACTTTCATCAAGCTAGACTTCATCGGGATCATCATCATCATCATACTCACCACCATCTCCACCAGCACCATCATCACCACTCCATCCCGCTGTAACAATTGGGTTGAATCTTGCATAGATCTTTGGGGAAGCTTTCCCCGGTGTTGATTACTTTTGTAGTTTATGCTTGTGAGTGGAACCATTGAATTATTGTTTATGTTCAGATTGTTATTCATCATTATATCATCTCTGATCTTGATCCATATGATGTCTCGTGAGTAGTTCATTTAGTTCTTGAGGACATGGGAGAAGTAATGTTGTTAGTAGTCGAATTGTGTTGAAGTAATATTCAATGGTTTGATATTTAAGTTATGGTGATATTCTTCTAGTGGTATCATGTGAACGTCGACTACATGATACTTCACCATTTATGGGCCTAGGGTAATGCATTGTGTATTTGGCTACTAATTGTGGGGTTGCCGGAGTGACAGAAAACTGAACCCCCGTTAGGAAACCTTTTCACAAGGGAGTGTAGGATATCAGAGTTTAATGATGTGGTTAGGTTTTTATCTTAATTACTTTCTTGTAGTTGTGGATGCTTGTAAGGGGTTTAATCGCAAGTATGTATTAGTAAAAGTAAGGTCGGTACATTAGCACATGTTCACCCAGACAACACTTATCTAACCAAAGAAGATTAATCAACTATATGAAGCGAAAGCACTTGACAATATTCCCATGTGTCCTCGAGAATGTTTGGTGCTCATAAGTAATACAACCGGCTTGTCCTTTGCTAAGAAAGGATTGGTACACTCACTGCAATTATTATTGTTATCTTTATTTACTTCACTTTATTTCCTTGCATGATCAAAAATACCTAAAAATCTGTTTGCTAAGTATTTACAGCTAATTCCTGCTCCAAACCTCTAGTTAACACCTTCTACTCCTCGTTGGGATCGACACTACTATTTATAGAAAGTACTAAGATACACCCCCTATACTTTTGGGTCATCATGTACTTAGACCAACCCATAAGTTCCTTGCATCACCTGCAAAGTTGTTGGCGCTCGACGAGAAGGAAAAGGTCAAAGTTATGTTCCTCGGCAACGGCGCCAGAAAACTTGTTGATGGCGCCTTCTTGATGTGGGAGCGCTTCATTGGAAACACCAAGAGCATGGTGTGATGAGCATAGCAACAAGTCTTCCCTCAGTAGAGACCGAGGTTATCGAACTAGAAGGAGGAAGGAAATGTCAAACAGGTGTTGCAAGCAACGCGGAGACCTACACAACACAAACTCAAGACTTTGCCCCAATGAATCAGTGAGGTTGTCAAGCTCACCAGTTTGCTGTAACAAAGGATTAAACATATGGTGTGGAAGGTAATGGTTTGCAGCAAGTAAACAAGTAATAGTGGAGGATATATCAATGGTAAAGATTGGACCGGGGTCCATAGTTCACTAGAGGTGCTTTCCTTAGATAAACAACATGGCATGAAGGGTAAACAAATTACATCAGGGCAATTGACAGGAACTGAGGAAGGCATAACAATGCAATTACTAGTCAGAAAGATCCTATGAGATTCGATTGGGCAATACAACAAGATACATAGACCGCCATCCAACTGCATCTATGACTAGAAGTCCACCTTCAGGTTATCATCCTAACCCCCTCTAGTATTAAGTTGCAAGCAATAGACAACTGCTTTAAGCAAAGTGTGTAAGGTAAACAGTTCACATGTTCCATGAACAAGAGACCGTTGTTTTCTCCCTAGTAGCAACAACACATCTACAGCCGAAGAGATTATTGTCACTGTCGTGGGAATGGCCATGGCAGATGCTGCAATCGGCAGCGAGTAGTAGAACGAACGGCAAGGGCGGCCAACCATCTGCGGTGCGAGATGAGCGCAGAGACACAAGGATTTACCCTATTTGGCCCCCGAAGGGTAAAGACCTACTCCTGCTATAATGTATTATGGAGAGAGTACAAGCGCGAGCTCGACGACTAGGCGGCGAGTCGCTGGGGTGTATGATGGGACGTGTCCTCTATGTGTACCCTAGGGAGGTTTATATAGGCTCACCTCGCTAGGGTTTACAGATATACAACCGAATTAGTTAAGGATTCGGAGGGTCCTTGACCTAATCCGACTGGGCCTAGCTACGCTTATAGGCCTCTAGCTTCCAGTCGCCTGGGACCTTTCCAAGTCTCGATACAGTCGCCGTCATGCAGGACCACTCGCTGGTAGCTTGGGCCAGTAGGAAACGTCCTGCTGGGTATACCCCGTTCGGCATATCCCCATGAGTAGTCCCCGAGGCTGTCGTTGATTCGTCGCAGGTGCTCATTGGCAGTCGGAGTATGCGGGTCCAATTCGGACGCCCAGTCGAATTGGCGGTGCACTACCGAATAAAGGAAAGAACTATTCATTTTAGTTGCAATAATGGCGACTAGTCGAATCGCAGCTTGGCGAATAGGTCGGCGAGTAATTGAGTCACTATTATAGTGATCAGGTCAACGAATCATCAAGTCGCTGAAAACAATGAGTCGAGTGGAAGAAGTTGGACCGTCAGCACTGGTCAAAGTAGCCGTTGGGTAGTCCAACGGTAATATCGGCGTAATTACCGCGCGGTAATAGCTCCCCGAAGATGGCGGGTAGCAATCGCTATATAAGGAGAGTGACGGGTGAGGGAAGAACATTCCCACACATCATCCGATATCGTGCATTCCCAATCCTCCATTCTGTGCAGCGACCCAGAGCAGCTCATAGCCCCAGATCCCTCAATCGATGGCGCCTCCGGCGGAACCATGGGGCAGATCCAAGTGCACGAAGGTGTTGTTCAAGTCGTTCAAGGAGGCAGGGATCCTCCACGCCGGGAGATGGCGCATCCCCGTGGCTGGAGAGGTGACTCCAGATCCACGCGAGGGGGAGTTCATCTGCTTCACCAGTCATCTGGAGCGGGGGCTCGAATTCCCTACCTCCCTTTTCTTCCGCCGCTTCTGCGCCTATTACGGCATCCAACCGTCGGACCTAGGGCCGCATAGCAAATAGCAACTCGCCATCTTCGTAGCATTTTGCGAGTGCCACCTAGGTTGCTGACCGTATTTCCCCTATGGCAAGAACTGTTCCACGGGAGGATCGGTCGCGATGAAGCAGGTGGCCCGATGCTGGCCGCGGGCGGCCTGACCTTTCATCTCATCGAAGTCGAAGGCGTCCTTCTTCGATCTGATGCTGCCGAAGAAGGCGGCAAACGAATGGAAGAAGAGTTGGTTCTACGTGACCGAGTCGCCTCTGGCCGATGAGGTGGGGCTTCCGATGTACTCCGCCGACCGGCCCGAGACGCATCGGCTCCAAGTCACCAAGCTCACGTTGGACCAGCAGATGGTCGTCGATGAGATGTTGCAGACGATCCGCAACCTAAAGAAGAAAGGCCTCCAGACCATTAATTTGTACAATTGCTGGTTTGGGTGGCGGCTGGTGCCTCTGGCCAGTCGCGCCCATTATATGTACGAATACACCGGCAAGGACGACCCGACAAAGTCCTATCACGCCGAGTGGAGGCTCCAGGACTACACCTTGGCCTTGAAGAAGATCATCGAGGCAGAGTACCTTGACGCGAAGGCCAGTGTCTCCCCTTACACCATGAAACGCCAAGCTCCAACGGTGGGTCCTTTTATTCTTTGCGCACTTCGCAGTCAGAGTTTTGCATTCGTGGTCGTGCTAACTTCATTTTGTTCTCGCAGTTGTTCCAGGTGGTGAAAGGTTGGCTTACACCCGCAGACGACGAGAATTCGAACTCGTCCGGCGAGGATGAAAGCGAGTATTCGCCCAACAAGGGCGATGTCAGGAGTGACGCGGGCGATGATGACGACGATGATGACGAAGGTGGCGACGAGGCCGTGGAGGTCGCTGCACCCACGGTTCACAAAACTCGCGGGCAGCATCAGCGCGATCTCGAGGCCAGCAAGAGCCTCGAGGCTCACGACGAAGACGAGGATGAACTCCCCAAACACACCTTGCGGTGCGAAGCTACGCCGTCGAAGAAGAAACCACCACCACCGAAGAAGAAGAAGAAGCCAGCTAAGCCAGTATCACCGCCTTGGTCTACGAGTATCTTCGAAGACCCGGTACTACCGAGGAAGCTAAAGCCGACGACAGGCATGACCGCCATGATGGCGGTGCGGCCATTGCGGAAGGCGTTAGCGTCATATGCCACCGCCACCCCGCCGATCACCGGGCTCGTGGCCGCTCCAGCCGCAGGGACCTCGCCGCTGAGGGGAGCTCCCGCGGCGATCGCCACTGAACCTCCTGCCGCGGCCTCGTCCTCGAAGAAGCCGTCGGTGTCTTGGGCACAGATTGTGTTCGAGACGGGCCTCAGACGGAAACTGGGGCCGGAGTTGGAGAAGCCGGCCAACATTCGTACGGGCCTACGTTTTATCGAGTCGCCAAGTGTAACACCCTCGGAATCGGCCCTATGCAAGTTTTAGCGCTTCCCGCCAAACCCGCATAGAAACGATTCAAAGGTGCCCACCAGGCACTTTCGTGCGGGTGGAAAACGAAGTAATATCATTGCACAATAGTCCTCGATCGAACCCACAAAACATATATATACAACAGCGGCTCAAAGAGTCAAGAATACAGATTTACAGTACAAAGATCCAAATCACCTTGAAAACAATACAGCGTCCGAGTACGGACAAGATGAAAATTGAGCTAAGATCCCTGAAGAATAACCAATGGCGTCCATAACCCTGCCCAGGCCAAGACGGAAGGGTAACCCTGCTAACGACGTCGATCTCAATCCTGCTTAAACAAAAGGGGTGCCGACAAAAGGCAAAGGAAAAAGGAGAGCGGTCAGTACTGAGGCCAGTACACGGCGAGACTAGAATTCGGCGGTCCTCGCCTACATAGGTATGGTGGACTGAAGCAGCAGCACAGCACGCACTAAACAACCTATAGAGACTCGATATAACTGCCGGCTATCAGAGAGGGATAAGAAAGACCTATTCGGAACCAACCTGATACTTCCATCAAACATACCCATCCTGGTATTTCCCCCTCGAGACCAAACGAGGAAGTCAACCGAGGAACTCACACAGTTGGCAGTTTTATTTATTCAGTTATCGTTGCAGCACTTACTAGTCATGTATAGATAGTCATCCTGATATAATAAGTAGTGGACACTTTTATTTAACCATTCCGTTGTAGTTGCAACACTTACTAGTCAGATACAATTAGCATGAGATATCCCAAACACTTACTAGTCGGCCGGCTCCGAGACGGAACCAGAGGTTTGTGCCAATGGCTATAAACGACTGGGAACCCGAAAATGTGACTGGGCTTGTCGATACCGCGAAAAAATTCCACATTTGTTCCTAAACAGTACAGGCGCTCCACGCGCAATCGTAAATAAAGCAGTAAAGCATGGCATAAGTACAGGATAGTAATAAAGCCCCAAACTACTTTGTGGCCCCTGGTACAGTACTTTGAAATCAGGTACTAATCGATGGGGGTGCCCACACACCCCACCTGTGGTTAGCGCGCTCGATCTCGGAACAGGTGTCAAGAACTCGGGGTCCTACAGGACATCAATGAGCGGTTAAAAACCAAATATTGTCTATTACCCACCGGTGCCTCTGCATTTACCTACTTTGAATTTTAGTTATTAAACGGTAATTAAATCCATGATCACATCCAACATTAAACATGCGGCATTACTCCAACAACTGTGGTACTTGACGACGCATAGCGACACTTGAGCAAGCGACTACGACGCGCAAGTCCAACTATCTACCAATCAACAGGTAATAGGATGTGTCCAAGGCAATATAAGGCTGCAAGGGATATCACAGGTACGAAAACTGGAGCATCGCAACACAGATAGCAATAGATCAAAAGGAAGAAATAAAGACTAGAAAGGTAAGATAGGTAGAAAGGGGGAGAATGCTCGCCTGAAAAACATTGCTGAAGGGTCATCCGAAGATCGGGTCGAAACACGCATCAACTCATCGGCCTAATCCATGAAGAAGCAAAACACTAGAAGAAACACCGGATGCACTATTTAATACTACGGTAAAAGATCGGGCATGATGCATGTATGATGTATGACATGGCAAATGGTGCGATGCAATTAGGTCATATTAAGCGGAACCGAGGCCTCGACAAATAATTAATAGGTTCATGTTGTTTAGGTACCCCGCAATTTAAATGTTGTCTTAACAAGGCAAAACATAGTATCGGTTCGCTACACAAACTTAAATGGGGCCAATATTAGACTAAATTTGTCCGCATATGGAGCCCATATTTAATTTAGGTGAACCGTCAAAATACCCCCAAACACCCACAATATGTATGCGAGTATGAATGATTATATGCAACAAGTATATACATAGCAATTTATAAAAATAGAGGCTCGGGAAGGTTCACACATGGTGGATCGATGATCTTGGGGTTCGCCGAGGGTTCGGGATCGGTCTTCAGAACTTTGGACTCCAGGAAGGAGCACTTGGCGTTCCGATTGATCGGTCTTCAGTTCCTCGGGATTGGGGACTCCGGTTTTTCGTGAAGGAGAACTTGGTGTTCTAGGAAGGAGATCTTGTCGATCCGGCATCAGGTATCTGTGAATAAATCGTCGGAGTCTTGTCGCATTGTGTGTCTTCGAGATATTACGTGCTTGGCAACATGATAACAGAAAACGGGGTCAATCTCACATATGCGGTGTGCTCCCGACACGCAAACACTTCATAGACAGATGCAAGCATAGATGAATAGGATCACTTTGATAGAATCCCAGCAAGCTCCACACCTAGACACAAACGGTATTGAGGGCGGACGCGGATGGCCGTTAAGGGACTGCGCCGGGCGGGAAAGCAGAGGATGGGAGGGCGCCCGTGCGGCTTGTTGTTGCACATGCACGATAGCAGGGCGAGCCAGGGGAAGGCCGAGATCGACCGACGCGGACTGGAACGCGCAGGAACACGGGGCAGCGGGGCCGAGGTGGCTCGACGGCGGCCAGGAAGAGAGCACCACGGGGAGGGGAGGCGCTCGGGAGATGGAGGCGGCTGCAGGGAGCATGCAGGGGCGGTGACGGCCATGGGAAGGCGCGGCAAGGCCGTCAGGGCAACAACGTAGGCGCGGGGTCGGTGGCGAGCCAGGCGGCGGCGGCGATTGAGGTAAGGCGAGGCGGAAGGAGCTCGCTCCTGGCGGGGCGAAGCGAGGAGAGGGCGACAGGCCTGGGGTGGTGAGTGTGGCTACGAGCACGCCGGCAGAGGGGCGACCTGCAGGCGGAGGCGATGGCGCACAGGAGAGAAGGAGGACGCGGGATGCCCGGGATCCGACGGCGGGCGCTCGCGACGGAAGGGAGCACCTGGCTCGAGGGCGAGGAGAGGGAGGCGCAGGAGGCGGCGGGCGCTCGGGAAGGGAGGAGCCCTGGCGGCGGTGGAGCCTGGTATGGGGCAGAGGGAGGCGATGGCATTGGGGAGGGATTGCATCGCGAGGGAGAGTGGTGGCGGGGCTAGGGAGCTGCGGGGTGGGACCAGGAGCGAGGCCGGGGTGGGTGCGTCGTGTGGCATGCGTGTGTGGTGTGCTGCGGCAGCAACAGGAGGGAAAATTGGATGGCGGCGGGGTGGGGAATAGCTGGGGTAGATTTAGGGTTAGGGTTTAGGTAGATTAGATCTAGGGTCAGGATTAGCCGGGGTGGTAGGCTGCTGCCAGCTGGGCCTTTTGGGCCTGGCTGGTGGCGGCCTCCCTAAAAAAATAGTTTTGTTATTTCTTTTATTTTAAAATAAACTTTTGTAAATAGTTTTAGATAAATAAAAGATCCGGCTGGACCGACGATTTTGGTTTGAACAAAGAGGGGTGGATATTAATATAGAAAACAAAGTAGGTCTTTTAACACAATAGTTTTAGTCAATTAGATGCATGCTGATGTCATGATGATGCACAAGTATTATTTAACACACAATTTTCTAGTAGTGGAGTTTACCCGGGGAGCTACAATTCGACACCACTAACAATGGATCTCGCCCTCGAGATCCGCCTCCTAGTACAGGGAAGAAAGCCGATGACCTGAATCTTCTCACTTCGTGTAGATCCTCGCGACACCACTAACAAGGGTTCCTTCTTCATCTTGAAATCGACGACACCACCAGCAAGGGCTCGTTGTTCTCGTTCGTCGAGAGAACACTCCATAGAAACAAAGACGAAGGTAGAGGTATAAAAACATAAGGCCACCTCTCACTTCCATGGAAAGAGGAAAATTGCATCAATCCGCTATTCCCTGTACAAAAGCGAATGATAAGAGTAGTGGTATGGTCGCGACTCCACCCCGCACTCAAAGCATTACTCTATACATGAATAGAAGAACTATGCAACCAACCCTCAGAATTTAGACTGAAGATCTCAACAAACGGGGTTCGGAAGCAAAGAAGTGATGTAGAGTATTTATCGGATCTGATGGATATGAGGCCGTCTCATTGAAAAACACCGAAAGATACAAAGAAAATTTTTAGTGAATTTTTGGTCCACCGAAAGGTACAATAGATGAAAGATTCATCAGGTAGCATGAAGAACAGATGTCGAAGCACCGTTACAAGAGGATGGAAGCGAAACCCTAAAGGTACGACGGAAACCCAACCACGAGAAATCCTAAACTCGAAGAAAAGATAAGGGGGTAGATTCAAAACACGCGAAGGTAAGAGGAGAATAGCAGAGGGGTAAGGAGTAAATCCAGACCTAATCAGATCTATCCAACCGATTTTCCAAAATAGTTTTGACACTCTACAACGTCCGTTAGCAAGTTTATCCTACAGGCTGGACCAGTGGGGTATCGTAACTGCTGAGCTCTGATACCACTCTGTAACACCCTCGGAATCGGCCCTATGCAAGTTTTAGCGCTTCCCGCCAAACCCGCATAGAAACGATTCAAAGGTGCCCACCAGGCACTTTCGTGCGGGTGGAAAACGAAGTAATATCATTGCACAATAGTCCTCGATGGAACCCACAAAACATATATATACAACAACGGCTCAAAGAGTCAAGAATACAGATTTACAATACAAAGATCCAAATCACCTTGAAAACAATACAGCGTCCGAGTACGGACAATATGCAAATTGAGCTAAGAGCCCTGAAGAATAACCAATGGCGTCCATAACCCTGCCCAGGCCAAGCCGTAAGGGTAACCCTGCTAACGACGTCGATCTCAATCCTGCTTAAACAAAAGGGGTGCCGACAAAGGGCAAAGGAAAAAGGAGAGCGGTCGATCGAGGAAGCGATGCGGCGAGACTAGAATTCGTGGTCCTCGCCTACATAGGTATGGTGGTGAAGCGGCAGACAACACGCACTAAACAACCTATAGAGACTCGATATAACCGAAGCTATCAGAGAGGGATAAGAAAGACCTATTCGGAACCAACCTGATACTTCCATCAAACATACCCATCCTGGTATTTCCCCCTCGAGACCAAACGAGGAAGTCAACCGAGGAACTCACACAGTTGGCAGTTTTATTTATTCATTTATCGTTGCAGCACTTACTAGTCATGTATAGATAGTCATCCTGATATAATAAGTAGTGGGCACTTTTAGTTAACCATTCCGTTGTAGTTGCAACACTTACTAGTCAGATACAATTAGCATGAGATATCCCAAACCCAGCAGTTGTTGGTACTTTTATTTAGCCATTCCGTTGTAGTGAAGCTGATTACTAGTCATATCGGATACAAGTCAAATTATAACAGTAAACTTTAGTTATAGTTGTCTATGATCGAGAACTGTTCTCCAAGTCGTCCATAACCGCGGACACGGCTTCTCGAAAAGATTTAACCCTGCAGGGGAGCACCAAAGTTTTCACACGCACCTACACCCTTGTTGTCAGATCAGGTAGGTACAGGATCACAAAACATACACCCAACAGTATGTCGACGGGGTTTCGGACACGACGTTTCCCAGACCCAAAGCAAGCACATGGGGGCCACCCCACTAAGCTACCCGCAACAAAGTCGGCCGGCTCCGAGACGGACCCAGAGGTTTGTGCCAATGGCTGTAAACGACTGGGAACCCGAAAATGTGACTGGGCTTGTCGATACCGCGAAAACATTCCACATTTGTTCCTAAACAGTACAGGCGCTCCACGCGCAATCGTAAATAAAGCAGTAAAGCATGGCATAAGTACAGGATAGTAGTAAAGCCCCAAACTACTTTGTGGCCCCCGGTACAGTACTTTGAAATCAGGTACTAATCGATGGGGGTGCCCACACACCCCACCTGTGGTTAGCGCGCTCGATCTCGGAACAGGTGTCAAGAACTCGGGGTCCTACGGGACATCAGTGAGCGGTTAAAAACCAAATATTGTCTATTACCCACCGGTGCCTCTGCATTTACCTACTTTGAATTTTAGTTATTAAACGGTAATTAAATCCATGATCATATCCAACATTAAACATGCGGCATTACTCCAACAACTGTGGTACTTGACGACACGCAACAGCACCAAGCGACTACGACGCGCAAGTCCAACTATCTACCAATCAACAGGTAATAGGGTGTGTCTAAGGCAATATAAGGCTGCAAGGGATATCACAGGTACGAAAACTGGAGCATCGCAACACAGATAGCAATAGATCAAAAGGAAGAAATAAAGACTAGAAAGGTAAGATAGGTAGAAAGGGGGAGAATGCTCGCCTGAAAAACATTGCTGAAGGGTCATCCGAAGATCGGGTCGACACTCGCATCAACTCATCGGCCTAATCCATGAAGAAGCAAAACACTAGAAGAAACACCGGATGCACTATTTAATACTACGGTAAAAGATCGGGCATGATGCATGTATGATGTATGACATGGCAAATAGTGCGATGCAATTAGGTCATATTAAGCGGAACCGAGGCCCCGACAAATAATTAATAGGTTCATGTTGTTTAGGTACCCCACAATTTAAATGTTGTCTTAACAAGGCAAAACATAGTATCGGTTCGCTACACAAACTTAAATGGGGCCAATATTAGACTAAATTTGTCCGCATATGGAGCCCATATTTAATTTAGGTGAACCGTCAAAATACCCCCAAACACCCACAATATGTATGCGAGTATAAATGATTATATGCAACAAGTATATACATAGCAATTTATAAAAACAGAGGCTCGGGAAGGTTCACACATGGTGGATCGATGATCTTGGGGTTCGCCGAGGGTTCGGGATCGGTCTTCAGAACTTTGGACTCCAGGAAGGAGCACTTGGCGTTCCGATTGATCGGTCTTCAGTTCCTCGGGATTAGGGACTCCGGTTTTTCGTGAAGGAGAACTTGGTGTTCTAGGAAGGAGATCTTGTCGATCCGGCATCAGGTATCTGTGAAGAAATCGTCGGAGTCTTGTCACATTGTGTGTCTTCGAGATATTACGTGCTTGGCAACATGATAACAGAAAACGGGGTCAATCTCACATATGTGGTGTGCTCCCGACACGCAAACACTTCATAGACAGATGCAAGCATAGATGAACAGGATCACTTTGACAGAATCCCAGCAAGCTCCACACCTGGACACAAACGGAATTGAGGACGGACGCGGACGGCCGTTAAGGGACCGCGCCGGGTGGGAAAGCAGAGGATGGGAGGGCGCCCGTGCGGCTTGTTGTTGCACATGCACGATAGCAGGGCGAGCCAGGGGAAGGCCGAGATCGACCGACGCTTTGATTTGGCAACGCGCAGAACAGGCGTGAGGCCGAGGTGGCTCGGCAATGCCAGGAAGAGAGCACCACGGGGAGGGGAGGCGCTCGGGAGATGGAGGCGGCTGCAGGGAACATGCAGGGGCGATGACGGCCACGGGAAGGCGCGGCAAGGCCGTCAGGGCAACGCCGTAGGCGCGGGGTCGGTGGCGAGCCAGGCGGCGGCGGCGACTAAGGTATGGCGAGGCGGAAGGAGCTCGCTCCTGGCGGCGGGGCGAGCGAGGGAGGGGGCGACGGCAGGCGCGGGTGGTGAGGTGGCCGCGGGGGCACGCTGGCAGAGGGGCGACCTGCAGGCGGAGGCGACGGCGCACAGGAGAGAAGGAGGACGCGGGATGCCCGGGATCTGACGGCGGACGCTCGCGACGGAAGGGAGCACCTGGCTCGAGGGCGAGGAGAGGGAGGCGCAGGAGGCGGCGGGCGCTCGGGAAGGGAAGAGCCCTGGCGGCGGTGGAGCCTGGTACGGGGCAGAGGGAGGCGATGGCGTTGGGGAGGGAGTTCATCGCGAGGGAGAGTGGTGGCGGGGCCAGGGACGCTGCGGGGTGGGACCAGGAGCGAGGCCGGGGTGGGTGCGTCGTGTGGCATGCGTGTGTGGTGTGCTGCGGCAGCAAGAGGAGGGAAAGTTGGATGGCGGCGGGGTGGGGAATAGCTGGGGTAGATTTAGGGTTAGGGTTTAGGTAGATTAGATCTAGGGTCAGGATTAGCCGGGGTGGTAGGCTGCTGCCAGCGGGGCCTTTTGGGCCTGGCTGGTGGCGGCCTCCCTAAAAAAATAGTTTTGTTATTTATTTTATTTTAAAATAAACTTTTGTAAATAGTTTTAGATAAATAAAAGATCCGACTGGACCGACGGTTTTGGTTTGAACAAAGAGGGGTGGATATTAATATAGAAAACAAAGTAGGTCTTTTATCAAAATAGTTTTAGTCAATTAGATGCATGCTGATGTCATGATGATGCACAAGTATTATTTAACACACAATTTTCTAGTAGTGGAGTTTACCCGGGGTGCTACACCAAGTGAGTGTTTCATAATCCTTTCATTTGTCTACTTGATTTATGTTCGACTGGCGAGTTTACTTACGGAGTTGTTCTACAGGATTGGAGTGAAGATTATAGGTCACCCTTCGGTGGCCAAGGTTCCATCGGGTGCCGCGAAGGCACCGGTCAACCCTTCAAAGAAGAGGAAGGGCGACGAGGTCGAGGCGCCTGCGGAAGGCGCAAAGAAAGCAAAGGGAGACGAGGTCGTCACGATTTCGGACGAGACGGCGGTCGCCCCGAGCGAGGCTCCAATTGCAGTGGACGCAGCCCTGAGGGCCACGGTGGACACGGAGTCACGACGGGCGGAGCCCATGGCCTCGATTGGGGCGACAGGCCCACCTTCGACTGGTGCGGGGGCCGCGGTGGCGACATTCCCTCGCTTTGTAGCGAGGGCCTCCGTGACAGGTGCATCTGTGTCGTCGATCCAATTGCCCGAGGCCACCGGCACGGAGGTTGAGCAGAGTCGTGGGCGTACTCCATTCGTGCTCCCATCGATGGATGCAATGGAGCTTCACGGCATGCTAGGCGCCGCCATCCAGGTATGTCCAGTCCCCGAGGATCGGGCCACTGAATTTCAGTGGTTGGATTTTTATTGTTTTTCGAGTCCAGTCCCCGAGTGGCTGGTCGCTGAATTTCAGTGGCTAGGCACTTAGGATTTTCGTTGCCCAGTCCCCGAGTGGCTAGTCGCTGAATTTCAGCGGCTAGGCACTTAGGATTTTCGTTGTACAGTCCCCGAATGGCTAGTTGCTGAATTTCAACGGCTAGGCACTTAGGATTTTTTCGCTTTCCAGTCCCCAAGTGGCTAGTCGCTGAATTTCAGCGGCTAGGCACTTAGGATTTTTACGTTGTCCAGTCCCCGAGTGGCTAGTCGCTGAATTTCAGTGGCTAGGCACTTAGGATCTTTGTTGCTGATGCTTCCATGGTTGCGCAGGGCCTGCAGCACGAGTCGGCGGAGCGGCTTCCCGCCAAGGAGCGTGTGGAGAGGTAGCTCCTCGTTGTCCGAGACACGAACGAGCAGCTTCGAGTTACTGCGGGTGAGTGGCCCTCATGCTTGATGCTGGTCATAAACCTTGTTCTTCTCGTAATCATGGTGTTGTTCATGCAGAGGATAGCGTAGCCGCGATGGAGAAGGCTCGTCAGGGCCTGGTTCCGGCGAGTGAACTGATGGCTACACGGTCATCCTTGAAAGCCGCAGAGAAGCGAATCGCCGACCTGGAGCGCGAGCTCGAGGAGGCGAAGGCGGATGCGACCTTGGTGGATGGGAGGGCCAAGGAAGCCGTTGCTTCTGCTGCTGAGGAGCAGAAGATGTCACACGCGCTCGTCGTCGGGCTGCAGGATGACCTCTCCGGTCTTCAGGATTTCATCACGGAGCGCTGTCGCTCGTTGATTGGTGAGTTTTTCTTTGGCGAGTCCCCGAGCGTGTGGGTCGCGTTATTTTTCTAGAGCCTCCCTTACTATTTGCTTGTGTGTTGCAGGCCTGATTACTGATAACGCCCAAGAAGCAAAGTCGTACGACGCGCGGCAATGCGTCACCACTCTAGTTGATTCTTCCGTGCTGTTAGGGACCTGCATCCGGGCGTATCTGCAGGAGATCTCACCCACGAAGGTGATTCCCAGCGACCTCGTCGAGGTCTGGCGCTACCTGGAGAAGGCCCCGGCTGTTGTGGAATTCATGACGCGGTTGGCCTTTCGTCGTGGTGCAGCGACTATGCTGAGCCTTGGGCTCACGCACATTCCTGACGACTTCGACCTTGATGACGTCACGACCGGGTACCCTTTGTCGACGGGCGCAATCGAAATTGCCGAAGTGCTGAAGCTGACCGAGCGGGCTGCGGTGTACGCCGACCGGGTGTGGGCAATGGGCGACCTCATTCCTTACCAGGAAACGGTCGTCGCCCCGAACGACCCCGAACCGGCGCACCGCGACTTCAAGGTGGAGCAGCCGTTCCGTGCGACCATGGCGGGTGAGCTCACGACGTACCCTTCAAACCCGTGGATTACTTTTATCCGTTGTTGCAAGGGTGGTGGCGCCTCATCGTTGAAGCCTGCGGAGTAGAATAGTTTGCCGATCAGCATTAGTTAGGATAAGAATGTAACTACCCTTGTAAGCGAACAAATTTTTGCTGCTTTGAAGGAATTCAAGGATACTTTTGTCAGTGTTATTCGATTTGGTTGTTGGTTGTGCGAGTCCCTGAGCGCGTCCTCCCTTTTATGGGGTTAACCTCGTTTTTATGTGTTGTTTGAACTATTAGTAAGTTAAGGTCGACTCGCCATGGCTCCGAAAGCCAGTCGCATGGCGACTCCAAGGGATGCTTTGTACTTGGCCATTTTCCCGGGCGCGAACGGGATCAGGTGGCCGAGTCCCCGAGCGTGGTACTTGGCGGTTCTAGTTGAATGCCCGAGGTACGTGAGGACGGGGCGCTATGTTTTAGGCGCATCGCCCCACCTGATCCATGGGACCAGTCGCGTGGCGAGTCCAGGGAACGCTCTCATACTTGGCATTTTTCCTTGGCCGCTCCTGTTTGGACTGGCGTCAGTCCCCGAGTGTGGTAATTTGTCGTTTGAGTCGCTGCGCCAAGGATGTGGAGTATTGGGTCGTTGTGGCAAGAGAATGCAGTTGTCTTGGCTCGGAAAGCCAGTCGAGCGAGGCGTCTCCGATGGGGCTCTGGGTTGGCTTTTTTCGTGGACAATACGAGGCCTGAATTTTTCCAGTGCCCTCGTATCGCACTACTTGGCCATTCCGGTCGCCTCACCAAGGGTTGACTTCTGCGAGTAGCATAGCGCTGTTATTACGAGTGCGAGTGGCACAAGATACGGAGAGTGGACACATGTCGTGTGAATCGATCTTGACGTCGAGTTTTCCGTAGAAGATTTACATTCCATGGCCGCTTGACGTCGAGTTTTCCATCGCCTCGGACGTCGGTGAGGTAGTAGGCGTCATTGCCCAGGACGCGCCCAATGGCGAATGGTCCCTCCCACGGGGGAGAGAGCTTGTGCATGCCTTTCTTGTCCTGGATCAGACGCAGAACCAGGTCTCCTTCCTGGAAGGTGCGGGTCCGTACTCGCCGGCTGTGGTAGTGGCAAAGCCCTTGCTGGTAGATGGCGGTACGGGAGTGTAACTCCCCCGAATCGGGTCTATGTAGATCTTAGCATTTCCCGCCAAAATCCCCATAGAAGCGATTCAAAGACGCCCACCAGACACTTTCGTGTGGGTGGGATTTGAATACAAGTAGTTACATCACAGTAGTTTACAACAAAGTCCCAAGAACTTATATATCCAACATGACTCAACGAGTCCAGAATACAAAGGATACAAATCATAAACAAAGCCAAATAGTATCCGGGTATGGACAAGATCCAAATGGGACTAAGAGTCCTGAAGAATAACCAAGCGGTGTCCAACCCTGCCCAGGCCAAGCCGGAAGGGTAACCTTGCTAACGCCGTCAATCACTTACCTGTTAAAGCCAAAAGGGTGCCAAAAATGGACAGAGGAAAACAGAAAGAGAGCGGTCAGTACTGAGGCTAGTACACGGCAAGACTAGAATTCAACGGTCCTCGCCTACATAGGTATGGTGGGCTCAGCGGCAAGAAAGCTTGCACTATCTAAATTATAGAGACACGCTACAACTTCGGCTATTAGAGCGAGATAAGAGAGCACTATACGATAGCATAATGTAACACCAAACATAACCCATCCGAACATTTTCCCCTCGAAGACCAGTCGAGGAAGTCCTCTTGCGGAACACACACGGTGGCAATTTTAGTTAAGCAGGTGTTTAGTTGATAAGGCTAATTACTAATCATATTACTAAAGGCAAAATATTGGTGGCGTTGTCTATGATCATGACACTGTACTCCTGAGGCGTCCATAACCGTGGACACACGACTTCTCGAAAAGATTTACCCTGGAGGGGTGCACTACTGTACCCAAACGCATGCAACCCATCAGGCAACATATCACGCGTGTCTTCCGAATCTCCACAACAAGAAGTGTCCCATAACTACGCGCATATCCAGAGGCATCACCTACTATGTTGATCCAACCAAGAGGTACGACGATTCTCGAGGGAGGCACAGCGTTTGAGTCGATGGCCGGGCGAAGATCGGAAGATAACTTGTAGAGATCCATCCCACCTCCGACACGATATCCCGATTTTATGCAATGCAAGCCATGGCAGTCCACCAAAACACCAAGTCCGAAGACATATCAACTCACCCATGTCCGAGGACATATAATGCGTATGCACCAAATGGAAAACCAATTTTGTAACCCTCTGGATATACGATTTGCGCCGGTAGTTGAGGGGGGGATCCTAGAGGCCCCCACGTTTGGTTAGCGCGATCAACTCAGAACTGGTATCGTAGAACGAACGGGTCCTAGGTCGGCTCAAGCAGTTCCCAAAGGTGGTCCCTATCGGGGCCTTATCATTAGGTGAAACCATAACCAACAACGTCAGATTAATTATCTTATCATCAACCATATACGAGTATCATGTTCCACCTGTATGAGAGCGGTACTAAACATGCCTACGACTCGCAAGGACAAAGCTAGATAATCAAACAAGGCAATAGGATAACCAAGGCAATATAGTGGAGCAGGTAAATAGAGGAACAATACTATAGCATCTACAATAAGGATAGCAATAGATCAAAGGAAGGAAGTAAAGACTATAAATGTAAAATAGGTGGAAGGGGGAGAATGCTTGCCTGTGAGACAAAGTCGAGAAACCGAAGGCTTGTCGCATCTCACACCAACTCAACGGCCTATCCGAGAAGAAGCAAAGCACTAGAAAGGAACACCGAATGCAATATTTAATAATACGGCTGAAGATCCGGCATGTTTATGATATGATGTCTGACATGGCAATATGCAATCCCACTTAGCAATATTAAGGGGAATCGGGATTCTGACAAATAAATATTATGGTTCGAGTTGTTTATCTATACCACAAATTAAATGTTGAGTTAACAAGGCAAAGCATGGCATCGGATCGCTACACCAATTTAATTGGAGTCGGGATAAGATAAATATAACCCGTATATGGTCTCCATATTAATTATTAGATGATTCGATAAAATACCCCAAGCAAATAAATATGTATGCGAGCATATGAATGATTTAATTTATCTACTAATTTCTTCGTCTTTTGAAAATTTCCGTCCTTTTTTTTGGATGGTTTTGCCCCTGCCGGTTCGACTGAATTAGATGAGATGCCACCGCTAAAGGTTTGGCTCTATTATGTGTTTGGGAGCGTTGACTCCTTGCTCACCGCGTCCTCCTTCGCCCCGATGGATAGCGGCGCCCCTGCGTTGTCCGCCTCCTGGTGGGATGGATCCGGCCACGACTTCTCGACGGATCCTCCTCCGCCATTTCCTGACTCCCATCCTCCGACACCACCCCCTGTCCCTGTCACGCACATGCAGGGCGACGCCGACTTCCCACACCCCATCCTCGGGAGCTCTCCCTCGCTGCCTACAAAATCTCTCTGGTCTGCCTCTCCATCTCCGCTCTGACGAGAGTCAAGAAGGTGCCAAGCCATAGAGGGCCTTGTGTTGTGAAGATCGAGCGGGGAGGGCCTCGTGGCCTCTCGTGTTGTGCAGATCGACCGCTGCGCTGTGGTGGAGGAGGCGAAGTGCGCCGGCGTCGGGAGTAGGTTTGGGGAGGCGGCGGACCCTGCTGGGGAGACGGTGACCGGCGTGTCTTGGCTGCTTGCACACGCAGGGAAGGAGAGGTGGCGTGCAACGCTCGGTCAGGTGGGAGAAGAGCACGACTAGGGAGGCGAAAAGGGGGCGGACAAAGTCGTCCATGGCGGCGGCGGCCGGGATCCGGGAGGTGGCGAGGTCGGCAGTGGGATTCAACACTGGCGGCAGCGTGATGCAGAGAAGGTAGGCGCAAGCCGAGGAGGAAAGTAGAGAGCCGGGGACACGGGCGGCCTTGCAGGGAAGGGATGAGGGACGAAGGAAGTTGGAGGCAAGGACTTGGCATTGGCGGGAGCTCCAGCTTCCGCACCTGCCCTGGCCCCTTGCGCGGCGCGGCCGCCTGCACTAGAGGCGGAGGGGGAGACCAACGAGCAGCGTACTTCCGTCGGCCGGTCCAATCGGCTGTTTAATTTGGGGAAAACAAAAAGGCTCTCGATATGAGAATGAACGAACGGGAGATGGCCATGGATGGGAGAACCTTACCCACTCAGATAACTTGTACTGTTATTCTTAGTGGTTCTAAACTAAAAAATCATGTATTCCGATGTCACCTCTGCGTTCAAAAGTCATACATACAAACATAAGCTATAGAAAAAGAAACGAGTGCATCCTCCATTGAACTTGAGAATGATTCTGAAAAGTGAAAAGCAATGCTTGTGACAATGTATTCTTTGGTAAACATGTGGCATGATAAATTGTGCGGGAGCCGAAAGATTATTTGGCGTGGGTCGAGGGCCGACTCTAATTCATGGCCGCCTCCGAATCGATAACCTCGGAAAGACATGATCAAAGAAATGCAAGGTCACTTCCTCGATGATAAGATCATCTCCACTCGGGGGACCAAAAGCCTCTCTAAAGGGCTATCAGGGATGTCGACGCTCAAAATCACGTCCAGCCGGCCCTCCAACCATTGTTTTCATGTCGGCGCGGTCCGCTTTGACATCCGGCGCCCCAAGGCCGAACACAACCCAATGGGGGGCTAGCGGAGGCGCCAGATGGAGATGAAAACAATGCAGGTCAGCACTGGCAGTAAGATAGACGGCTCGTCTCGGCGGCCAACCCGTCGCCAGCCACAGCTGGCGACATTGCTCGACAGAGCGTTCTCCCGCCATGTCCTTCCCGCCTTTTCCATCCCTTTTCTCCCTTTACTCGCTATATGTAGGCGCATCGGCCATCACCATTGCAGATCTACTTCTACACCGTGCCCACACCCCTCTCCCGCTATATCTAGGGAGGCGGCCAAAGGTGCTATTAAAACGGCATCGTCGGCGCCGTTCTTCACACAACCCGTCTGCATTCTTTATCATCGAGACCATACACGAATCTTGGCCGCCTATGGAGCATTTTCTAGAAGATGGGTCCTCCATCAATGGCTATGGGCGGCAGTGCCTACGCGTCTAGGAGGTGCAAGCGCTCTGGGACGGCAAGTACCCAGTCCCTCCGGACACTCGATTGCCGAGGGGATAGGTGCTTAGTGCTGGCGGTCTGCCAATACCTCCGGTTCCGATCAGCACGGCCCTATCCGCGAGCATCTTCGCCCAATTCTGGTCCGACCTCATGCCAGACGAGAGGGACGACCCCCAATGGCATCCCGACAACCACAACAGGTGGACGATCTTCTTCATACAATAGCGCGCGGGCCGCATCATCGCCTACGATGGCACCAGCCCGCCACCACAGATCAACAATCTCGCCGGTGGCAGTGATGGTGGAGCACATCAGGGCGCACGGTTGACTGGGTGCTCGACTACATCGCCACAGGGAACCACCCGTGTCTGGATTAAAGGTATCTAGGCTTGCGCCGAATCGACCTCCTTCTAGCCCATCTAGCCGTGGCCCCCAGTAGTTCTAACTTTTTCTCTTGTTTGTTCAAATATGTGTAAACTTGTTTGAACTATCTGTAAAATCCATCTTAATTTCGTATTTAGCAATTACATTATTAATTTATCAAGAAGAACACATGTTTACCTTAGATGGCATAAATCATATCCAAATTTCGCAGCAGTTAACTTCTGTATATTCTATCTTTGTTCCGCAGCAACGCGCGGGCATTCATCTAGTATGCAATAAGTTAGATAACATTTATACAAGAATAGGAATTGGATTGGGATCTTACAGTTCGGATTGGAGTAGAATAGATGGCCTTCGAGTTATAGATGAAGTAGCGAAAACAATGTAATCCGAGAGGTAAATCTTGATGAAGAAGTAGCTCGCGGAGCATTGGTGGGTCGGTGACTCAAGTAGGAAAACGACCCGTGAGAGTCTCATAGAAATTTTATCGAACATGTGCCGGGTTGTGAAGTCGAACAAAATGGTTGCCGACAAAACAATCAGCTAGGTATTGACTCCATGCGCTGAATCAAAACAAGGAACTGAAGCTAATTAATCTTGTCGATATACTTTCTTGAACAAAATAAAATGGAGAAGAAATACTGAATTTAACCTGCTGTTGACATTGTCTGGAGCAGAGAAAAAATAGCAGGGCGGTAGCTCTGCTGCTGCACGGGGAACAAGAGAACAGGGGCGAGGAAACAAGGGCGCTGGCCAGCAGCGCTGCCCCATGAACGCGCGGAGGGCCACGGTCTCGCAGAAATGACAACGGCGATCGACTGCTGCTGCATTAGGATTCTGTGGCATGGAGTGTGGTGCACTGTGACGATAGACATAGATCGAGGCAACGCCTGGACCTGGTCGACTGCAGCTTGCTGTTCCGTGCGTGCGGGAAAAAGAATAGGTGGTGGCGTCCAGCGGCGGGACTCCTGGAGGCTTTGACGCATGAAGCTGAAGCAGTCAGCGTGTGCGCGCACGCGCGCCAGGGAGCCAGACGGCAGGGCTCACAAGCGCTGGAATCAATTGATATATTTTCTTCTTGCTACGGGGTACTAGATGATTCAAATAGGCAAGGATTGATGGCGTGTGGTGATTGGGTATCGAAAGGGATCTCCTTAGCTAGCTAGCTCTTGGAGAATCCTTGCACGTACGAGGTTGCTGTTGATCTGCTTCGTTTCGACAAGAGAAAATAAAAGAGATGGCGGCGGCGGAGGAAAAGGAAAGAGGTGGGGAATTGGTTCAGATTTGGAGGCTAGAGTTTAGTGAGAATGAAGGGGAATGGATTGTTTATTTAGACCAAAGTAGACTAGATAGGGCTAGTTTTGGACCAAAACTTTAGACGGGCTTTTAGGCTAATTTTATTTATAAAAACAAGAAAACTTTTGCCGTGAGGAATATGATTTGTTTTAATTTTAAATAAGAACGACAGACGGGTTTAATAAAACCACATGGATATCTGGTAAAACAAAATATGTTTTGATAAAATAATTTTACGGATAAAATATGCATGATGATGTCATGATGATGCGAAAAGAAATTAACACGCAAATTTTATTTTGTAATATTTTTTGGGCATTACAACTCGACACCACTAACAAGGGATCTCGTCCCGAGATCCAAGCAAAGACACCAAGGGGAGGGGTGATGATCGGATATTCTTGCACCAGGGTGATGGTCGCGACACGACTAACAAGAATTCTTGCTCCGTATTGAAATCGTCGACACCACCAACAAAGCGTTGTTGCTCTCGTTCTTCGAGAGAGCACTCCGTAGAAACAAAGGCGAAGAAAGAGGTCACAGGGTGATCTCTAACTTCCAAAGAAGGAGCGCTGGTCACATTAATCCACATGTTCAATGCCCATGAACTAATGATAAGAGTAGTGGTATGGTCGCTGACTCCATCCCGCACTCTAAGCATTACTCGGTACAAGAATAAGGGGATCATGCAACAAAAATCTCGAAATTTAGACTGACGATCTTGACAAGGAGTATTCATAAAGATTCAGAAAAATGACGATGTAGTCGTCTTAGAAGTTACAAAACATCGTTAAATATACGAAGGAATATCAGATAGGATGAAAACCAGATGTAGCACCACCATTACAAATGGAGGGAAGCGAAATCCTAAAGGTACGACGGAAATCCAACCGCGAGAAATACTAGACTTGAATAAAGATAAGAGATCAGATTCAAACACACAAAGATAAGAGGAGAAAGAGTAGAGGTAAGGAGTAAAATCAGAGCGAATCAGATCTATCCAACGCATTCTTACCAAAATAGTTTTGACACTAGACATCGGCCGTTAGCTAGGTTATCCTACAGGCTGGACCAGTGGGGTATCGTAAACCTTTGCTCTGATACCACTTGTAAAGTCTTTGAATAGCTTCTATGCAGGTTTTGGCGGGAAATGCTAAGATCTGCATAGACCCGATTCAGGGGCGTTACAGGGAGCGAGCTAGGTCGCGCGCTTCGTCGAGCTGGTCGACTCCGTCCTGGCATGCGAGATCGTTGTTGGTCTCCGCGTAGTTGACCACCCGAGGCGAGTCGTGTTCGAGGCCGGTTGGCATGACGGTCTCGGCACCGTACACCATGAAGAACGGGGTGAATCCTGTCGACCTATTGACGGAGGTGCGGATGCCCCAAATGATGGAGGGGAGCTCTTCGACCCAGCACCCAAGAGTTCGCTCGAGTGGGACTTGAAGTCGCGGCTTCAGGCCGTGGAGGATGCTCTGGTAGGCGCGTTCCGCCTGGCCGTTGGACTCCGGGTGGGCGACTGAGGCGAGGTCGAGTCGTATGTTGTGCTCCTTGCAGAATTCGGCCATGGCTCCTTTGGCGAAGTTGGTGCCGTTGTTCATGATGATGCTGTTCGGGAACCCGTAGCGATGGATGAGCTCGCGTAGGAACTTTGTGGCGGTCTTCCCGTCGCACTTGTAGACTGGCTTGGCCTCCACCCACTTTGTGAATTTGTCGACCGCGACTAGGAGGTGGGTGAAGCCAGAGGGGGCCTTCTTGAGGGGCCTACCACGTCCATGCCCCATACGGCGAATGGCCAGATGATGGGGATGGTCTTGAGCGCCGAGCTCGGTACGTGAGTCTCATTGGCGTACTTATGGCACCCGACGCAACGTTGGATGATGTCGACCGTTTCGGCATGTGCTGTGAGCCAGTAGAAGCCATGTCGCATGGCCTTGGCGACTAGGGAGCGGGCTTCAGCGTGGTGGCCACAGTCGCCAGCGTGGATGTCCTAGAGGATCTCGCGTCCTTCTGCGGGTTGGACACGGCGTTGGAACATGCCGGTCAGGCTGCACTACTGGAGCTCGCCGTTGATGATGACAAAGTATTTGCAGCGGCGTGCTATCATACGGGCCTCTGTTTCGTCAGCGGGTAGGGTGCCTCCCTCCAGGTAGGCGACGTATGCGCGGTCCATTCGCTTGGCTCTGCGATCATTGTGACCAGGGCTACGTCTGGTTACAGCGGGATTCCGATGTCGATCTCCTCGGGGGAGAGACGGAAGCCTTGGTTATGGTGTTGAGAATGACACCGGCAGGCGGTGCGAGTCAAGCCGAGCCAATGCGGGAGAGTGCGTCGTCCTCCTTGTTCTTCCTCATGTCAATCCACTCGATGGAGTAGCCCGCGAAGTGGCCTCCCAGCTGGTCCACTACTTGGCGGTATGCTGTCATGGTGGGGGAGACTGCATCGCAGGTGCCGGCGACTTGCCCAGCGACGAGGTCGGAGTCGCCGTAGCAGCGTAGATGATTGATGTTCTTCTCCTTGGTTGCTCGCATGCCGTGGAGTAGCGCCTCGTACTCGGCCATGTTGTTGGTGCAGGGGGTGAAGTCAAGGTACAGGATGTAGTGTAACTTGTCGCCCTTTGGAGATGTGAGGACGATCCCTGCCCCTGCATCATCTGCATTCATAGAGCCGTCGAAGAGTAGGATCCAGTAATGGAGGTACGGCAGTTTCTCTGGCTGCCGGGCCTCCTCCCAGTCGGCGAGAAAGTCTGCGAGAGCCTGTGACTTGATCGCCTTGCGCGGCTCGTACCTGATGTTGTGGACGCCGATCTCGATGGCCCAGTTGGCGACTTGCCCGGTGGCCTCACGGTTGCGGATGATGTCTTGCAACGGTGCTGAGGAGACTACCGTTATTGGGTGCTCGTGGAAGTAGTGCGGCAGTCGCCGCTTGCCTCTGAAGACTACATATACCAATTTTTGGTACTGCAGGTCGCGCTGGCGTGACTCGGTGAGGACTTCGCTGATGTAGTATACGGGTCGCTATACCGGGAGCTCCTTGCCCTCTTCTGGTCGTTCGACGACCATGACGGCGCTGATGACTCGCTAGGAGGCCGCGACGTCGACGAGCATGGGCTCCTTATCGACGGGGGCGACGAGTAGCGGTGCCGCGAGTAGGACCTCCTTGAGAGCATGGAGCGTGTCGTCTGCCTCCTTGTCCCACTAGAACGTGGGGTTCTTGCGCATTAGGCGGTAGAGAGGCATCGCCTTCTCGCCTAGCCGGGGGATGAGGCGACTAAGAGCCGCGACTCGCCCGACCAACTTTTGGACGTCGCGTAGGTACTCGGGTTTGCCAAGCCGGGCGATCATGTTGATCTTGGCGGGGTTCGCCTCGATCCCATGCTTCGAGACGACGTACCCCAGCAACTGTCCAGTAGGTATATCGCAGGTGCACTTTCCTGGGTTTAGCTTTATCTTGTACCTCCGCAAGTTTGCGAAGGTTTCTACCAGGTCGGCGAGTAGGTCGCCCTGGCGAGCAGACTTCACGTCGTCGATGTAGACGTGGATGTTGCGGCCCATTTGGCTCGCAAGGCACTCCTGCATGCACCTCTGGTAGGTCGCCCGGGCGATCTTGAGTCTGAAGGTCATGGCGCTGTAGCAGAATGCTCCGAATGGCGTGATGAACATCGTCTTCTCCTCATCCTCGATTGCCATTTTGATCTGGTTGTAACCAGTAGGCGTCAAGGAAGCATAGCGACTCCGAGCCCGCGGTCGAGTCGACGATTTGGTCAATCTGCGGGAGGACGAATTGCTCCTTTGGGTAGGCGCTGTTGAGGTTTGTGTAGTCGATACACATTATACAGGTCCCGTTTTTCTTCTCGACCAGGAATTGGGTTTGCCAGACACTTGGAGTACTTGATTGGCCGTATGAAGCCTGCGGCGAGTAGATGCTGCACCTCCTCGGCGATTGCTCGGCGGCTCTCTTCATGAAGGGCCGCAGCGACTGCTTGACAGGTCGCGCTTTGGGGTCGGCGTTGAGTTTGTGCTCAGAGAGTTCCCTCGGGACACTAGGCATGTCGGAAGGTTTCCATGCGAAGATGTCGCGATTCTCACATAGTAACTCGATGAGAGCGCCTTCCTCTGCTGGGCTCATGCCCATTCCGATTGTCACCGTCTGGCTAGGGTCGCCTAGGACCAGTTCAATGGAGCGAGTGTGCGTTGTTGCCTCGAATGCGGTGGAGCCGCTTCCCTCTGAGTTGGGCTTCTTGAGTATGGTGGGGTCTTTGTTGTTGAACCCGCTCATGTACTTGGCGAGATCCTTGCGCCGCGATTAGCCTCTGATTTGACTAGCGAGCTCGCCGCTTTTGGCTCAAGATCTGCGGCCATGTCGGGGTCGCCATGGACGGTGATGATGCCGCACGGCCCGGGGAGCTTCATCGCGTTGTACACATAGTGGGGCGCTACCATGAATTTGGCGAACACCAGACGCCCCAGGACGCAGTGGTAAGGGCTGTTGAAAGGCACCAGCTCGAAGACGTTCCGCTCGGTGGGGAAGTTCGCTGGTGTGCCGAAGGTGACTGACAATGTCACCTTGACGATCGGGTACGCCTTCCGACTGGGGACGATGCCGTGGAAGGTGGTGTAGGTCGTCTCGATCATCGACTGCGGGATCCGCAATTGCCTGAATGTTTCCAGGTACATAATGTTGATGGAGTTGCCGTCGTCCATCAGTGTCTTGGGGAGCCAGTAATCCCCCACCTTGGGCTTTACCACCAAGGCGACTCGGCCCGGATATTCAATTTGTGGCGAGTGGTCTTCGCGGCTCTAGGTGATTTGTTGCTCGGACCAGTTGAGGAACTAGGCGATGTCGACCTGGGAAACCGCATTGACGGCGACGACGCGGGCGATGACCTTCTTATCGCGCTTTGTGTTGAAGCCGGTGAAGGTGTGAAATAAGCCGGCGAAGTGGCCGAATTTCCCGCCATTCGGAGGGTGGTTATTGGGGTCTTACCTTGCGCGCCGCGCCTTCTCGATCTCCCTCAGGGAGTGGAAGACGGCGGTCGTGTGCGTGGCGGGTTTCCCCTCCCTGCTGTGGAACACACAGGGCTGGTTAAGGAGAGCCGCGGGGTCGAACCTCGGCTTCGCCTTGTAGTTGCCGCCGTCACGGCGCTGGCCTCCGTCGCGAAGCGTAGCCGGAGTTGGCGACGAAGTCGACTCGCCCGTCACCGCGGCGCTTGCCGGTGAGGCGAGTGTTACTGTAGTGTAGCTCTGGTCGTCTCCCGTTGTCGTGGCCGCTCGTGCGGCGATTTCCTCCTGACTCGTCATCGGTTTCTTGGTTTGGGTCCTCCTCCGCGTACCGCTTGGCGATCTCGAGGAGGTCCGGTATATTGTCGAGTGTTTTGCACACTCGCTTGAGTTTGGCGACCAAGGGCACCTAGCGGCACGAGGTCTTGAAGCAGTGGATCGCGGTGTCCGGGTGGATTCCGGCCGCGTTGTACCACAGGTCTTGCTACCGTTGGACCCAGCTGCGGGTCGACTCGCGGGGTCCCTGGACGCATCGCTCCAGGTCCTCAATGGTGGTGGGGCGAGTGTAGGGGCCCTCGAAGTTCCTGACGAAGGCGTCGCGCATTTCCTCCCAGGAGTCGATGTTGTCTGTGGGGAGGGTCTTGATCCATTGCCTGCACGCTCCCTCCATCATCAGGGGGAGGTAGCAAGCGGCGAGCAGGTCGGTGTGGCCGGTGATTCCCATTGCCATGAGGTATGTGTCCAGCCACATGGACGGGTCACACGAGGGGTCATACTTCTCAATTTCATTCGGAGCCTTGAAGTTCGCCGGGTATTTTCGCCTCGGATCATCGGTAAGAAGCACTAGGGTCCGACTCGGCTCAGCGATCCCCTTGGTTCGCCGTCACGGCGGTTAGTGAGGGTATGCCTCAAGTCGTCGGGCTGGCGTGCGCGCCAGCTCTGTTTGTTGATGATGTAGGTTCTCGCGTCGACTGGCTGCCCGTTGGCGGCGACAAAGTTGTTCGCCGTTCGCGGGTCGTTGGTGGAGAGTTCCGTGTGCGCGGGTCGGTGTTGGAGCTGCACGGGCTCGGGTGCTGGGCAGTTGAGCGGCTGCCCTACTGCCTGACGAACACGAGTACATGCGACCCTGTGAGTCGTCTCCCGCGTTTTGTTGCTCGACGGCCTTGGCGAGTAGAGCCTTGGCATACTGGATCTGCAGGGCACCTTCCCCGGTCAAGTTTATGTTGTCGACCGCGGCTCGGCTCACGATGACGTTGTCCATCGGGGTGGAGAATAGCGGGAGTCCATTCGCGTCTCGCTCCCGCGAGGAGATTAGGATTCTTGGCTGATCCCGGGGGGGGGGGGGCGTGCGGCCGGGTGGTGTTGGGGGGGCGCCGTTGGGCGTCGCACCTGGTGGTGTCCGGGAGCTCCCTCCTGGCGACGCGTTCTTGCAGATCACGTGCTCGGCTATGCGGGCCGGGTCATTTTCATCGTCAAAGTTCAGGGCGCGGCCCTGAAGGGTGGGGTTCAGGCGCGACCTGATGCAAAATTGGTGGTAGCGTGAAAGCTCCTATGCCGTCACCTACTCGAGGAGAAATTTTTCGCGCTCGACTTGTTCCTTGCAGACTGCCTCCTCCAACCTAGGCGGAGTTCCTCGACCTCCGTCGTCGAGTCGGCGAGATCGGCGTGGAGAAGGGGTCTGGTGGGGCGTCTGCGCTATTTGCCATGTAGGCCGCGACGTTGCGGCCAGACCCAAAATGGACGTCGCCGGAGTTCTCCTACCCGGAGTCGAAGTCGAAGATCCCAAGGATGGAGGGGTCCTTGAAGTCTCCCACGTTGGAGACCTGGGTGATGGAGCCCGCGGATGATGCGGTGATGATGGATCCTTTGGCCAATGCCGGGGTCGCCGAGTCGGCATCGTCGTTAAGGGCCGCGTCGTCCGTGGCCACGGTGGTTTCGGCCACGTTGCTATTGGTCGAGTCGTACTCGGAGGCGAGGCGGTGGATGGTGTGGACCTGACTCTCAGAGAGCCGGTCGCAAGGTGGCGACTCGCGGATGCGAGCCGAGTCCTCCGAGACGATGACGTCGGTGAAGCCGACGAAGAGGCTGATCGTGCCGACCGGCATGATCACGCTGTGCGTGACGGGGCGCACCGTCGGGACGTAGCTGCTCGGCAAGATCTGGAGTATCTCGCCGATCGCGATCATGCGGCCGGTGGCGATCCTCTCGTTGATGGGAAGATTGGATCTCGCCGCAGAACACCAGCCTGACCGGCCAGGCCCCACAGTGGGCGCCACTGTCGTGGGAATGGGCACGGCAGATGCTGCAATTGGTAGCGATTAGTAGAACAAAGGGCAAGGGCGGCCAGCCATCTGCAGTGCGAGATGAGGGCAGAGACATAAGGATTTACCCAGGTTCGGCCCCCCGAAGGGTAAAGACCTACTCCTGCTATATTGTATTATGGAGAGAGTACAAGGGCGAGCTTGACGACTAGGCGGCGAGTCGTTGGGGTATATGATGGAACGTGTCCTCTATGCGTACCCTAGGGAGGTTTATATAGGCTCGCCTCGCTAGGGTTTACAGATCTACAATCGAATTAGTTAAGGATTCGGAGGGTCCTTGACCTAATCCGACTGGGCCTAGCTATGCTTCTGGGCCTCCAGCTTCCAATCGCCTGGGACCTTTCCAAGTCTCGATCCAGTCGTCGTCCTGCAGGGACACTCACTGGCAGCTTGGGCCAGTAGGAAACGTCCTGCTGGGTATACCCCGTTCGTCATATCCCCATCAGTCACTTCCCTTGGAAACTAGAGGCATGAACCCACTATCGAGCATAAATACCCCCTCTTGGAGTCACTAGCAACTACTTGGCCAAGATATCTACTAACAACGGAGAGCATGCAAGATCACAAACAACACATACATGATAGAATCATAAAGAAAAAACCATTAATCGAACCAAACTAATAATCTCAATATCCATCAGATCCCCGCAAACACAACATGCATGATTACAAATAGATTAGATCTTGATCATGAACGGAGCTCACAAGATCTATACATGAAGCACAAAGGAGGAGATACAACCATCTAGATACTACATGGACCCATAGTCAAAGGTGGAACCACTCACGCATCATACCGGAGAGAAGGCCTCCTGGATGATCTCCCCTCCGGCAGGGTGCCGGGAAGAACTTCAGATCCCCCGATGTAGGGATGATGGTGGCGGCGGCTACAGACGGTTTCGTGGATATTTGATCGGGTGCTTAGGGTTTCTGCATCGGGGGCTTCTTATAGGTGAAGGGGGAGGCCGAGGCGGTGACTAGGGGCCCCACACCCCTCTTAGGTGCGGGGCAGGGCCCACCCACGCCTAGGGTGGGTCTGGCCGCCCTGGCCAGCCTCTCTGACTTCCCTCTAGAATTCTTGTTCCCCACGGAAAGTAATTGACTTTGAAGTTTGTCCCGTCCAATTCCGAGAATATTTAGATTACTAGTGTAGTTGATGCTTGTGAGTGGAACCATTGGATTATTGTTTATGTTCAGATTGTTATCCATTATCATATCATCTTTGATCTTGATCCATATGATGTCTCATGAGTAGTTCATTTAGTTCTTGAAGACATGGGAGAAGTCATGTTGTTAGTAGTGGATTTGTGTTGAGTTATTATTCAATGGTTTAGTATTTAAGTTGTTGTGCTATTCATCTAGTGGTGTCATGTGAACATCGACTACATTATACTTCACCATTTATGGGCCTATGGGAATGCATTGTGTATTTGGCTACTAATTGTGGGGTTGTCGGAGTGACAGAAACCTGAACCCCCGTTAGGACACCTTTGCACAAGGGAGTATAGGATCTAAGAGTTTAAGGCTATGGTTAGATTTATATCTTAGTTACTTTCCTGTAGTTGCGGATGCTTGAAGGGGGTTTAATCACAAGTATCTATTAGTCCAAGAAAGGTCGGTATGTTAGCACAGGTTCACCCACCCAATACTTACAACACCAAGGAAGAGTACTCCGCTATTTGAAGCAAAAGCACTTGATAGAATTCCCATGTGTCCTCGAGAATGTTTGGTCCTTATAAGTATTCCCATCGGCTTGTCCTTTGTTAAGAAAGGATTGGGAAACTTGTTGCGTTTGATTGTTGCTTTTGTTACTTGCACTTTGTTTTGTTTCTTTATCAGAAAACCACTAAAAACCGTTTGCTAAGTATTTACAGAGAGTTCCTGCTCCATACCACTGTTCAGCACCTTCTGCTCCTCGTTGGGATCGACACTCCTATTTATCGAAAGTACTGCGATACACCCCCTATACTTGTGGGTCATCAAGTACTACTATTTATCCATGAATTATGCGGGTTGTTTAAGTGTGCAGGTATCACAACTGAACAGGTGAAGAAGTTACTCTCCATATCCTTGAAAGGGAGAGTTGAAGTATGGTATAAGCTGCTGAAGAATGGACAATCCATGGAATGGGAGGAGATGACATCTCTCTTTTATTCTAAATTTTATCCTCCTAGTGAGATTCATAAGGATAGAAATCTGATATATATATATAACTTTTGGCCTCGTGATGGAGAGAGTACAACTCAAGCTTGGGGGAGATTGAAGTTACTAATGCTTAAATGTCCTGTTCATGAACTCCCTAAAAATATTATTATCAATAATTTTTATGCTAGGCTTTCTGTTCATGATAAAGATTTACTAGATGCTTCTTGTGCTGGATCATTCACATGTATGAAGAAAAAAGCTAAATGGGATCCCCTAGACCGTATTCAACAGAACACTAAAGCTTGGGAGAATGACAAAGGAAGAAAGTCAGGTATAAACTATGATTATGAATGCATTAAATCCTTTATGGGAACTGATGACTTCCATGATAATATGAATGAGTTTGGTCTTGATTCCCAAAGTATTGCCAACTATTTTAAGGCCTTTGCCTCTTACATAGAAATTCCCAAGAAGAAGTGGAATAAGTACCATGCACCTTATAAAGATGTTGTTAATCACTGTTAGAAGTACTCAAGTTTGTACTACTAATCATATTGTGCCTGAACCTCATGTTGAGAAAGTTCCTTTCCCAGCTAAGTAAAGGAGTATTTTATGATTATTAGTGCAAATAACAAAGGTGCAAAGAAAACTGTGGAGCCTGATGAACAAATTAATATTGAGCATGTGGTAGCTATTGTGAAAGACCCTATCACTAGAAATATAGAGGATGAGCACATTGTCTTCTGTGAAGACACTTCTAATATTATCTCTCATCCTAGTAAGGCTAGAAAATCTAGTGTTCCTATGATTTCTGTTAAAATTGGTGATCATTGCTACTATGGTTTATGTGATATTGGTGCTAGTTCTAGTGCTATCCCCTATGAGCTTTACAGGGAAATTATGCATGAGATTGGTCCTTGTGAACTTGAGGACATTGATGTGGTTATTCACCTTGCTAATAAGGAAACCATTTACCCCATTGGCATTGTAAGAGATGTGGAGGTTCTTTGTGGTAAGATTAAATATCCTACTGATTTTCTAGTGCTTAATTCAGCAGCTAGCAAAACTTGGCCTATCATTTTTGGTAGACCTTTATTGAACACTTGTGGAGCTATTATAGATTGTAATAAGGAGAAAGTTTAAACTAAATTTGATGGAGATTCTTCTGAGTTTAATTTTTTCAAATTTGCTAAAGCTCCTTGTAAAAATACCTTGCCTAATAAATATTTCAAGATGGAACAACTTGCCTTGGACCTTTCTTTGGTGATTGTAAGTATGCTCATTTTTATATAAAGTTGTTGCCAGTGACACTTATATTGTCAACTTTATTCAAAGTGCTACTGAAAGTTATTATGAGAGAGGGAAACATGGTTTTATGCATCTCAATAATGTTAAGTTTCACCGTTTTATGTTGAAAGCTCTGAAGTTGCATTCGTTTGTCTTGCCATGCTGGTGCCTTTTTGTTTTAGAAATTCGTTTTCTCATGATACCCCCATGCATAGGAAGTGGGTTAGATTCAAATGTGTTGGTTATTTTCTCTTGATGCTCTCTTTCACTTCAAATATATATCTCCTATGTGAGCATCTTTGAGACTTTCAAGCCTAACTTAAAGGCATTAAAGAAAAGTACTTGTTGGGAGATAACCCAAGAGTTTGGTTGAGTCTTGGAAGTTCTTACCTCTGTAATAACCGCTCCTTATCCTTTTTGTGTCAAGTTTAACTACTTTTGTGAAGTAGAGGAGTTGTGAAAAGTGGCTATCCTGGGACAGATTTTTGTGCTGTATTGTAAAAAATCGTGAGGGAGATCAGTACGTCGGAAGAAGATGAATTTGTCTGAGCTTGTTATCCAAGTTGTTACCCAACTTTAATTAGTTCTGCACTTTTTGATTTGAGCAACAGAAGTTTTTCGAAAAAATCAATCTTTACCTGCTGGTCTATTTTGACAAATTTCTGCTATCATTTGCATTTGCCTCTTACAGAAGCCTTTGTTTTGGTAGATTTCAGTTGAAGTGTGAACCTAAAGGTTTGTTGGTTTGCTTACACTAATGTTGCCATTGGAGTTTGTGTATTACCTTCTGAGGAAAGGAATTTCCAGGAGAAGGAGAAAAGGAGTCTGTAGAGTTCATCTTTGAATAGGTTAAAGTGGTGAAAACAGAAGGTTCGTGAAACCCCAATCTTTTTATATTTTTGATGTTTTTAATACATAAGGCAAGTTATGAGAGGGAACAGAGGAGGAACCGGAGGCCGAGGTGGCCAAACCCACCCCAGGCGCGGGCCCCAGCTGGCTGCACCTGGAGGTGGTGTGCCTCCCCCGAGATCCGTCTCCGCCTCGTTTCCGTATCAAAACCGTCCTTATGCTTTGAAACTTCGTAATATATACCCCCCCGGATCCCCCGAGGTTCATGCAACATGTTCTCGTCGTATTTTCATTTTGATATGTTTCTGTCAGGAAAACTTCTCAAGTTTAGAGCACCATGGTCTCCGCCAACGACAAAGGCAAGAATCCCGAGGAAGATGATCCTCACAAACCCAAGGAGGAGGAGATTTTGGTAGGTTATGAAGGAGACATGGAGGAGGAGAAGCAACCAGAAACCTGCACTACCGTGGAAAGCATTGGAGTGGTGGAGAAACCTACCAAGCTTAGGAGGACAGCACGGATGTCTAAGGGAAACCTCCATGTCATACCCTCTCTCCACGGTCACCTCCTCCACGTACCAAAAGACCCTTCCATACTCTTATACATGAGCGTCAATATCAACATATGCCCAAAGGGAACTTGCCCTCAGTTTGGGATATGCCTCGTTCTAACAATGCAGGGAAGGAACACTCTAAGGAGGAAGAGTGGGGAAAGAATAACAAGGACTGGAATTCTAGTCCTGACATGATCATGAACCGCATTGAGCAGAACTCGGAGTTGATTCGGACTCTGACCTTTGAGATTGAGGATTTGAAGAAACTTATTGAAGAGCTTATCAAGAGAACACCACCACCATCAAAGGAGTAATTCATCATAAGGTTTGGCATCCCCTTGGCTTGTTCCAATCATGGGGGGAGTGCCGTGGTATCACCATCTTTATCTTTTATCTTTTACCTTTTTAGTGGATTCATATCTTTGGTAGAGAAGTTATCTTATAGGTTGTTTTTCATGTGGAAGTATCTCTCCTTTAGTTGGTTATCTATGTATCCCTTGGTGTGAGTGCATTAATGGAATATTAATGAGAAGTTTCATCTTTTACTTTTTGCACTTCTTATTTTAGTTTGCAATCTCTATTATATGATGGATCTCGTTGATCAGTATTGGCATCATTTTGGGAGCATCAAGTAAATCTAAATTCGTTTTGGCAAACCGAGCTCTGGTGAGTAGCAACACTTTTTTAGGTTTGAAAGAAAAGAGAAAAAGCTTACAGGTATTTCGTATCATTTACTTTCTTCCTTGTTGGCTCATAAGCTTAGTATTCCTTATTCAAGATCTTTTGTGTCTTCAAGGTAGATTGCATGTTTGGCTTTATTACTTATATGTTTTCTTGTTTCTTTCAGCTCTCTTGCTTGCTACCCAGCCTTGCTAGCCAAAAACCTGTTTTGAGAAGGTTTACTTCTCATGTTTCCAATCCATTTGAACCAAAGCCTATGCCATTTGTGTCCACCATATCAACCTAGTAGCATTTTTGCTATTCCAAGCAAATTCTCAATCTTCATCTATCTTTCGAATTAAAAATTATTTTGTTATGTGAAAAATAGTTAGTAAAGCTCTCACGAACTTGATGGCACACCTTATTTTTCTTGCCCCTAATTGTAGAGGTCCCAACCTTTAATAAGGTAGATATCCCTGTGATTACAATGCTAGTCCCTGGATCAATGGCTAGCATCCACAGTTAATATGTAATATCAAGAAACAAAGGTCATAATACAACTTTAACCAGGAATAAAATAATTTATTACATCTTACATAGCTCATTTGGCTATCTCATTACAATGCAACAGAAATAACTATAGCATGGAGTCCTTCATCTTCAAAGTGCCACAGGCAATCATGTTGGGTGTAGACTTGTAATCCTATTCAACATACCTCACTAACATCAAACAAAACTGCAACATAATAAGTTGCAGCCACAAGGGTCAATATATTTGAATTGTATTGGCAAGTTTCACTACTATGTAGCAATAAGTGGAACCTATCAATATATGCATATTTGGATAAGTAGGGTTTAGGCTCATTTGCAGAAAGCATTAGAGTTTTATCCTATCTTTTCAAAATAGTTTTGATCTTTTGACAATCTTTCTAAACTCCTTGGAAAACTCCAAGTGCTTATAATCCCTTGTTGACACCATCAAGTTTTACTTTGAGAAATTGGAATGTCGAGATCTTCCATAGCTCCAGGCCTTAGTTGCTCAGTGTTGTCCGTAACCGGGGACACGGCTAAGTACTTAGAATTTTGATCTTCTGCAGAAGTTGTACACTTTACCCACATGACACAATCTCGTCTTGACGCCACCAAGGTCATGGATAAGTACACACCAAATGGAGTACCAGCAGATCGAGAATGTGACAAAGTCTTTCCATAGAAGTCCTCCCAATACACAATGCTAGCTTGTATACCAGACACCAATGTAAGGATGTATTTCCAATACACAATTCTAGTTAACCTGAAGATGCCAATGCAAGGGTCTTCCACTATGTAGTTGACTAAGCCAGAGCCCATTTAGCATGTGGCTGTACACGGAAGCCACTATACGAGAAACATGTTCAATCTCTAAGTCCCTGGGTGGTTTTCTTCTAGTGTACACACAAAAAGATAGCCATATAAACATGGTTCCCTTTGGTGCCACCTTGTCCAAAATTGAGTATCCTCATTGCACCCAGGTGGTTCATTGAGTACTTGTTTTATTATATAAAACATATATTTTTCCAACACTTCATATAATCATGATATGGTATTCCATCCCAAGTCTATAGCAGGGCTAAGCATAGTACAAATATGATGTTTTCACTAAGGAAGATGGATTTCCTAATAGGACATAGCATAGCATAATAACATAGTAGTCCTATCATGCATACTACAAAAATACCACTAAGTGTAGTGAAAATAGTAGGACATGGATGATAGTTTCACTTGCCTTATTAGTAGAGAATATTGGGTCACTCCTTGATCTTGCAACAATCACACTCTTCAAATTTTACTACAATTCAATCAAGCAAACACATATTCAAACTAACATTCAAACAATTCATCACATGAAACAATAAAATCAAGAAATGCATGCAAGCATGCAAAATATTGTTTTATTTGGAAATGTGGTTTCTAGTAGGCTCTAATCATTTTTAAATCTCCTATTGATCATTTACAAAAGTGGTAAAACCATTTAAATTCAAGGTGGTGAAAATAGTCATTTAAATCATTTTTATTTTGCTAAAATGATTTAAATCAAAGTAATATTTTGTAGGGTTAGCTAAATATATTCTTTAAACACAAATGCTAGTGTTTATGGTTAATGGGTTTAATATTAATCCATTTGCAAAAGGTTTCACCTAAATTCTATTTTTAAATCAAACAATATTTTTATTTGCTAGAAATGCCTTTAACCAAGTAATAATTTACTAAGCTTCATCAAATATGTTTTCAAATCCCAAAACTTGGTGTTTAGGGTCAGAGAGTTTAAATCAATTCATTTCCCAAAGGTTTTAGTCAAAAAGCATTTTTAAACCATAATCAATATTTTTATTTAGCTCGAAATGCTTTTATTCAAAGATTTAATTCCTAATTGTCACCAAATATATTTTTAAATCTACAACTTTGTTCTTAGGTTCAGTAGGTTCAAAACAATCCATTTACAAAAGATTTTACCCTAAAAAGATTTTACCCTAAAAATATTTTTAGAATAAATTTTATACTCAAAATAAGCCTACATATGTTTCTACATAAACAACCAATTTTAAAGAAGAAAAAAACTAAACAAAGTGCATGGTTGGAAATTTGTTTTCCTGATTCCAATGATATAAAATTTGCAAAACTTGGACGTGTGGATTAAAAGTTATGAATTTTACAAATCTTATCACCTAATAGATCAAATTTCTTTTTTTAAAACAAACTCTGGCCATGTGGCTCTTTCTTACTGGCGCGTACCGGTTCACGCGGATCACGCTCTGTGGGCTGTTGGATTTAAAGCGCATCGCACGGCTCAGGATCAAATGTACCCTTTCGATTAAAATCTAATCCTACTCCTTCGATCAAGATCCAACGGACCACAGCAACCTGACAATGTACTGGCGGCAGCGGTCGGCGGCGTGCGCTCAGAGGTGACGTTGCCGATGAACTAGGACGCGAGGGAGAGAGTCAAGATTCTCACCAGACTCGCAGGAGTGTGGTGATGCTCAACGTGGTCTCTGTTTGTCGAGGGGCGCTCGGGAGTAGCGGTGATTGCTCACCGGATTTTGCGGCGGCGCCAGGTGCCTCTGTTCGTCGATGGGGGCAAGGTTACAGGCCACCAGAAGGCAAAAGGGAAGAGGCGTTAGACGCGGGAGAGTGTGGCGATCACGGGAACATCATCGAGAGGGACAGGGGAGGACGGTACTTACGGGGAGGGGTCGCCGGAGAAGTGGCAGACGATGGCGGCATTCGGAGGTGGTCCTTGCCGATGTTCTGAAGTGCGCGCGAGCGTGTGAGTGCTACTTGGAGAAGAACAAGAATATGGGGAGAAGGCTCATGTGCACTAGGAGGCAAGGGGAGGTCGGACGACGCCGGATTTCACCGGAAAGGCTCGTCGGAGCAGATGGTTTGTAGCGGCCAATTGGGACAGCCTGGTTGCAGAGAGTGGACGGCGTCTGGGGGAAAATGAAGAGGGGGCGTGGGCGTATAAGGGTGCATCATCGCTGGCGAGTATTTATCGTGCATTGATGCGAATTCACCGGAATTAATCGCGGCAAAAATGGGAGGCGTGGCACTTTGCTAGTACACTTTCATGCCTCCCTCGCTCATTACCCTTCACTTACCTTGGATTGCCTTTAAGCTTCAACAAGCCTGCAGTGGAGCATTTTCTGCCTATTGTTCAGAGAGTGGAGAGAAGATTATGTGGGATTGCTGATTTCCTAAACTATGGGGGAAAATTACAGTTGGTTAAATCTGTCTTATCCTCCCTTCCCATATATTATATGAGTTGTTTTGAACTTCCTATCTCTATTAAAGATCAACTGATTAAGTATATGAGGTAGTGCTTGTGGAGGAAGAAAACCACTGATGTTCAAGCTAGAGGTCAAGCCTTAGTTGCCTGGAATAAAGTTTGTAGACCAAAGAATCATGGGGGTTTAGGGGTGCTTGATCTTAATGTACAAAACTCAGCACTTATTTTGAAAAATTTGGATAAATTCTACAATCACAAGGATATCCCATGGGTTCATCTTGTCTAGAACACTTATTACTGCAATGGTAAACTACCTGGACAAAGTATGGAGGCATCCTTTTGGTGGAAGGCTCATCTAAAATTAGTTGACATATTTAAAGGAATAGCAAAGTGCTCGGTGGGTGATGGAAAATCCACTCTCCTCTGGACTGATATGTGGAAAGATGAATGCCTACAGCACAAGCTTCCTCATCTTCTTTCTTATGCAAAAAATCCTCACATTTCTGTTTGTGAGTTCTTGCACACACCCAACATGCAAGATCACTTTTTTCTTCCTCTGTCACAACAAGCTTACCAGGAATTTCAATGCCTTGAGCAAATTCTCAGTGATGGAATGCACGGAGAAACAGACAGCTGGAGCTATATTTGGGGCAGTGCTATTTTTCAGTCCAAAAGGCCTATTCTTCATTATCTGGATATCAATCAGTGGAACCACATTTTTCCTGGTTGTGGAAGTCCTCTTGCCAGCAAAAACATAAGTTCTTCTTTTGGCTCTTGCTCCTTGATAGGCTAAACTCCATAAATCTTTTGAAAATGAAAAGATTCGTCCTGGCTTCATATGATTGTGTGTTCCATGGATGCACGAGGGAGGAAACTCTACTTCACTTATTTTGGGGCTATTCTTTTGCAAAAGCATGTTGGGCTGAAATTTTTCCTACCCAAGACAATGTTCTAAATCTCTTTGAGGCGTTGACTAGTATTAAAAGCGGTCTAAAAGTCCCCTTTGCAATGGAAATCATTATCCTTGGGGATTGGGGCATATGGATGTGCAGAAACAATGAAATCTTCAAAAACAAGCATGCCTCCCTTGATGAATGGAGGGCTATTGTTTCTCAGGAATTAAGATGGGTCCTGTGTAGAATTAAGAAAAGATATTACCAGGACCTCAAAGATTGGATTAACAATAATTTAGACAGGAGATAGTTGCACATAGTGTTATCCCTCTTTGACGTGGCTTGAAATTTGTAAATATTCGCTACTTGTAACTCTTTATGATTTATAAAAATTTCAGTGGGGTTCTTTACCCTACTGTTTTAATATAAAAAAAGGGGGGGAACGGTCGTCGCGGGGTGGAAGAGATGACTGACAGCGTGGGGTCGCGTCGACCTCGAGAGAGAGGGAGTGTGGGCTGTTGCCGATCGCACGGATGTGCTCGTGGGTGTTAAATGCTTCGCGAGAGGGGGAGGAGTGGGCTGCGCTACTGGGCTCTAGTTGGGCCAGATGGGTTGGGTTGCTTTGTTTTTTTTATTCTGAATCCTTTTCTTTTTCCTTTTCTATTTTTATGTTTTGATTTTTGTTCAAATAATTCAAACTCCATTTGAATTCAAACCTATACCAAACTTTGTGTATATTTTTAATACTGTTTATTAGCATATTCTAAAGTCCATTTTAGAACATTTCTTTTATTCTTTTAGGGTATATTAATTATTTAAAATAGGCCCTTGTCTTAATTCAAACAAGATTTTAATTATGTTTTCAAACTCTATTTGAAGTCTAAATTTTACAAAACATTTTTCAGTAGGTTTTATTTATACTTTAGTGCAAAATAATTCACTTTGAATTATTATTTCAAATACCTTAACAAGATTTTAATTTAAATTGGGAATTATCTTTATTTAAATAAAATTGGATAATAATCAATCCTTATGATTTTATTTAAATAATTCTTTACTCTTTTTATTAATCAATAAACTGTCATATTATTTGTTTGGCCAAGATTTAATTTTAATTTTAAATATTCCTTATTTATTTATTTCTTACTTTGTCTTATAAAATCTATATCTTTTTATTTAAAGATTCAAAATGGGTGATTCCAATTTGCATAACTTTAATTAATATTTGTTTATTTTTTTAAATCCCTTTAGGATTTATATGCTCAAGATTTGGCATGGATTTTAGATAAGGCTTTATTAGCTTTGGAAATTAATGCCCTTTTATCTTAATAAATTCATATGTTTTTATCCATGACTCCAAATTAAGTGAAACCAATTTCTATTGTTTTATAATATTCTTATTTATCATTCTTGATCATTTATAATTGTTTGTTGTTAAAAATTTTATATGGATCAAATCCATAGTCTTAGAGAGGTCTTTGAAATGAATTATTCCATTAGGGTTTTAGGGTTCTGGTTTAATTTTTCCAAGTGTTCAAATTTCAAGATACATTATTGATGAATGCATTTCACTTGATTGTAATTTTGTTTGATTCGTTTTTCATTCAAAGTTTGTTCAAGATGGGTTTTGATGTTTCCATTTGGAATCAAAAAGTTTCATTTCACCCTAAATTTCAACATTTATTTATTTTGTTTATTTATTTTTCACATTTCAAAATTTGGAAAATTTTGGGATGTGACACTAATAGACTTGAACCATTGCGTTATCGAAGTTGTATATGCTTGCATCTATACGTTGGAATTAGCAGAACCGTGCTTTCACGGGGAACGCTTTCAACATTGCACCTGTACCTTGTACTCAGTTGATATCATGCTCTTTTGTCTATGGATGTCAACGATGTGAAATAAAGAGGGAACTTGTAAGTCCATGGAGTCTGTATTTGTGTTAGAGAAACGTTTGGGCCGCTAGCCTAAGCCATGGCTATCATGGTGGTAACTTGCAGCATCACCGTAGTGAGCTATCTATGAAACATCCTCAATAAAAAGCTATGCACATAGTAAATAAAAAGATCGCTGAGATTCTCATTGTCTGCTTTCCTTGTCATTTTGGTTACGGGATAGCTCATGTACCATGTGCAAGGAGTACCCCGTTGGCGGTTCTCTATGATACACATGTACTTACAATGACAAGAACTTACAGGTAACTAAAGTTGAGTAGAATGAGGAGTGGCCCTCATATTCAAGGGACATGAGATTGCCAACTTATATTTCGTCACGCATATACTCCATCGTTGTTCACTTTAACCTTAACCATCTCAAGATGCCTATGATAGGGGCAATGAGGGCTCAAAGCTAGTAAGTACCATAATCTCTTCGAAGCTCTTTATGACTTGTAATCCCTGCTTACCTCTATAAAGGGAGCTTTATCCTATTTCCAAGTTGAGTCAGTAAACCTACTCCCTCTCTATCTCCAGCAAGAATTTGAGTTGTTGTGTTTCAAGCATTCATATGGTTATTTATTCAATCATGTTCTTTATCTTCCTTGTTTACACAAAACTCTTATCTATTAAGTATTACTTTGAAAGCCTTCACTGAAAAACCTTTTTGAGAAAAGAGTTCTCCTATTAGAAAACTTCCACAAAAGCTTTATTTGTGAGACTGTTTGCCAGCTGTTCTCTGAAAAAGAACAAGAGTTTTCCAATTCCAATTATGATTTATCTTTATGCGTATCTATTGTGGCTCCTCTACTTGTTGCAAGCTAAGTTATATAATGGTGAGTTGCTTTCTTCTATGAGTTGTGCAATGGTAAGTGTGATGCTTCTTGTCCGTATTATTTTATCGACACTTCACTCCATAAACCTATGGACATGTTTACTTAGCTCAGTTTTCGCTCGTGTAAGATCCCTCCTTTTATGAAGGTAAGGATCACTGTGATTGCAATGCTAGTCCCTGGATCAATGCTAGCATCCACAGTTTAAGATGAAGTACACAGAAACAAAGGTCATTATTACAAGTCATTCCAGAGACAAACATAGTCTTTTACAAACTCCATGGCCACATGCATAATACAAGAGTTCAAATATGTAATAAGATAAATAAGTCTTCATCTTCATGTGCCACAGGCAAGCATGTTGAGTTTAGACTCATAACCCCTAATCACCATCAGAATAACCTGCAACATCACAAGTTACAGCCACAGTGGGTCAATACATTGGAATAGTATTGGCAAGTGATACCTTAATAGAATATTGGTAGACTAGATACTATATGCATTTTGGCTAAGTGTAGCTTAGGCTTGCTTTTCTCAAAATAGGTTTTACCTATTAGTTGAAAACACTAATAAACATTGAGGTCCTTCACCCTTGTTCACCCACAAGTTTTTACTTAGAAATTGGGATGAGGAGATTCTTGATAGCTTCCATGTCTTGATGCTCAAGTTGTCCTTTTCCAGGGACATGGCTAAGTACTTAGATTCTTCCATCTGCAGAGGTTGTGCACTTTCCCCACAATCCTTGGTTTTCACCAAGACAGGACCTTTCAGAAGCCTTCCCTTAGACCAAATGGACGCGTTCCAACCTATCATCCCACTACCACCAACTGTCCAAATGGCTAAGTTATTGCAACATATGTGATCCAGGCAGAGCCCATATTGCCAAGTGGCTGCACTAGAAGCTTCTTAACATATGGCATCTCAAATCCCTTTGTTCCTGGGTGGCTTTCCACAAGTGAGATACACAAGGTAAGCCATAGAAATGGGCCTTGTGTAACCACTCAACATAACCCATCCTTTCCATTCCACCCAGGTGTTTCATTCACTTAGTTGTTTCATTAAGCAAAAACATAAGTCCTTGACTTAGAAATATTTTCTCATAGCAGGAATATATAACCACCCTTGGTTCCTACTAGCTAGGCTAAGCATGGAATTGATAAGAATCTTAACTTAGAAATTTCTAGGAATTCTACAACTACTAGGATTTCCCAAGCATAACATATATAGATCAAAATATCCGTGCAAGACTTAGCAAAATAATTCTAATGCATAGTTGAAAAGCATAGGGATACAATCATGTAGCACCACTTGCCTTGGTAGTTTGGAGAGTAGTAACAATCCTCACAATCACAATCAATATTAGCACCAAAATCTACACATAAAATAATGGCACAAAATCACATACACAATATATACAAACAAAAATACATGAATGTATGCAATATGCCTTGTGATGATTTTCTACACCAAACAAGACAAGTGCACAAGACTGAATCATAAACAAGTCCAAAACTTGACAAATAAACTTTATTTGATTAGCAAAAACTTTTCCAAATAATTAATATACACATTTTATGCCTACAAATGTTTTTTCAAAAACAACCACTTTCACAGAGGCAAAACATTAAACACATTGCATAAACAGAAAGGTCTTTCTCTCCTGATTCCAATGATATAAAATTTGTCAAATTTGGACATGGGAATCAAAAGTTATGAATTAAACAAGTTTAAACATCTAATAGATATAAAATCTGATTTTAAATCTAAGAACTGGCCACGCGGCGCGCTCTGATTGGATGGTACCGCTTCGCGCTGGATCGCGCTTGCGCACCGTCAGATCTACTTAAAACCAGCGGCTCAGATCTTCCCGTACCTCTTCGCCTGGCTTCTAATCTAAACCAATGGATCTATATCCAGTGGATCAAATATCTCTGACTCTAAACTGGCGGCGCTCATGGGAACAGTGGCGGCGACGGATCTGCCGGCGATGGTGCGGTGATTCTAGCGAGGGCTGGGGGCATTGGTGAAGCTTACCGGCGTCGCAAGGTTGCGAGGAAGCTCCAAATGTTGTTGGTGTGGACAGGGGCAAGCTGTTGTGGCCATGTGAGCTCGTCGGAGTCGGGGACAGCGTCGGGCTTAGGTGGACGGCGACGTTGGCGACGTTCTGATCCGCCCTAACACAAACGGAAGGCATCAGCGTGTGCACATCGATCAGGCGAACATGTTAGGGTCAAGGGGAAGGCACGGGGCGGTCGAACCTCACCAAAATTTCTTGGCGGAGTTGGAGAGGGCATCGGGAGTTTGCGGTGCTCGACGGCTTCGACGACCTAGGGCAGTACAAGTCGAACCAAAGGTGTCAAGAGAAGCGCAAGATGATTGCGAAGCAGCTTGCGTGAACCAGAAAGCAAGGCGTGTTCGGAACTCACCGTGATGGCTCGCCGGAGTGGTTCGGGACAGCGGCAACGCGATCTCGATTGTGGACAGCCTAGCAGCGCTCTGTGGTTGGTGAGTGAGGGGAATGGAGCGGAGTGAGGAGGGGTTTAAGTAGCCGGGGCGAGAGAGGGAGTTATGCCTGCAGTAACGCGTAATCAAGCGCGAGATCGTCGGGAAGAAACGGCCGCGGCGGAGCTGGTCGCGGGCGTGATTTGGGGATGAAGAGGTGACGTGGAGGTGGGTCCAAGGCCACGAGAGGGGGGTGCTCGCGTGGGTGAGAAACAGAGGGAGAGGGAAACCCCGGGTGGGCTGGTTGTTGGGCTGGATCCAGTGTTGGGCCAAATTGGCAACGCTGGCCCTTTTTCTTTTCTTTATTCCTTTTCTATTTCTGTTTTGATTTTTTGGATTCATTTTCAAATGAATTCAAATGCAATTTGAATTCAAATATTTTCTGGATTTTTGTAGAGTGTAACACTCATATTTTTGGGTATAAAACCAAGTGTTCTCTCAGTACTTGCTTGGTCCCTTTGAATAATCAGAATAAATAGTGCCATAGCACTTGATTTGAATAATTTTTGAAGAGGGTTTCAAAACCATGTTTGTTTTGTAGATTTTAATCCAAACTCCAACATTCAACCAAAACAACATGAGAGCAAGCAAGGCTTGGTTTTAAAACAAATAATCTCTCAATTGAGAATGGTTTTTTCTTTAATGGTTACTCACATAAAATAATGAGCATCAGATGCTCCTGTTTTTGAATTGGTTTTGAAAAGGAACCCTAAATGATCATGGATGCATGGATGATATGCATGAGTTTTGAAACATGATTTTAGGGATGTTACAAATCTAACCCCCTTAAGGTGAATCTCCCCCTCGAGATTAGGGTTGGCTAGCAAATAGGTGAGGGTGGTCTTTCCCAAGATCATCTTCTCTTTCCCATGTTGCTTCTTCTTCGGAATGATGGTTCCATTGAAATTTTAAGAATTTGATAGTCTTAGTCCGATTAACTCTTTCTGCAGTCTCAAGAATCTTGATAGGCTTCTCCTCATAAGTGAGGTCACTCTCCAATTGAACCTCTTCCAAAGGTATAGTATCCTTTAAAGAAGTCTCTTCCATTTCTGGATGGCATTTCTTAAGCTGACTCACATGAAACACATTATGAACAGCAGATAGTGATTCTGGCAATTCAATCTCATAAGCTACTTCTCCTTTACGACTCAGAATCTTGAATGGTCCAACATATCCTAGGGCCAATTTACCTTTGACACCAAACCTCTTCACTCCACGAAGTGGTGACACTCTAAGATAAGCTCTATCACCCACTTCATAGGTGACTTCTCTACGCTTAGGATCTGCGTAACTCTTCTGTCGGGACTGTGCTATCTTCAATCTGTCCTTAACTAGCTTGACTTTCTCTTCAGCCTCTTTGATTAGTTCTGGTCCGAACAAACTTCTTTCTCCCACACCATTCCATAGCAATGGGGTGGTACAATTACTCCCATAGATAAACTCAAATGGTGCCATCTCAATACTGGCTTGATAGCTATTATTGTAAGAGAATTCTGCGTAAAGCAGTGTTTCATCCCAACTGGCTCATAGTCTAGAGCACATGCTCTCAACATATCTTCAAGAATCTGATTGGTCCTTTCTGTTTCTCCATCAGTTTGAGGGTGAAAAGGAGTGCTGAATTCCAACCTCGTTCCCAATGACTCGTGTAGTTGCCTCCAAAAATGAGAAGTGAATTGAGTTCCCCTATCAGACACAATACTCTTTGGTACTCCATGTATACATACAATCCTACTCATATAGATCCTGGCTAACTTAGCACTTGTATAGGTTGTCTTCATGGGTATGAAATGAGCCACTTTAGTTAAGCGATCCACTACTACCCAGATAGAATCATATCCTGACCTGGTCCTTGGTAATCCGGTAATGAAATCCATACCAATCTTGTCCCACTTCCAATCAGGAATGGGTAGTGGTTGTAACAATCCCGCTGGTTTCTGATGTTCCGCTTTCACTCTACTACATACATCACACAAAGCAATATGTTTGGCGATGTCCTTCTTGAGATTATTCCACCAAAATCTTTCTTTCATATCCATGTACATCTTGGTGTTACCCGGATGAATGGAATATGGTGAGTTGTGGGCTTCTTGTAAAATCAGTTTCCGAAGCTCTGGATCTTGTGGAACACAGATACGTTTTCCATACCATAAAGTACCATGTTCATCTTCATGGAATCCTTTGGCTTTTCCCTTTCCAATCTTTTCCTTAATCTCTTCAATTTCCCTATCTGTCTTTTGGGCTTCCTTGATTTTGTCCAACAAAGTGGGTTGAACATCTAAAGACATGAGATGTCTCTCTGGAACAATATCCAATCTGAGATCTCTCAACTGGGCACACAGATCATCTGGCAATTCTCCCTTAGTAAGGCCATTCACAAAAACTTTACGGCTTAGAGCATCCGCTACAACATTTGCTTTACTGGGGTGGTATTGCAGACTCAAGTCATAGTCCTTGATGAGTTCTAGCCATCTTCTTTGTCTCATGTTAATTTCTTTCTGGGTGAAGATATACTTCAAACTCTTGTGATTTGTGAACACTTCACGTCACTTTCCCAAAAGATAATGTCGCCATGTTTTGAGTGCATGGACAACAGAGGCTAACTCTAAATCATGAGTAGGGTAGTTTACTTCATGAGTTTTGAGTTGTCTCGAGGCATAAGCCACAACTTTCCCTTCTTGCATAAGTACTGCACCTAATCCATGATGTGATGCATCACAATACACTTGGAAATCTTTCTCCAAATCTGGCAAACATAAGACTGGTGCAGTCACTAGTCTCTTCTTCAGTTCTTGGAAACTGAGTTCACATACTTCAGACCAAGCAAATTTCTTGTCTTTCTTTAGCAACTCTGTCATTGGCTTAGCTACCTTGGATAAATTCTCGATAAATCTTCTGTAGTACCGGCCAAGGCAAGGAAACTACGAACCTCTTTCACTGACTTAGGAGACTCCAATTCAGTTACAGCTAAAACTTTAGCAGGATCAACTGCTACACCATCACCTGACACAATGTGTCCAAGAAAACCAACTTCATTTCACCAAAATTCACACTTTCTGAATTTGGCATACAGCTTATGCTCTCTAAGCTTCTCAAGTATCAAATGTAGATGTCCTTCATGCTCTTGTTTGCTCCTGGAGTAGATCAAAATGTCATCGATAAAAACGACAACAAACTTGTCAAGGAACTCCATGAACACTTTGTTCATCATGTTCATGAAATAAGCTGGTGCATTGGTCAAACCAAATGTCATCACGGTATACTCATACAATCCATACCTTGTGGTGAAAGTTGTCTTAGGTATGTCTTGTTCCCTTATCTTGAGCTAGAAGTAACCTGACCGGAGATCAATCTTTGAGAACACACAAGCTCCTTCTAACTGATCAAACAAGTCATTGATTCTAGGCAAAGGGTATTTGTTCTTGATAGTCACCTCATTGAGTGAACGGTAATCTATGCATAACCTTTAACTTCTATCTTTCTTTTCCACAAACAAAACTGGTGCTCCCCAAGATGAAGAACTGTTCTCCAAGTTGCTTCTTGAGTTCCTTCAGTTCATCAACTAACATCTTGTATGGTCTCTTTGCTATTGGTCCGGAACCTGGTAGCAAATCGATCAAAAATTCCACATCTCTATCCGGTGGCATTCCTGGCAATTCTTTCAGAAATACATCTGGATATTCACACACAATAGGCACACTGTCTATGCTAACCCCCTTAAGAGAACTTAGCTTACTCCTTTTTGCTTCAAAGTTGGTCTTGAATCTGATCCTTTTGTTTTCGGGAGTTGTGAGTGAGACAGTATGGTTGGCACAATCTATCACTCCCTTGTGCTTAGTCATCCAGTCCATTCCCAAAATAACATCCAATCCTTGGGAGTTTAGGATTATTAGGTTAACGGGAAACTTATACTTCCCAAACTCTATGACTAGATCATGACATCCTGAATTCACTACCATTTCTCCGCCAGGAGAACTTACTTTTATAGGAGACCTAATAGTTTCTATCGGTAGTTCATTTCTTTCAACAAATGCTCTTGATATGAATGAATGAGATGCACCAGTATCAAAGAGAACAAATGCTGGGATAGAATTGAGTTTGAACTTACCAAAGACAAAGATCGTGTTCCTCATAGATCTCTTCCACATTGATGTGGTTCACTTGTCCCTTTTGAAAAGGGTTGGGCTTGTTGGGTCCTTCAACTTTCTTTTCTGGGCATTCATTTGCATAATGCCCCATCTTCTTGCACTTGAAACATTCAACCTGACTAACATCCTTCTTGACAGGCTGGCTTCCACTGCCACTTCCACTTCCATTGTGGTGGCTCTTATATCCACCCTTGTGATTCTTGTACTTATCGTTGTCATGACTACGGTGGTGCTTTTTGTCATGATAACGGTTGTGGTTGTGGTGCTTGTTGTACTTCCCATGCTTGTGGGATCCAGAACTCCCACTATCATCATAATGGGAACGCTTGTGAGACGATCCCGAGCTGTGCTTATTAGAGTGCTTCCTCTTCCTGCTTTCAACTTGTTTCATTTTGCTCTCCAAAATAGCAGCCTTGTCAAAAAGAGACTGGTATGTGGGAACATAGTCCACAGCTAACTGCAGGTTCAATTCATCATTCAATCCTTCAAGGAATTTTTCCTTCCTCTTAGCATCAGTGTCAACTTCATCCGGTGCATATCACGCCAGATTGTTGAACTCCTCAATATATTCAGCCACGCTGCGGTGGCGCTGCTTCAAGTTATGGAACTCTTTCTTCTTCAAACTCATCACTCCGGATGAGATGTGAGCAGTACGGAAACCATCTTCAAAGATACCCCATGTCACGTCCGCAACGGGAGTGGTGATCTGGAAGTTATCCCACCAAGTGGCTGCTGGTCTTCAAACAAGTGTGCTACAAACCTGACTTTCTCTTCATCAGTAGAGCCAACAGTTACCAAATCCTTGTTCACAGAGCGTAGCCAATCATTCGCCACCATAGGATCAGTAGTTCCTGAGAACTTTGCTGGCCTCAGCCTTAAGAACCTGGTAAGCATGTCAAAACCTAGTGGGTTGTTCTGATTGTTGTTGTTGTTATTATTATTGATGTTGTTGCTGTTGTTGTTGTTGTTGTTGTTGTTGTTGTTGTTCTGATTCTGTATGAACGTGGTGATCATTTGCATCAGTTGCGTGTGAGCTGTCATCATCTACAGCATCTCAGGGGTGATGTTGTTGTTGTTGGGGTTGGGATTGGCACGTCGGGGAGGCATCTGTGGTTTTCAATAAGGATAAGAATGAGATACCCATAGATGCTAACATGCACAATACATCACATAACAAACCACAATCATGCATCATAGTAGTAAAAAGTTCAACAACATGGACAACATGTTTTTGTAGAAGTAAACACACCAATAGCAAGCCATCCACATGTTGGATGGTCATTGTGACTCAATACTCAAAAGCATGGTAAATAAATGGTAAATGAGTAGTCGTCACTACTCCTCTGCATCAACCTCCTCATCAACAAGTGTAAGACCTGCATTCTCCATAGCGGTCTTGTACTCCTCGACATTGGTGGTAAAGGTCTCTACCTTGGCTTTGATAGCCCTCTTCTATGCGCGAAGCCTCTCAATCACACCTTGCTGATGCTCGAGCTCGAAGTCCTTGGCCTATAGTTCTGAAGTCATGTCTCGAATCCTCTTGTTCCTATCTTGGACTCTCTTCTCTTGACTTTTGAACTTTCTATACTGACTCTCAAACTTGGCCTCCATTTCTTTGACTATCTCATCTTGTTCCGCGAAGAGCTTGTCCTTCTCACGAAGTTGCACCTAGAGTTCGTCATTGCTGAGCATGACGTTGGTCCTATCAGTATCTAGGTGCCTAAGAAGAACCTCTAAGTCCTGGAGGTATAGACGAATAGGCTCTGCCGTCTCTCTAGCAGTATCTTCGAAGTCAATGGCCTCACCATCCTCATCACGTCTACCGAAGGCGTGGAAGTAAGTACCTCTAATCTGTCAAGAGTGTCTCCCTAGTAACCGTCCAAGAAAATCCTGCATGACTACCTCTAGGCCTCTCTCCTTGTCATCATGCATGAGCTTGAAGATGATTGCCTCCGTGGTAGGCTCTGTCTAGCGTCGTGGCTTATTAACCTTGAAGCCCCAAAGGTCTTTCCTCTCAAACTTGGTGAGGGGAAGCATCATGATGGTAGGAAGTGGGAGATTGAGCAAACTAGTGAGCTCAATAATACGAGTGCCAAAACGAGTTCCCTTGAACTCTTCAGCCATGCTGATAGTAACATTAGGCATCTATTTTATAAGATAGAAAAAGTTAGAATCAACACAATTAAATGATAAATCACAAGACAAGGCATCACATGCATATCTTTGGAAATCAAAACACACAAGTCATGGCATACATGGATCCATTACAAATAACCAAGGTTCAACTTATTTTAAACAACATTTTGGAAATAAAATGATAAGTGTGGTGGTCCAACTAACGAAGTACGTTACAATCCCATCTCACTTGCCAAGTTGGCTAACAGGGCATCACTAGAGGCAATATGCCTATCTAGATCACATGACTCCATTGCTAAATCTATGATGTCCTTCCTTAAACTTTGGTTGGTAGCCTCTAACTCTTGGGTATGTTTCTTTTCTTCCTTAATGTAAGATCCCTCCTTTATAAAGGAAAAGGATCCCTGTGATTGCAATGCTAGTCCCTGGATCAATGCTAGCATCCATAGTTTAAGATGAAGTACACAGAAACAAAGGTCATTATTAAAGTCATTCCAGAGACAAACATAGTCTTTACAACTCCAAGGCCACAGGCCTAGTACAAGAGTTTGAATAAGTAAATAAATAAAAATTCTTCATCTTCATGTGCCACAGGCAAACATGTTGAGTGTACACTCATGACTCCTAATCCTCATCAGAGTAACCTGCAACATCACAAGTTACAGCCAAAGTGGGTCAATACATTGGAATAGTATTGGCAAGTGATACCTTAGTATAATATAGGTGGACTAGATACTATATGCAATTTGGCTAAGTGTAGTTTGGCTTGCTGTGCTCAAAATAGGTTTTTCCTATTAGTTGAAATCACTAAGTTTTTCTTTGTCAAAACTTTTCCCAAGGAGCCACCAATAGACATTGAGGTCCTTCACCCTTGTTGACCCACAAGTTTTTACTTAGAAATTGGGATGAGGAGATTCTTGATAGCTTCCATGTCTTGATGCTCAAGTTGTCCTTTTCCAGGACATGGCTAAGTACTTAGATTCTTCCATCTGCAGAGGTTGTGCACTTTCCCCACAAGCCTTGATTTTCACCAAGACAGGACCTTTCAGAAGCCTTCCCTTAGACCAAATGGACGCGTTCCAACCTATCATCCCACTACCACCAACTGTCCAAATGGCTAAGTTCTAGCAACCTATGTGATTGTGGCAGAACCCATATTGCCAAGTGGCTGCACTAGAAGCTTCTTAACATTTGTCCTCTAAAATCTATTTGTTCCTGGGTGGCTTTCCACAAGTGAGATACACAAGGTAAACCATAGAAATGGGCCTTGTGTAACCACTCAACATAAACCATTCCTTCCATTCCACCCAGGTGTTTTATTTACTTAGTTGTTTTATTAGGCAAAACACAAATCCAAAGACTTAGAAATATTTTCATCATAGCATGTATATTTCACCACCCTTGGTTGCTACTAGCTAGGCTAAGTATGGCATAGACAGGCATCTTAACTTAGACATTTCCTAGCAATTCTACAACTACTAGGATTTCCCATCATGGCATATAAGCAAAATATAACATGCAAGACTAGCAAAATAATTCTAATGCTTAGTAGAAAACATAGGGATAAAAATATCATGAAGCACCACTTGCCTTGGTAGTTTGGAGAGTAGCTACACTCCTCACAATCACAATCACTATTGGCACCAAAATCTACACAAAGAATCATAGCCACAAATCACATACAAAACATATACAAACAAAATATATGAATGCATGCAATATGATATGTGATGATTTTTAAAACTCAGCAAAGCAAGTGTACTGTACTGGTTCATAAACAAGTTAAAACTTGCCAAACAACATTTATTTAAACCTCAAAACATTTCTCAAACCATTCATATACTCAATTTAGCCCTACACATGTTTCTGTAAATAAAACCATTTTAACAGAAGCAAAACATTAAAGACATTGCCTAATTAGAAAGGGCTTGTTCTCCTGATTCCAATGATATAAATTTTTTCAAATTCTAACGTGGAAATCAAAAGTTATAGCTAAAACAAATTCAAACATCTAATAGATTCAAATTCTGTTTTTTAAATCTAATTCATGGCCACACGTCACGCTCTGATTGGCGCGTACCGGTTCGCTCAGGATCGCGTCTGTGAGCCGTTAGATCTACTTAATCTGCACGGCCCAGATTTACTCGTAACGCTTCGATAAGTGATCTAATTTCACGCGCTGGATCCAGATCCAGCGATCCTGGATCAAACGACCACAGATGGGCGGCGCTGGCGGTGGCTACTGGCGGCGGCGTGCTCGGCCTACGGCGGCGCGGCGCTACAGGGGGTTCTAGGGTCGTCGGAGGCGCTTACCAGAACCGTGGCGATGCACTGATGCTCAACCTGGCGACGGCTTGGCAAGGGGCGCATGGACACGGCTGCACGGGATCGTCGGAGTTGCTGTCAACGTCGGGCTTGGGCGGACGACGACGTTGGCAATGCTCCTGGTCACACTAGCATGCACAAACGGCATCAGGAGATGTGCAAGACTACAACGAACACGATCGTGTGAATCAGAGGCGGAGGGGAACAAGGAGCTCACCGAATTTAATCGCCGGAGTTGAGGACATCGTCGGAACCTTGCTGTGCTTGTCGAAGACGATGACCTGGGGCGGTATAGAAGGAACCAACAGTGTCAGTAGGTGCACAAGGAAGTGGCGAGGCTGTCTGCAAGAACCAGAGGGAGATGGGCGCACGGGGCTCACCGGAATCGGTCGCCGGAGTGATCTCTGTCTGCGGCGGTGCGAGGAAGATTGCGGGCAGCCTGGGGGCGCTTTGTGCTCGGAGTCTGGGGGAAATGGAGAGGGGGAAAAGGGGGTTTAAGTAGGCAAGGCGGAGGCTTGATTTACTCCTGCAATCAACGCGAATTGACGAGCGAATCAAACAGGAAATGCACGGCGCGATTTGGGGAAGAACACGTTGCGGGGGGTGGAGACGACGACGCCGTGTGGGTTGCGGCTGTCAGCGAGAGAAACAGAGGGGGAGTGGGTCCTGTCTGTCACCACTCGGAAAAGTGGTCTGAGTGAAGAAAACGGTTTATGGGTGGGGTTTGCTAGGCTTAGCTGGGCCAGATTCGTCTGAAAGCTTATTTTTTTCCTTTTAACCTTTTTCTTTTTCTGTTTGGTTTTTCTGAAATGAGTTTCAACTCCAAAACAAATGAGTTTGAATTCAAATCTTCTCTAGGTTTTTATACTGCAAACCTTGCACTCAAATGTGTGTCAAACACTACTTTTTAATTAAAACACTTTGATCAAATGAAAATAAAAATAAAACCAAGCTTTATGTGATATATGCAATAGGCATAATATTGGTTTTATTTACTCACACTAGTGGAAACGAGGTCTTTTGTTGATCCCGAAAAAGGGCTTTAACACCGATTCTTCTACGAACCGGTGTTAAAGGGGGGGACGTACCAGCGTGGCCCCTGCAAGGAGTTTCTTTAACACCGGTTCATGCCACGAACCGTGTTAAAGGTCCTCGCAGTGATGGTTCACACTTCTTTAACACCGGTTCGTGGCATGAACCGGTGTTAAGGGGGGGGCTATATAAGACACACACCCCACTCTTCCATTCTTTCACATTTTGAAGCCTAGCAAGAGGGTGTGAAGAGTGCTAGTTTGTGTTTTTTTCATATGCACAAGAGGTGTTCGGTGAAATGCCCGAGAGCTCAAAATAAGTTTTCTTGTTGCTCTTTCCGTCTCGGTCGAGGTCGGCAACTATAGTTTCATGTGTCGTTGATGTACTATATATATAAATGGTCATCTCCCTATTATTTTTTTGATATATACTACATATTAATGCAGATGAACCGGCAATGGATGTACGGTGACCGCCGCACTTCCGAGTACATTACGGGCCTCCAAAATTTCATCGTTGTGGATAATGCCAACCGTGGTCACAATGGTTTTATGTGTCATCCGTGTGTTCACCGTCGTAACAAGAAAGACTACTCAAATACCAGAACCATTCACGCCCACCTGCTTCGATCCGGTTTCATGCCCAGCTATAATTGTTGGACCAAGCACGGAGAAAAAGGGGTTGGGATGGAAGACAACAAAGAAGAAGAGGATGATGACAACTATCATAATATGTATCCTGAATATGATGATAATGCAACGGGGGTAGATAATGAAGATCAAGAGGGAGCAGATGGGCCCGCTGATGACGATCTTGGTCGGGCCATTACTGATGCAAAGGAAGAATGTGAAACTGAAAAGGAGAAGGAGAAGCTGGAGCAGATGTTAAAGGATCACAAAACATTGTTGTATCCAACTTGCGAAGATGGCCACAAAAATCTAGGTGCCACACTGGATTTGCTGCAATGGAAGGCAGAGAATGGTGTGACTGACAGCGCATTTTCAAAGTTGTTGGTAAAAATGAAGAATCTTCTTCCAAGAAATAATGAGTTTCGACGAAAGACATACCAAGCAAAGAAGGTTGTCGCCTCTAGGATTAGACGTGCAGAAGATACATGCTCGCATTAATGATCGCATCCTCTATCGCGTCGGCACGAGAATTTGGATGCATGCCGGTATGCACGCATCATGCGGTATAAGATCGCGAGACGATCCTGGCGATGTTGAGGGCGAGGCCCCTAGGAAGAAGGTTCCTGCCAAGGTTATGTGGTATGCTCCTATAATACCACGGTTAAAATGTCTCTTCAGAAATAAAGAGCATGCCAAGTTGTTGCGATGGCACATGGAAGACCGTAAGAAAGACGCGATGTTGAGACACCCCGCTGATGGGTCACAGTGGAGAAAAGTCCAGCGAGAGTACCCGGACTTCGCACGTGATGCAAGGAACTTAAGGTTTGGTCTAAGTACAGACGGCATGAATCCTTTTGTTGAGCAGAGCTGCCACAAAGACCTGGCCTGTGACCCTATGTATCTATAACCTTCCTCCTTGGTTGTGTATGAAGAGGAAGTTCATTATGATGCCAGTGCTCATCCAAGGCCCGAGGCAACCCGGCAACGACATTGATGTGTACCTAAGGCCATTAGTTGAAGAACTTTTACAGCTGTGGGCCAAACCAGGTGTACGTATGTGGGATGAGCACAAAGGGGAGCCATTTGACCTACGAGCATTGCTTTTCGTAACCATCAATGATTGGCCTGCTCTTAGTAACATTTTAGGGCACACAAACAAGGGATACAATGCATGCACACACTGTTTAGATGATACTGAAAGTGTATATTTGGATAAATGTAAGAAGGTTGTGTACCTAGAGTATCGCCGATTTCTTTCGAACCTGCATCCAGTAAGAAAGAAAGGCAAGCATTTCAAACGTCTGGCAGAACCCCGGAGGAAGCCTGTCCTCCGTACCGGTGAGGAGGTATTTGGTATGGTCAAGGACCTAGAAGTAATCTTTGGAAAAGGTCCTGGCGTCTATCTGCATTTCGAATGACGATGCGGACACGCCCATGTGGAAGAAGCAATCTATATTTTGGGACCTACCCTATTGGAAAGTCTTAGAGGTCCGCTCTTCAATCGACGTGATGCACGTGACGAAGAATGTTTGCGTGAACCTGCTAGGCTTTCTAGGAGTGTATGGGAAGACAAAAGATACACCGGAAGCACGGCAGGACCAACAACGTCTGAAGGCCCCTGAAGGGCGCATGCATCCTGAGAACGAGAAGGGTAAACGATGCCACTTAACTCCTGCCAGCTACGCTCTTACCAAAGCAGAGAAGGAAATCTTTTTTGAATGTCTGAGCAGTATCAAGGTCCCGTCTGGCTTCTCGTCGAATATAAAGGGAATAATAAATATGACAGAAAAAATTCCAAAACCTGAAGTCTCATGACTGCCACGTGATTATGACACAATTGCTTCCGATTGCATTGAGGGGGCTTCTACCTGAAAATGTTCGAGTACCCATTGTGAAGCTATGTGCATTCCTCAATGCAATATCTCAGAAGGTAATCGATCCAGAAAGCCTACCAGGGTTACAAACAGATGTGGCCCAATGTCTTTTCAGCTTTGAGTTGGTGTTCCCACCATCCTTCTTCAATATTATGACGCATCTCCTGGTTTACCTAGTAGAAGAGATTGCCATTCTCGGTCCTGTATTTCTACACAATATGTTCCCCTTTGAGAGGTACATGGGAGTCTTAAAGAAATATGTTCATAACCGTGCTAGGACAGAAGGAAGCATCTCCAAGGGCTATGTAACAGAGGAGGTCATTGAGTTCTGTGTTGATTTTATTCCTGACCTTAAGGCGATTGGTGTTCTAGAATCACGACATGAGGGGAGACTGCGTGGAAAAGGCACCCTAGGATGTAAAGCAATGATATGTAGGGACGGGCATTCTCTCAATCAAGCACACTACACGGTTTTACAAAGATCTATCTTGGTTGCCCCGTATATCAATGAACACAAGAATTTAATACGCCTCAAACACCCGGGGCAGTCTGATGAATGGATTATAAGTAAACACATGGCGAGTTTTGGCGGCTGGCTACAAAGACTTCTCACGAATAACACCACTGTTGGGGATCAGCTGTACTTGTTGGCCAGGACACCATCTTCGACTGTATGTACTTTCCAAGGGTACGAGATAAATGGGAATACATTTTACACGATAGGCCAAGATAAAAAGAGCACCAACCAAAATAGTGGTGTCCGCTTCGATGCAGCAGAAGACAATGGGCAAAAGACCACGTATTATGGGTTCATAGAGGAGATATGGGAACTTGACTATGGACCTAATTTTAAGGTCCCCTTGTTTCGATGCAAATGGGTCAAGCTAACAGGAGGAGGGGTTGAGGTAGACAAGAAGTATGGAATGACAACGGTGGATCTCAACAATCTTATGAAGGTAGACAAGAACTTAGACGAACCATTCGTCCTAGCCAATGATGTGGCTTAGGTTTCTATGTGAAGGACATGTCCTCCAGACCAAAAAAAAAAGAAAAAATATGCAAACGAATACATCATATGATGAGCCAAAGCGTCACATAGTTCTTTCAGGGAAAATAAACATCGTGGGAATCAAGGACAAGACAGACATGTCAGAAGATTATAATAAGTTTGATGAAATTCCGCCCTTCACAGTGAAAACTGACCCAAGCATTCCGTTAAGTAAAGAAGATGCTCCATGGTTACGTCTGAAGCGATCATAAGGAAGGACATATGCCAAGAAGTTCATGCTCATATTATGTAACTCTAGTTCATGTTTTTAATATTAATACATGTCTTGAGTGTTAGTCATGTTTTATGGATGGACCGGGACTATGAGAAGAAGTTGTCCCGATTCGTACTTACCATTAAGATCCGATCTCCAAACGCGCGCGGTCACATATTAGGGAGTGCCTCTATGACCAGTTTCTTGGAGACGCCGGAGGACTAGGATCCGACGGCATCTCCGTGAAACTGGTCGTAGTGGTGTCCCTGCTCTCGAAAACCATCTTGTAGCTTGTAACATCTCTAACTAGATCAATACACCTGGGAGCTAACTAATTTCACATATCAGGGAGTGCCTCTATGACCAGTTTCTCGGAGATGCCGGAGGACTGGGCTCCGTCGGCATCTCCCTGAAACTGGCCGTAGTGGTGTCCCTGCTCTCGAAAGGAGGTAAGGCATAGCCTCAAACTGGCTGGAGGACTGGACTCACAAGGATGCCTATTTATAGTACAAGCAGCTCGACATAGTGTCGACACTTACGAAATAATGTCGACACTCACCCCTATTATTAGTGCTAACTCGTGTTTTGTCCCGGTTGGTGTCTCCAACCGGGACTAAAGGTTCATCTTTAGTCCCGGTTGGTGACACCATCCGGGACAAGGTACACGCCGCACGACATAATGTCGACACTCACCCCTATTAGTAGTGCTGACTCGTGTTTTGTCCCGGTTGGTGTCTCCAACCGGGACTAAAGGTTCATCCCGCCATTTTTCTTCCCGCCATTTTTCTTCCCGCCAGTTCTTCTTCCCGCCATTTTTCTTCCCGCTAGTTCTTCCCTCCAGTTCTTCCCGCTAGTTCACTATATATATGTAGGGGGTTGGCCTCCATTGTCATTGCACATCTCTAGACTCATATCTGCAACCTCATCACTCTTTCCCATGGCTTCCACCGTAGCACTAACCCCCAGGGAGGCGGAGGCGCTTTGCGCCTCGAACTACCCCTGCCCGCCGGGCTACTATGTCCCCGTCGGCTGGATGCTGAGCGTCGGAGGCGTGCCGGTTCCTCCTGTCCCTCTAGGTGTGGCCCGCCGGATGGCCATCACGAACCACTACTACTTCGAGCTCATGCTGGAGCAACGGAGGAATCCCAGATGGCATCCCGACTATTTCCCTACTTGGGAAGCCTTCTTCGTGGATCGGCGTGAGAGGGCGCTCGCCAGGCACGAGGAGGACGGCCCACCTCCTCCTAACTTCAACGAGGCCGGCCGTTGTCTATGGTGGCGCGGTCGGACTCCCAGAGCGTCATGGCCTATGAAACTGCCGCCGACTCTAACCCCCGTCTGCGCTACCCTCAAGTCCAGCCCACGCGCTACCCTCAAGTCCAGCCCACGCGTACTCTCTAGAGGTTCAATTACGGCGACCCCGACGACGACAGCGATGACGGCGGCGGCGAGTACGACGACTACAGTGACGAGTATTACAGGTGTAGGCAGGAGCATGACTGAATCACTCCAACATTCCGAAACAAGTTCGGCCGATTTTGTTACTTAATCTGGCCATGTATCTTAATTTTCAGTTCTTTTATGCATCTTAATTTCTAGTTCCAGTTCGGCTTTATGTAACTTACTATTAGTTGCATTCTCATTCGAGGTTGAAAATATGTTATTTTATCAAAAAAACAATGCAAGTGGAGCGAGGCTTGGCCCCAAGCCAAGAATCATCATGTCCGTTGTTCGACAAAGTTTGTCGATAGTTTAAAACAGGGATAAAAAAATAAAAAAAAGATCGAAACAATGCGAAACCTTCGCGTGGTGTTTTATTATGTGACATAGTTAGAAGGAAAAATCTCAAACTTGGTATATTGATTATGTATCGAAAAAACCTTCACAAAATGACCTATCTCATTCGAGGTTTCTTGGCTTTCGGGTCAAATGACCAATGTTATGGCTAGAATCAAGGCATAGTTTGTGATAATATGGACATATTGTGCATACATGTGCATCATGGCATGGCAAACAATGTTGCAAGAGGAAGTTTTCCTTTTTATCGCACCAAAAAGGCATTTTCCATTTTCCGAGCATAAAAAACGGATGGATTTGTGAAGCAACCACCAAATGGATAATTCAAAAAACCACCAACACATTTTACAAAAATACTAGACCACCTTATATGCACAATGTACCAACAGGGGGATCTGAAACCTTTTCGTCCACCTCTGGTGGAAAAGACAAATTCCTACCGAATCGGCAGGAAGTGGGTCAGATATGAACTACAGGTACATGATACGATGCTCATGATTTTTTACAAAAATCATTTTTAGGTTCACAATATGCTATTTTATCAAAAAAACAATGCAAGTTGAGCGAGGCTTGGTGAGATTCAAGTGTATACAAAAGATGCGACATTTAAATATCCAATCAATTCAAAAATGTTAATACAAAAGATGCGGCATTAAAATATGATTTGATCTAATAAAATAGGGTTAGATTTATTTTTAGATGCTTAATATTTCTTATGTTCAAAGTTTTAGGATTTAACAATTTATTTTTGTTTGAATTGAATAATCAAAATTTATATGTAAGTGTTTTAATTATTTTGAAAATTTTCATGTAAAGTAAATATAAAATGATTTACATGAATGGATAGATATTATTTTTCTGAAAATTATGATACATTATTCATATTTTTCTGAGTTGAAATGAAAAAGATGTGAATTTTCTAAATCCATATCATATTTTTTGAATTAAAAATGCCCCTTTAATGCATGAAATAAATGCCCCCCCTTTAACACCGGTTCACGAACCGGTGTTAAAGGGGGGGGGGCATTTATTTCGTTTCCCGCGCGCACCACACCCCCCCTTTAATCCCCCCTTTAACACCGGTTCCAACCACGAACCGGTGTTAAAGGGCGGGGGTGTATTAAATGCCCGCCTTCCCCTTCCTCTCTTCCCCCACGATCGAACCAGGAACCAAATAAGCAGAGGAGGTCGCCGTCGCCTCCGTCCTGCTGTCTCGCCGCCCTGCGCGCTATCCGCCGCCGCATCCGTCGTCCTCGCGCCGCTTCGCCATCGTCGTCTCGTCAAATGCTCGTCTCACGGCTGCTCTCACACGTCTGTTGCCTCGCCGCCACTTCAGCCTCACAGCCAGCGCCTCCACCATCTTACGCCACCATACAAGGCCAGCACACCATTGCTGCCGACCGCCCCGTAGAGGTAATTAGTACTAGCTAGTTTAGTATTTTATTTTGTTAGTTTTTGGGTTAGTTTAGTGTTAATTAGTTAGTATTAGTTAATTATTAGCAGTTTAGTGTATTAGTTAGTATCTTTTTTAGTAGTTAATTATTAGTTTGTATTAGTTTAGTATCTCTTTTTGGGTTAGTTTAGTGTTAATTATTAGGAGTTAGTTAGTATTTTATTTAGTTAATTAGTTAGTATTAGTTTAGGGTTATTTAGTTTCGGGTTATTTAGTTAGTATTTAGTTTCGGGTTTCGGGTATTGGTTTAGGGTTATTTAGTTAATTAGTTAGTATTAGTTTCGGGTTGCAGGTGTGTCCGCTGGCAACGACGGCACGACGTCCCTCTCTTCGGCGATGCGATGTGTCGTTGGTCGTCGGAGTGGTGGCTAGAGTTCGCAATGTCGGTGGCGGCCTTAGAAGAAGGTGGACTGCGCGGGCAGCTCTTTGGTGAGCGTCGTGGCTTCTTTCCTCGGTCTGGGGCCTATCTTGGGGACAACGGGCGGGGCCGAATATGGGGAAAACCCTTTACGATAGGTCTCTGGGGCCGTCGATGCTGCTGCCTTCTTCGTCACAGGGCTCCGGGTGAAAACCCTTTACCATAGGTCTCGTTGGTCGTTACCCTCTTGGGGGCGTCGTTGTGGAGCTCTGACTCATCCTGATCTTGGTTCATTGACTTCGGTGGCAAGTTTAGGTTCTCCGCGGTTTTTCTTGCAGCAGACTTCCGCGGTTTTTCTTACTGTAAACTTGTTTGCTCGATAAATTGTACTACATGCATAGATTAAAACTTGTATACAAATTGGACCTCTGACTCATCCTGATTAGGGTTTTGACCCCTCGGAACTCGTTTAAAATGATCAAGCATCCTTAGGGTTTTAATTTCATTTGTGTATTTATTTGTGTATTTTTGTATGAATAATATGTATATTTGTGTATGAATCCAAGTCCACTTGAATGTTTACACTCTTACTCTAGATAATATTATTGTTTTAGAAACTATGGATCCACTTAGTAGAAACCTTGAAGAAGAAGAAATAATGGAGAACATTATTAATGAGGACACCTCACAATATCTGAACTTGGAGGGACATGATGACGACAGCTCAAGTACTAGTCATGGAGAAGACGAAGACTCCGGTGAACGCAATTTAATGGTTACAAAGTCGGGCGAGGTATATGCATTGATTAAGCCTCTGCTGACTTCCACCAACAATCTTCTTCTACATGTATTAATTAATTAACGCTTCTTTCTTCTTTTAGCCCTCTGGATCGACCAGCCAGCAACCATCTTCTTCTACGAAAAAGAGCAAGCGAGGCGCGAGCAAGCGGTTGAAAGATCGTGCAAAGTTCACGATCGAAGCAGTCCGTGTTGATGGCAGGCGGATGGAGCCCAAGAAGGCCGCAGACAAATTTGTACGTCAGGCTAGAGTTCTTGTTAGGGACCAAATCCCAATCATAATTGAAAATTGGAATAAGCCAAAGAAGGGCGACGGTACCTTTGTCGATGACAGATCCAAAGAAACGCTTCGTTGTTGGTAAATTTCACCCTTCCGCCAGAGGAGGATGAAAACAACCCGGTTATAAAGGAAAAGGTCAAAAAGTGGACTCTAAAGAAGATGGCTGACGCTTTCCACAATTGGAAGACAAAATTGAACAAATTTGTCAAATCTGGCGAGACTCCAAATTTCGAAGACGCATATTATGCGAAGATAAGACCTCACTGGCCCGAATTTGAGACATATAAAAAAAGTGCTATAGCTAAAAAGAGGTCAGAAACCAATACGCTTAATGCCCTGAAGAAGGAATATCACCAGAGGACGGGGTCAGGTGGCTACATATCTCAGAGGCCTAAGTGGGAGGAAGCTGAGAAGGCCCTGCGCGAGAGAGGGATCACACCCCAGACAGATGGGTGGGACCTACGTGCAAAGACTTGGTTCTACGGAATCGGGGCAAGGTTGGACCCAGAAACAGGATTGTGTATCTTCCCAACCCTCCTTGCCAAACCCGTCACTGAACTCATCATGGCATACGAGGAAACATCCGCCAGGACCTTCCATCCCGACAGAGAGAATGACCAGCTCACACGCGCCATCGGTAAAAAAGAACACCCTGGACATGCACGAGGCATAGGGGGTATGACGTGGAAGGATGGGTTTGCCGACTGGAGCGACTCTTCTGAGATGGCGGCAGAAAAGAAAAAGAGCGTACAGAGCGGATGACACAGATAGAACATGCACTTGCGGCGCTGCAGGCGCAAGTGAATGCACAACAGAGCCATCAAGCTACCGGCCCATCTCAGCGGCACGAAGAGCCTGCATTGGAAGCTGCCGGCGGCCCAGACTCTGCGCGGAAAAGCAGTGTGGCTTCCACGGAGAACGTGCAGCCCACGCTTGAAATGGCGGGTCCTCGATACCCCGTGGATGAGATCACGGAGAGCGAACACGCTGAGCTGCATGTGAGATTAATGGGCTTATCCATTAAGGTGGCTGTCGGCTATGCCTTACCTCCTGTAGCTGGTGGAACTTACCACTGCCGACCGATTCCAGATGGCTATGCTATTGTCGGGGTGGATGAGGTTGTGAAGGAATATGAGGAAGCACAGCTTGACCATGCTACAGGTGAAGGGGAAACTCAACTCAAATTTGCAGTGAAAACAACCATTCTTTGGAAGAAGGAACACATTGTGCTTCCAAATTGGAGGTCACTGGCACCCCCGCCGTCTCCGCAGCGTCAGCAGTCTGAGCCGCTTCAGCTATCTCCTGCGCGACAGCCATCTCCGGCGCTTCAGCCATCTCCTGCGCGGCAGCCATCTCCGGCCCGTCAGCCATCTCCGGTGCTTCAGCCATCTCCTCAGCGTAAGCGGAAGAGCACTGCCACAAAGAGCATCAGTAGCACTGCCACAAAGAAATCTGCAGGAAACCGTAAGCCAAAGAGTTCAAAAAACTACGTCTCGCAGCCTTCCTCTAAGCCATTGTCGGTTTTACCGTGGAATCGCAACGACGAGGAGACCAATAGGATCTCGGAAGTACAGGTCAAGAAATTCTTTGCACCTAGACGGGCCGAGCCAAAGGAGAAAATAGATCCGGCGGTGGTGGAGAAGTTTTACAAAAATCTTTTGAAACCTGAAACCCCACTTGTGCCGGACTACGAGCGCCAGATTTTGAAGGCGGATGCAAGGCGCCGTAGGGAGACTGAAAGTAGCAGTCGTGAGGCACCCTAGAATACAGTTCCCACACTCGGAGAGCAGGAAAACCAATCATGCGCCCCGCTCCAAATGTTCGACACACGGGACGCTCCTCCCGTAAATGATTACGAGGCAGAGCTACAAAGAAAGGCCAATGAGATGGGGATGACTTACATTGCATACTTGAACGTCATGGGAGACAACTTGCCCAAATGCGATGCCAACCCCATACAGCCATGGAAGTATGGGAAGAATCTCGTCAAGAAAGAGGAGCTCAAGAATCTACCAACAAAGATGCGAAAATTGCACAAGTGGTACCTTGATTTCTGCAAGACGAGAAAAGAAGAATGGATCACGGCGCATATAAGAGATCAGATTTTCTTGTGCGGAGACGACGCGATCGACTTCAACATTCAAGACTTGCATTTTCTATTCAATCAGAAGGAACTCGACAAATCTGCCATCAGCCTTTATTGTGTGTAAGTACTATTTCTGTAATTTTTATCTCATCTCATTCACTTCATTAATTGCATGTATATATATATGCTCACCATATATGTATATACTATTATGCAGGAAAAAGGTTATGGAATGCATGAAAGGAGGCCCTTTTGACATTGGGTTCGTTGACCCAAATAGAGTTCATGAAGAAGTGGTAAGAACCAAACCCGGGCAAACAGAAGATTACTTGCTAAAGTCTTTACTGAGACAACAAACCAAAAGGGAAATACTATTGCCTTACAACTTCTCGTGAGTACTGTTACCCTCTCTCTTGTACACATTCTGTTTCGGCTTACTCGATGTTAAGTGTAACTGATGATGAGTTATGCGTGCGTAGGTTCCACTTTATTCTGCTAGTCATTCAACCCGACTCAGGAAAAGTCCTTGTCATGGACTCGTTACGAAAAGAAAAAGAGATATGGGCAGACTTTAGAGAGATGCTCCAGAGGTAATTTCAATCATATTATCGCACTAGATCGGCAACTTTCGTGACAACAAGTAATTAATTACTCCTTTATCCATTTTCTTTGCCGGACAGGGTTTGGAAAAGGTTCACGGGAAGGGTCGTGGGTGAATGGTCAGAAGAACTAAAATTTGTAGACCAAAATGTAAGTAATACTAGCTAGCTTCCAATTCCATTATATCATGCTTTATTGATTATTATTTTGATTGAACTCTCTATTCTCGTAAAGTGCGCGCGCATCAGGGACACGGCAATAACTTATGTGGGTACTATGTTTGCGAGTTCATTCGCAACACGATATGTGCGACGGGCCAAGCCGCACTAGAACAACTTAGAGTAAGTAAACAAAGTCCACAACATTATTTTATTACCATCAATTGTGTTGAGTTTTATTCTTATATATATATTGACGGCCCATTCTTCATATATATTCAGATCGAACGGATGCGGGACCAACTCCTACCATTTGAACGCATACGAGCCATTCAAGAGGAATTGGCGGGGTTCATACTTGATGAGGTCGTCACGCCTGGCGGAGAACTCTTTAGATATCCACCAAAATGAACGATGACGATGTATGTGCCGATGACGATGTATGTGCTGATGACGATGTTTGTGTATAATAATAGTTGCTTAATTATTCATGTACTCGTATGTACCGATGACGATTTATGTGTATACCGCTCCCGATCGATTCCACCTCGCCCCCTCCCTCCTGCAGAAATACGAGCAGGCGGGCAGAGAAGTCTAGTGGCAGAGATTTAGGCGTTTTCCGCCTGGCAGAGTTCTGCCATGCGAAAAATGGCCTAAATTTCTGCCGCGGCAGAAGAACCTTTAACACCGGTTCCAGCCCCGAACCGGTGTTAAAGGGGGGGCTGAGGCCTGCGGCAGCCCCACGTGCGCCACCCTTTAACACCGGTTCGTATAAGAACCGGTGTTAAAGGGGCCCCCCTCTAACACCGAACCCTCAACAGCGGTTGAGGAACCGCTGTTAGAGGGCCCTCCCAACCGGAGTTAAAGGGGGGGCTCTGCACTAGTGTCATTTTGTTTTGAAAACTTTGCTCAAGCTTTTAATGGTGCCTAAGTTTGAATTCAAACCTTACTGAACAAAACAAGTACTCTTCTCATTGAAAGGTAGCACTAAGGCTAGAGCAACTTACATGAAATAATAAGCATATATGCTTCTGTTTTGAAATGATTTGTATGAAATGAAACTTATATGATCATGGATGCATGGATGATTTGCATGAGTTTGAAATATGATTTTAGGGATGTTACAAATCTAACCCCCATAAGGTGAATCTCTCCCTCGAGATTCGGATTGGCTAGCAAATAGGTGAGGGTGGTCTTTCCGAAGATCATCTTCTCTTTCCCATGTTGCTTCCTCTTCGGAATGATGGTTCCGCTGCACTTTGCAAAACTTGATAGTCTTAGTCCGTGTGACTCTTTCTGCAGTCTCAAGAATCTTGATAGGTTTCTCTTCATAAGTGAGATCACTTTCCAATTTTACCTCCTCCAAAGGTATAGTATCCTTCAAAGAAGTTTCTTCCATTTCTGGATGACATTTCTTAAGATGACTCACATGAAACACATTATGAACAGCTGACAAAGACTCTGGCAATTCGATTTCATAAGCAACTTCTCCTTTACGACTCAAAATCTTGAAGGGTCCAACATATCTTGGGGCCAACTTCCCTTTGACTCCAAACCTCTTCACTCCACGAAGTGGTGACACTCTAAGATAAGCTCTATCACCAACTTCATAGGTGACTTCTCTACGCTTAGGATCTGCGTAGCTTTTCTGTCAGGACTATGCTATCTTCAATCTGTCCTTAACCAGCTTGACTTTCTCTTCGGCTTCCTTGATAAGTTCTGGTACGAACAAACTTCTTTCTCCCACACCATTCCATAGCAATGGGGTGGTACATTTTCTCCCGTAGAGAAACTCAAATGGTGCCATCTCAATGCTGGCTTGATAGCTGTTGTTATAAGAAAATTCTGCGTAAGGCAGACTTTCATCCCAACTGGCTCCATAGTCTAGGGCACATGCCCTCAACATGTCTTCCAGAATCTGATTAGTCCTTTCTGTTTGTCCATCAGTTTGAGGATGAAAAGCAGTGCTGAATTCCAACCTCGTTCCCAATGACTCATGTAGTTGTCTCCAAAAATGGGAAGTGAATTGAGTTCCCCTATCAGACACAATACTCTTGGGCACTCCATGTAGACACACAATTCTACTCATATAGATCTTGGCTAACTTAGCACTTGTATAGGTTGTCTTCACGGGTATGAAATGAGCCACTTTAGTTAGGCGATCCACTACTACCCAAATAGAATCATATAGCTCCGGATCTTGTGGAACACAGGTACGTTTCCCATGCCATAAAGTACCCTGTTCGTCTTCATGAAATCCTTTGGATTTTCCTTTGCCAATCTTTTCCTTAATCCCTTCAATTTCCTTATCAATCTTCTGGGCTTCTTTGATCTTGTCCAACAGAGTGGGTTGAACATCCAAAGACATGATATGTCCTTCAGACACAATCTCCAATCTGAGATCTCTAAATTGGGCACACAAATCATCTAGCAATTCTCCTTTAGTAAGGCCATTCACAAAAACCTTACGACTTAGAGCATCTGCTACAACATTTGCTTTACCGGGGTGGTATTGCAAACTTAAGTCATAGTTCTCGATGAGTTCTAGCCATCTTCTTTGTCTAATGTTAATTTCTTTCTGGGTGAAGATATACTTCAAACTCTTGTGATCTGTGAACACTTCACAATGCTTTCCCAAAAGATAGTGTCTCCATGTTTTGAGTGCATGGACAACAGAGGCTAACTCTAAATCATGAGTAGGATAGTTCACTTCATCAGTTTTGAGTTGTCTTGAGGCATAAGCCACAACTTTTCCTTCTTGCATAAGTACCGCACCCAAACCATGATGAGATGCATCACAATATACTTGGAAATCTTTTTCCAAGTCTGGCAAACACAAGACTGGTGCTGTCACAAGTCTCTTCTTCAATTCCTGAAAGCTGAGTTCACAACCTTCAGACCAAGCAAATTTCTTGTCTTTCTTTAGCAATTCTGTCATAGGCTTAGCAACCTTGGAGAAATTCTCAATGAACCTTCTGTAGTAACCTGCTAAGCCAAGGAAACTACGAACTTCTTTCACTGACTTAGGAGATTCACATTCAGTTACAGCTGAAACTTTAGCAGGATCAACTGCTACACCATCTCCTGACACAACATGTCCAAGAAATCCAACTTCATTTAGCCAAAATTCGCACTTGCTGAATTTGGCATACAGTTTATGCTCTCTAAGCTTCTGAAGTATCAAACGCAAATGTCCTTCATGCTCTTGTTTGCTCTTGGAGTAGACTAAAATGTCATCGATGAAAACGACAACAAACTTATCAAGGAATTCCATGAACACCATGTTCATCATATTCATGAAGTATGCTGGAGCATTGGTCAAACCAAATGGCATCACGGTATACTCATACAATCCATACCTTGTGGTGAAAGTTGTCTTAGGTATGTCTTGTTCTCTTATCTTGAGTTGGAAATATCCCACGGAGATCAATCTTTGAGAACACACAAGCTCCTTCTAGCTGATCAAACAAGTCATTGATTCTAGGCAAAGGGTATTTGTTCTTGATAGTCACCTCATTGAGTGAACGGTAATATATGCATAATGTCACATCCCAAGATTTTCCAAATCTTGTAATGTGAAAATAAATGAATAAAATAAAACTTTGTTTGATTTTCAGAGCCAGAAGAAACTTTTTGAATTCAATTGGAAATTCAAACCCATTTGAATTAAATAACACCTAAAGGGATTTAAAAAGATAAACATTTAATAAAAGGAAAAATAAAAACATTTGGAAATACTATTTTGAAACTCTTAAATGAAAAGATTTGTTTTCAAACGAAATAGAAGTTTCATAAATAAAGATTATTTTAAAAAGCCAAATTAAGCCTTGGCCAAGCTTTGGGAATTAAAACTTTTTATTTTAAATAAAATAGCAAAGGTTTATTTAAAAATAATAAAGGATTGCTTTAATAAAATAATAAGGAATTAATATCCAAATTTTATTCAAATAAAAGGTTTTACCAATTTAATTGAAACATCAAAACTTATTAAATTATTTAAAATAAGTGTTCCAAATATTTGTTATTCACAAATAAAACCTACTGAAGTGTTTTGGGTTTTAATTTTAGTTTTCAAAATAAAGATATTAATAAAACAAATTCTATTTGGTTTAATAACTAAGGCCCATTTTATTTAATTATTAAATGGATCCTAAAATAAAGATGTTATTTTGTTTTAAACAAGTTTCCAAATATTCTTTATTTTCAAATAAAACCTACTGATTTGGTTTTGTAAGTGTTTGGATTTCAAATGAAGATTTTATTAAATAAATCAAACCATATTAAATAAATAAAGGACCCTTTTATTTAATTAATGAAGGATCTTAAATATTATTTTATTTTGAGATTTGGTTTATGTTGATAGACAGAACCAAAACTCATTACAATTGTTGAATTGTTTGAATTATTTGAATGCTTGAATAGTTGGATGAAGTTCAAATCAGAAAATAGGAAATAGAAAAAGATAAAACAAAGCAAACAGAAAAAAAAATAAGGGTAAAACGACCAGCCCAGCTAAAGCCCACCCCAGCCCAGTCCAGTCCATCTGCCCTCTCCCCCGAACCGTTTTTCTTTACCGCGGAAAGAACCCACTCAGTCACAGACAGCCTGGACCCACTTCTCCTTCCCCTCTTTCGCTGACGAGACGACCCCACGCAGCCAGCTCATCGTCTTCAACCCCCGCGATGACCACGCCCTCTCCTCGCTGCCGTTGCTGTCTTCAATCCCCGCGATCAATTCGCAGTAATTCCGTGCCTTAAACCTCGCAGCGATCACGCCCATTTAAGCGCCTGCATCTTCTCTTCCATTTCCCCCAGACACCGCCTTCCCTCTGCCTCCAGGCCGCCCTAATTCTTCTCTGCACCGCCCTCTGCTCCGGCGAACTCCACCAGCAATTCCAGCCAGCCGACGTTACCCGGAGGCTCCTCGACCATGCTCACATGATCCCAAGCCTCTGGCGCACCTCATCGCGGCCTTCCGCTCATTCACGCGAGCATCACAAATCGGCAAGGAAAAGCTCGACTCATGCCGCCGCCTGCAATTTCTCCGCGACTTTGGTAATGTTCTGACCGCCCCTCTTCTTTTCGATGATGCGCCTAAGACCAATGACTTCTTCCGCAACTAATGCCATCATTCTCGTGTCCTAGCTCACACCGTAGCGTCACCTCTGTCATCGACAGTGAGCAACCGCCGTCTGTCTTCAACTCCGGCGAGCCCCACAGGTAGATTCCGACCGCCCCGCGCCCTCTCGTTCACGCACACAGCTCTGCCTTGATCTTACGCTTCTAATCGTGCCCTCGTTTTGCTTCGGGGTGAACCACAGAGTCGACTTCGATCACGACCACGCGCAACCGACGCCAGCAGGAACTCCGGCGAGCAATTAGTTCCACCCCAGTGCGCCCCTCGCCTCCTCGCAACCACGTCGAGTTTTCCCACGACCCTGCGATCACGGTGAGCCTTCTCCTTCTCTTCCTTGCGTCCAGTATCACCGGCGACCACCTCGCCTGAGCGCTGCCGCCAGAGCGCCACCACCAGCGCCGCCGATTAATAGTCAGAGTAGTTAGGACCGTTAGATTTGGATCTGACGTTTAGGAAAGAAAGTGAGCGAAGGGGTATCGAGCAACCTGTGCCGTGCGATCAAACTAGATCCTGCGGTCCGCAGCACGCGATCCAGACGAACCGGTATCGGCCAATCACGACGTGACGCGTGGCCAGCTCTTGTTTAAAACAGATTTTTGAATCAGAATTATTTGCAAACTTCAAACCCTTGTAACTTTCAAACCACACGTCCAAAAATTACAAATTTTATGTCGTTAGATTCAGGAGAACAAGACCTAACCAACCCTGCCCTTAGTTTAGTAAATAGTATCTGCTAATTCACTTGTTTTTGCAGATTCATTTGAGAGCTTGTTTAGAGTATAAAAATTGTTTAAAATTTATTTTAGGGTTAAAACTTTTGCAAAATGGTTTGTTGTGACCTCACTGACCCTAGGAACCAACCCTTGGTGTTAAAAATGATTTTGGAAAGAATTAGGTTGGATTAATTGACTTAGCCATTTTCTAGCCAAATAAAAAGAATGGTTTTTGTTATAAACATGTTTATGGAAAGAAAACCTTAAGAAAATGGTTTGATCAAACCCATTGACCCAAAACACCAAGTTTTGCAATAGCAACTCATTTGGTGAACAACTTAAGAGTTTTGCCTTGATAAAAACATTTTTTTTCACCACATGAAATGATGAATGGATTTTTAAAAATGGTTTATGGATAAAACCCATTTGCAAATAACTTTGCCATTTTGGTAAATGACCAATTTGGAACTTACAAGGTTTATAAGCCTAGTGGAGACCATCCTTGCAATATAACAAAACCTTTGCATACTCATGCATGACTTAGATTCCATTACTTTGTGTGTGTGAAAAATTGTTTGTTTGACTTTGGTTGGGAATGTGAATTGAAATTGTGTTTGCTTGATTGACTTGTAGTAAAGTGTGAGACTAGCAAGATCAAGGAGTGAACCACCCTTCCCTACCAAAAAGGCAAGTGATGCTACATACTTTTGTCCCATTACTTTCTCTATGCATTAGTGATTTTGCTAAGTAAAACTTGCATGGAAATTTTGCTAAGTGTAAACCTTACTATAGGAAATCCTAGTAGATGAATCCTTAGTAGGATTTTCCTGAGTTAAGTTTCCTACTACTATCAAGCTTAGCCTAGCTAATAGAAAACATGGGTGGAATATATATTCACACTATGGAAAAATATTCTAAGTCTGAGGACTTATGTTTTGTTTAATAAAACAACTAAGTTAATGAATCACCTGGGTGGAATGGAAGGATTGGGTTATGTGGAGTGGTTACACAAGGCCAGGGGACTGGTGAACCTTGTGTATCTCACTTGTGGATGGCCACCCAGGAAACAAAGAGATTTGAGATGTCAAATGTTGAGAAGCTTCAAGTGCAACCACTTGGCAATATGGGCTCTGCCATGATCATATAGGTTGTAAGAACTTAGCCATATGGACAGTGGGTGGTAGTGTTTGATAGGTTGGAACGCGTCCATTTTGGTCTAAGGAAAGGCTTCTGAAAGATCTTGTCTTGGGAAACCAAGTCTTGTGGGGAAAGTACACCACCTCTGCAGAGTGTAGAATCTAAGTACTTAGCCATGTCCCTGGTAAAGGACAATTTGAGCATCAAGACATGGAAGCAATCAAGAATCTCATCATTCAAATTTCTAAAGTTAAAACTTGTGGATTGAACAAGGGTTGTTTGAAATCTTCAATCTTTGATTGGTAGATGCCTTGGAAAGGATCTTCAATCTTTGATTGAGGAAAAATGATTTTGTCAAGCAAAAACTTAGTATTTTCAAATGTTAAGGAAAAATCTATTTTGAGCAATGCAAGCCTCAACTCCACTTAGCCAAATGCATATAGATGATAGACTCCACCATAATACCATAGTATCACTTGCCAATACAATTCAAATGTATTGACCCTTTGTGGCTGTAACTTGTATGTTGCAGGTTGATTGTTTTTAGTGAAGAATGTTTGATTAGGATTACAAAGTCTACAACCAACATCTGCCTGTGGAACTTTGAAGATGAAGGACCCATGCTTATAGTTATTCCGCTGCAATGTAATGTAATAGCCAAATGAGCTATGTATGATGTAATAAAAGTATGTTATTCTTGGTTATAAAGTTATGTTATGACCTTTGTATCTTGATATTACATCTTAACTGTGGATGCTAGCTATTGATCCAGGGACTAGCATTGTAAAACACAGAGGGCTCTATCTTATCTAAGATTGGGGACCCTACAGATGGTATCAGAGCATTGTGTTGCCTGTAGGATTTGTAAACCTAGGATTGGACAAAAACCCTTAGAAAAATAGGAGTTGTTTTGTTCAAAAACTTATTTACAAACAAATCTTGTAAACTCTTTCCTCAACCATTTTGGTTTCAACTCTACTTCTCTTCTACTTCAACTTGATGGAAAACCTACCCCATGGCCAAAGACTACACCATGTGCAAAGGACTACTTCAACTCTAATGACTTCAACATCTTCAGCATATTCACCAAGGACTTCCAACTTGGAAACTACTAAGGACTACAAGTGAGACAAGGAAATCTTACTCAAGATTTAGAGACTGAGGGAATGCAAAATAAGGAGCCATCAACAACTTTGAAGTATTGCAACCAAGAGTTTTTCTCAAGGAACCATGATCTCATACAAGAAGGATCAAACAAAGAAGGATGGAAAGATCACAAGTGAACCATATAGATGGACCACCATAATTTAGTTAAGTCAAACACACCAACTTATGTGGTGTAACAAAAATATTTTGTTGCCTAAGTATGTGCTTGAACTTTGTTGTTTGAGTGAAATGATTGTTTGTGATTGCATGCACATTGTTTGTGTGAATTGTGATGTGTGTGATTAGAAATATTTTCCTTAGAAATATCTTGCCTACTCTAATCTCCCTTTAACCCAAACAGATGACTACTCCAAAAGACTCCAAGGTTGATGACACCAACACCAACCAAGCTGACAGCATGAAAGAGCTCATAGCAACCCAACACCAGTTGAACCAACTGACAGCTCAGTTCATAGCCAACAATAGTGATAAAGATCCAGCACTACAAAAGTTTTTGGAGGAACAATCCCAACTGATGCTTAAGGTGACTAATCAAATGATCAGCACGGAAGAAAGCTATCCCAAAAGAGTTTATGATAACAAGGATGACAAGAATATTGTTCTAGATGGAGCACCGGCTTGCAATATTTGTGGAAACAAGGATCATACTTCCAAGGAGCATGAAGGTCAATGCCCTAACTGTGAAGAAAATCATCCTGTTGGACAATGTCCCACCTCTCAAGCTACTTGTTACCTTTGTGAAGGAAATGACCATGCCCCTATCCAATGCCCCATTTATGCCATTGTTGAACAAAGGAAACAAGAAGGATCCAAGTATGCCAAAAACGTTGATGGCAAAGGAAAAGGACCACTCATACCTCCAAACAAGACAACCCAGTTCAAAGGATCAAAGAAACCCAAGAAACCAAGACCAGACATGAACCTTGTGCAATGTCGTAAATGTAAAGAAATGGGACACTGTTCCAGTGAGTGCCCAGAGAACAAGAAGAATAAAGAGATTGGCCAAGTAGTGTGCAACAACTGCAGAGAGCTAGGCCACTATGTAGCAACTTGTCCACAAGAGCTACGTGAAGAACTCAAGGACATTCATTGTTTCAACTTCAAGAATCCAGGACATTATGCAAGCAACTGTCAAGAAAAGATGAAGAACAAGTTGAACAAACCTATGGAGAAACTCAACCTTGGCCCATGAGTCAAGTATGGAAACCAAGGACTCCATGCAAATGTTTGCTTAGAGGAATTTTCCCCAGGATCCCAAGAAGGGCAATGTGTAATTTTTGTTTGAAATTTTTAAGGGTGGTAGTACCCTAGTTGTTTTGAACTTGCTTGTAACCCCAGCCTTCCCAAATCTCGGGACGAGATTTATTTTAAGGGTGGTAGCCTGTCACATCCCAAGATTTTCCAAATCTTGTAATGTGAAAATAAATGAATAAAAAAAAACTTTGTTTGATTTTCAGAGCCAGAAGAAACTTTTTGAATTCAATTGGAACTTCAAACCCATTTGAATTAAATAAAACCTAAAGGGATTTAAAAAGATAAACATTTAATAAAAGGAAAAATAAAAACATTTGGAAATACTATTTTGAAACTCTTAAATGAAAAGATTTGTTTTCAAATGAAATAGAAGTTTCATAAATAAAGATTATTTTAAAAAGGCAAATTAAGCCTTGGCCAAGCTTTGGGAATTAAAACTTTTTATTTTAAATAAAATAGCAAAGGTTTATTTAAAAATAATAAAGGATTGCTTAAATAAAATAATAAGGAATTAATATCCAAATTTTATTCAAATAAAAGGTTTTACCAATTTAATTGAAACATCAAAACTTATTAAATTATTTAAAATAAGTTTTCCAAATATTTGTTATTCACAAATAAAACCTACTCAAGTGTTTTGGGTTTTAATTTTAGTTTTCAAAATAAAGCTATTAATAAAACAAATTCTATTTGGTTTAATAACTAAGGTCCATTTTATTTAATTATTAAATGGATCCTAAAATAAAGATGTTATTTTGTTTTAAACAAGTTTCCAAATATTCTTTATTTTCGAATAAAACCTACTGATTTGGTTTTGAAAGTGTTTGGATTTCAAATGAAGATTTTATTAAATAAATCAAACCATATTAAATAAATAAAGGACCCTTTTATTTAATTAATGAAGGATCTTAAATATTATTTTATTTTGAGATTTGGTTTATGTTGATAGAAAGAACCAAAACTCATTACAATTGTTGAATTGTTTGAATTATTTGAATGCTTGAATAGTTGGATGAAGTTCAAATCAGAAAATAGGAAATAGAAAAAGATAAAACAAAGCAAACAGAAAAAAAATAAGGGTAAAACGACCAGCCCAGCTAAAGCCCACCCCAGCCTAGTCCAGTCCATCTGCCCTTTCCCCCGAACCGTTTTTCTTTATCATGAAAGAACCCACTCGATCCAAGGCACTGGACCCACTTCTCCTTCCCCTCTTTCGCTGACGAGACGACCCCACGCAGCCAGCTCATCGTCTTCAACCCCGCGATGACCACGCCCTCTCCTCGCTGCCGTTGCTGTCTTCAATCCCCGTGATCAATTCGCAGTAATTCCGTGCCTTAAACCTCTCAGCGATCACGCCCATTTAAGCGCCTGCATCTTCTCTTCCATTTCCCCCAGACACCGCCTTCCCTCTGCCTCCAGGCCGCCCTAATTCTTCTCTGCACCGCCCTCTGCTCCGGCGAACTCCACCAGCAATTCCGGCCAGCCGACGTTACCCGGAGGCTCCTCGACCATGCTCACATGATCCCAAGCCTCTGGCGCACCTCACTGTGCCTTCCGTTCATTCACGCGAGCATCACAGCGTCGGCAAGGAAAAGCTCGACTCATGCTGCCGTCTGCAATTTCTCCGGCGACTCCCTTGGTAATGTTCTGACCGCCCCTCTTCTTTTCGATGATGCGCCTAAGACCAATGACTTCTTCCGCAACTAATGCCATCATTCTCGTGTCCTAGCTCACACCGTAGCGTCACCTCTGTCATCGACAGTGAGCAACCGCCGTCTGTCTTCAACTCCGGCGAGCCCCACAGGTAGATTCCGACCGCCCCGCGCCCTCTCGTTCACGCACACAACTCTGCCTTGATCTTACGCTTCTAATCGTGCCCTCGTTTTGCTTCGGGGTGAACCACAGAGTCGACTTCGATCACGACCACGCGCAACCGACGCCAGCAGGAACTCCGGTGAGCAATTAGTTCCACCCCAGTGCGCCCCTCGCCTCCTCGCAACCACGTCGAGTTTTCCCACGACCCTGCGATCACCGTGAGCCTTCTCCTTCTCTTCCTTGCGTCTAGTATCACCGGCGACCACCTCGCCTGAGCGCTGCCGCCAGAGCGCCACCACCAGCGCCGCCGATTAATAGTCAGAGTAGTTAGGACCGTTAGATTTGGATCTGACGTTTAGGAAAGAAAGTGAGCGAAGGGGTATCGAGCAACCTGTGCCGTGCGATCAAACTAGATCCTGCGGTCCGCAGCACGCGATCCAGACGAACCGGTATCGGCCAATCACGACGTGACGCGTGGCCAGCTCTTGTTTAAAACAGATTTTTGAATCAGAATTATTTGCAAACTTCAAACCCTTGTAACTTTCAAACCACACGTCCAAAAATTACAAATTTTATGTCGTTAGATTCAGGAGAACAAGACCTAACCAACCCTGCCCTTAGTTTAGTAAATAGTATCTGCTAATTCACTTGTTTTTGCAGATTCATTTGAGAGCTTGTTTAGAGTATAAAAATTGTTTAAAATTTATTTTAGGGTTAAAACTTTTGCAAAATGGTTTGTTGTGACCTCACTGACCCTAGGAACCAACCCTTGGTGTTAAAAATGATTTTGGAAAGAATTAGGTTGGATTAATTGACTTAGCCATTTTCTAGCCAAATAAAAAGAATGGTTTTTGTTATAAACATGTTTATGGAAAGAAAACCTTAAGAAAATGGTTTGATCAAACCCATTGACCCAAAACACCAAGTTTTGCAATAGCAACTCATTTGGTGAACAACTTAAGAGTTTTGCCTTGATAAAAACATTTTTTTTCACCACATGAAATGATGAATGGATTTTTAAAAATGGTTTATGGATAAAACCCATTTGCAAATAACTTTGCCATTTTGGTAAATGACCAATTTGGAACTTACAAGGTTTATAAGCCTAGTGGAGACCATCCTTGCAATATAACCAAACCTTTGCATACTCATGCATGACTTAGATTCCATTACTTTGTGTGTGTGAAAAATTGTTTGTTTGACTTTGGTTGGGAATGTGAATTGAAATTGTGTTTGCTTGATTGACTTGTAGTAAAGTGTGAGAATAGCAAGATCAAGGAGTGAACCACCCTTCCCTACCAAAAAGGCAAGTGATGCTACATACTTTTGTCCCATTACTTTCTCTATGCATTAGTGATTTTGCTAAGTAAAACTTGCATGGAAATTTTGCTAAGTGTAAACCTTACTATAGGAAATCCTAGTAGATGAATCCTTAGTAGGATTTTCCTGAGTTAAGTTTCCTACTACTATCAAGCTTAGCCTAGCTAATAGAAAACATGGGTGGAATATATATTCACACTATGGAAAAATATTCTAAGTCTGAGGACTTATGTTTTGTTTAATAAAACAACTAAGTTAATGAATCACCTGGGTGGAATGGAAGGATTGGGTTATGTTGAGTGGTTACACAAGGCCAGGGGACTGGTGAACCTTGTGTATCTCACTTGTGGATGGCCACCCAGGAAACAAAGAGATTTGAGATGTCAAATGTTGAGAAGCTTCAAGTGCAACCACTTGGCAATATGGGCTCTGCCATGATCATATAGGTTGCAAGAACTTAGCCATATGGACAGTGGGTGGTAGTGTTTGATAGGTTGGAACGCGTCCATTTTGGTCTAAGGGAAGGCTTCTGAAAGATCTTGTCTTGGGAAACCAAGTCTTGTGGGGAAAGTGCACCACCTCTGCATAGTGTAGAATCTAAGTACTTAGCCATGTCCCTGGTAAAGGACAATTTGAGCATCAAGACATGGAAGCACTCAAGAATCTCATCATTCAAATTTCTAAAGTTAAAACTTGTGGATTGAACAAGTTTGTTTGAAATCTTCAATCTTTGATTGGTAGATGCCTTGGAAAGGATCTTCAATCTTTGATTGAGGAAAAATGATTTTGTCAAGCAAAAACTTAGTATTTTCAAATGTTAAGGAAAAATCTATTTTGAGCAATGCAAGCATCAACTCCACTTAGCCAAATGCATATAGATGATAGACTCCACCATAATACCATAGTATCACTTGCCAATACAATTCAAATGTATTGACCCTTTGTGGCTGTAACTTGTATGTTGCAGGTTGATTGTTTTTAGTGAAGAATGTTTGATTAGGATTACAAAGTCTACAACCAACATCTGCCTGTGGAACTTTGAAGATGAAGGACCCATGCTTATAGTTATTCCGCTGCAATGTAATGTAATAGCCAAATGAGCTATGTATGATGTAATAAAAGTATGTTATTCCTGGTTATAAAGTTATGTTATGACCTTTGTATCTTGATATTACATATTAACTGTGGATGCTAGCTATTGATCCAGGGACTAGCATTGTAAAACACAGAGGGCTCTATCTTATCTAAGATTGGGGACCCTACACATAACCTTTGACTTCTATCTTTCTTTTCCACAAACAAAACTGGTGCTCCCCAAGATGAAGAACTTGGTTGAATAAATCATTTCTGCAATTGTTCTCCAATTTGTTTCTTTAGTTCTTTCAGTTCATCAACTAACATCTTATATGGTCTCTTTGCTATTGGTCCAGATCCTGGTAGCAAATCTATAAGAAACTCCACATCTCTATCTGGTGGCATTCCCGGCAATTCTTCCGAAAGCACATCCGGATATTCACTCACAATTGGCACACTATCTATGCTAACCCCCTTAAGAGAATTTAGCATACTCTTTCTTGCTTCAAAGTTGGTCTTGAATCTGATCCTTTTATTTTCTGGAGTTGTGAGTGAGACAGTATGGTTGGCACAATCTATCACTCCCTTGTGCTTAGTCATCCAGTCCATTCCCAAAATGACATCCAATCCTTGGGATTTTAGGATTATCAAGTTAACGGGAAACTTATACTTCCCAAACTCTATGACTAGATCATGACACCCTGAATTCACTATCATTTCTCCGTCAGGAGAACATACTTTTATGGGACACCCAAGAGTTTCTACCGGTACTTCATTTCTTTCAATAAATGCTCTTGATATGAATGAATGAGATGCACCAGTATCAAAGAGAACAAATGCTGGGATAGAATTGAGTTTGAACTTACCAGCAATAGCATCAGGTTCCTCATAGATCTCTTCCACATTGATGTGGTTCACTTGTCCCTTTTGAAAAGGGTTGGGCTTGTTGGGTCCTTCAAATTTCTTTTCTGGGCATTCATTTGCATAATGCCCCATCTTCTTGCACTTGAAGCATCCAACCTGACTAATGTCCTTCTTGACAGGCTGGCTTCCACAGCCACTTCCACTACCACTGTGGTGCCTCTTATATCCACCCTTGTGGTTCTTGTACTTTTCATTGTCATGACTACGGTGATGCTTGTTGTCATGTCGGTTGTGGTTGTGGTGCTTGTTGAATTTCCCATGCTTGTGGGATCCCGAGCTTCCACTGTCATCGTAATGGGAACGTTTGTGAGACGATCCCGAGCTGTGCTTGTCAGAGTGCTTTCTCTTCCTACTTTCAACTTGCTTCATTTTGCTCTCCAAAATAGCAGCCTTATCACAGAGAGACTGATAAGTGGGAACATAGGCTACTGATAGCTGCAAGTTCAGTTCATCATTCAGCCCTTCAAGGAACTTTTCCTTCCTCTTAGCATCAGTGTCAAGTTCATCTAGTGCATAACGCGCCAGATTGTTGAACTCCTCGATATATTCAGCCCGCATCGCCGTGGTATTCAGATTATGGAACTCTTTCTTTTTCAGACTCATCACTCCAGATGAGATATGAGCAGTACAAAATCCATCCTCAAAGATAGCGCATGTCATATCTTCTATGGGAGTGGTGATCTGGAAGTTATCCCACCAAGTGGCGACTGGTCCTTCCAGCAAATGTGCTGCAAATCTGACCTTTTCTGCATTAGTACAGCCCACAGTTACCAAGTCCTTGTTCAAGAGCGTAGCCAATCATTGGCCACCATGGGATCAGTTGTTCCTGAGAACTTTGCTGGCCTCAATCTCAAGAACCTGGTAAGCATGTCAAAACCCGGTGGGTTGTTTTTGTTATTGTTGTTATAGTTGTTGTCGTTGTTTTGGTTCTGGATGAACGTCATCATCATTTGCATCAGCTGAATCTGAGCTGTCATCATTTGCTGCACCTCAGGAGTGATGTTGTTGTTGTTGGGGTTGGGATTGGCAAGACGGGGAGGCATCTGTGGTTTGTTCAATAGAGATAATAATGAGATACCCATAGATGCTTTCATGCACAATACATCACATAAACAATCACAAAACATGCATCACAATAATAATAGTTCAACAACAAAAACAACAAGTTTGCAAAGTAAACACACCAATAACAAGGCATCCACATGTTGTATGGTCATTGTGACACAAATAAAGTATGATAAATAAATGATAAATGAGTAGTCGACTCTATTCCTCGGCACCAACCTCCTCCTCAACAAAGGTAAGACCTGCATTCTCCATCGCGGTCTTGTATTCCTCGACATTGGCGGTCAAGGTCTCTACTTTGGCTTTGAGAGCCCTCTTCTGGGAACGAAGCCTCTCAATCACCGTCTGCTGATGCTCGATCTCGAAGTCCTTGGCCTGCAGTTCTTCAGTCATGTCCCGAATCCTCTTGTTTCTATCCTGGACTCGCTTCTCCTGACTCTTGAAACTTCTTTCTTGGCTCTCGAACTTTGCCTCCATCTCCTTAACTATCTCATCTTGCTCCGCGAAGAGCTTGTCCTTCTCACGAAGCTGCACCTGGAGCTCGTCATTGTTGAGCATGACGTTGGTCCTATCAGTGTCCACGTGTCTAATGAGAGCCTCTAAGTCCTGGAGGTATAGGCGAATCGGCTCAGCTGTATCCCTCGAAGTGTCCTCGAAGTCGATGGCCTCTCCATCCTCATCACGTCTACCGAAGACGTGGAAGTGAGTACCTCTAACCTGTCGAGAGTGTCTCCCTAGCAGACGTCCTATCAGATCCTGCATGACTACCTCAAGGCCTCTCTCCTTGTCATCGTGCATGAGCTTGAAGATGATAGCCTTCGTGGTAGGCTCAGTCTGTTGTCCGGGCTGATTGACCTTGAAACCCCAAAGGTCTTTCTTCTCAAACTTGGTTAGGGGAAGCACCATGATGATAGGAAGAGGAAGATTGAGCAAAGTAGTGAGCTCAACAATACGAGGACCAAAGCGAGTTCCCTGGAACTCCTCAACAGTGCTGATGGTAACATTAGGCATCTATTTATAAGATAGAAAAAGTTAGAACAACACAATTTAAGATAAAACACAAGGCAAAGCATCACATACATATCCTTGGAAATCAAAACACACAAGTCATGGCATACATGGATCCATTACAACAACCAATGTTCAACTTATTTTAAACAACTTTTGGAAAATAAGGTGATAAGTGGTGGTCCAACTAGCGAAGTACGCTTACAATCCTATCTCACTAGATATGTTGGCTAACACAATATTTCTAGAAGCAATCACTCTATCTTGAGCACATGACTCCATCACTAAGTCTATAATGTCTCCTCTTAAGGTTTGGTTGGTAGCCTCCAACTCTTGGGTATGTTACTTCTCTTATTTTAGGCTATTTTGGATGTTGAACATTCTGCACTTGACTCTTTCACCAAGTTCTTTGATGGTCTTCCAAGCTGCATCCCTTGCTGAATCAAAGAATGTAGGGTGCATCATTGAATTGGTGAACATGCAGAATCCTGATTCCTTGTGGTTGTCTTCCTTGTTTTTATACAAGTGAAGTTGCACCCACCAGTACTCAACTCCTTCATCCATCACAGGAAAACCTTTGTACACCGCTGCACCATGTATTTCCATTGCAACCATGAGGTCCTTGAGAGCCTTGGGAAATTCTGTCTCACACTCCAAGGTCATTGTCATGAGTGGTCCTTTCCTTGCGGCTTTGTTGATGGAGTTCATCTACAAATAGAGATGGGAAAAGTTTACGAGAAGAATAGACAAGTGTAGAAGTTGTTGAAAGTTTTCCTTAGTGGTTTCCAATGCTAGGGTCATAATCCTACAGGCAACACAGTGCTCTGATACCATCTGTAAGATCCCTCCTTTATAAAGGAAAAGGATCCCTGTGATTGCAATGCTTGTCCCTGGATCAATGCTAGCATCCACAATTTAAGATGAAGTACACAGAAACAAAGGTCATTATTATAGTCATTCCAGAGACAAACATAGTCTTTACAACTCCAAGGCCACAGGCCTAGTACAAGAGTTTGAATAAGTAAATAAATAAAAAGTCTTCATCTTCATGTGCCACATGTAAACATGTTGAGTGTAGACTCATGTCTCCTAATCCTCATCAGTGTAACCTGCAACATCACAAGTTACAGCCATAGTGGGTCAATACATTGGAATAGAATTGGCAAGTGATACCTTAGTATAATATAGGTGGACTAGATACTATATGCAATTTGGCTAAGTGTAGCTTGGCTTGCTTTGCTCAAAATAGGTTCTGCCTATTAGTTGAAATCACTAAGTTTTTCTTTGTCAAAACTTTTCCCAAGGAGCCACCAATAGACATTGAGGTCCTTCACCCTTGTTCACCCACAAGTTTTTACTTAGAAATTGGGATGAGGAGATTCTTGATAGTTTCCATGTCTTGATGCTCAAGTTGTCCTTTTCCAGGGACATGGCTAAGTACTTAGATTCTTCCATCTGCAGAGGTTGTGCACTTTCCCCACAAGCCTTGCTTTTCACCAAGACAGGACCTTTCAGAAGCCTTCCCTTAGACCAAATGGACGCGTTCCAACCTATCATCCCACTACCACCAACTGTCCAAATGGATAAGTTCTAGCAACCTATGTGATCCTGGCAGAGCCCATATTGCCAAGTGGCTGCACTAGAAGCTTCTTAAAATTTGGCCTCTAAAATCTCTTTGTTCCTGGGTGGCTTTCCACAAGTGAGATACACAAGGTAAACCATAGAAATGGGCCTTGTGTAACCACTCAACATAAACCATTCCTTCCATTCCACCCAGGTGTTTTATTTACTTAGTTGTTTTATTAGGCAAAACACAAGTCCAAAGACTTGGAAATACTTTCATCATAGCATGTATATTTCACCACCCTTGGTTCCTACTAGCTAGGCTAAGCATGGCATAGACAAGCATCTTAACTTAGACATTTCCTAGCAATTCTACAACTACTAGGATTTCCCATCATGGCATATAAGCAAAATATAACATGCAAGACTAGCAAAATAATTCTAATGCTTAGTAGAAAACATAGGGATAAAAATATCATGAAGCACCACTTGCCTTGGTAGTTTGGAGAGTAGCTACACTCCTCACAATCACAATCACTATTGGCACCAAAATCTACACAAAGAATCATAGCCACAAATCACATACAAAACATATACAAACAAAAATATATGAATGCATGCAATATGATATGTCATGACTTTTAAAACTCAACAAAGCAAGTGTACAGTACTGGTTCATAAACAAGTTAAAACATTTATTTAAACCTCAAAACATTTCTCAAACAATTCATATACTCAATTTAGCCCTACACATGTTTCTGTAAAGAAAACCATTTTAACAGAAGCAAAACATTAAACACATTGCATAATTAGAAAGGGCTTGTTCTCATGATTCCAATGATATAAAATTTGTCAAATTCTAACGTGGAAATCAAAATTTATAGCTAAAACAAATTCAAACATCTAATAGATTCAAATTCTGTTTTTAAATCTAATTCCTGGCCACGCGTCACGCTCTGATTGGCGCGTACCGGTTCGCTCAGGATCGCGTCTGTGAGCCGTTAGATTTACTTCATCTGCACGGCCCAGATCTACTCGTAACGCTTCGATAAGTGATATAATTTCACGCGTTGGATCCAGATCCAACGGTCCTGGATCAAACGACCACAGATGGGCGGCGCTGGCGTTGGCTACTGGCGGCGGCGTGCTCGGCCTACGGCGGCGCGGTTCTACAGGGGGTTCTAGGGTCGTCGGAGATGCTTACCAGAACCGTGGCGATGCACTGATGCTCAACCTGGCGACGGCTTGGCAAGGGGCGCACGAACACGGCTGCACGGGCTCGTCGGAGTTCTTTGCCGGCGTCGGGCGTGACGAAGCGATGCTCCTGGTCACCCTAGCATGCACAAACGGCATCAGGAGATGCACAAGACTACGGCGAACACGATCGTGTGAATCAGAGGCAGAGGGGAACAAGGAGCTCACCGAATTTAATCGCCGGAGTTGAGGACGTCGTCGGAACCTTGTTGTGCTTGTCGAAGACGATGACCTGGGGCGGTATAGAAGGAACCAACGGTGTCAGTAGGTGCGCAAGGAAGTGGCGAGGCTATCTGCAAGAACCAGAGGGAGAGGGGCGCACGGGGCTCACCGGAATCGGTCGCCGGAGTGAGCTCTGTCTGCGGCGGTGCGAGGAGGATTGCGGGCACTGGGGCGCTTTGGAGTCCTGGGGAAATGGAGAGGGGCAGAGGGGGTTTAAGTAGGCAAGGCGGGGGCGTGATTTACTCCTGCAATCAACGTGAATTGACGAGCGAATCAAACAGGAAACGGACGACGCGATTTGGGGAAGAACACGTCGCGGGGGGTGGAGACGACGACGTCGTGTGGGCCGCGGCTGTCAGCGAGAGAAACAAAGGGGGGGTGGGTCCTGTCTGTCAGTCACTCGGCGGGTGCGGGTGTGAGTGAAGAAAACGGTTCGCGGGGTGGGGTTTGCTGGGCTTAGCTGGGCCAATTGGGCCAGATTCGTCTGAAAGCTTATTTTTTCCTTTTAACCTTTTTCTTTTCTGTTTGGTTTTCTGAAATGAATTTCAACTCCAAAACAAATGAGTTTGAATTCAAATCTTCTCTAGGTTTTTATACTGCAAACCTTGCACTCAAATGTGTGTCAAACACTACTGTTTAATTAAAACACTTTGATCAAATGAAAATAAAAATAAAACCAAGCCTTTATGTGATATATACAATAGGCATAATATTGGTTTTATTTACTCATTTTGAATTCAAACCTTACTAAAAAAACAAGTACTCTTCTCATTGAAAGGTAGCACTAAGGCTAGAGCAACTTACATGAAATAATAAGCATATATGCTTCTATTTTGAAATGATTTGTTTGAAATGAAACTTATATGATCATGGATGCCTGGGTGATTTGCATGAGTTTGAAATATGATTTTAGGGATGTTACACTTAAGGTCATTCTGGGTGTTGAGCATTCTGCACTTGATTCTATCACCAAGTTCTTTGATGGCCTTCCAAGCTACATCCCTTGCTGAATCAAAGAATGTAGTGTGCATCACTGAATTGGTAACCATGCAGAATCCTGATTCCTTGTGGTTGTCTTCCTTGTTTTTATACAAGTGAAGTTGCACCCACCAGTATTCAACTCCTTCATCCATCACAGGAAAACCTTTGTACACAACTGCACCATGTATTCCCATGGAAACCATGAGGTCCTTGAGAGCCTTGGGGAATTCTGTCTCACATTCCAAAGTCATAGTCATGAGTGGTCCCTTCTTCACGGCTTCGTTGATGGAGTTCATCTACAAATCGAGATGAGAAAGAAGATTAGAAAAGTTTACGAGAAGAAAAGACAAGTGTGGAAGTTGTTAAAAATTTTCCTTAGTGGTTTCCAATCCTAGGGTCATAATCCTACAGGCAACACAGTGCTCTGATACCATCTGTAAGATCCCTCCTTTTATAAAGGTAAGGATCGCTGTGATTGCAATGCTAGTCCCTGGATCAATGCTAGCATCCAAAGTTTAAGATGAAGTACACAGAAACAAAGGTCATTATTACAAGTCATTCCAGAGACAAACATAGTCTTTTACAAACTCCATGGCCACAGGCCTAATACAATATTTCAAATATGTAATAAGATAAATAAGTCTTCATCTTCATGTGCCACAGGCAAGCATGTTGACTGTAGACTCATAACCCCTAATCACCATCAGAATAACCTGCAACATCACAAGTTACAGCCATAGTGGGTCAATACATTGGAATAGTATTGGCAAGTGATACCTTAGTAGAATATTGGTAGACTAGATACTATATGCATTTTTGCTAAGTGTAGGTTAGGCTTGCTTTGCTCAAAATAGGTTTTACCTATAAGTTGAAAACACTAAGTTTTTCTTTGTCAAAATCTTTCCCAAGGAACCACCAATGGACATTGGGGAACCTTCACCCTTGTTCAACCACAGGTTTTTACTTAGAAATTGGGATGAGGAGATTCTTGATAGCTTCCATGTCTTGATGCTCAAATTGTCCTTTACCAGGGACATGGCTAAGTACTTAGATTCTTCCATCTGCAGAGGTTGTGCACTTTCCCCACAAGACTTGGTTTTCACCAAGACAGGACCTTTCAGAAGCCTTCCCTTACACCAAATGGACGCGTTCCAACCTATCATCCCACTACAACCCACTGTCTAAATGGCTAAGTTATTGCAACCTATGTGATCCGTGAGAGCCCATATTGCCAAGTGGCTGCACTAGAAGCTTCTTAACATATGGCATCTCAAATCCCTTTGTTCCTGGGTGGATTTCCTCAAGTGAGATACACAAGGTAAGCCATATAAATGGGCCTTGTGTAACCACTCAACATATCCCATTCTTTCCACCCAGATGTTTCATTCACTTAGTTGTTTCATTAAGCAAAAACATAAGTCCTTGACTTAGAAATATTTTCTCATAGCATGAATATATAACCACCCTTGGTTGCTACTATCTAGGCTAAGCATGGCATTGATAAGAATATTAACTTAGAAATTTCTAGCAATTCTACAACTACTAGGATTTCCCAAGCATAGAATATATAGATCAAAATATCCGTGCAAGACTTAGCAAAATATTTCTAATGCATAGTTGAAAAGCATAGGGATAAAATCATGTAGCACCACTTGCCTTGGTAGTTTGGAGAGTAGTAACAATCCTCACAATCACAATCACTATTAGCACCAAACTCTACACATAAAATAACGGCACAAAATCACATACACAATATATACAAACAAAAATACATGAATGTATGCAATATGCCATGTGATGATTTTCTACACCAAAAAAGACAAGTGCACAGTACTGAATCATAAACAAGTCCAAAACTTGACAAATAAACTTTATTTGATTAGCAAAAACTTTTCCAAATAATTAATATACACATTTTATGCCTACAAATTTTTCTGCAAAAACAACCACTTTCACAGAGGAAAAACCTTAAACACATTGCATAAACAGAAAGGTCTTTCTCTCCTGATTCTAATAATATAAAATTTGTCAAATTTGGACGTGGGAATCAAAAGTTATGAATTAAACAAGTTTAAACATCTAATAGATATAAAATCTGATTTTAAATCTAAGAACTGGCCACGCAGTGTGCTCTGATCTGCACGTACCTCTTCGCCTGGCTTCTAATCTAAACCACTGGATCTAGATCCAGTGGATCAAATCTCTCTGACTCTAAATCGGCGGCGCTCATGGGAACAGTGGCAGCGACGGCTCTGCCGGCGATGGTGCGGCGATTCTAGCGAGGGCTGGGGGCAGTGGTGAAGCTTACCGGCGTCGCAAGGTTGCGAGGAAGCTCCAGATGTTGTTGGCGTCGACAGGGGCAAGCTGTTGTGGCCGTGTGAGCTCGTCGGAGTCGGGGACAGCGTTGGGTTTAGGTGGACGGCAACGTTGGCGACGTTCTGATCCGCCCTAACACAAACGCAAGGCATTAGCGTGTGCACATCGATCAGGCGAACATGTTAGGGTCAAGGGGAAGGCACTGGGCGGTCGAACCTCAACAAAATTTCTTGCCGGAGTTGGAGACGGCGTCGGGAGTTTGCGGTGCTCGACGGATTTGACGACCTGGGGCAGTACAAGTCGAACCAAAGGTGTCAGAAGAAGCGCAAGATGATTGCGAAGCAGCTCGCGTGAACCAGAAAGCAAGGCGTGTTCGGAACTCACCATGATGGCTCGCCGGAGTGGTTCGGGACAGCGGCGGCGCGAGCTCGATTGTGGACAGCATAGCAGCGCTCTGTGGTTGGTGAGTGAGGGGAATGGAGCGGAGTGAGGAGGGGTTTAAGTAGCCGGGGCGAGAGAGGGAGTTATGCCTGCAGTAACGCGTAATCAAGCGCGAGATCGTCGGGAAGAAACGGCCACGGCGGAGCTGGTCGTGGGCGTGATTTGGGGCCGAAGGGGTGACATGGAGGTGGGCCCGGTGCGTCAGCGAGAGCGGGGTGCTCACGTGGGTGAGAAACAGAGGGAGAGGGAAATCCCAGGTGGGCTGATTGTTGGGCTGGATCCAGTGTTGGGCCAGATTGGCAACGCTGGCCCTTTTTCTTTTCTTTATTCCTTTTCTATTTCTGTTTTGATTTTTTGGATTCATTTTCAAATGAATTCAAATGCAATTTGAATTCAAATCTTTTCTGGATTTTTCTAGAGTGTAACACTCATATTTTTGGGTATAAAACCAAGTGTTCTCTCAGTACTTGCTTGGTCCCTTTGAATAATCAGAATAAATAGTGCCATAGCACTTGATTTGAATAAATTTTGAAGAGGGTTTCAAAACCATGTTTATTTTGTAGATTTTTATCCAAACTCCAACATTCAACCAAAATAACATGAGAGCAAGCAAGGCTTGGTTTTAAAACAAATAACCTCTCAATTGATAATGGTATTTGCTTAATGGTTACTCACATAAAATAATGAGAATCAGATGCTCTTGTTTTTGAATTGGTTTGGAAAAGGAACCCTAAATGATCATGGATGCATGGATGATATGCATGAGTTTTGAAACATGATTTTAGGGATGTTACAAATCTAACCCCCTTAATGTGAATCTCGCCCTCGAGATTCGGGTTGCCTAGCAAATAGGTGAGGGTGGTGTTTCCGAAGATCATCTTCTCTTTCCCATGTTGCTTCTTCTTTGGAATGATGGTTCCATTGAACTTTGCAGAATTTGATAGTCTTAGTCCGATTAACTCTTTCTGCAGTCTCAAGAATCTTGATAGGCTTCTCCTCATAAGTGAGGTCACTCTCCAATTGAACCTCTTCCAAAGGTATAGTATCCTTTAAAGAAGTCTCTTCCATTTCTGGATGGCATTTCTTAAGCTGACTCATATGAAACACATTATGAACAGCAGATAGTGATTCTGGCAATTCAATCTCATAAGCTACTTCTCCTTTACGACTCAGAATCTTGAATGGTCCAACATATCTTGGGGCCAATTTACCTTTGACACCAAACCTCTTCACTCCACGAAGTGGTGACACTCTAAGATAAGCTCTATCACCCACTTCATAGGTGACTTCTCTACGCTTAGGATCTGCGTAACTCTTCTGTCAGGACTGCGCTATCTTCACTGTCCTTAACTATCTTGACTTTCTCTTCAGCCTCTTTGATTAGTTCTGGTCCAAACAAACTTCTTTCTCCCACACCATTCCATAGCAATGGGGTGGTACACTTACTCCCATAGAGAAACTCAAATGGTGCCATCTCAATACTGGCTTGATAGCTGTTATTGTAAGAGAATTCTGCGTAACGCAGACTTTCATCCCAACTGGCTCCATAGTCTAGAGCACATGCTCTCAACATATCTTCAAGAATCTGATTGGTCCTTTCTGTTTGTCCATCAGTTTGAGTGTGAAAAGGAGTGCTGAATTCCAACCTCGTTCCCAATGACTCATGTAGTTGCCTCCAAAAATGAGAAGTGAATTGAGTTCCCCTATCAGACACAATACTATTTGGTACTCCATGTAGACATACAATCCTACTCATATAGATCTTGGCTAACTTAGCACTTGTATAGGTTGTCTTCACGGGTATGAAATGAGCCGTTTTAGTTAAGCGATCCACTACTACCCAGATAGAATCATATCCTGACCTGGTCCTTGGCAATCCGGTGATGAAATCCATACCAATTTTGTCCCACTTCAAATCAGGAATGGGTAGTGGTTGTAACAATCCTGCTGGTTTCTGATGTTCCGCTTTCACTCTACTACATACATCACACAAAGCAATATGTTTGGCGATGTCCTTCTTGAGATTATTCCACCAAAATCTTTCTTTCATATCCATGTACATTTTGGTGTTACCCGGATGAATGGAATATGGTGAGTTGTGGGCTTCTTGGAAAATCAGTTTCCGAAGCTCCGGATCTTGTGGAACACAGATACGTTTTCCATACCATAAAGTACCATGTTCATCTTCATGGAATCCTTTGGCTTTTCCCTTTCCAATCTTTTCCTTAATCTCTTCAATTTCCCTATCTGTCTTTTGGGCTTCCTTGATTTTGTCTAACAAAGTGGGTTGTACATCTAAAGACATGAGATGTCCCTCAGGCACAATCTCCAATCTGAGATCTCTGAATTGGGCACACAGATCATCTGGCAATTCTCCCTTAGTAAGGCCATTCACAAAAACTTTATGGCTTAGAGCATTCGCTACAACATTTGTTTTACCGGGGTGGTATTGCAGACTCAAGTCATAGTCCTTGATGCGTTCTAGCCATCTTCTTTGTCTCATGTTAATTTCTTTCTAGGTGAAGATATACTTCAAACTCTTGTGATCTGTGAACACTTCACATCGCTTTCCCAAAAGATAATGTCTCCATGTTTTGAGTGCATGGACAACAGAGGCTAACTCTAAATCATGAGTAGGGTAGTTTACTTCATGAGTTTTGAGTTGTCTCGAGGCATAAGCCACAACTTTCCCTTCTTGCATAAGTACTGCACCTAATCCATGATGTGATGCATCACAATACACTTGGAAATCTTTCTCCAAATCTGGCAAACATAAGACTGGTGCAGTCACTAGTCTCTTCTTCAGTTCTTGGAAACTGAGTTCACATCCTTCAGACCAAGCAAATTTCTTGTCTTTCTTTAGCAACTCTGTCATTGGCTTAGCTACCTTGGATAAATTCTTGATAAATCTTCTGTAGTATCCGGCCAAGCCAAGGAAACTACGAACCTCTTTCACTGACTTAGGAGACTCCCATTTAGTTACAGCTAAAACTTTAGCAGGATCAACTGCTAAAACATCACCTGACACAATGTGTCCAAGAAAACCAACTTCATTTAACCAAAATTCACACTTGCTGAATTTGGCATACAACTTATGCTCTCTAAGCTTCTCAAGTATCAAACGTAGATGTCCTTCATGCTCTTCTTTGCTCCTGGAGTAGATCAAAATGTCATCGATGAAAATGACAACAAACTTGTCAAGGAACTCCATGAACACTTTGTTCATCATGTTCATGAAATACGCTGGTGCATTGGTCAAACCAAATGGCATCACGGTATACTCATACAATCCATACCTTGTGGTGAAAGCTGCCTTAGGTATGTCTTGTTCCCTTATCTTGAGCTAGAAGTAACCTGACCGGAGATCAATCGTTGAGAACACACAAGCTCCTTCTAACTGATCAAACAAGTCATTGATTCTAGGCAAAGGGTATTTGTTCTTGATAGTCACCTCATTGAGTGAACGGTAATCTATGCATAACCTTTGACTTCTATCTTTCTTTTCCACAAACAAAAATGGTGATCCCCAAGATGAAGTATTTGGTTGGATAAATCCTTTTTGCAACTGTTCTCCAAGTTGCTTCTTGAGTTCCTTCAGTTCATCAACTAACATCTTGTATGGTCTCTTTGCTATTGGTCCGGAACCTGGTAGCAAATCGATCAAAAATTCCACATCTCTATATGGTGGCATTCCTGGCAATTCTGTCAGAAATACATCTGGATATTCACACACAATAGGCACACTGTCTATGCTAACCCCCTTAAGAGAACTTAGCTTACTCCTTTTTGCTTCAAAGTTGGTCTTGAATCTGATCCTTTTGTTTTCTGGAGTTGTGAGTGAGACAGTATGGTTGGCACAATCTATCACTCCCTTGTGCTTAGTCATCCAGTCCATTCCCAAAATAACATCCAATCCTTGGGAGTTTAGGATTATCAGGTTAACGGGAAACTTATACTTCCCAAACTCTATGACTAGATCATGACATCCTGAATTCACTACCATTTCTCCGCCAGGAGAACTTACTTTTATAGGAGACCCAATAGTTTCTACCGGTAGTTCATTTCTTTCAACAAATGCTCTTGATATGAATGAATGAGATGCACCAGTATCAAAGAGAACAAATGCTGGGATAGAATTGAGTTTGAACTTACCAGCAACAGCATCAGGTTCCGCATAGATCTCTTCCACATTGATGTGGTTCACTTGTCCCTTTTGAAAAGGGTTGGGCTTGTTGGGTCCTTCAACTTTCTTTTCTGGGCATTCATTTGCATAATTCCCGATCTTCTTGCACTTGAAACATTCAACCTGACTAAGATCCTTCTTGACAGGCTGGCTTCCACTACCACTTCCACTTCCATTGTAGTGGCTCTTATATCCACCCTTGTGATTCTTGTACTTATCGTTGTCATGACTACGGTGGTGCTTGTTGTCATGATAACGGTTGTGGTTGTGGTGCTTGTTGTACTTCCCATGCTTGTGGGATCCAGAACTCCCACTATCATCATAATGGGAACGCTTGTGAGACGATCCCGAGTTGTGCTTATCAGAGTGCTTCCTCTTCCTCCTTTCAACTTGTTTCATTTTGCTCTCCAAAATAGCAGCCTTGTCACAAAGAGACTGGTATGTGGGAACATAGGCCACAGCTAATTACAGGTTCAATTCATCATTCAATACTTCAAGGAACGTTTCCTTCCTCTTAGCATCAGTGTCAACTTCATCCGGTGCATATCGCGCCAGATTGTTGAACTCCTCAATATATTCAGCCACGCTGCGGTGGCGCTGCTTCAAGTTATGGAACTCTTTCTTCTTCAAACTCATCACTTCGGATGAGATGTGAGTAGTACGGAAACCATCTTCAAAGATAGCTGCTGGTCCTTCCAACAAGTGTGCTGCAAACCTGACTTTCTCTTCATCAAGATGCCCAGCTACCAAATCCTTGTTCATAGAGCGTAGCCAATCATTGGCCACCATAGGATCAGTAGTTCCTGAGAACTTTGCTGGCCTCAGCCTTAAGAACCTGGTAAGCATGTCAAAACCTAGTGGGTTATTCTGATTGTTGTTGTTGTTGTTGTTGTTATTATTATTATTGTTGTTGTTGTTGTTCTGATTCTATATGAACATGGTCATCATTTGCATCAGTTGCGTCTGAGCTGTCATCATCTGCTGCATCTCAGGGGTGATGTTGTTGTTGTTGGGGTTGGGATTGGCACGTCGGGGAGGCATCTGTGGTTTTCAATAAGGATAAGAATGATATACCCATAGATGCTAACATGCACAATACATCACATAACAAACCACAATCATGCATCATAGTAGTAAAAAGTTCAACAACATGGACAACAAGTTTTTGTAGAAGTAAACACACCAATAGCAAGCCATCCACATGTTGGATGGTCATTGTGACTCAATACTCAAAAGCATGGTAAATAAATGGTAAATGAGTAGTCGTCACTACTCCTCTGCATCAACCTCCTCATCAACAAGTGTAAGACCTGCATTCTCCATAGCGGTCTTGTACTCCTCGACATTGGTGGTCAAGGTCTCTACCTTGGCTTTGAGAGCCCTCTTCTGTGCGCGAAGCCTCTAAATCACACCTTGCTGATGCTCGAGCTCGAAGTCCTTGGCCTCTAGTTCTGCAGTCATGTCTCGAATCCTCTTGTTCCTATCTTGGACTCTCTTCTCTTGACTTTTGAACTATCTACCCTGACTCTCAAACTTGGCCTCCATTTCTTTGACTATCTCATCTTGTTCCGCGAAGAGCTTGTTCTTCTCACGAAGTTGCACCTAGAGTTCGTCATTGCTGAGCATGACGTTGGTCCTATCAGTATCTAGGTGCCTAAGAAGAACCTCTAAGTCCTGGAGGTATAGACGAATCGGCTCTGCCGTCTCTCTAGCAGTATCTTCGAAGTCAATGGCCTCACCATCCTCATCACGTCTACCGAAGGCGTGGAAGTAAGTACCTCTAATCTCTCGAGAGTGTCTCCCTAGTAACCGTCCAAGAAAATCCTGCATGACTACCTCTAGGCCTCTCTCCTTGTCATCATGCATGAGCTTGAAGATGATTGCCTCCGTGGTAGGCTCTGTCTAGCGTCGTGGCTGATTAACCTTGAAGCCCCAAAGGTCTTTCCTCTCAAACTTGGTGAGGGGAAGCATCATGATGATATGAAGTGGGAGATTGAGAAAACTAGTGAGCTCAATAATACGAGTGCCAAAACGAGTTCCCTTGAACTCTTCAGCCGTGCTGATAGTAACATTAGGCATCTATTTTATAAGATAGAAAAAGTTAGAATCAACACAATTAAATGATAAATCACAAGACAAGGCATCACATGCATATCTTTGGAAATCAAAACACACAAGTCATGGCATACATGGATCCATTACAAACAACCAAGGTTCAACTTATTTTAAACAACATTTGGGAAATAAAATGATAAGTGTGGTGGTCCAACTAACGAAGTACGTTACAATCCCATCTCACTTGCCAAGTTGGCTAACAGGGCATCACTAGAGGCAATATGCCTATCTAGATCACATGACTCCATTGCTAAATCTATGATGTCCTTCCTTAAACTTTGGTTGGTAGCCTCTAACTCTTGGGTATGTTTCTTTTCTTCCTTAATGTAAGATCCCTCCTTTATAAAGGAAAAGGATCCCTGTGATTGCAATGCTAGTCCCTGGATCAATGCTAGCATCCATAGTTTAAGATGAAGTACACAGAAACAAAGGTCATTATTATAGTCATTCCAGAGACAAACATAGTCTTTACAACTCCAAGGCCACAGGCCTAGTAGAAGATTTTGAATAAGTAAATAAATAAAAAGTCTTCATCTTCATGTGCCACAGGCAAACATGTTGAGTGTGGACTCATGACTCCTAATCCTCATAAGAGTAACCTGCAACATCACAAGTTACAGTCACAGTGGGTCAATACATTGGAATAGTATTGGCAAGTGATACCTTAGTATAATATAGGTGGACTAGATACTATATGCAATTTGGCTAAGTGTAGCTTGGCTTGCTTTGCTCAAAATAGGTTTTGCCTATTAGTTGAAATCACTAAGTTTTTCTTTGTCAAAACTTTTCCCAAGGAGCCACCAATAGACATTGAGGTCCTTCACCCTTGTTGACCCACAAGTTTTTACTTAGAAATGGGGATGAGGAGATTCTTGATAGCTTCCATGTCTTGATGCTCAAGTTGTCCTTTTCCAGGGACATGGCTAAGTACTTAGATTCTTCCATCTGCAGAGGTTGTGCACTTTCCCCACAAGCCTTGATTTTCACCAAGACAGGACCTTTCAGAAGCCTTCCCTTAGACCAAATGGACGCGTTCCAACCTATCATCCCACTACCACCAACTGTCCAAATGGCTAAGTTCTAGCAACCTATGTGATCCTGGCTAGCCCATATTGCCAAGTGGCTGCACTAGAAGCTTCTTAACATTTGGCCTCTAAAATCTCTTTGTTCCTGGGTGGCTTTCCACAAGTGAGATACACAAGGTAAACCATAGAAATGGGCCTTGTGTACCCACTCAACATAAACCATTCCTTCCATTCCACCCAGGTGTTTTATTTACTTAGTTGTTTTATTAGGCAAAAAACAAGTCCAAAGACTTAGAAATATTTTCATCATAGCATGTATATTTCAGCACCCTTGGTTGCTACTAGCTAGGCTAAGTATGGCATAGACAGGCATCTTAACTTAGACATTTCCTAGCAATTCTACAACTACTAGGATTTCCCATCATGGCATATAAGCAAAATATAACATGCAAGACTAGCAAAATAATTCTAATGCTTAGTAGAAAACATAGGGATAAAAATATCATGAAGCACCACTTTCCTTGGTAGTTTGGAGAGTAGCTACACTCCTCATAATCACAATCACTATTGGCACCAAAATCTACACAAAGAATCATAGCCACAAATCACATACAAAACATATACAAACAAAAATATATGAATGCATGCAATATGATATGTGATGATTTTTAAAACTCAACAAAGCAAGTGTACAGTACCGGTTCATAAACAAGTTAAAACTTGCCAAACAACATTTATTTAAACCTCAAAACATTTCTCAAACAATTCATATACTCAATTTAGCCCTACAGATGTTTCTGTAAATAAAACCATTTTAACAGAAGCAAAACATTAAACACATTGCATAATTATAAAGGGCTTGTTCTCCTGATTCCAATGATATAAAATTTGTCAAATTCTAACATGCAAATCAAAAGTTATAGCTAAAACAAATTCAGACATCTAATAGATTCAAATTCTGTTTTTTAAATCTAATTCCTGGCCACGCGTCACGCTCTGATTGGCACGTCCCGGTTCGCTCAGGATCGCGTCTGTGAGCCGTTAGATCTACTTAATCTGCACGGCCCAGGTCTACTCGTAACGCTTCGATAAGTGATATAATTTCACGCGCTGGATCCAGATCCAACGGTCCTGGATCAAACGACCACAGATAGGCGGCGCTGGCGGCGGCGTGCTCGGCCGAAGGCGGCGCGGTGCTACAGGGGGTTCTAGGGTCGTCGGAGGTGCTTACCAGAAGGCGATGCACTGATGCTCAACCTGGCGACGGCTTGGCAAGGGGCGCACGGACACGGCTGCACGGGCTCGTCGGAGTTGCTGTCAGCGTCGGGCTCGGGCGGACGACGACGTTGATGACGCTCCTGGTCACCCTAGCATGCACAAACGGAATCAGGAGATGCGCAAGACTACAGCAAACACGATCGTGTGAATCAGAGGCAGAGGGGAACAAGGAGCTCACCGAATTTAATCGCTGGAGTTGAGGACGTCGTCGGAACCTTGCTGTGCTTGTCGAAGACGATGACCTGGGGCGGTATAGAAGGAACCAACAGTGTCAATAGGTGCGCAAGGAAGTGGCGAGGCTGTCTGCAAGAACCAGAGGAAGAGGGGTGCACGGGGCTCACCGGAATCGGTCGCCGGAGTGAGCTCTGTCTGCGGCGGTGCGAGGAGGATTGCGGGAAGCCTGGGGGCGCTTTGTGCTCGGAGTCTGGAGGGAAATGGAGAGGGGGCAAAGGGGGTTTAAGTAGGCAAGGCGGGGGCGTGATTTACTCCTGCAGTCAATGCGAATTGACGAGCGAATCAAATAGGAAATGCACGGCGCGATTTGGGGAAGAACACGTCGCGGGGGGTGGATACGATGACGCCGTGTGGGCCGCGGCTGTCAGTGAGAGAAACAGAGGGGGAGTGGGTCCTGTCTGTCAGTCACTCGGAGGGTGTGGGTGTGAGTGAAGAAAACGGTTCGCGGGGTGGGGTTTGCTGGGCTTAGCTGGGCCAGTTGGGCCAGATTCGGCTGAAATTTTATTTTTTCCTTTTAACCTTTTTCTTTTTCTGTTTGGTTTTTCTAAAATGAATTTCAAATCCAAAACAAATGAGTTTGAATTCAAATCTTCTCTAGGTTTTTATACGGAAAACATTGCACTCAAATGTGTGTCAAACACTACTGTTTAATTAAAAAACTTTGATCAAATGAAAATAAAAATAAAACCAAGCCTTTATGTGATATATACAATAGGCATAATATTGGTTTTATTTACTCATTTTGTTTTGAAAACTTTGCTCAAGCTTTTGATGGTGCCTAAGTTTGAATTCAAACCTTACTGAACAAAACAAGTACTCTTCTCATTGAAAGGTAGCACTAAGGCTAGAGCAACTCATCTTGATAGGTTTCTCTTCATAAGTGAGATCACTTTCCAATTTTACCTCCTCCAAAGGTATAGTATCCTTCAAAGAAGTTTCTTCCATTTCTGGATGACATTTCTTATGCCGACTCACATGAAACACATTATGAACATGGTTTTATGCATCTCAATAATGTTAAGTTTCACCGTTTTATGTTGAAAGCTTTGAAGTTGCATTCGTTTGTCTTGCCATGCTGGTGCCTTTTTGTTTTAGCAATTCGTTTTCTCATGATACCCCCATGCATAGGAAGTGGGTTAGACTCAAATGTGTTGGTTATTTTCTCTTGATGCTCTCTTTCACTTCAAATATATATCTCCTATGTGAGCATCTTTGAGACTTTCAAGCCTAACTTAAAGGCATTAAAGAAAAGTACTTGTTGGGAGATAACCCAAGAGTTTGGTTGAGTCTTGGAAGTTCTTACCTCTGTAATAACCGCTCCTTATCCTTTTTGTGTCAAGTTCAACTACTTTTGTGAAGTATAGGAGTTGTGAAAAGTGGCTATCCTGGGACAGATTTTTGTGCTGTATTGTAAAAAATCGTGAGGGAGATCAGTACGTCGGAAGAAGATGAATTTGTCTGAGCTTGTTATCCAAGTTGTTACCCAACTTTAATTAGTTCTGCACTTTTTGATTTGAGCAACAGAAGTTTTTCGAAAAAATCAATCTTTACCTGCTGGTCTATTTTGACAAATTTCTGCTATCATTTGCATTTGCCTCTTACAGAAGCCTTTGTTTTGGTAGATTTCAGTTGAAGTGTGAACCTAAAGGTTTGTTGGTTTGCTTACACTAATGTTGCCATTGGAGTTTGTGTATTACCTTCTGAGGAAAGGAATTTCCAGGAGAAGGAGAAAAGGAGTCTGTAGAGTTCATCTTTGAATAGGTTAAAGTGGTGAAAACAGAAGGTTCGTGAAACCCCAATCTTTTTATATTTTTGATGTTTTTAATACATAAGGCAAGTTATGAGAGGGAACAGAGGAGGAACCGGAGGCCGAGGTGGCCAAACCCACCCCAGGCGCGGGCCCCAGCTGGCTGCACCTGGAGGTGGTGTGCCTCCCCCGAGATCCGTCTCCGCCTCGTTTCCGTATCAAAACCGTCCTTATGCTTTGAAACTTCGTAATATATACCCCCCCGGATCCCCCGAGGTTCATGCAACATGTTCTCGTCGTATTTTCGTTTTGATATGTTTCTGTCAGGAAAACTTCTCAAGTTTAGAGCACCATGGTCTCCGCCAACGACAAAGGCAAGAAGCCCGAGGAAGATGATCCTCACAAACCCAAGGAGGAGGAGATTTTGGTAGGTTATGAAGGAGACATGGAGGAGGAGAAGCAACCAGAAACCCGCACTACCGTGGAAAGCATTGGAGTGGTGGAGAAACCTACCAAGCTTAGGTGGACAGCACGGATGTCTAAGGGAAACCTCCATGTCATACCCTCTCTCCACGGTCACCTCCTCCACGTACCAAAAGACCCTTCCATACTCTTATACATGAGCGTCAATATCAACATATGCCCAAAGGGAACTTGCCCTCAGTTTGGGATATGCTTCGTTCTAACAATGCAGGGAAGGAACACTCTAAGGAGGAAGAGTGGGGAAATAATAACAAGGACTGGAATTCTAGTCCTGACATGATCATGAACCGCATTGAGCAGAACTCGGAGTTGATTCGGACTCTGACCTTTGAGATTGAGGATTTGAAGAAACTTATTGAAGAGCTTATCAAGAGAACACCGCCATCAAAGGAGTAATTCATCATAAGGTTTGGCATCCCCTTGGCTTGTTCGAATCATGGGGGAGTGCCGTGGTATCACCATCTTTATCTTTTATCTTTTACCTTTTTAGTGGATTCATATCTTTGGTAGAGAAGTTATCTTATAGGTTGGTTTTCATGTGGAAGTATCTCTCCTTTAGTTGGTTATCTATGTATCCCTTGGTGTGAGTGCATTAATGGAATATTAATGAGAAGTTTCATCTTTTACTTTTTGCACTTCTTATTTTAGTTTGCAATCTCTATTATATGATGGATCTTGTTGATCAGTATTGGCATCATTTTGGGAGCATCAAGTAAATCTAAATTTGTTTTGGCAAACCGAGCTCTGGTGAGTAGCAACACTTTTTTAGGTTTGAAAGAAAAGAGAAAAAGCTTACAGGTATTTCGTATCATTTACTTTCTTCCTTGTTGGCTCATAAGCTTAGTATTCCTTATTTAAGATCTTTTCTGTCTTCAAGGTAGATTGCATGTTTGGCTTTATTACTTATATGTTTTCTTGTTTCTTTCAGCTCTCTTGCTTGCTACCCAGCCTTGCTAGCCAAAAACCTGTTTTGAGAAGGTTTACTTCTCATGTTTCCAATCCATTTGAACCAAAGCCTATGCCATTTATGTCCACCATATCAACCTAGTAGCATTTTTGCTATTCCAAGCAAATTCTCAATCTTCATCTATCTTTCGAATTAAAAATTATTTTGTTATGTGAAAAATAGTTAGTAAAGCTCTCACGAACTTGATGGCACACCTTATTTTTCTTGCCCCTAATTGTAGAGGTCCCAACCTTTAATAAGGTAGATATCCCTGTGATTACAATGCTAGTCCCTGGATCAATGACTAGCATCCACAGTTAATATGTAATATCAAGAAACAAAGGTCATAATACAACTTTAACCAGGAATAAAATAATTTATTACATCTTACATAGCTCATTTGGCTATCTCATTACAATGCAACAGAAATAACTATAGCATGGAGTCCTTCATCTTCAAAGTGCCACAGGCAATCATGTTGGTTGTAGACTTGTAATCCTATTCAACATACCTCACTAACATCAAACAAAACTGCAACATAATAAGTTGCAGCCACAAGGGTCAATATATTTGAATTGTATTGGCAAGTTTCACTACTATGTAGCAATAAGTGGAACCTATCAATATATGCATATTTGGATAAGTAGGGTTTAGGCTCATTTGCAAAAAGCATTAGAGTTTTATCCTATCTTTTCAAAATAGTTTTGATCTTTTGACAATCTTTCTAAACTCCTTGGAAAACTCCAAGTGCTTATATTCTCTTGTTGACACCATCAAGTTTTACTTTGAGAAATTGGAATGTCGAGATCTTCCATAGCTTCAGGCCTTAGTTGCTTAGTGTTGTCCGTAACCGGGGACACGGCTAAGTACTTAGAATTTTGATCTTCTGCAGAAGTTGTACACTTTACCCACATGACACAATCTCGTCTTGACGCCACCAGTGGCCGATGGATAAGTACACACCAAATGGAGTACCAGCAGATCGAGAATGTGACAAAGTCTTTCCATAGAAGTCCTCCCAATACACAATGCTAGCTTGTATACCAGACACCAATGTAAGGATGTATTTCCAATACACAATTCTAGTTAACCTGAAGATGCCAATGCAAGGGTCTTCCACTATGTAGTTGACTAAGCCAGAGCCCATTTAGCATGTGGCTGTACACGGAAGCCACTATACGAGAAACATGTTCAGTCTCTAAGTCCCTGGGTGGTTTTCTTCTAGTGTACACACAAAAAGATAGCCATATAAACATGGTTCCCTTTGGTGCCACCTTGTCCAAAATTGAGTATCCTCATTCCACCCAGGTGGTTCATTGAGTACTTGTTTTATTATATAAAACATATATTTTTCCAACACTTCATATAATCATGATATGGTATTCCATCCCAAGTCTATAGCAGGGCTAAGCATAGTACAAATATGATGTTTTCACTAAGGAAGATGGATTTCCTAATAGGACATAGCATAGCATAATAACATAGTAGTCCTATCATGCATACTACAAAAATACCACTAAGTGTAGTGAAAATAGTAGGACATGGATGATAGTTTCACTTGCCTTATTAGTAGAGAATATTGGGTCACTCCTTGATCTTGCAACAATCACACTCTTCAAATTTTACTACAATTCAATCAAGCAAACACATATTCAAACTAACATTCAAACAATTCATCACATGAAACAATAAAATCAAGAAATGCATGCAAGCATGCAAAATATTGTTTTATTTGGAAATGTGGTTTCTAGTAGGCTCTAATCATTTTTAAATCTCCTATTGATCATTTACAAAAGTGGTAAAACCATTTAAATTCAAGGTGGTGAAAATAGTCATTTAAATCATTTTTATTTTGCTAAAATGATTTAAATCAAAGTAATATTTTGTAGGGTTAGCTAAATATATTCTTTAAACACAAATGCTAGTGTTTATGGTTAATGGGTTTAATATTAATCCATTTGCAAAAGGTTTCACCTAAATTCTATTTTTAAATCAAACAATATTTTTATTTGCTAGAAATGCCTTTAACAAAGTAATAATTTACTAAGATTCATCAAATATGTTTTCAAATCCCAAAACTTGGTGTTTAGGGTCAGAGAGTTTAAATCAATTCATTTCCCAGAGGTTTTAGTCAAAAAGCATTTTTAAACCATAATCAATATTTTTATTTAGCTAGAAATGCTTTTATTCAAAGATTTAATTCCTAATTGTCACCAAATATATTTTTAAATCTACAACTTTGTTCTTAGGGTCAGTAGGTTCAAAACAATCCATTTACAAAAGATTTTACCCTAAAAATATTTTTAGAATAAATTTTATACTCAAAATAAGCCTACATATGTTTCTACATAAACAACCAATTTTAAAGAAGAAAAAAACTAAACAAAGTGCATGGTTGGAAATTTGTTTTCCTGATTCCAATGATATAAAATTTGCAAAACTTGGACGTGTGGATTAAAAGTTATGAATTTTACAAACCTTATCACCTAATAGATCAAATTTCTTTTTTTAAAACAAACTCTGGCCATGTGGCTCTTTCTTACTGGCGCGTACCGGTTCACGCGGATCACGCTCTGGGCTGTTGGATTTAAGGCGCATCGCACGGCTCAGGATCAAATGTACCCTTTCGATTAAAATCTAATCCTACTCCTTCGATCAAGATCCAACGGACCACAGCAACCTGACAATGTACTGGCGGCAGCGGTCGGCGGCGTGCGCTCAGAGGTGACGTTGCCGATGAACTAGGACGCGAGGGAGAGAGTCAAGATGCTCACCAGACTCGCAGGAGTGTGGTGATGCTCAACGTGGTCTCTGTTTGTCGAGGGGCGCTCGGGAGTAGCGGTGATTGCTCACCGGATTTTGCGGCGGCGCCAGGTGCCTCTGTTCGTCGACGGGGGCGAGGTTACAGGCCACCAGAAGGCAAAAGGGAAGAGGCGTTAGACGCGGGAGAGTGTGGCGATCACGGGAACATCATCGAGAGGGACAGGGGAGGACGGTACTTACGGGGAGGGGTCGCCGGAGAAGTGGCAGACGATGGCGGCGTTCGGAGGTGGTCCTTGCCGATGTTCTGAAGTGCGCGCGAGCGTGTGAGTGGTACTTGGAGAAGAACAAGAATATGGGGAGCAGGCTCGTGTGCACTAGGAGGCAAGGGGAGGTCGGACGACGCCGGATTTCGCCGGAAAGGCTCGTCGGAGCAGATGGTTTGTAGCGGCCAATTGGGACAGCCTGGTTGCAGAGAGTGGACGGCGTCTGGGGGAAATGAAGAGGGGGCGTGGGCGTTTAAGGGTGCATCATCGCTGGCGAGTATTTATCGTGCATTGATGCGAATTCACCGGAATTAATCGCGGCAAAAACGGGAGGCGTGGCACTTTGCTAGTACACTTTCATGCCTCCCTCGCTCATTACCCTTCACTTACCTTGGATTGCCTTTAAGCTTCAACAAGCCTGCAGTGGAGCATTTTCTGCCTATTGTTCAGAGAGTGGAGAGAAGATTATGTGGGATTGCTGATTTCCTAAACTATGGGGGAAAATTACAGTTGGTTAAATCTGTCTTATCCTCCCTTCCCATATATTATATGAGTTGTTTTGAACTTCCTATCTCTATTAAAGATCAGCTGATTAAGTATATGAGGCAGTGCTTGTGGAGGAAGAAAACCACTGATGTTCAAGCTAGAGGTCAAGCCTTAGTTGCCTGGAATAAAGTTTGTAGACCAAAGAATCATGGGGGTTTAGGGGTGCTTGATCTTAATGTACAAAACTCAGCACTTATTTTGAAAAATTTGGATAAATTCTACAATCACAAGGATATCCCATGGGTTCATCTTGTCTAGAACACTTATTACTGCAATGGTAAACTGCCTGGACAAAGTATGGAGGCATCCTTTTGGTGGAAGGCTCATCTAAAATTAGTTGACATATTTAAAGGAATAGCAAAGTGCTCGGTGGGTGATGGAAAATCCACTCTCCTCTGGACTGATATGTGGAAAGATGAATGCCTACAGCACAAGCTTCCTCATCTTCTTTCTTATGCAAAAAATCCTCACATTTCTGTTTGTGAGTTCTTGCACACACCCAACATGCAAGATCACTTTTTTCTTCCTCTGTCACAACAAGCTTACCAGGAATTTCAATGCCTTGAGCAAATTCTCAGTGATGGAATGCAGGGAGAAACAGACAACTGGAGCTATATTTGGGGCAGTGCTATTTTTCAGTCCAAAAGGCCTATTCTTCATTATCTGGATATCAATCAGTGGAACCACATTTTTCCTGGTTGTGGAAGTCCTCTTGCCAGCAAAAACATAAGTTCTTCTTTTGGCTCTTGCTCCTTGATAGGCTAAACTCCATAAATCTTTTGAAAATGAAAAGATTCGTTCTGGCTTCATATGATTGTGTGTTCCATGGATGCACGAGGGAGGAAACTCTACTTCACTTATTTTGGGGCTATTCTTTTGCAAAAGCATGCTGGGCTAAATTTTTTCCTGCCCAAGACAATGTTCTAAATCTCTTTGAGGCGTTGACTAGTATTAAAAGCGGTCTAAAAGTCCCCTTTGCAATGGAAATCATTATCCTTGGGGATTGGGGCATATGGATGTGCAGAAACAATGAAGTCTTCAATAACAAGCATGCCTCCCTTGATGAATGGAGGGCTATTGTTTCTCAGGAATTAAGATGGGTCCTGTGTAGAATTAAGAAAAGATATTACCAGGACCTCAAAGATTGGATTAACAATAATTTAGACAGGAGATAGTTGCACATAGTGTTATCCCTCTTTGAGGTGGCTTGAAATTTGTAAATATTCGCTACTTGTAACTCTTTATGATTTATAAAAATTTCAGTGGGGTTCTTTACCCTACTGTTTTAATATAAAAAAAGGGGGGGAACGGTCGTCGTGGGGTGGAAGAGATGACTGACAGCGTGGGGTCGCGTCGACCTCGAGAGAGAGGGAGTGGCTGTGTGGGCCAAGCATCAGCGACTGCGCGGATGTGCTCGTGGGTGTTACATGCTTCGCGAGAGGGGGAGGAGTGGGCTGCGCTACTGGGCTCTAGTTGGGCCAGATGGGTTGGGTTGCTTTGTTTTTTTTATTCTGAATCCTTTTCTTTTTCCTTTTCTATTTTTCTGTTTTGATTTTTGTTCAAATAATTCAAACTCCATTTGAATTCAAACCTATACCAAACTTTGTGTATATTTTTAATACTGTTTATTAGCATATTCTAAAGTCCATTTTAGAACATTTCTTTTATTCTTTTAGGGTATATTAATTATTTAAAATAGGCCCTTGTCTTAATTCAAACAAGATTTTAATTATGTTTTCAAACTCTATTTGAAGTCTAAATTTTACAAAACATTTTTCAGTAGGTTTTATTTATACTTTAGTGCAAAATAATTCACTTTGAATTATTATTTCAAATACCTTAACAAGATTTTAATTTAAATTGGGAATTATCTTTATTTAAATAAAATTGGATAATAATCAATCCTTATGATTTTATTTAAATAATTCTTTACTCTTTTTATTAATCAATAAACTGTCATATTATTTGTTTGGCCAAGATTTAATTTTAATTTTAAATATTCCTTATTTATTTATTTCTTACTTTGTCTTATAAAATCTATATCTTTTTATTTAAAGATTCAAAATGGGTGATTTCAATTTGCATAACTTTATTTAATATTTGTTTATTTTTTTAAATCCCTTTAGGATTTATATGCTCAAGATTTGGCATGGATTTTAGATAAGGCTTTATTAGCTTTGGAAATTAATGCCCTTTTATCTTAATAAATTCATATGTTTTTATCCATGACTCCAAATTAAGTGAAACCAATTTCTATGGTTTTATAATATTCTTATTTATCATTCTTGATCATTTATAATTGTTTGTTGTTAAAAATTTTATATGGATCAAATCCATAGTCTTAGAGAGGTCTTGGAAATGAATTATTCCATTAGGGTTTTAGGGTTCTGGTTTAATTTTTCCAAGTGTTCAAATTTCAAGATACATTATTGATGAATGCATTTCACTTGATTGTAATTTTGTTTGATTCCTTTTTCATTCAAAGTTTGTTCAAGATGGGTTTTGATGTTTCCATTTGGAATCAAAAAGTTTCATTTCACCCTAAATTTCAACATTTATTTATTTTGTTTATTTATTTTTCACATTTCAAAATTTGGAAAATTTTGGGATGTGACACTAATAGACTTGAACCATTGCGTTATCGAAGTTGTATATGCTTGCATCTATACGTTGGAATTAGCAGAACCGTGCTTTCACGGGGAACGCTTTCAACATTGCACCTGTACCTTGTACTCAGTTGATATCATGCTCTTTTGTCTATGGATGTCAACGATGTGAAATAAAGAGGGAACTTGTAAGTCCATGGAGTCTGTATTTGTGTTAGAGAAACGTTTGGGCCGCTAGCCTAAGCCATGCCTATCATGGTGGTAACTTGCAGCATCACCGTAGTGAGCTATCTATGAAGCATCCTCAATAAAAAGCTATGCACATAGTAAATAAAAAGATCGCTGAGATTCTCATTGTCTGCTTTCCTTGTCATTTTGGTTACGGGATACCTCATGTACCATGTGCAAGGAGTACCCCGTTGGCGGTTCTCTATGATACACATGTACTTACAATGACAAGAACTTACAGGTAACTAAAGTTGAGTAGAATGAGGAGTGGCCCTCATATTCAAGGGACATGAGATTGCCAACTTATATTTCGTCACGCATATACTCCATCGTTGTTCACTTTAACCTTAACCATCTCAAGATGCCTATGATAGGGGCAATGAGGGCTTAAAGCTAGTAAGTACCATAATCTCTTCGAAGCTCTTTATGACTTGTAATCCCTGCTTACCTCTATAAAGGGAGCTTTCTCCTATTTCCAAGTTGAGTCAGTAAACCTACTCCCTCTCTATCTCCAGCAAGAATTTGAGTTGTTGTGTTTCGAGCATTCATATGGTTATTTATTCAATCATGTTCTTTATCTTCCTTGTTTACACAAAACTCTTATCTATTAAGTATTACTTTGAAAGCCTTCACTGAAAAACCTTTTTGAGAAAAGAGTTCTCCTATTAGAAAACTTCCACAAAAGCTTTATTTGTGAGACTGTTTGCCAGCTGTTCTCTGAAAAAGAACAAGAGTTTTCCAATTCCAATTATGATTTATCTTTATGCGTATCTATTGTGTCTCCTCTACTTGTTGCAAGCTAAGTTATATAATGGTGAGTTGCTTTCTTCTATGAGTTGTGCAATGGTAAGTGTGATGCTTCTTGTCCGTATTATTTTATCGACACTTCACTCCATAAACCTATGGACATGTTTACTTAGCTCAGTTTTCGCTCGTGTAAGATCCCTCCTTTTATGAAGGTAAGGATCACTGTGATTGCAATGCTAGTCCCTGGAACAATGCTAGCATCCACAGTTTAAGATGAAGTACACACAAACAAAGGTCATTATTACAAGTCATTCCAGAGACAAACATAGTCTTTTACAAACTCCATGGCCACAGGCATAATACAAGAGTTCAAATATGTAATAAGATAAATAAGTCTTCATCTTCATGTGCCACAGGCAAGCATGTTGAGTTTAGACTCATAACCCCTAATCACCATTAGAATAACCTGCAACATCACAAGTTACAGCCACAGTGGGTCAATACATTGGAATAGTATTGGCAAGTGATACCTTAGTAGAATATTGGTAGACTAGATACTATATGCATTTTGGCTAAGTGTAGCTTAGGCTTGCTTTTCTCAAAATAGGTTTTACCTATTAGTTGAAAACACTAATAAACATTGAGGTCCTTCACCCTTGTTCACCCACAAGTTTTTACTTAGAAATTGGGATGAGGAGATTCTTGATAGCTTCCATGTCTTGATTCTCAAGTTGTCCTTTTCCAGGGACATGGCTAAGTACTTAGATTCTTCCATCTGCAGAGGTTGTGCACTTTCCCCACAATCCTTGGTTTTCACCAAGACAGGACCTTTCAGAAGCCTTCCCTTAGACCAAATGGACGCGTTCCAACCTATCATCCCACTACCACCAACTGTCCAAATGGCTAAGTTATTGCAACCTATGTGATCCAGGCAGAGCCCATATTGCCAAGTGGCTGCACTAGAAGCTTCTTAACATATGGCATCTCAAATCCCTTTGTTCCTGGGTGGCTTTCCACAAGTGAGATACACAAGGTAAGCCATAGAAATGGGCCTTGTGTAACCACTCAACATAACCCATCCTTTCCATTCCACCCAGGTGTTTCATTCACTTAGTTGTTTCATTAAGCAAAAACATAAGTCCTTGACATAGAAATATTTTCTCATAGCATGAATATATAACCACCCTTGGTTGCTACTAGCTAGGCTAAGCATGGAATTGATAAGAATCTTAACTTAGAAATTTCTAGGAATTCTACAACTACTAGGATTTCCCAAGCATAGCATATATAGATCAAAATATCCGTGCAAGACTTAGCAAAATATTTCTAATGCATAGTTGAAAAGCATAGGGATACAATCATGTAGCACCACTTGCCTTGGTAGTCTGGAGAGTAGTAACAATCCTCACAATGACAATCACTATTAGCACCAAAATCTACACATAAAATAATGGCACAAAATCACATACACAATATATACAAACAAAAATACATGAATGTATGCAATATGCCTTGTGATGATTTTCTACACCAAACAAGACAAGTGCACAAGACTGAATCATAAACAAGTCCAAAACTTGACAAATAAACTTTATTTGATTAGCAAAAACTTTTCCAAATAATTAATATACACATTTTATGCCTACAAATGTTTTTGCAAAAACAACCACTTTCACAGAGGAAAAACATTAAACACATTGCATAAACAGAAAGGTCTTTCTCTCCTGATTCCAATGATATAAAATTTGTCAAATTTGGACATGGGAATCAAAAGTTATGAATTAAACAAGTTTAAACATCTAATAGATATAAAATCTGATTTTAAATCTAAGAACTGGCCACGCGGCGCGCTCTGATTGGATGGTACCGCTTCGCGCTGGATCGCGCTTGCGCATCGTCAGATCTACTTAAAACCAGCGGCTCAGATCTTCCCGTACCTCTTTGCCTGGCTTCTAATATAAACCAATGGATCTATATCCAGTGGATCAAATATCTCTGACTCTAAACTGGCGGCGCTCATGGGAACAGTGGCGGCGACGGATCTGCCGGCGATGGTGCGGTGATTCTAGCGAGGGCTGGGGGCATTGGTGAAGCTTACCGGCGTCGCAAGGTTGCGAGGAAGCTCCAAATGTTGTTGGTGTGGACAGGGGCAAGCTGTTGTGGCCATGTGAGCTCGTCGGAGTCGGGGACAGCGTCGGGCTTAGGTGGACGGCGACGTTGGCGACATTCTGATCCGCCCTAACACAAACGGAAGGCATCAGCGTGTGCACATCGATCAGGCGAACATGTTAGGGTCAAGGGGAAGGCACGGGGCGGTCGAACCTCACCAAAATTTCTTGGCGGAGTTGGAGAGGGCGTCGGGAGTTTGCGGTGCTCGACGGCTTCGATGACCTAGGGCAGTACAAGTCGAACCAAAGGTGTCAAAATAAGTGCAAGATGATTGCGAAGCAGCTTGCGTGAACCAGAAAGCAAGGCGTGTTCGGAACTCACCGTGATGGCTCGCCGGAGTGGTTCGGGACAGCGGCAGCGCGAGCTCGATTGTGGACAGCCTAGCAGCGCTCTGTGGTTGGTGAGTGAGGGGAATGGAGCGGAGTGAGGAGGGGTTTAAGTAGTCGGGGCGAGAGAGGGAGTTATGCCTGCAGTAACGCGTAATCAAGCGCGAGATCGTCGGGAAGAAACGGCCGCGGCGGAGCTGGACGTGGGCGTGATTTGGGGACGAAGGGGTGACGTGGAGGTGGGTCCGGGGCGTCAGCGAGAGGGGGGTGCTCGCGTGGGTGAGAAACAGAGGTAGAGTGAAACCCCGGGTGGGCTGGTTGTTGGGCTGGATCCAGTGTTGGGCCAAATTGGCAACGCTGACCCTTTTTATTTTCTTTATTCCTTTTCTATTTCTGTTTTGATTTTTTGGATTCATTTTCAAATGAATTCAAATGCAATTTGAATTCAAATATTTTCTGGATTTTTGTAGAGTGTAACACTCATATTTTTGGGTATAAAACCAAGTGTTCTCTCAGTACTTGCTCGGTCCCTTTGAATAATCAGAATAAATAGTGCCATAGCACTTGATTTGAATAATTTTTGAAGAGGGTTTCAAAACCATGTTTGTTTTGTAGATTTTAATCCAAACTCCAACATTCAACCAAAACAACATGAGAGCAAGCAAGGCTTGGTTTTAAAACAAATAATCTCTCAATTGAGAATGGTTTTTTCTTTAATGGTTACTCACATAAAATAATGAGCATCAGATGCTCCTGTTTTTGAATTGGTTTTGAAAAGGAACCCTAAATGATCATGGATGCATGGATGATATGCATGAGTTTTGAAACATGATTTTAGGGATGTTACAAATCTAACCCCCTTAAGGTGAATCTCCCCCTCGAGATTCGGGTTGGCTAGCAAATAGGTGAGGGTGGTCTTTCCCAAGATCATCTTCTCTTTCCCATGTTGCTTCTTCTTCGGAATGATGGTTCCATTGAAATTTGAAGAATTTGATAGTCTTAGTCCAATTAACTCTTTCTGCAGTCTCAAGAATCTTGATAGGCTTCTCCTCATAAGTGAGGTCACTCTCCAATTGAACCTCTTCCAAAGGTATAGTATCCTTTAAAGAAGTCTCTTCCATTTCTGGATGGCATTTCTTAAGCTGACTCACATGAAACACATTATGAACAGCAGATAGTGATTCTGGCAATTCAATCTCATAAGCTACTTCTCCTTTACAACTCAGAATCTTGAATGGTCCAACATATCCTAGGACCAATTTACCTTTGACACCAAACCTCTTCACTCCACGAAGTGGTGACACTCTAAGATAAGCTCTATCACCCACTTCATAGGTGACTTCTCTACGCTTAGGATCTGCGTAACTCTTCTGTCGGTGCTATATCTTCAATCTGTCCTTAACTAGCTTGACTTTCTCTTCAGCCTCTTTGATTAGTTCTGGTCCGAACAAACTTCTTTCTCCCACACCATTCCATAGCAATGGGGTGGTACAATTACTCCCATAGAGAAACTCAAATGGTGCCATCTCAATACTGGCTTATAGCTATTATTGTAAGAGAATTCTGCGTAAAGCAGTCTTTCATCCCAACTGGCTCATAGTCTAGAGCACATGCTCTCAACATATCTTCAAGAATCTGATTGGTCCTTTCTGTTTCTCCATCAGTTTGAGGGTGAAAAGGAGTGCTGAATTCCAACCTCGTTCCCAATGACTCGTGTAGTTGCCTCCAAAAATGAGAAGTGAATTGAGTTCCCCTATCAGACACAATACTCTTTGGTACTCCATGTATACATACAATCCTACTCATATAGATCCTGGCTAACTTAGCACTTGTATAGGTTGTCTTCATGGGTATGAAATGAGCCACTTTAGTTAAGCGATCCACTACTACCCAGATAGAATCATATCCTGACCTGGTCCTTGGCAATCCGGTAATGAAATCCATACCAATCTTGTCCCACTTCCAATCAGGAATGGGTAGTGGTTGTAACAATCCTGCTGGTTTCTGATGTTCCGCTTTCACTCTACTACATACATCACACAAAGCAATATGTTTGGCGATGTCCTTCTTGAGATTATTCCACCAAAATCTTTCTTTCATATCCATGTACATTTTGGTGTTACCCGGATGAATGGAATATGGTGAGTTGTGGGCTTCTTGTAAAATCAGTTTCTGAAGCTCTAGATCTTGTGGAACACAGATACGTTTTCCATACCATAAAGTACCATGTTCATCTTCATGGAATCCTTTGGCTTTTCCCTTTCCAATCTTTTCCTTAATCTCTTCAATTTCCCTATCTATCTTTTGGGCTTCCTTGATTTTGTCCAACAAAGTGGGTTGAACATCTAAAGACATGAGATGTCCCTCTGGAACAATATCCAATCTGAGATCTCTCAACTGGGCACACAGATCATCTGGCAATTCTCCCTTAGTAAGGCCATTCACAAAAACTTTACGGCTTAGAGCATCCGCTACAACATTTGCTTTACTGGGGTGGTATTGCAGACTCAAGTCATAGTCCTTGATGAGTTCTAGCCATCTTCTTTGTCTCATGTTAATTTCTTTCTGGGTGAAGATATACTTCAAACTCTTGTGATTTGTGAACACTTCACGTCACTTTCCCAAAAGATAATGTCGCCATGTTTTGAGTGCATGGACAACAGAGGCTAACTCTAAATCATGAGTAGGGTAGTTTACTTCATGAGTTTTGAGTTGTCTCGAGGCATAAGCCACAACTTTCCCTTCTTGCATAAGTACTGCACCTAATCCATGATGTGATGCATCACAATACACTTGGAAATCTTTCTCCAAATCTGGCAAACATAAGACTGGTGCAGTCACTAGTCTCTTCTTCAGTTCATGGAAACTGAGTTCACATACTTCAGACCAAGCAAATTTCTTGTCTTTCTTTAGCAACTCTGTCATTGGCTTAGCTACCTTGGATAAATTCTCGATAAATCTTCTGTAGTACCGGCCAAAGCAAGGAAACTACGAACCTCTTTCACTGACTTAGGAGACTCCAATTCAGTTACAGCTAAAACTTTAGCAGGATCAACTGCTACACCATCACCTGACACAATGTGTCCAAGAAAACCAACTTCATTTAACCAAAATTCACACTTTCCGAATTTGGCATACAGCTTATGCTCTGTAAGCTTCTCAAGTATCAAACGTAGATGTCCTTCATGCTCTTGTTTGCTCCTGGAGTAGATCAAAATGTCATCGATAAAAACGACAACAAACTTGTCAAGGAACTCCATGAACACTTTGTTCATCATGTTCATGAAATAAGCTGGTGCATTGGTCAAACCAAATGTCATCACGGTATACTCATACAATCCATACCTTGTGGTGAAAGTTGTCTTAGGTATGTCTTGTTCCCTTATCTTGAGCTAGAAGTAACCTGATCGGAGATCAATCTTTGAGAACACACAAGCTCCTTCTAACTGATCAAACAAGTCATTGACTCTAGGCAAAGGGTATTTGTTCTTGATAGTCACCTCATTGAGTGAACGGTAATCTATGCATAACCTTTAACTTCTATCTTTCTTTTCCACAAACAAAACTGGTGCTCCCCAAGATGAAGAACTGTTCTCCAAGTTGCTTCTTGAGTTCCTTCAGTTCATCAACTAACATCTTGTATGGTCTATTTGCTATTGGTCCGGAACCTGGTAGCAAATCGATCAAAAATTCCACATCTCTATCCGGTGGCATTCCTGGCAATTCTTTCAGAAATACATCTGGATATTCACACACAATAGGCACACTGTCTATGCTAACCCCCTTAAGAGAACTTAGCTTACTCCTTTTTGCTTCAAAGTTGGTCTTGAATCTGATCCTTTTGTTTTCTAGAGTTGTGAGTGAGACAGTATGGTTGGCACAATCTATCACTCCCTTGTGCTTAGTCATCCAGTCCATTCCCAAAATAACATCCAATCCTTGGGAGTTTAGGATTATCAGGTTAACGGGAAACTTATACTTCCCAAACTCTATGACTAGATCATGACATCCTGAATTCACTACCATTTCTCCGCCAGGAGAACTTACTTTTATAGGAGACCTAATAGTTTCTATCGGTAGTTCATTTCTTTCAACAAATGCTCTTGATATGAATGAATGAGATGCACCAGTATCAAAGAGAACAAATGCTGGGATAGAATTGAGTTTGAACTTACCAGCAACAGCATCAGGTTCCTCATAGATCTCTTCCACATTGATGTGGTTCACTTGTCCCTTTTGAAAAGGGTTGGGCTTGTTGGGTCCTTCAACTTTCTTTTCTGGGCATTCATTTGCATAACGCCCCATCTTCTTGCACTTGAAACATTCAACCTGACTAAGATCCTTCTTGACAGGCTGGCTTCCACTGCCACTTCCACTTCCATTGTGGTGGCTCTTATATCCACCCTTGTGATTCTTGTACTCATCGTTGTCATGACTACGGTGGTGCTTGTTGTCATGATAACGGTTGTGGTTGTGGTGCTTGTTGTACTTCCCATGCTTGTGGGATCCAGAACTACCACTATCATCATAATGGGAACGCTTGTGAGACGATCCCGAGTTGTGCTTATTAGAGTGCTTCCTCTTCCTGCTTTCAACTTGTTTCATTTTGCTCTCCAAAATAGCAGCCTTGTCAAAAAGAGACTGGTATGTGGGAACATAGTCCACAGCTATCTGCAGGTTCAATTCATCATTCAATCCTTCAAGGAATTTTTCCTTCCTCTTAGCATCAGTGTCAACTTCATCCGGTGCATATCGCGCCAGATTGTTGAACTCCTCAATATATTCAGCCACTTAGTGCATGTTGCTTCAAGTTATGGAACTCTTTCTTCTTCAAACTCATCACTCCGGATGAGATGTGAGCAGTACGGAAACCATCTTCAAAGATAGCCCATGTCACGTCCGCAACGGGAGTGGTGATCTGGAAGTTATCCCACCAAGTGGCTGCTGGTCTTCAAACAAGTGTGCTGCAAACCTGACTTTCTCTTCATCAGTAGAGCCAACAGTTACCAAATCCTTGTTCACAGAGCGTAGCCAATCATTCGCCACCATAGGATCAGTAGTTCCTGAGAACTTTGCTGGTCTCAGCCTTAAGAACCTGGTAAGCATGTCAAAACCTAGTGGGTTGTTCTGATTGTTGTTGTTGTTATTATTATTGATGTTGTTGTTGTTGTTGTTGTTGTTCTGATTCTGTATGAACGTGGTGATCATTTGCATCAGTTGCGTGTGAGCTGTCATCATCTACAGCATCTCAGGGGTGATGTTGTTGTTGTTGGGGTTGGGATTGGCACGTCGGGGAGGCATCTGTGGTTTTCAATAAGGATAAGAATGAGATACCCATAGATGCTAACATGCACAATACATCACATAACAAACCACAATCATGCATCATAGTAGTAAAAAGTTCAACAACATGGACAACAAGTTTTTGTAGAAGTAAACACACCAATAGCAAGCCATCCACATGTTGGATGGTCATTGTGACTCAATACTCAAAAGCATGGTAAATAAATGGTAAATGAGTAGTCGTCACTACTCCTCTGCATCAACCTCCTCATCAACAAGTGTAAGACCTGCATTCTCCATAGCGGTCTTGTACTCCTCGACATTGGTGGTAAAGGTCTCTACCTTGGCTTTGAGAGCCCTCTTATGTGCGCGAAGCCTCTCAATCACACCTTGCTGATGCTCGAGCTCGAAGTCCTTGGCCTCTAGTTCTGCAGTCATGTCTCGAATCCTCTTGTTCCTATCTTGGACTCTCTTCTCTTGACTTTTGAACTTTCCATACTGACTCTCAAACTTGGCCTCCATTTCTTTGACTATCTCATCTTGTTCCGCGAAGAGCTTGTCCTTCTCACGAAGTTGCACCTAGAGTTCGTCATTGCTGAGCATGACGTTGGTCCTATCAGTATCTAGGTGCCTAAGAAGAACCTCTAAGTCCTGGAGGTATAGACGAATAGGCTCTGCCGTCTCTCTAGCAGTATCTTTGAAGTCAATGGCCTCACCATCCTCATCACGTCTACCGAAGACGTGGAAGTAAGTACCTCTAATCTCTCAAGAGTGTATCCCTAGTAACCTTCCAAGAAAATCCTGCATGACTACCTCTAGGCCTCTCTCCTTGTCATCATGCATGAGCTTGAAGATGATTGCCTCCGTGGTAGGCTCTGTCTAGCATCGTGGCTTATTAACCTTGAAGCCCCAAAGGTCTTTCCTCTCAAACTTGGTGAGGGGAAGCATCATGATGGTAAGACGTGGGAGATTGAGCAAACTAGTGAGCTTAATAATACTAGAGCCAAAACGAGTTCCCTTGAACTCTTCAGCCATGCTGATAGTAACATGAGGCATCTATTTTATAAGATAGAAAAAGTTAGAATCAACACAATTAAATGATAAATCACAAGACAAGGCATCACATGCATATCTTTGGAAATCAAAACACACAAGTCATGGCATACATGGATCCATTACAAACAACCAAGGTTCAACTTATTTTAAACAACATTTGGGAAATAAAATGATAAGTGTGGTGGTCCAACTAACGAAGTACGTTACAATCCCATCTCACTTTCCAAGTTGGCTAACAGGGCATCACTAGAGGCAATATGCCTATCTAGATCACATGACTCCATTGCTAAATCTATGATGTCCTTCCTTAAACTTTGGTTGGTAGCCTCTAACTCTTGGGTATGTTTCTTTTCTTCCTTAATGTAAGATCCCTCCTTTATAAAGGAAAAGGATCCCTGTGATTGCAATGCTAGTCCCTGGATCAATGCTAGCATCCATAGTTTAAGATGAAGTACACAGAAACAAAGGTCATTATTAAAGTCATTCTAGAGACAAACATAGTCTTTACAACTCCAAGGCCACAGGCCTAGTACAAGAGTTTGAATAAGTAAATAAACAAAAATTCTTCATCTTCATGTGCCACAGGCAAACATGTTGAGTGTAGACTCATGACTCCTAATCCTCATCAGAGTAACCTGCAACATCACAAGTTACAGCCAAAGTTGGTCAATACATTGGAATAGTATTGGCAAGTGATACCTTAGTATAATATAGGTGGACTAGATACTATATGCAATTTGGCTAAGTGTAGCTTGGCTTGCTGTGCTCAAAATAGGTTTTTCCTATTAGTTGAAATCACTAAGTTTTTCTTTGTCAAAACTTTTCCCAAGGAGCCACCAATAGACATTGAGGTCCTTCACCCTTGTTGACCCACAAGTTTTTACTTAGAAATTGGGATGAGGAGATTCTTGATAGCTTCCATGTCTTGATGCTCAAGTTGTCCTTTTCCAGGGACATGGCTAAGTACTTAGATTCTTCCATCTGCAGAGGTTGTGCACTTTCCCCACAAGCCTTGATTTTCACCAAGACAGGACCTTTCAGAAGCCTTCCCTTAGACCAAATGGACGCGTTCCAACCTATCATCCCACTACCACCAACTGTCCAAATGGCTAAGTTCTAGCAACCTATGTGATCCTGGCAGAGCCCATATTGCCAAGTGGCTGCACTAGAAGCTTCTTAACATATGGCATCTCAAATCCCTTTCTTCCTGGGTGGCTTTCCACAAGTGAGATACACAAGGTAAACCATAGAAATGGGCCTTGTGTAACCACTCAACATAAACCATTCCTTCCATTCCACCCAGGTGTTTTATTTACTTAGTTGTTTTATTAGGCAAAACACAAGTCCAAAGACTTAGAAATATTTTCATCATAGCATGTATATTTCACCACCCTTGGTTGCTACTAGCTAGTCTAAGCATGGCATAGACAAGCATCTTAACTTAGACATTTCCTAGCAATTCTACAACTACTAGGATTTCCCATCATGGCATATAAGCAAAATATAACATGCAAGACTAGCAAAATAATTCTAATGCTTAGTAGAAAACATAGGGATAAAAATATCATGAAGCACCACTTGCCTTGGTAGTTTGGAGAGTAGCTACACTCCTCATAATCACAATCACTATTGGCACCAAAATCTACACAAAGAATCATAGCCACAAATCACATACAAAACATATACAAACAAAATATATGAATGCATGCAATATGATATGTGATGATTTTTAAAACTCAACAAAGCAAGTGTACAGTACTGGTTCATAAACAAGTTAAAACTTGCCAAACAACATTTATTTAAACCTCAAAACATTTCTCAAACCATTCATATACTCAATTTAGCCCTACACATGTTTCTGTAAATAAAACCATTTTAACAGAAGCAAAACATTAAAGACATTGCATAATTAGAAAGGGCTTGTTCTCCTGATTCCAATGATATAAATTTTTTCAAATTCTAACGTCGAAATCAAAAGTTATAGCTAAAACAAATTCAAACATCTAATAGATTCAAATTCTGTTTTTTAAATCTAATTCATGGCCACGCATCACGCTCTGATTGGCGCGTACCGGTTCGCTCAGGATCGCGTCTGTGAGCCGTTAGATCTACTTAATCTGCACGGCCCAGATGTACTCGTAACACTTCGATAAGTGATCTAATTTCACGCGCTGGATCCAGATCCAGCGATCACGATCAACGACCACGGATGGGCGGCGCTGGCGGTAGCTCTTGGCGGCGGCGTGCTAAAGGGGGTTCTAGGGTCGTTGGAGGCTCTTACCAGAACCGTGGCGATGCACTGATGCTCAACCTGGCGACGGCTTGGCAAGGGGCGCACGGACACGGCTGCACGGGATCGTCGGAGTTGCTGTCAGCGTCGGGCTCGGGCGGATGACGACGTTGGCAACGCTCTTGGTCACACTAGAATGCACAAACGGCATCAGGAGATGTGCAAGACTACAGAGAACACGATCGTGTGAATCAGAGGCAGAGGGGAACAAGGAGCTCACCGAATTTAATCGCTGGAGTTGAGGACATCGTCGGAACCTTGCTGTGCTTGTCGAAGACGATGACCTGGGGCGGTATAGAAGGAACCAACAATGTCAGTAGGTGCACAAGGAAGTGGCGAGGCTGTCTGCAAGAACCAGAGGGAGATGGGCGCACGGGGCTCACCGGAATCGGTCGCCGGAGTGATCTCTGTTTGCGGCGGTGCGAGGAAGATTGCGGGCAGCCTGGGGGCGCTTTGTGCTCGGAGTCTGGGGGAAATGGAGAGGGGGAAAAGGGGGTTTAAGTAGGCAAGGCGGAGGCGTGATTTACTCCTGCAATCAACGCGAATTGACGAGCGAATCAAACAGGAAATGCACGGCGCGATTTGGGGAAGAACACGTTGCGGGGGGTGGAGACGACGACGCCGTGTGGGCTGCGGCTGTCAGCGAGAGAAACAGAGGGGGAGTGGGTCCTGTCTGTCAGTCACTCGGCGGGTGCGGGTCTGAGTGAAGAAAACGGTTTGCGGGGTGGGGTTTGCTAGGCTTAGCTGGGCCAGTTGGGCCAGATTCGTCTGAAAGCTTATTTTTTTCCTTTTAACCTTTTTCTTTTTCTGTTTGGTTTTTCTGAAATGAATTTCAACTCCAAAACAAATGAGTTTGAATTCAAATCTTCTCTAGGTTTTTATACTGCAAACCTTGCAGTCAAATGTGTGTCAAACACTACTTTTTAATTAAAACACTTTGATCAAATGAAAATAAAAATAAAACCAAGCTTTATGTGATATATACAATAGGCATAATATTTGTTTTATTTACTCACACTAGTGGAAACGAGGTCTTTTGTTGATCCCGAAAAAGGGCTTTAACACCGGTTCTTCTACGAACCGGTGTTAAAGGGGGGGCCATACCAGCGTGGCCCCTGCGGCAAAAAAGGAGCCCCCCTTTAACACCGGTTCATGCCACGAACCGGTGTCAAAGGTCCCTGCAGCAGTGGCCCGCGCACCCCGCCCCCCTTTAACACCGGTTCGTGGCATGAACCGGTGTTAAGGGGGGGGCTATATAAGACACACACCCCACTCTTCCATTCTTTCACATTTTGAAGCCTAGCAAGAGGGTGTGAAGAGTGCTAGTTTGTATTTTTTTCATATGCACAAGAGGTGTTCGGTGAAATGCCCGAGAGCTCAAAATAAGTTTTCTTGTTGCTCTTTCCGTCTTGGTCGAGGTCGGCAACTATAGTTTCATGTGTCGTTGATGTACTATATATATAAATGGTCATCTCCCTATTATTTTTTGATATATACTACATATTAATGCAGATGAACCGGCAATGGATGTACGGTGACCGCCGCACTTCCGAGTACATTACGGTCCTCCAAAATTTCATCGTTGTGGCTAATGCAAACCATGGTCACAATGGTTTTATGTGCTGTCCGTGTGTTCACTGTCAGAACAAGAAAGACTACTCAAATACCAGAACCATTCACGCCCACCTGCTTCGATCCGGTTTCATGCCCAGCTATAATTGTTGGACCAAGCACGAATAAAAAGGGGTTGGGATGGAAGACAACGAAGAAGAAGAGGATGATGACAACTATCATAATATGTATCCTGAATATGATGATAATGCAACGGGGGTAGATAATGAAGATCAAGAGGGAGCAGATGGGCCCGCTGATGACGATCTTGGTCGGGCCATTACTGATGCAAAGGAAGAATGTGAAACTGAAAAGGAGAAGGAGAAGCTGGAGCAGATGTTAAAGGATCACAAAACATTGTTGTATCCAACTTGCGAAGATGGCCACAAAAAGCTAGGTGCCACACTGGATTTGCTGCAATGGAAGGCGAGAGAATGGTGTGGTGACGGTAGCATTTTCAAAGTTGTTGGTAAAAATGAAGAATCTTCTTCCAAGAAATAATGAGTTTCTGACGGTACATACCAAGCAAAGAAGGTTATGCGCCCTCTAGGATTAGGCGTGCAGAAGATACATGCCTGCATTAATGATTGCATCCTCTATCGCGGTCGAAATGCGATAATTTGGATGCATGCGGTATGCACCTTTGCGGTATAAGATCGACGAGGCGATCTGGCGATGTTGGCGAGGCCCCTAGGAAGAAGGTTCCGCCAAGGTTATGTGGTATGCTCCTATAATACCACGGTTAAAATGTCTCTTGAAATAAAGAGCATGCCAAGTTGTTGCGATGGCACATGGAAGACCGTAAGAAAGACGCGATGTTGAGACACCCGCTGATGGGTCACAGTGGAGAAAAGTCGGCGAGAGTACGGACTTCGCCGTGGCGCTAAGGAACTTAAGGTTTGGTCTAAATACGGCATGAATCCTTTTGTTGAGCGAGCTGCAGTCCACAGCACCTGCTGTGACCCTATGTATCTATAACCTTCCTCCTTGGTTGTGTATGAAGAGGAAGTTCATTATGATGCCAGTGCTCATCCAAGGCCCGAGGCAACCCGGCAACGACATTGATGTGTACCTAAGGCCATTAGTTGAAGAACTTCTACAGCTGTGGGACAAACCAGGTGTACGTATGTGGGATGAGCACAAAGGGGATCCATTTGACCTACGAGCATTGCTTTTTGTAACCATCAATGATTGGCCTGCTCTTAGTAACATTTCAGGGCACACAAACAAGGGATACAATGCATGCACACACTGTTTAGATGATACTGAAAGTGTATATTTGGATACATGTAAGAAGGTTGTGTACCTAGAGTATCGCCGATTTCTTTCGAACCTGCATCCAGTAAGAAAGAAAGGCAAGCATTTCAAACGTCTGGCAGAACCCCGGAGGAAGCCTGTCCTCCGTACCGGTGAGGAGGTATTTGGTATGGTCAAGGACCTAGAAGTAATCTTTGGAAAAGGTCCTGGCAGTCTATCTGTTCCGAATGACGATGCTGGACACGCGCCCATGTGGAAGAAGCAATCTATATTTTGGGACCTACCCTATTGGAAAGTCTTAGAGGTCCGCTCTTCAATCGACGTGATGCACGTGACGAAGAATGTTTGCGTGAACCTGCTAGGCTTTCTAGGAGTGTATGGGAAGACAAAAGATACACCGGAAGCACGGCATGACCAACAACGTCTGAAGGCCCCTGAAGAGCCCATGCATCCTGAGAACGAGAAGGGTAAACGATGCCACTTAACTCCTGCCAGCTACGCTCTTATCAAAGCAGAGAAGGAAATCTTTTTTGAATGTCTGAGCAGTATCAAGGTCCCGTCTGGCTTCTCGTCGAATATAAAGGGAATAATAAATATGGCAGAGAAAAAATTCCAAAACCTGAAGTCTCATGACTGCCACGTGATTATGACACAATTGCTTCCGATTGCATTGAGGGGGCTTCTACCTGAAAATGTTCGAGTACCCATTGTGAAGCTATGTGCATTCCTCAATGCAATATCTCAAAAGGTAATCGATCCAGAAAGCCTACCAGGGTTACAAACAGATGTGGCCCAATGTCTTGTCAGCTTTGAGTTGGTGTTCTGTAGGGTCCCCAACCTTTAATAAGATTGAGCCCCCTGTGTTTACAATGCTAGTCCCTGGATCAATAGCTAGCATCCACAGTTCAGATGTAATATCAAGAAACAAAGGTCATAATACAACTTTATAACCAGGAATAAAATAGTTTTATTACATCAAACATAGCTCATTGGCTATTTACATTACATTGCAGCAGAATAACTATAGTCATGGGTCCTTCATCTTCAAAGTGCCACAGGCAGACATGTTGGTTGTAGACTTTGTAATCCTAATCAATCAATGTTCACTAAAATCAATCAAACCTGCAACATTACAAGTTACAGCCACAAGGGTCAATACATTTGAATTGTATTGGCAAGTGATACTTTGGTAGTATAGTGGAGTCTATCATCTATATGCATTTGGCTAAGTGGAGTTGAGGCTTGCATTGCTCAAAATAGATTTTTCTTATCATTTTTGAAAACACTAAGTTTTGTTTGGCAAAAACTTTCCAAGACATCTACTAATCAAAGACTGGAGATCCACTCAGGGCATCTACCAATCAAAGACTGAAGATTTGCTTGGCAAAAACAATTTTCCTCAATCTAAGATTTTGAGATCCTTGTACCAAGCCATCTCTCCATCAAAGATTGAAGAATTTCACACAACCCTTGTTCACCCACAAGTTTTAATGTAGAAATTGGAGTGATGAGATTCTTGATTGCTTCCATGTCTTGATGCTCAAATTGTCCTTTACCAGGGACATGGCTAAGTACTTAGGTTTTTCACTCTGCAGAGGTGGTGCACTTTCCCCACAAGACTTGGTTTCCCAAGACAAGATCCTTCAGTAGCCTTTCCTTAGTCAAATGGACGCGTTCCAACCTATCATACACTACCACCCACTGTCCATAAGACTAAGTTCTAGCATCCTAAGATCATGGCAGAGCCCATAATGCCAAGTGGTTGCACTTGAAGCTTCTCAACATTTGACATCTCAAATCTCTTTGTTTCCTGGGTGGCCATCCACAAGTGAGATACACAAGGTTCACCAGTACCAATGGCCTTGTGTAACCACTCAACATAACCATTCCATCCATTCCACCCAGGTGATCCATTAATCTTTAGTTGTTTTATTAAACAAAACACAAGTCCTCAGACTTAGAATATTTTTCATAGTGTGAATATATTCCACCCATGTTTTCTATTAGCTAGGCTAAGCTTGGTAGTAATAGGATTCTTAACTTAGGAAAATCCTTCTAAGGATTCAACTACTAGGTTTCTTATAGCAAGGTTTATACTTAGCTAAATAAAAACCATGCAAGTTTTACTTGGCAAAAACACTAATGCATAGTGAAAATAATGGGACATAAGATATGAAGCATCACTTGCCTTTTTGGTAGAGGGTATAAGTTCACTCCTTGTCCTTGCAACAAACTCACTCTTCAAGTCACTACAACAATCAAGCAAGGCACAAACTCAATCTACCAATCAAGCAAAACAACACACACAAACAAAAATAACAAAGTCAAAGAATTGCATGCAAGCATGCCAAGCTTTGCTTTGTTTGCAAAAGTGGTTCCTAGTGGGTCATAGACATTTGGGTACATCTAAGTCATGCATAAGCATGCAAAGGTTGGTTCTATTGTAGGGATGGTCTTCACTAGGCTTCTAAACTTTGTAGGTTCCAAATTGGTCATTTACCAAAATGGCAAAGTCATTTGCAAAAGGGTTTCTATTAGATTCCTAAACTTTGTAAGATCCAAATTGGTCATTTACCAAAGTGGCAAAGTTGTTAGCAAAAGGTTTCACCTCAAAACCATTTTCAAAACAAGGCACCTTTTTGGTCATTTTATGTGGTGAAGAAATATGTCTACTAGGGTTTTAGTCTATAGGGTTCACCAAATGAGTTGCTATTGCAAAACTTGGTGTCTTGGGTCAGTAGGTTTGGTTCAAAACATTTTCTCCAAAGTTTTCTTTATGAAAGCATTTTCATAAACAAAACAAATAGTTTTAGTTAGCTAGAAATGGACTAAACTAATTAATCCATCCTATTCTTTTCCAAAATCACTTTCCAAACTATGGGTTGGTTCCTAGGGTCAGTAAGGTCACAACAAACTAAATTGCAAAAGTTTTAACCCTAAAATCATTTTAAATGATTTTTCTAATGTTAGCAAGCACACAAAAGAATCTACAAAATCAAACAAGCTAACAAATACTATTTGCTAAACTAAGGGTAGGGTTGGCTAGGGCTTGTCTTGCTGATTCCAACGACATCAAATTTGTAAAATTTGGACGTGTGGATCAAAAGATACATGGGTTTGAAATTGGCAAAAGTTTCTGTTTTCAAATTCTAATTCAGATCTAATACTGGCCACGCGGCGTGTTCTTACTGGTCGATACCGGTTCGGCCAGATCGAGTGATGCGGTGCGTTAGATCTAAATTGGATCGTGCGGCTTAGGTAGCGTACCTCTTCGGCGTTAAGTGAACTAATCGTGTCCGATGGATCTGCATCTAACGGTCGCTTGCTTGACCTAAAGGCGAGCGGCGGCGGCTTGGCGGAGTGATCGGTCGATGACGGTGCCGGCGATGCAGAAAGCGAGAGAGAAAGAGGAGATGCTCACCGGGCTCAGGAGGTCATGGTGATGCTCGGGGAGGTGTTGGTCGGACGAGGGGCGCTCGGGTGCGACTGCGATTGCTCGCCGGAGTTGCTGCGGGCGGCGGTTGGCTCCGGTTGCTGTCGAGGACGTTGCTGTGGTTCTCTCCGAAGCGAAAAGAAGGCTCGGTTAGATGCGCAAGATCGAGACGGAGTCGTGTGCGTGAACGAGAGGGGTCGGGGTGGTCTTCGCTTACGGAAGAGTCGCCGGAGTTTGCAGACAGACGGTGGCGCTCAGGTTGACGACGAGGCGACGCTGTAGTTCACCCCGAGGCAAAACAAAGGCACGGTAAGATACGGGTGATCATGGGGTTCACGTGAGCATGATCGAGAGGTGCTGGGACGGACGGAATTCACCTGGAAGGTTCGCCGGAGAAACGGCAGACGGCGGTGTGGTGCTGTGGTCGTCGTTGTCGAGGCTCTGGGGTACCCGCGGATGAATGGGTGGTATGGATAGATGCGTCTGGATGCGTGGAGTATGCTCGTGTGTTCGGGGAGGCAGGAGGCGGTGTGACTTGGCCGGAATTGCTGCGACAGCTCGTCGGAGCAGAGGGTGCTCGGGGAGGAATTGAGGCGGCCTGGGGGCGAGCTCGGGGAAGGGGTCTGAGGGAAAACGGAGGAGAGAGCGAGGCGATTAAAAGGGCACGGCGAGGTTTAATGCACGGATTAACGCGGATTGATGGAGCTATCAACGGGCAGAAACTGCCGCGCGGTGAGGGGGAGAAGGGGTCGCGCGGGGAAGAAGAAGGAGGTGGCGGTGGGGTCTTCTGGTCAGTGGGAAAAGAAAGGAAGGAGGGGTCCACCTGTTAGTCTCTGCGTGGGTTTGTTTGACGGTGAAGAAAAACGGTTCGGGATGTGGGAGAGAGGTGGGAAGTCGTCCGCCGAAAGTGAGGGAGAGGGAGAAGTGGGTCCCGGTTATCTGTGACTGAGTGGGTCAGTTTCTGGGTGAGAAAAGGTTTCTTCGGGGGAGGGGAGAAGTCTGGGCTGGACTGGGCCTTAGTGGGCTGAGTCTGTTGCACTATTTTTTTTCTGTCTAAATCTTTTTCCTTTTTCTAATTCTTTTCTGTTTGGATTTCAAACAATTATTCAAACAATCAAACAACACTCAATCAAATCAAACAATCAACAAACTTTTCATTTGAATTTGGTTCTGTTTATCAACATAATCCAAATCCAAAATGAAATAATATTTTTATTCTTTTTAGGATCCATTTAATAATTAAATGAAATGGATCTTTAGTTATTAGGGTTTGATTTATTTAATAAAATTTCCATTTGAAATCCAATTATTTCCAAAACCAAACCAGAAGGTTTAATTTGAAAAATAAAAGAATACTTGGAAACTTATTTAAATAAATAAATAAGGTTTGGTGTTTTAATTAAAATGGGAAAGCCTTTACTTAAATAAAATTGGATATTTAAATCCTTATTATTTTATTTAAATAATCCTTTACTCATTTTAATCAAAGCAAAACCTTTTAATAAAAGATTTCAAAGTAGTAATAAAATACTTGGTGTTTCATTTAAAATGGGAAAAGCCTTTACTTAAATAAAATTGGATATTTAAATCCTTATTATTTTATTTAAATAAACTTTTACTCATTTTATCAAAACAAAATATTTTATTACAAAAGTTTGGCCAAAATTAATTTGGCTTATCTTTTCATTTGAAAACAAAGTCTTTTATTAAAAGATCCAAATTAGTATTTCCAAAACAATTTATTTTTCCTTTATTAAATGTTTATCTTTATAAATCCCTTTAGGATTACTTGTTCACAAATTGGTATGGGCTTTGGTAAGGGCTTTATTGGCTTTGGAAATTCAATTTCCTTATCTTATTATATTCATAAGATTTTGTCTATGGTTCCAAACTAAGTGAAACCATCTCTAAGGTCTTTCTTGATCCTTTGTGATTATTTGTTGATCAACTTTGGTATGGATCAAATCCATGGATTGGGAGATAACTTGGAAAATGATTTCCTTCCATTAGGGTTTAGGGTTTTGGATTTATTTTCCAAGTGTTCAAATTTCCAGATACCTTCATTGAGGAATGCATTTCCCTTGATTTGGATTTTTGTTGAATTCAAACTTCTACTAAAGTTTGTTCAAGATGGGATTTTAAGTCTCCTTTTAGAAACAAAAGTTTCTTTTCACCCTGATTTTCAACAAAGATTTATTTTGTTTATTTAATTTTCACATTACAAGATTTGGAAAATCTTGGGATGTGACATGTTCCCACCATCCTTGTTCAATATTATGACGCATCTCCTGGTTCACCTAGTAGAAGAGATTGCCATTCTCGGTCCTGTATTTCTACACAATATGTTCCCCTTTGAGAGGTACATGGGAGTCTTAAAGAAATATGTTCATAACCGTGCTAGGCCAGAAGGAAGCATCTCCAAGGGCTATGTAACAGAGGAGGTCATTGAGTTCTGTGTTGATTTTATTCCTGACCTTATGGCGATTGGTGTTCCAGAATCACGACATGAGGGGAGACTGCGTGGAAAAGGCACCCTAGGATGTAAAGCAATGATATGTAGGGACGGGCATTCTCTCAATCAAGCACACTACACGGTTTTACAAAGATCTATCTTGGTTGCCCCGTATATCAATGAACACAAGAATTTAATACGCCTCAAACACCCGGGGCAGTCTGATGAATGGATTATAAGTGAACACATGGCGAGTTTTGGCGGCTGGCTACAAAGACTTCTCACGAATAACACCACTGCTAGATCAGCTGTACTTGTTGGCCAGGACACCATCTTCGTTGTATGTACTTTCCAAGGGTACGAGATAAATGGGAATACATTTTACACGATAGGCCAAGATAAAAGAGCACCAACCAAAAGCAGTGGTGTCCGCTTCGATGCAGCAGAAGACAATGGGCAAAAGACCACGTATTATGGGTTCATAGAGGAGATATGGGAACTTGACTATGGACCTAATTTTAAGGTCCCCTTGTTTCGATGCAAATGGGTCAAGCTAACAGGAGGAGGGGTTGAGGTAGACAAGAAGTATGGAATGACAACGGTGGATCTCAACAATCTTATGAAGGTAGACAAGAACTTAGACGAACCATTCGTCCTAGCCAATGATGTGGCTTAGGTTTCTATGTGAAGGACATGTCCTCCAGACCAAAAAAAAAGAAAAAATATGCAAACGAATACATCATATGATGAGCCAAAGCGTCACATAGTTCTTTCAGGGAAAAGAAACATCGTGGGACTCGAGGACAAGATGTACATGTCAAGATTATAATAAGTTTGATGAAATTCCGCCCTTCACAGTGAAAACTAACCCAAGCATTCCGTTAAGTAAAGAAGATGCTCCATGGTTACATCTGAAGCGATCATAAGGAAGGACATATGCCAAGAAGTTCATGCTCATATTATGTAACTCTAGTTCATGTTTTTAATATTAATACATGTCTTGAGTGTTAGTCATGTTTTGTGGATGGACCGCGACTATGAGAAGAAGTTGTCCCGATTCGTACTTACCATTAAGATCCGATCTCCAAACGCGCGCGGTCACATATTAGGGAGTGCCTCTATGAGCAGTTTCTTGGAGATGCCGGAGGACTAGGCTCCGTCGGCATCTCCCTGAAACTGGCCGTAGTGGTGTCCCTGCTCTCGAAAACCATCTTGCAGCTTTGTAACTTCTCTAACTAGATCAATACACCTGGGAGCTTACTAATTTCACATATCAGGGAATGCCTCTATGACCAGTTTCTCAGAGATGCCGGAGGACTGGGCTCCGTCGGCATCTCCCTGAAACTGGCCATAGTGGTGTCCCTGCTCTCGAAAGGAGGTAAGGCATAGCCTCAAACTGGCTGGAGGACTGGACTCACAAGGATGCCTATTTATAGTACAAGCAGCTCGACATAGTATCGACACTTACGAAATAATGTCGACACTCACCCCTATTATTAGTGCTAACTCGTGTTTTGTCCCGGTTGGTGTCTCCAACCGGTACTAAAGGTTCATCTTTAGTCCCGGTTGGTGTCTCCAACCGGGACTAAAGGTTCATCTTTAGTCCCGGTTGGTGACACCATCCGAGACAAGGTACACGCCGCACGACATAATGTCGACACTCACCCCTATTAGTAGTGCTGACTCGTGTTTTGTCCCGGTTGGTGTCTCCAACCGGGACTAAAGGTTCATCCCGCCATTTTTTCCCGCCATTTTTCTTCCCGCCAGTTCTTCCCTCCAGTTCTTCCCGCTAGTTCACTATATATATGTAGGGGGTTGGCCTCCATTGTCATTGCACATCTCTAGACTCATATTTGCAACCTCATCACTCTTTCCCATGGCTTCCACTGTAGCACTAACCCCCAAGGAGGCGGAGGCGCTTTGCGCCTCGAACTACCCCTGCCCGCCGGGCTACTGTGTCCCCGTCGGCTGGATGCTGAGCGTCAGAGGCATGCCGGTTCCTTCTGTCCCTCTAGGTGTGGCCCGCCGGATGGCCATCACGAACCACTACTACTTCGAGCTCACGCCAGAGCAGCGGAGGAATCCCAGATGGCATCCCGACTATTTCCCTACTTGGGAAGCCTTCTTCGTGGATCGGCGTGAGAGGCGCCCGAGCACGAGGAGGACCCACCTCCTCCTAACTTCAACGAGGCCGGCCGGCTATGGTGGCGTGGTCGGACTCTCCAGGGCCATGGCCTATGACACCGTCAGCCGACTCTAACCCCGTCTGCGCTACCCTCAAGTCCAGCCCACGCTACCCTCAAGTCCAGCCCACGCTGCATTTCTCAGAGGTTCAATTACGGCGACCCCGACGATTTACAAATGATGACGGGCGAAAGTACGACGACTACAGTGGCGAGTATTACAGGTGTAGGCAGGAGCATGACTGAATCACTCCAACATTCCGAAACAAGTTTGGCCGATTTTGTTACTTAATCTGGCCATGTATATTAATTTTCAGTTCTTTTATGCATCTTAATTTTCAGTTCCAGTTCGGCTTTATGTAACTTACTATTAGTTGCATTCTCATTCGAGGTTGAAAATATGTTATTTTATCAAAAAAACAATGCAAGTTGAGCGAGGCTTGGCCCCGAGCCAAGAATCATCATGTCCGTTGTTCGACAAAGTTTGTCGATAGTTTAAAACAAGGATAAAAAAATAAAAAAGATCGAAACAATGCGAAACCTTCGCGTGGTGTTTTATTATGTGACATAGTTAGAAGGAAAAATCTCAAACTTGGTATATTGATTATGTCTCGAAAAAACCTTCACAAAATGACCTATCTCATTCGAGGTTTCTTGGCTTTCGGGTCAAATGACCAATGTTATGGCTAGAATCAAGGTATAGTTTGTGATAATATGGCCATATTGTGCATACATGTGCATCATGGCATGGCAAACAATGTTGCAAGAGGAAGTTTTCCTTTTTATCGCACCAAAAAGGCATTTTCCATTTTCCGAGCATAAAAAACGGACGGTTTTGTGAAGCAACCACCAAATGGCTAATTCAAAAAACCACCAACACATTTTACAAAAATACTAGACCACCTTATATGCACAATGTACCAACAGGGGGATCTGAAACCTTTCCGTCCACCTCTGGTGAAAAAGACAAATTCCTACCGAATCGGCAGGAAGTGGGTCAGATATGAACTACAGGTACATGATACGATGCTCATGGTTTTTTACAAAAATCATTTTTAGGTTCACAATATGCTATTTTATCAAAAAAACAATGCAAGTTGAGCGAGGCTTGGTGAGATTCAAGTGTATACAAAAGATGCGACATTTAAATATCCAATCAATTCAAAAATGTTAATACAAAAGATGCGGCATTAAAATATGATTTGATCTAATAAAATAGGGTTAGATTTATTTTTAGATGCTTAATATTTCTTATGTTCAAAGTTTTAGGATTTAACAATTTATTTTTGTTTGAATTGAATAATCAAAATTTATATGTAAGTGTTTTAATTATTTTGAAAATTTTCATGTAAAGTAAATATAAAATGATTTACATGAATGGATAAATATTATTTTTCTGAAAATTATGATACATTATTCATATTTTTCTGAGTTGAAATGAAAAAGATGTGAATTTTCTAAATTCATATCATATTTTTTGAATTAAAAATGCCCCTTTAATGCATGAAATAAATGCCCCCTTTAACACCGGTTCCAGACACGAACCGGTGTTAAAGGGGGGCGCATTTATTTCGTTTCGCGCGCGCACCCCCCCTTTAACACCGGTTCGTGGCTGGAACCGGTGTTAAAGGGGGGGTAATAAATGCGCGCGCGAAACGGAATCCCCCCCTTTAACACCGGTTCCAGCCACGAACCGGTGTTAAAGGGCGGGGGTGTATTAAATGCCCGCCTTCCCCTTCATCTCTTCCCCCACGATCGAACCAGGAACCAAATAAGCAGAGGAGCTCGCCGTCGGCTCCGTCCCGCTGTCTCGCCGCCCTGGCACGTCGCTGTCCGTTGCCTCGCGCCGCCGCCGGCGTCGCTCGCCGCCGTCCCTGCTCCCGCTTGACGTCTGCTGCCCTCGCGCCTGACGCCACTCATCGCCGCTCGCCGCACGCCTGCTTGCTTAGACGCCGTTGCCCTCAAGACTGGTTCTGCGCACACAAGGCTTCTCACCAAGGCCTCCACCATACCGGCGCCACACCAAGGCTGCCATTGCCACCGCCTACCAGAGAGGTAATTAGTACTAGCTAGTTTAGTATTTTATTTTGTTAGTTTTTGGGTTAGTTTAGTGTTAATTAGTTAGTATTAGTTAATTATTAGCAGTTTAGTGTATTAGTTAGTATCTTTTTTAGTAGTTAATTATTAGTTAGTATTAGTTTAGTATCTCTTTTTGGGTTAGTTTAGTGTTAATTATTAGTAGTTAGTTAGTATTTTATTTAGTTAATTAGTTAGTATTAGTTTAGGGTTATTTAGTTTAGGGTTATTTAGTTTCGGGTTATTTAGTTAGTATTTAGTTTCGGGTTTCGGGTATTGCTTTAGGGTTATTTAGTTAATTAGTTAGTATTAGTTTCGGTTGCGGTGTGTCCGGCATGACGGCACGACGTCCCTCTCTTCGGCGATGCGATGTGTCGTTGGTCGTCGGAGTGGTGGCTAGAGTTCGCAATGTCGGTGGCGGCCTTAGAAGAAGGTGGACTGCGCGGGCAGCTCTTTGGTGAGCGTCGTGGCTTCTCTCCTCGGTCTGGGGCCTATCTTGGGGACAACGGGCGGGGCCGAATATGGGGAAAACCCTTTACCATAGGTCTCTGGGGCCGATGTTGCTACCTTCTTCGTCAGGGCTCGGTGAAAACCCTTTACCATAGGTCTCGTTGGTCGTTACCCTCTTGGGGGCGCTGCTAGGAGCTCTGACTCATCCTGATCTTGGTTCATTGACTTCGGCGGCAAGTTTAGGTTCTTCGCGGTTTTTCTTGCAGCAGACTTCCGCGGTTTTTCTTACTATAAACTTGTTTGCTCGATAAATTGTACTACATGCGTAGATTAAAACTTGTATACAAATTGGACCTCTGACTCATCCTGATTAGGGTTTCGACCCCTCGGAACTCGTTTAAAATGATCAAGCATCCTTAGGGTTTTAATTTCATTTGTGTATTTATTTGTGTATTTTTGTATGAATAATATGTATATTTGTGTATGAATCCAAGTCCACTTGAATGTTTACACTCTTACTCTAGATAATATTATTGTTTTAGAAACTATGGATCCACTTAGTAGAAACCTTGAAGAAGAAGAAATAATGGAGAACATTATTGATGAGGACACCTCACAATATCTGAACTTGGAGGGAGATGATGACGACAGCTCAAGTACTAGTCATGGAGAAGATGAAGATTCCGGTGAACGCAATTTAATGGTTACAAAGTACGGCGAGGTATATGCATTGATTAAGCCTCTGCTGACTTCCACCAACAATCTTCTTCTACATGTATTAATTAATTAACGCTTCTTTCTTCTTTTAGCCCTCTGGATCGACCAGCCAGCAACCATCTTCTTCTACGAAAAAGAGCAAGCGAGGCGCGAGCCAGTGGTTGAAAGATCATGCAAAGTTCACGATCGAAGCAGTCCGTGTTGATGGTAGGCCGATGGAGCCCAAGAAGGCCGCAGACAAATTTGTACGTCAGGCTAGAGTTCTTGTTAGGGACCAAATCCCAATCATAATTGAAAATTGGGATAAGCCAAAGAAGGGCGACGGTACCTTTGTCGATGACAGATCCAAAGGAATGCTTTGGAATTCGTTGTTGGTAAATTTCACCCTTCCGCCAGAGGAGGATGAAAACAACCCGGTTATAAAGGAAAAGGTCAAAGAGTAGACTCTAAAGAAGATGGCTGACGCTTTCCACAACTGGAAGACAAAATTGAACAAATTTGTCAAATCTGGCGAGACTCCAAATTTCGAAGACGCATATTATGCAAAGATAAGACCTCACTGGCCCGAATTTGAGACATATAAAAAAAGTGCTATAGCTAAAAAGAGGTCAGAAACCAATACGCTTAATGCCCTGAAGAAGGAATATCACCAGAGGACGGGGTCAGGTGGCTACATATCTCAGAGGCCTAAGTGGGAGGAAGCTGAGAAGGCCCTGCGCGAGAGAGGATCACACCTGCACAGATGGGTGGGACCTACGTGCAAAGACTTGGTTCTACGGAATCGGGCAAGGTTGGACCCGAAACAGGATTGTGTATCTTCCCAACCCTCCTTGCCAAACCCACACCGAACTCATCATGGCATACGAGGAAACATCCGCCAGACCTTCCATCCCGGCAGAGAGAATGACCAGCTCACACGCCATCGGTAAAAAGAACACCTGGACATGCACGAGGCGGGGGTATGACGTGGAAGGATGGGTTTGCCGACCGGAGCGATTTCATGATGGCGCGCAGAAAAGAAAAGAGCGTCAGAGCGGATGACACAGATAGAACATGCACTTGCGCTGCAGCGCAAGTGAATGCACAACAGAGCCATCAAGCTACCGGCCCATCTCAGCGCACGAAGAGCCTGCATTGGAAGTTGCCGGCGACCAGTTCTGCGCATGAAAAGCGGTGGCTTCCACGGAGAACGTGCAGCCCACGCTTGAAATGGCGGGTCTCGATACCCGTGGATGAGATCACGGAGAGCGAACACGCTGAGCTGCATGTGAGATTAATGGGCTTATCCATTAAGGTGGCTGTCGGCTATGCCTTACCTCCTGTAGCTGGTGGAACTTACCACTGCCGACCGATTCCAGATGGCTATGCTATTGTCGGGGTGGATAAGGTTGTGAAGGAATATGAGGAAGCACAGCTTGACCATGCTACAGGTGAAGGGGAAACTCAACTCAAATTTGCAGTGAAAACAACCATTCTTTGGAAGAAGGAACACATTGTGCTTCCAAATTGGAGGTCATCGAGCCGCTTCAGCTATATCCTACGCGGCAGCCATCTCCGCCGCTTCAGCCATCTCCTGCGCGGCAGCCATCTCCGGCCCGTCAGCCATCTCCGGTGCTTCAGCCATCTCCTCAGCGTAAGCGGAAGAGCACTGCCACAAAGAGCATCAGTAGCACTGCCACAAAGAAATCCGCAGGAAACCGTACGCCAAAGAGTTCAAAAAACTACGTCCCGCAGCCTTCCTCTAAGCCATTGTCGGTTTTACCGTGGAATCGCAACGACGAGGAGACCAATAGGATCTCGGAAGAACAGGTCAAGAAATTCTTTGCACCTAGACGGGCCGAGCCAAAGGAGAAAATAGATCCGGCGGTGGTGGAGAAGTTTTACAAAAATCTTTTGAAACCTGAAACCCCACTTGTGCTGGACTACGAGCGCCAGATTTTGAAGGCGGATGCAAGGCATCGTAGGGAGACTGAAAGTAGCAGTCGTGAGGCACCCTAGAATAAAGTTCCCACGCTCGGAGAGCAGGAAAACCAATCATGCGCCCCGCTCCAAATGTTCGACAAACGGGACGCTCCTCCCGTAAATGATTACGAGGCAGAGCTACAAAGAAAGGCCAATGAGATGGGGATGACTTACATTGCATACTTGAACGTCATGGGAGACAACTTGCCCAAATGCGATGCCAACCCCATACAGCCATGGAAGTATGGGAAGAATCTCGTCAAGAAAGAGGAGCTCAAGAATCTACCAACAAAGATGCGAAAATTGCACAAGTGGTACCTTGATTTCTGCAAGACGAGAAAAGAAGAATGGATCACGGCGCATATAAGAGATCAGATTTTCTTGTGCGGAGACGACGCGATCGACTTCAACATTCAAGACTTGCATTTTCTATTCAATCAGAAGGAACTCGACAAATCTGCCATCAGCCTTTATTGTGTGTAAGTACTATTTCTGTAATTTTTATCTCATCTCATTCACTTCATTAATTGCATGTATATATATATATGCTCACCATATATGTATATACTATTATGCAGGAAAAAGGTTATGGAATGCATGAAAGGAGGCCTTTTGACATTGGGTTCGTTGACCCAAATAGAGTTCATGAAGAAGTGGTAAGAACCAAACCCGGGCAAACAGAAGATTACTTGCTAAAGTCTTTACTGAGACAACAAACCAAAAGGGAAATACTATTGCCTTACAACTTCTCGTGAGTATCATACCCTCTCTCTTGTACACATTCTGTTTCGCTTACTCGATGTTAAGTGTAACGATGATGAGTTATGCATGCGAGGTTCCACTTTATTCGCTAGTCATTCAACCCAACTCAGAAAATTCCTTGTCATGGACTCACATTTAAAAGAAAAAAGATATGGGCAGACTTTAGAGAGATGCTCCAGAGGTAATTTCAATCATATTATCGCACTAGATCGGCAACTTTCGTGACAACAAGTAATTAATTACTCCTTTATCCATTTTCTTTGCCGGACAGGGTTTGGAAAAGGTTCACGGGAAGGGTCGTGGGTGAATGGTCAGAAGAACTAAAATTTGTAGACCAAAATGTAAGTAATACTAGCTAGCTTCCAATTCCATTATATCATGCTTTATTGATTATTATTTTGATTGAACTCTCTATTCTCGTAAAGTGCGCATCGGGACACGGCAATAACTTATGTGGGTACTATGTTTGCGAGTTCATTCGCAACACGATATGTGCGACGGGCCAAGCCGCACTAGAACAACTTAGAGTAAGTAAACAAAGTCCACAACATTATTTTATTACCATCAATTGTGCTGAGTTTTATTCTTATATATATATTGACGGCCCATTCTTCATATATATTCAGATCGAACGGATGCGGGACCAACTCCTACCATTTGAACGCATACGAGCCATTCAAGAGGAATTGGCGGGGTTCATACTTGATGAGGTCGTCACGCCTGGCGGAGAACTCTTTAGATATCCACCAAAATGAACGATGACGATGTATGTGCCGATGACGATGTTTGTGTATAATAATAGTTGCTTAATTATTCATGTACTCGTATGTACCGATGACGATTTATGTGTATATCGCTCCCGATCGATTCCACCTCGCCCCCCCCTCCTGCAGAAATACGCCCAGAACGGGGCAGAGGCAGAAGTCTACCGTGGCAGAGATTTAGGCCATTTTCCTGCCGCGGCAGGAAAACGGCCTAAATCTCTGCCGCGGCAGAAGAACCTTTAACACCGGTTCCAGCCCCGAACCGGTGTTAAAGGGGGGACTGAGGCATGCGGCAGCCCCACGTGTGCCACCCATTAACACTGGTTCGTATAAGAACCGGTGTTAAAGGGCCCCCCCCCCTCTTACACCGAACCCTCAACAGCGGTTGAGGAACCGCTGTTGGAGGGCCCTCCCAACCGGAGTTAAAGGGGGGCTCTGCACTAGTGTCATTTTGTTTTGAAAACTTTGCTCAAGCTTTTGATGGTGCCTAAGTTTGAATTCAAACCTTACTGAACAAAACAAGTACTCTTCTCATTGAAAGGTAGCACTAAGGCTAGAGCAACTTACATGAAATAATAAGCATATATGCTTCTGTTTTGAAATGACTTGTATGAAATGAAACTTATATGATCATGGATGCATGGATGATTTGCATGAGTTTGAAATATGATTTTAGGGATGTTACAAATCTAACCCCCTTAAGGTGAATCTCGCCCTCGAGATTCGGATTGGCTAGCAAATAGGTGAGGGTGGTCTTTCCGAAGATCATCTTCTCTTTCCCATGTTGCTTCCTCTTCGGAATGATGGTTCCGCTGCACTTTGCAAAACTTGATAGTCTTAGTCCGTGTGACTCTTTCTGCAGTCTCAAGAATCTTGATAGGTTTCTCTTCATAAGTGAGATCACTTTCCAATTTTACCTCCTCCAAAGGTATAGTATCCTTCAAAGAAGTTTCTTCCATTTCTGGATGACATTTCTTAAGATGACTCACTTGAAACACATTATGAACAACTGACAAAGACTCTGGCAATTCGATTTCATAAGCAACTTCTCCTTTATGACTCAAAATCTTGAAGGGTCCAACATATCTTGGGGCCAACTTCCCTTTGACTCCAAACCTCTTCACTCCACGAAGTGGTGACACTCTAAGATAAGCTCTATCACCAACTTCATAGGTGACTTCTCTACGCTTAGGATCTGTGTAGCTTTTCTGTCGGGACTGTGCTATCTTCTATCTGTCCTTAACCAGCTTGACTTTCTCTTCGGCTTCCCTGATAAGTTCTGGTACGAACAAACTTCTTTCTCCCACACCATTGCATAGCAATGGGGTGGTACATTTTCTCCCGTAGAGAAACTCAAATGGTGCCATCTCAATGCTGGCTTGATAGCTATTGTTATAAGAAAATTCTGCGTAAGGCAGACTTTCATCCCAACTGGCTCCATAGTCTAGGGCACATGCCCTCAACATGTCTTCCAGAATCTGATTAGTCCTTTCTGTTTGTCCATCAGTTTGAGGATGAAAAGCAGTGCTGAATTCCAACCTCGTTCCCAATGACTCATGTAGTTGTGTCCAAAAATGGGAAGTGAATTGAGTTCCCCTATCAGACACGATACTCTTGGGCACTCCATGTAGACACACAATTCTACTCATATAGATCTTGGCTAACTTAG